>CM044314.1:50204706-50847290 GCA_024291935.2 Okapia johnstoni
GGGCTCCAAAATCACTGCAGATGGTGACTGCAGCCAAGAAATTAAAAGACACTTGCTCCTTGGAAGGAAAGTTATGACCAACCTAGACAGCATATTAAAAAGCAGAGACATTACTTTGCCAACAAAGATCCGTCTAGTCAAGGCTATGGTTTTCCCAGTGGTCATGTATGGATGTGAGAGTTGGATTATTAAGAAAGCTGAGCACCAAAGAATTGATGCTTTTGAATTGTGGTGTTGGAGAAGACTTGAGAATCCTTTGGACTGCAAGGAGATCCAACCAGTCCATCCTAAAGGAGATCAGTCCTAGGTGTTCATTGGAAGGACTGATGTTGAAGCTGAAGCTCCAGGACTTTGGCCACCTGATGGGAAGAACTGACTCACTGGAAAAGACCCTGATGCTGGGAAAGATTGAGGGCAGGAGGAGAAGGGGACGACAGAGGATAAGATGGTTGGATGGCATCACTGACTCAATGGACATGGGTTTGGGTGGACTCTGGGAGTTGGTGATGGACAGGGAGGCCTGGCGTGATGTGGTTCATGGGGTCGCAGAGTTGGACGCGACTGACCGACTGAACTGACTGACTGACTGACAGTTTAGAAAGAGGCAAGACCATTCATTTTAGTTTTAAATGGGATTACTGTCAATATGTGATTCTTTTGGGCAGTGACACTCCTGTTTACTAATAACTGTCATGCTCAGTTTTATATTGGAAATTCACATTAAGAACTAGTAAAATGGAAATATAACTTTTCATCCAGGGACGATGCTAAATCTCTCTGAAACCACTGTATCATTTTAGAGTTCTAAAGCAAATAATTTTGGGACCTCTAAAGCCTGTATTACAACAACTATGACATATTTGTTTCTCATCTCAATTCTGAAAGTAAGTAGATTAGAGTAATTTTGTACTTGTTTCCTATAATTGGGAAGTAGAGGTGATGGTCTTGTGTAGCTGTAAGGTCTACTTCATTATGTACAGTTAAAGGGAGAAAATTCTTGTTAGCAAACAATTTACTGTGCTCGGTTTTTAATAGAGATAGAAGGTAAATAATCCATATGAGCAATGATCTTTCATCAATGTCTACATTAGGAAATAGATATGAAGTATAATTCTACTATGGATACAAGGCTCCTTATTACCAGGTTTGCAATTCAATTACCTAGGGGCCTCAAGTACCATTGATTATTCATTGGATTCTGAGATGGACTTGCTACACAACTACTCATTAATCCCTTCAGTGCTCCTGGGCATCCAGAGGATTTCAGCGCAGCAACAGTTCCCTGGCTCAAGAGTTTAGCCAAAAACAGGATGCAGGGGTTGGGAAGCTTTTCCCCAGAAATAACAGCACGTCATTTTGGATTCAGATGTAAATTCCTGCTGTCTTATCCTTGACCCTTTCTGATGCCCTTTTCCTGCAGAAAAGTTTCCCTGCAGTTATTTTCTCTTGTTACACCGTAGCCATGTTTCTAACACTGAAAAGAGCTAGTATATGTCTGAAACCCAAGACAGAGCACAAGTTTGTAACCGATGTTTTGGCAAATGTTGACACAATAGTGTAGACAATGAAATCTGCGCTGACTCCAAATTGACCTCCTTCTCAACCTCTGCAGGACCAATTGAGAGAAATTCTGAGTGTCATAAAGAATACTATTCCCTGGTCTCCATTCCAGACCTGTTTAGTAAGAACCCTGAGGGACAAGGGCTCAGGCTGGATATTTTAAAATTCTCCTCAATTAATTCTAACGTGTATCTAAGTATGAGGGCCACAGTCCTGGAACACAGCAGGTACCCATAAGTAATCCTAGATTCCTCCTTCTTACAGAACCCCCACATCTTGGTCAAGTAAAAATCTACCTTCTAAATCAATCTTTTTTTCATCTCCTCCACTATTGCCTTAGAATTTTTCTTACTAGGACTTTCTAGAAGTTTTCCTTTTCTCTGATCTTCTCATTTTCCATTATGGTGTGTTATTCCTGCTAGCATAGAGTGACCTTTCTAGAACACAAATCTAATCATGCTACCCACCCCCTTTCTTAAAATTCTTCAGTGATTCATCAGAACTTTACAACAAAGTCATGCAAGCTGTTTATTTTCTGACTGCCACCTGCCTCTTTACCCCCATTCTCTCCATAAACCAAATGGCTGACATTCTCATGCCTTCACATCTTTGCCCTGCTCACTCTCCATCTTCCTGCTCAGCTGTGAAGCTGAAACCTACCATACTTCCTTGGGTCTCCTTGTTCCCATTAAACTCTGTCCCTCTGACTGCATTGTGCCACTGGCCATACTAAGTTTATACAAAATCTTATGCTGAGCAAGAATCTTGTTTATTCCTATACTCAACACGGTGCCCCACATTTAGGCCTTGATAAGTCAATGTGAAATGCATGGAGAAATGAGTGAATACATTATATGGAAACCTATCCCTGGGAGCATTTTCATTGAGGCTTTCTCCATGTCAGTGCACGATTGTCACAAAATATGTTGTTGTCACAAAATACGTTGAAATAATAACATGAAGATGGTAAGAATCTCCCAGTATACTTTTCAGGAGGAAATTAATAATGATTTTTAACTTGAGTTAAGGTTAAAATTGTATACACAGGCCATAAAACATTCTGTAAGACTCTCATAGGGAAGGAAGGAGGAGGTGGGTTTTATGGCTAAAACTTTCTGCTATAAAAAACCATTAGCTATCTGATAGAGAGGAATTTGTAGCTGGTTCTGGCATGAAGGAATCTTAGAGTGACCATGGCTTCACTCTAAGACCTTAGTCCTGCTCTAGATAGATGTCACTCAGGGAAGCTGGCTTTTCCATAGCCTCCAATTCTGATGACATGTTAACACCATAGATTAGTAAATGGACAGTTCTCCATAGTCCTTCTGAGTGTAAAATGTTTTCCAATTACTTGACATATAATACTGCATAAGTAATAGAAGTATTCTGCCTAGGTGTCTTGCTCTAGGGATGATTCTGTGCAAGCAGCTTGTCTTTTTGGCCACCTTCTACCTGTTCAACATGACAGGGGACACTACACAGTCCTTTGCCATGGCTGACACAGAAGAAATCCCTCCTTGATGTGGTGTGGGGATATATGGATTGTATTTCTAAAAGATACAGAATATTTGAATAATAGGATCAGCATTTTCAGATGCCTGGTTTAGCATTTGCCAACAAGAAGCCTGGGTTTTTTCCCTTTCCCAGTCAGGAGATTTACTCACTTCTTAAAATAAGTGATTCTAAATGACTTAGGTGTCAATATTTGATGGGAAGCATTGTTCCTTGTAAGAACTATTACTAAAGAAAATGAGGTGTCATTCTCCCCAGATGTTTTTTACAGTGAATTTTTTCAGGCTTATACTGAACCTTGTTAGGGGAATAGTTAACCTCAATAACCTCATGCAATAACTTGCCATCTTGGGGAGAAAGTCTTTTTTTTTTTTTTTTTTGGTATATCATTACTCTGTGTGGCTTTCAGATGCAGGACTTGTTTTTTCACTTTTCAGAATGTGGTCTGCAAAAATGATAGAAACGTACAATTGGAAAGGAAATACTAAATGAGGTCTTTGGGGCTAATCGTTTCCCCAGTTCAGGAATCATCCCCTTACAGCTTGGGCAGGGGCTACACTTCGTCATCAAAAGTTGTCTCAGGAATGGGGCACTCGCTACTTTGGAATTCACACATTTTCCTGGTGCTCAGCTTTCTTTGTCAGAAAGTTCTTTCTTGCTAAGGTGACAGTGGAAAAAAAAAGCCTAAATATCTCAACTCATTTTGGGAGATTGCTTGCAGCCGTGTAGCTAGATCAGAAACTAGAGTGATGTGTAGGTCACCTGCAGAAGGGATGGCAGCTCCTCAACCATCACCCTACATTCTCTGAAGCCAGACAGGAAGCCTTGCAGAGGCAAGTCTTAGCATGAAAGGGTTAATTTAAACATTCCTCTTCTCTCTCTAAAACCAAGGAGGAAATGTGGCCAGACCACCCCTTCCTTGTGGCAAAAGATGAGGTGCTGTCCATGTGGAGGCAGGCTGGGAGTGAGGCAGAAGTCATACTATTCAGATGGTTCATTTTAGCCACAATGGGCTTCCCAGGTGGCTCATCTGCCTGCCAGCACAGGAGACGTGAGTTCAATCCCTGGGTTGGGAAGATCCACTAGAGAATGAAATGGCATCCCACTCCAGTATTCCTGCTGGGATAATGGATAGGGGAAATGGGCAGGCTACAGTCCATAGAGTCTCAGAGAGTCAGACATGACTGAGCATTGCACTGCAAAAAACTGCTGGGCATGAGACACATTGAGTGATTTTCAATTTATCTGCAGAGCATTTTCTTCCATTGTTTTGAACCATCATTAAAGCTGTGTTGAAAATGATATCACTATCAATGTAATACACCACATAAACAAATTGAAAAATAAAAACCATATGATTATTTCAATAGATGCAGAGAAAGCCTTTGACAAAATTCAACATCCATTTATGATTAAAAACCCTCCAGAAAGCAGGAATAGAAGTACCATACCTCAACATTATAAAAGCTATATATGACAAACCCACAGCAAACATTATCCTAAATGGTGAAAAACTGAAAGCATTTCCCCAAAAGTCAGGAACAAAACAATGGTGCCCACTCTCACCACTACTATTCAACAAAGTTCTGGAAGTTTTGGCCACAGTAATCAGAGCAGAAAAAGAAATAAAAGGAAATCCAGATTGGAAAAGAAGAAGTAAAACTCTCACTGTTTGCAGATGACATGATCCTCTACATAGAAAACCCTAAAGACTCCACCAGAAAATTACTAGAGCTAATCAATGAATATAGTAAAGTTGCAGGATATAAAATTAACACACATAAATCCCTTGCATTCTTATACGCTAACAACGAGAAAACAGAAAGAGAAATTAAGGAAACAATTCCATTCACCATCGCAATGAAAAGAATAAAATACTTAGGAATATATCTACCTAAAGAAACAAAAGACCTATATATAGAAAACTATAAAACAATGGTGAAATAAATCAAAGAGGACACAAATAGATGGAGAACTATACCGTGTTCATGGATCGGAAGAATCAATATAGTGAAAATGAGTATACTACCCAAAGCAATCTATAGATTCAATGCAATCCCTATCAAGCTACCAATAGTATTCTTCAGAGAACTAGAACAAATAATTTCACAATTTGTATGGAAATACAAAAAAACCCTCGAATAGCCAAAGCAATCTTGAGAAAGAAGAATGGAACTGGAGGAATCAACCTGCCTGACTTCAGGCTCTACTACAAAGCCATAGTCATCAAGACAGTATGGTACTGGCACAAGGACAGAAATATAGATCAATGGAACAAAATAGAAAGCCCAGAGATAAAGCCATGCACCTATGGACAACTTATCTTTGACAAAGGAGGCAAGAATATACAATGGAGAAAAGATAATCTCTTTAACAAGTGGTGCTGGGAAAACTGGTCAACCACTTGTAAAAGAATGAAACTAGAACACTTTCTAACACCATACACAAAAATAAGCTCAAAATGGATTAAAGATCTAAATGTAAGACCAGAAACTATAACACTCCTAAAAGAAAACATAGGCAAACACTCTCTGACATAAACCACAGCAGGATCCTCTATGACCCACCTCCCAGAATATTGGAAATAAAAGCAAAAATAAACAAATGGGACCTAATTAAAATTAAAAGCTTTTGCACAACGAAGGAAACTATAAGCAAAGTGAAAAGATAGCCTTCAGAATATGAGAAAATAATAGCAAATGAAGCAATGGACAAAGAATTAGTCTCAAAAATATACAAGCAACTCCTGCAGCTCAATTACAGAAAAATAAACGACCTAATCAAAAAGTGGGCCAAAGAACTAAAGAGACACTTCTCCAAGTAAGACATACAGATGGCTAACAAACACATGAAAAGATGCTCAACATCACTCATTATCAGAGAAATGCAAATCAAAATCACAATGAGGTACCATTTCACGCCTGTCAGAATGGCTGCTATCCAAAAGACTACAAGCAATAAATGCTGGAGAGGGTGTGGAGAAAAGGGAACCCTCTTACACTGTTGGTGGGAATGCAAACTAGTACAGCCACTATGGAGAACAGTGTGGAGATGCCTCAAAAAACTGGAAATAGAATTGCCATATGACCCAGCAATCCCACTGCTGGGCATACACACTGAGGAAACCAGAATTGAAAGAGACACGTGTACCCCAATGTTCATCGCAGTAGTGTTTATAATAGCCAGGACATGGAAGCAGCCTAGATGCCCATCAGCAGACGAATGGATAAGGAAGCTGTGGTACATATACACAATGGAATATTACTCAGCCATTAAAAAGAATACATTCGAATCAGTTCTAATGAGGTGGATGAAACTGGAGCCTATTATCCAGAGTGAAGTAAGCCAGAAAGAAAAACATGAATACAGTATACTAGCACATATATATGGTATTTAGTTAATCAGTAAAGATAACCCTGTATGCGAGACATCAAAAGAGACACAAATAAACAGAACAGTGTTATGGACTCTATGGGAGAGGGCGAGGGTGGGATGCTATGGGAGAATGGCATGGATGCATGTAAATTATCATATGTGAAACGAATCGCCAGTCCAGGTTCGATGCATGATACAGGGTGCTCGGGGCTGGTGCACCGGGATGACCCGGACGGATGGGATGGGGAGGGAGGTGGTAGGGGGCTTCCAGAAGGGGAACACATGTACACCCATGGTGGATTCATGTCAATGTACAGCAAAACAAATACAATATTGTAAAGTTAAAAAATAGATAAATTAATTTTAAAAAAAGAAGAAAAAAAAATGGTATAGCTGAATTATTTGCGTCCATCAGTGAGAAAAAGGGCCATACAGATAGAGAGTATTATCCTCTTTCTCAGTGGCAGTGCTCTCTAAGTTTTCTTCCAGTGCTATAATTTTGAATTTTAATGTTATGGCCCTTTACATATTTGAAAAACTTTCCCAGGCTTACATATTCTCTTTCCAAATTACTTTGATGCAGGCAGACAAATCCAACTCTCTTCCTTCACTAGCATCTTCTAGGTTGTGATTTTGATGTTCTTTGCAGCCCATCATTGGTGTCTGGATGCTTTGTAGATTAGTAATATCCCACAAAACTCTAGCCCGAGTGGAACACATTTATCCTGCTAAAGGGCAGAGGCTGACAATTCCAGTAAAAAGGACACTGTCAGTGAATTATGTTAACTACCTGTGTTGAGGATACTTCAACACAGGTCCTGGCTTACCACCTTGATTTCTGTGAGAGTTCAGGCCCTGGTGTTCTAGACTGCTAAAGATAAGCCAGGGAGTCTGGCAGTGAAAAAGTTTTCATGAGGGTCCTGAAATTTGAAGTTGGGTGCTTGATTCTAAGGTAATTTTTTATAGGTCTATATTGTCAAAGAAGTACTGGCAGCTTCTGGGAATTTTTTATTTCTAATAATTCTTGATTTGAGGACTTTTGCCCCCCAGTCTAAATAATAATATTGCAAGTACATTAAATACACACAAACACACACACATACCCAAAACTCCTTAAGTACATGAAAACCTTGCCCAGGCCTCTGGATAGCATGGCTGAAAAAAAATCTATCCTTGTTAAATTGCAAAACCATTGTTTTCCTCAGAAAAACTGCTAGAGTTTTATTTTGGCATCTGGGCATCTAGTGGCTGATCTGAAAAATGCATCTAGAGGATTTCAAAGGAAAATGAATGAATGCTCCAAACCTGGAGGAAATTTCTCAGATGTGTTCAGAAAGAGGGACTAATAAAGGACAGTTCTTGTTAAAAAGAGAAGAATTGGGACACACAATAAACATGGTCAGGTTTATAGGCACATTTATGACATGAACCTCAGCAAGTTTATAGTGTGCAGTGAATAGGCAGGGTGATGCATGGGGCATGTCTGTACTCTGTGAAGCAGAGCAAACACTCAGGCAAACACACAGGCCTATCACCTCTGCTCCCAAACAGAATTGATGTCACAGATGGGCAACTGTTTGGAGATTTCAATCCCATTCCACCGATTGCCTTACCTATAATAAAACTCCTCTGCTGGTGGCTGCAACCTAGACTTGGTTCTGGAAAAGCAAGGAACGGTTTGCCTGGGAACAGCTGATGAAGTTCTGAACTAACCAGGACTACTCGTTCATCGCTCTTCACATTAAGTCAGCAACCTGATTTTCCTAAGCTGAAAAGCAAAGAAATATAATAGAGTTCTTGTAGTTCAGGATTAGGTAACAAAGGTTGTGTTCACTGCAGATTTTCTGTCCTCTGAGGTGTGGCCACATTGAAGAAGGAGTTCTCTTGTTTTCCTTTCTGAAAGTATGCATGGTGTTTTGATAAAGCAAGGTATCCTGAGTAATGCTAGACAAAATAAGTAGTTTTGGTTTTTAGGATGTGATGACATTGGAGAAAAAAGATAACTAAGATAGTATTTTCCCCTTCCTTTTTCCAGACTTAAAATAGAAAATGTTCAGATTTCTTAAACACAGCTCCTAACTCTCTGACTCATTAATCTTTTATCTCTCTTCCATGAAGCTTGAGCAGCAGAACCAAACACTAGCCCATACTCAAAGAGAAGAGTGGGTCAGTTCAGTCAGTTCAGTCTCTCAATCGTGTCAGACTCTTTGCGACCCCATGAACTGCAGCACGCCAGGCCTCTCTGTCCATCACCAACTCCCGGAGTCTACCCAAACCCACGTCCATCGAGTCGGTGATGCCATCCAACCATCTCATCCTCTGTCGTCCCCTTCTCCTCCCGCCCCCAATCCTACCCAGCATTAGGGTCTTTTCCAATGAGTCAACTCTTCCCATGAGGTGGCCGAAGTATTGGAGTTTCAGCTTCAACATCAGACCTTCCAATGAACACCCAGGATTGATCTCTTTTAGGATGGATTGATTGGATCTCCTTGCAGTCCAAGGGACTCTCAAGAGTCTTCTCCAACACCACAGTTCAAAAGCATCAATTCTTCGGCGCTCAGCTTTCTTCACCGTCCAACTCTCACATCCATACATGACCACTGGAAAAACCATAGCCTTCACTAGACGGACTTTTGTTGGCAAAGTAATGTCTCTGCTTTTAAATATGCTATCTAGGTTGGCCATAACCTTCCTTCCAAGGAGTAAGCGTCTTTTAATTTCATGGCTGCAATCACCATCAGCAATGATTCTGGAGCCCAAAAAAATAAAGTCTGACACTGTTTCCCCATCTATTTGCCATGAAGTGATGGGACCAGATGCCATGATCTTAGTTTTCTGAACGTTGAGCTTTAAGCCAACTTTTTCACTCTCCTCTTTCACCTTCATCCAGAGGCTCTTTAGTTCTTCTTCACTTTCTGCCATAAGGGTGGTGTCATCTGCATATCTGAGGTTATTGATATTTTTCCCGGCAATCTTGATTCCAGCTTGTGTTTCTTCCAGCCCAGCATTTCTCATGATGTACTCTGCATATAAGTTAAATAAGCAGGGTGACAATATACAGCCTTGACGTACTCCTTTTCCTATTTGGAACCAGTCTGTTGTTCCATGTCCAGTTCTAACTGTTGCTTCCTGAACTGCATACAGGTTTCTCAAGAAGCAGGTCAGATGGTCTGGTATTCCCATCTCTTTCAGAATTTTCCACAGTTTATTGTGATCCACACAGTCAAAGGCTTTGGCATAGTCAATAAAGCAGAAATAGATGTTTTTCTGGAACTCTCTTGCTTTTTCGATGATCCAGCGGATATTGGCAATTTGATCTCTGGTTCCTTTGCCTTTTCTAAAACCAGAGGCTACTAAATGTACACATTTGTGGATTTGTTTTGCTTACCTTTACTCTACAGGGTCACTGTTGACAGCAGTGATAAATAATTTATTATGTGATTATAGAGAAATTTCACTGTTATGCTGCCTTCATCAGAATATGCCAATTTGGGAGCAAACGTAAATAATTTAACAAATATTTATGGCATGCTTATTGTGTACTAAACAATGAGTCAGGTATTGGGTACAATGTTGGATGCTAACGGGAGTTGTACAGAGCAAGGACAAAATTTAGGCAATGGATCTTCCCACAGGAATAATGGAATGGATTTTAGCAGTATTTTATAGGTCGCCAGATCAGCATGTTTGATTTCATTTTATATGGATATTCAGCAGTTTTATGACTTTTTTGTTTGTGACATTTAGGTCTATTCTAAAGAGAGGACGGGGGCTTCCCTCATAGCTCAGTTGGTAAAGAATCCGCCTGCAATGCAGGAGACCCTGGTTTGATTCCTGGGCCAGGAAGATCTGCTGGAGAAGGGATAGGCTACCCACTCCAGTATTCTTGGGCTTCTCTTGTGACTCAGCCAATAAAGAATCTGCCTGCAATGTGGGAGATCTGGGTTCAACCCCTGGGTTGGGAAGATCCCCTGGAGAAGGGAAAGGCTACCCACTTCAGTATTCTGGCCTGGAGAATTCCAGGGACTGTAGTCCATGGGGTCACAAAGAGTTGGACACGACTGAGTGACTTCCACTTTCACTTAAAGAGAAGACATCTTAATCCAGGATGTAATGTGAACATTCTTTCTGGAGAATGAAAGCCAGGCAGTTCCTTTTTGTATTGGTTTTAAAGTCTGTGAGCCTTTCCTATCGAGGAGGAACGTGGAACTCATTGTTTTTCCATGACAACTATGTGCTTCAAATGTTATTTTTAAAATATCCTATAGGAAGATTGACTTTTTGTGTTCAGTTTTATGAATTTTAATCACTGTGACAATCAAGACCGATATGTTGCATCACCTTCACATTTAATTTTTCTCTGTTTTGTTTGAAGGATCTCTGCAAGGGGCACTATTTGAGCCTCAGCAACTAACTTCTCAAACACTCAGCCTTTGTGTGAGACAAGACTTCACTTTGCCAGGTCCAGACATGACTCAGTAATTGCTTGATTTTGTAAGAGTGGGCTCTTTCTTCCTTCCATCTATACTAAGCACTCTGCGGGCTGACACCTAGGATTTAGTAATCATTACTCATTTTAGCTAATCATTACTCATCACCTTTCATCTACCCCAATGCCTTCCTACAGGATTGGGAAACTGTCAGACCATAGATGACCTGAAGCATCTGTTGAGATGGTAATGATCTTAGGGATGTTATAGACTGAGGAAACTTGGGAGAATCTTCTCTTGTATGGAAACTTGGGGTTTGAATTAAGGACCTAGAGCTGATACAGTGGGCAATGGTTAACACTGTTAAAATCACAATATGTATTTACTTTAGAAAACTAGATAGTTCCAACAAAAGATTTCTAAAATTCTTGGCAGTTTGCTTACTGAGAAATAACTATTATTACTATTTTGGTGTAATTCTTTGTTTATGTATAAAATGTGTCTGAATCTCCAAATATCACCAAATAGAAGGCAATTATCATTTTCTCAATAGGAGATTAAAGTAAAAGTTTTTGGCCAGATGGATGATTTAAGAGATATAGCATGCAGTGGAATATTACTCAGTCAGAAGAAAGAACAAAATAGAACAAAATAATGCCATTTGCAAAAACATGGATAGACCTAGAGATTTTCATACTAAGTGATGTAAGTCAGACACAGAAAGACAAATATCATATGATATCACTTATGTGTGGAATCTAAGAAAACGGTACAAATGAACTTATTTACAAAACAAAAGTAAAGTCACAGATGTAGAAAACAAACATATTGTTATCAGGGGATAAGCGAATTGGGAGATTTGAATTGACATATGCACACTGAAAAAGTGAAAAAATTTAGAATTGACATATACATACTACTATATATAAAATAGATAACTGATAGGAACCTACTTTGTAGCACATGGAACTCTACTCAGTGCTCTGCAATGGCCTATATTAGAAAAGATTCTTTAAAAAAGAGTGGATATATGAATGGTGGTGATTTAATCACTAAGTTGTATTGACTGTTGCAACCCCATGGACTGTAGCCCGCCAGGCTCCTCTGTCCATGGGATTTCCCAGGCAAGAATCCTGGAGTGGGTTGCCATTTCCTTCTCCAGGGGGCCTTCCTGACCCAAGGATTAAAACTGTGTCTCCTGCATTGCAGGCGAATTCTTCACCACTGAGTCATCAAGGAAGGCTGATATATGTATATGTGTAACATATACACCTTGCTGTTCATCAGAAACTAACACGACATTGTAAATTAGCTATTCTCCAATAGAAATTTTTAAGAAAGAGAGAGTGTACCAGTGCCTAATGGTGATATTTAATTTGTAATTTAAGATATATGTTTAAATCATTTAAAATACCATAATAATTAAGAAATACTGCTTTTATAAACACATATTTCCTAAAATAGTTGAACTGTTGTCTTAATTTGGTCTGCTATAACAAATTGCTATAGACTTGGTGACTTAGACAGCAAGCACTTATTTCTCAAAGTTCTAGAGGCTGAGGAGTCCAAGCTTAAGGTCCTGGCCAATTCAGTTTTTGCTAAGCATACTCTTTCTGGTTTATAGACAGCCTTCTTGTGTCCTCACATGGCAGAGAGAAAGAGGAAGAAAAGAACCAAACTCTCTCTTGTCTCTTGTTAGGCCACTAATCCCTTCCTGATGTAATTACCTGCCAAAGGCTTCATCTCCAAAAATAATTACATTGAGGACTAGTATTTCAACATGTGAATTTTAAGGGTCACACTTAGGCCATAGCAGCTACCACTGGAGTTTTCATTTTTAGGTCCATTTTCTGTGTTTCCTAACACAATTTCTAGAGCACATGATCTTGTTTTCTAAGTAGTTCTAGATGTAAGACTTTTTTTAGTTTTTTTTTTAATTAGAGGATAATTACTTTATAATATTGTGATGAATTTTGCCATACATCAACATCAATCAACATTAGGTATACATATGTCCCCTCCCTTTTGAACTCCCCTCTCACCTCCCTCCCTATCCCACCCCTCAAGGTTTTCACAGTGCACTGTCTTTGGATTCCCTGTGTCATACATCAAACTCCCACTGGCTATCTGTTTTACATATAGTAACATATGTGTTTCAATGCTGTTCTCCCATATCATCCCATTTTCTCCTTCCTTTACTGTGTCCAAAATGTCTGTGTCTCCTTTGCTGCCTTGAAAGTAGGATCATCAGTACTATCTTTCTAGATTCCATATATATGTGGTAATATGATATTTGTCTTTCTCTTCTGACTTACTTCACTCTATATAATAGGCTCTAGGTTCATCCACCTCATTAGAACTGACTCAAATGCATTCATTTTTATAGCTGAGTAATATTCCATTGTGTATGTGTACCACAACCTCCTTATCCATTCATCTGTTGATGGACATCTAGGTTGCTTCCATGTCCTAGCTATTGTAAATAGTGCTGCAATAAATATTGGGGTACATGTGTCTTTTTCAATTCTGGTTTCCTCAGATTATATGCCTAGTAGTGGGGTGTTTTTCAATCACTGAAAATTTTATCCTAATTACATGTATCCATTCAAGTAATATTAAAGCAGCCATTCTGTTTCCAATTAGTTTGTAGGTATATATTTGTGATTTGTACAATATAAACACTCAATCTAGTTTTTCAGTTTCAGTTCAGTTCAGTTGCTCAGTCGCATCCAACTCTTTGCGACCCCATGGACTGCAGCACGCCAGGCCTTCCTGTCCATCACCAACTCCCAGAGTTTACTCAAACTCATGTCCATTGAGTCAGTGATCCCATCCAACCATCTCATCCTCTGTCGTCCCCTTCTCCTCCCGCCTTCAATCTTTCCCAGCATCAGGGTCTTTTCCAATGAGTCAGTTCTTTGCATCAGGTGGCCAAAGTATTGAAGTTTCAGCATCAGTCCTTCCAATGAATATTCAGGACTGATTTCCTTTAGGATGGACTGGTTGGATCTCCTTGCAGTCCAAGGGACTCTCAAGAGTCTTCTCCAACACCACAGTTCAAAAGCATCAATTCTTTGGTGCTCAGCTTTCTTTATAGTACAAATCTCACATCCATACATGACTACTGGAAAAACCATAGCTTTGACTAGTTTTTCAGTTTGTATTTAATATAAAATATTCTGTCAGTTTCTATCATGACAGATTTCAAAAATGGCCACAAAATAGTTCCACCCTTGAATGTACTTAATTTTTCAATGTAGTTTTATAGCTTCTTCTATAAGAGGTAGTCTGTATTTCTCTACCCTATGAATCTTGACTTGGCTGTATAACTTGTTTTGGCCAGTGTGTCATTAACAAACATGATACAAGCAGAGGCTTGAAATTGGGGTTTGTTTTATTGTTGCCTTTGGGAGCACTGTGGCTACCACTATGTAAACAAGCCCAGGCTAGCCCAGTTCCCTCCACTGAGCCAAGTGACAGCCAACCAACTTCCAAGTACATGCATGAAGCCATCCACTATCAGCTGACCACATACACATGAATGAGTCTAGCTGACATTGTATGGAGCAGAAATGAATCATCCCATTAAGCACAGCCTAATTTGCTACCCAACATAATTTTGAGCAACTGAAATGGTTCTTGTTTAAAGCCACAAACATTTGTAGTTGTTTGTTATACAGAAAAACTAACACATTTATTAACTTTAAACATTGTTTATTGACTTCCGTTTATGGTATAGTGAGAATCTGACTCTCTTACAGTCCTCTCTCTCCTACAACTTCACCTCTCCACTCTTCTCTCAGTGTATCTACAGTACATCTCTTGGTTACTCTAAAGTCGGTGATCAGGTTGTCACAACTTGCATATTGCATTAGAACCAAATAGTCTCTCAGAGCAGTTCTTCCTTTTGCATTTTTCCTGGGGATAATCATTGTCTCTCTTTTTGGAATTCACTTAGCTTTCTACGTACATTTTCTTTTTTTCAAAATTCTCTTTTAGATCAATTGATCACAAATATTCTTTCATTGATGACCAAGTATATCAAGCGATTCATTATTTTGATTTTATTTTTCTTGGAGCCTTCTTTTGGAGCCCCTACTCCTCTTGCTTTTATCTGATCTGGTTGCTCTCCAGACTGGCAGCATAACTGCCACTTTGCCAACTCTTCAGTATTGGATATTCTGATTCTTGGGTTCCTATGTCTATCTCTTCTTTGGTTATCTCCATCCAAATTCTTTACGTACCTTCTCGTTGGTCTTGAGCAAGTGAGTGCACTCGGGGAATTGAGGTGGGCAGACACACTGCAGATGGCCCCAAATTCTGGCACATGAAAAAGTATACTTTCTAGAATCCAATGCTGTGTCTAGATGTCACTTCCAAGAGGCAGCCAGTCAAGGAGTGACAATGCAGCTACGTTTCTCACTCTCAGTGTCTTAACAGTGAAGTGAGAATGATGTCTTGCATGCTTCGTCTCATAAACTTTCTTTGTGAAGGGCAATGAGATGTTTGTGGTCGTATTTTGTAACTTGTAAGTTTAATATAAAATGATGTTACTATGTGAGAAAATATGAAGCCTAGATCAGGAATGAGAAGGTGCTACACCAGGTCCAAATGTGACCTTCATGGAATCTCTCTGAAGCCCAAGTCTGACTTCTAGGTGTGGGGTCAGTGCAGGGGAGTGCCGGAAGAACTAAACTGAATCTGAAGATCTAAGTCTTAGCCTTGGATCTACCACTAATAGAGCTATGTGACTTTGGATGAACCACTAAGCCTCTCCAAGTTTAGATTTGCTCTTCTGTGAAATGGGGTTTGAAAGGGGGCCTCTACATGAATTCCAGCATTAAAATTCTGTGAGATCAGCCACCCTGATTTCAGAAGACATTGTGTGCTTTGACTGAATACACGATACAGATTTCTGCTGTGGCGAAGAGATGGTTAAATGTATCTTTGACAACAAAGTCAAATAACACTCTGTAATGAAACGCCCTGATTTCATTTTCTCCCTCCTGGATATGATGGTGGGCCTGCGTTGTCACTCCTTGTCTAGCTGCTTCTCAGAAGCGATGTCCAGACAGAATGGCCTCTAGACAGTGAGCTTCCCCCACACAGCAGAGTTTGGGGCCACCTGCGGCATGTCTCCCCACCTCATCTCCCCACAGCACTCACTAGAGCAGAGAAGATTAACTTTCCGAAAATGAAAAGGACAGAGAGAAGACGAGCTGCTTATCAAATATGCACATTTCAGATGGAACTTCACACTCAGTAGAAAGATGTTAGATTGCTGTTAGCTCTCTGGAGCGTGCCTGACAATGTGCTATCAGGTCATGTTTGCATGACAGAGGCAGCCCAAGCAGGAAACATTAAGTCATATGACTTCTAAGACAGAATCAATCAAGTGAGCAGTACAGCTCCCGAAAACTAATTTCACCTTCATAAGGTCTGGTTATCTGTGCAGCAGACATGAGGTTTGTCAGCCCCATTTCAGTCTGACCAGGTTCAGCACTGCATCAAGAATTTTAATGAACCGACACTGTAATATGTATGAAAGATGACACTGAGATGAATTCATGAAAAACCAAGTCCCCATGAAATATGAACAATTACTTGCGGGCTTCTCCACCTACTTAGCTCATTTGAAATGTCCATTTCAAAGGCCTTTGTCTTTCTGGGGTTCATTTGCAAGTTTGTGCACAGATTTTCATCATATTTAACCAGTTTAAAAATCAAAGAAGCTACTCACAATCAAACAGTTCAGTGAACTCTAGTTTGATGGGGGCAGAGCCAAGACTGGTCTGAGCTTAAATCTTCATTTGGCAGCAGAAGCACATATTTCCTTGTATGGGGAGGAAAGAGGCTGAAAAGACTGGATGTTTATGCCCACTCCATCCTAGGCTTTCAGTGTGGCCCTAAAAAAGGTTCTGAGTTCTCATCCTAATGACAGCATACCCTCTCTGATAGTAGTAAGATTTCTTAGTTTTCAGCTTCAAGATAGCACTACCAGGGTTAGCCTTATTTTAGAAACTCTTAAAATTTGTCAGTAGATACATGTTGCAATTACAAATAGCTGAAGATTATGGTTTTCTCTTGGTACA
The DNA here is from genome assembly GCA_024291935.2 of Okapia johnstoni. NCBI lineage: Eukaryota > Metazoa > Chordata > Mammalia > Artiodactyla > Giraffidae > Okapia > Okapia johnstoni. The sequence continues at coordinate 50,221,676 of CM044314.1, forward strand.
TAGTGTCCCAATCCATTCTCCAGATCTTGTATCCTTTTTATGAATACCACTGCTGCCATGGATATGCATCTTATTTGCTCATCTGTATAATTTAGGATGTTTCATATACTGTTAACCGCAATTGTTAGCTTATTCTCAGAGGTTATGGGCCATATATTACTGTCCTCATTTAGCCCCACTTTCAGTGCAAGCTCCTTATCCTTCAGCATACCTTGTTTCCCACATTACATACACACTTTCCTCACCTAGCTCAAGGACACAATATATATCTCTCTTCTATCTTCCTTTACCTTATTTCTTTATCTTAAATGTAAGATATTTCAAATATACAGAAAATAGAGATATTTTTAAAACAACATTCATGTATTTACTATCCAAGCAACCTTAGCCAGTTTTACTATTTTGTCATATTTGACTCAGATCTTTTATCTAAATAAACAAAAACCTCCATGATAAGTACAGTGGAAGACCTCAATGTTCTCTCCAATTTTTTCTTGCCACCTCCAACAAAGGTAATTGCTATCCTGGACCTGGCAAATAAATTCCTCATACATGCTTTATTACGAAGAAAATGTTTATGTGTTCCCTTAAACAATATGTGGCGCTGTTTCCATGTTATACAAGTGTTATCATGCTGGATACACACTTTTGTAAATTGATTTTTTTTTCTCACTATTATACTAATGATAATTCATATTATTGCATATGGCGTTATTTCATTTATCTCTATTATTGTATAGTATTCCATAATAATAATTTTATAAATAACTAGTTCCTTTTGGAAGGAAATTAAGTGTTTTACTTCAAGTATTGATGAAAGACAAGTGTTAAGTGTTAGTCACTCAGTTGTGTTTGATTCTTTGTGACCCCGTGGGCTATAGCCTGCCAGGCTCCTCTGTTCATGGAATTCTCTAGGCAGGAATACTGGAGTGGGTAGCCATTCTCCTCTCCAAGTTACAGTGTATATTCTCCAACATATGAGGAAGAATACATCTAGGGTGTATGGTATAATTGGAAGTGTATAAGCTAGGTTAAATGGCATGCACACCCCTTTCAATTATATTAGATTATTCTCTAATGTAATCAAATCAATTTTTAGAACACTTTTATTTATTTATTTTTAGATCACTTTAATAAAAACCACTTGTATTCCCAATGCTTACCAATATATGCATGCTGAGTCACTTCCATCATTTCTAACACTTCATGACCCTATAGACTGCAGCCTGCCAGACTCCTCTGTTCATAGGATTCTCCAGGCAAGAATACTGGACTGGGTTGTCATGCTCTTCTCCAGGGAATCTTCCCGACCCAGGATTGAACTCGTGTCTCTTGTGTTTCCTACATCTCTTATATCTCCAACCTGTATAAGTTCTTTACCACTAGTGCCACCTGGGAAGCTCACTTACCAATACTGAGTATTTATTTAATAATTTAAGAAATATTTATTTTGCAGCTCCCATGAGCTAGGCAGTATACTAGGTGCTGAAGACTCAGTTTAGTTCAGTTCAGTCCCTCAATCAAGTCTGACTCTTTGTGACCCCATGGACTGCACCACGCTAGGCTTCCCTATCCATCACCATCTCCCAGAGCTTACTCAAACTCATGTCCATTGAGTCGGTGATGCCATCCAACCATCTTATCCTCTGTCACCCCCTTCTCCTCCTGTCTTCAATCTTTCCTAGCATCAGGGTCTTTTCAAATGGGTCAGTTCTTCGCATCAGGTGGCCAAGGTATTGGAGTTTCAGCTTCAGCATCAGTCCTTCCAATGAATATTCAGGACTGATTTCCTTTAGGATGGACTTGTTGGATCTCATTGCAGTCCAAGGGACTCTCAACAGTCTTCGTCAACACCACAGTTTAAAAGCATCAATTCTTTGGCACTCAACTTTCTTTATAGTCTAACTCTTGCATCCATACATGACTACTGGAAAAATGATAGTTTTGACTAGACGGAACTTTGTTGGCAAAGTAACGTCTCTGCTTCTTAATATGCTGTCTAGGTTGGTCATAGCTTTTCTTCCAAGGAGCAAGTGTCTTTTAATTCCATGTCTGTAGTCACCATCTGTAGTGATTTTGGAGCCCCCCAAAATAAACTCTCTCATGTCTTCCTTTGTTTCCCCATCTATTTGCCATCAAATGATGGGACCAGATGCCATGATCTTAGATGCCATTTTCTGAATGTTGAGTTTTAAGCCAACTTTTCCACTCTCCTCTTTTCCTTTCATCAAAAGGCTCTTTAGTTTTTCTTTGCTTTCTGCTATTAGTGTGATGTCATATGCATATCAGGTTATTGATATTTCTCCCAGTAATCTTTATTCCAGCTTGTGCTTCATCTAGCACATCATTTCTCATGATGTACTCTGCATATAAGTTAAATAAGCAGGATGACAATGTACAGCCTTAACCTACTCCTTTCCCGATTTGGAACCAATCTGTTGTTCCATGTCAAGTTCTAACTGTTGCTTCTTGACCTGCAGATTTCTCAAAAGGCAGTTCAGGTGGTCTGGTATTCCCATCTCTTTAAGAATTTTCCAGTTTGTTGTGATTCACGAAGTCAAAGGCTTTTGTGTAGTCAATAAAGCAGAAGTAGATGTTTTTCTGGAACTCTCTTGCTTTTTTGATAATCCAACAGATGTTGGCAATTTGATCTCTGCCTTTTCTAAATCCAGCTTGAACATCTGGAAGTTCACAGTTCACATACTGTTGATGCCCGGCTTGGAGAATTTTCATCACTACTTTGCTAGCATGTGAGATGAGTGCAATTGCATGGTAGTTTGAACATTCTTTGACATGGCCTTTTTTGGTATTGGAATGAAAACTGACCTTTTCCAGTCTTGTGGCCACTGCTGAGTTTCCAAAATTTGCTGGCATATGGAGTGCAGCACTTTAACAGCATCATCTTTTAAGATTTGAAATAGCTCAACTGGAATTCCATCACCTTCACTAGCTTCATTCATAGTGATGCTTCCTAAGGCCCACTTGACTTCCCATTCCAGGATGTCTGGCTCTAGGTGAGTGATCACACCATCATGGTTATCTGGGTCATGAAGATCTTTTTTTGTATAGTTCTTCTGTGTATTCTTGCCATCTCTTCTTAATATCTTCTGCTTCTGTTAGGTTCATATCATTTCTGTCTTTTGCTGTGCCCATCTTTACATGAAATATTCCCTTGGTACTTTAATATTCTTGAAGCAATCTCTAGTCTTTCCCATTCTATTGTTTTCCTCTATTTGTTTGCGTTGATTACTGAGGAGGGGTTTCTTATCTCTCCTTGCTATTCTGGGAACTCTGCATTCAAATGGGTATATCTTTCCTTTTCTCCTTTGCTTTTTCTTCTCTCAGCTATTTGTAAGACCTCCTCAGACAACCATTGTGCCTTTTTGTATTTCTTTTTCTTGGGGATGGTCTTGATCCCTGCTTCCTGTACAATGTCAGGAACCTCATCCATAGTTCTTCAGGCACTCTGACTATCAGCTTTAATCCCTTGAATCTATTTCTCACTTCCACTGTATAATCATAAGGGATTTGATTTAGGTCATACCTCAATGGTCTAAAGGTTTTCCCTACTTTCTTCAATTTAAGTCTGAATTTGGCAATAAGGAGTTCATGATCTGAGCCACAGAAGCTCCCAGTCTTGTTTTTGCTGATGGTATAGAATTTCTCCATCTTTGGCTGCAAAATATATAATCAATCTGATTTTGGTATTGACCATCTGGTGATGTCCATGTATAGAGTCTTCTTTTGTGTTGTTGGAAGAGGGTGTTTGCTATGACTAGTGCGTCCTCTTGGCAAAACTTTGTTAGCCTTTGACCTGCTTCATTTTGTACTCCAAGGCCAAATTTACCTGTTACTCCAGATATCTCTTGACTTCCTGTTTTTAAAGACTCAGTAAGGAAAAAAAAATGAAGCTATTTAACCTCACCAACCTAGGAAATGCAAATTAAAATTAGTGAGGTTAAATATTTTTTTAATACCTTTTATCTATTGTGGATGATTTATATCTTTGGGCGATTTTCAAATATGGGAATTAGTTATCTTGAAAAAGTGAAAGTGAAAGTCGCTTAGTCTTGTCTGACTCTTTGCAATCCCATGGACTATATAGTCCATGGAATTCTCCAGGTCAGAATACTGGAGTGGGTAGCCTTTCCCTGCTCCAGGAGATCTTCCCAAGCTAGGGATCAAACCCAGGTCTCCCTGGGTTCGCATTGTAGGTGGATTCTTTACCACCTGAGCCACAAGAGAAGCCTAAGAATACTGCAGCGGGTAGCCTATCCCTTCTCCAGCAGATCTTCACGATCCAGGAATCTAACTAGGGTCTTCTGCGTTGCAGGCGGATCCTTTGCCACCTGAGCCACAAGGTAAGACTGAAGTTTCTTTATTCTGTATTCTAAACCTTTCTGGTCAGTTATACATCTTGCAGATATTTTCTCCCAGTCAATAACTAACTTTAAACTTTGTTTCTGCTGCTCTATAAAACATTTTCATCTCCCGAGAGGCTACCCTCATGCTCCTTCCCAAATTCCACCTCTTCTTTTCATCTTAAGATTTACCACTATTGTATCTATTAATGCCATAGATTAGTTTTGCTTGCTGTTGAACTTCATATTAAATAGAACCAAACTCTATGCATTTTCTTCCATTTCAGTTTTTAAATTTAATTAAAAAAATTTTTTTCTACCAGTGTATTGAGATATAGTTGACATATATATAACTTTAGTATAAACATCATAATGACTTGACCTGTATACATCATGAAATGATTATCACAAAATTTTCAGACTCTGTGTGTTTTTATTGTCTGGCTTCTTTTCTTAATGCTTTAATAATTGTCTATGTTGCTACATAGAGCTGTAGTGTAAAATTTTTTATTTCTCTTTAATGTTCTATTGTGTGAAGATACACAATTTAATTACTTTTAACAACGTTAGGGTATGACTGACATACTACAAACTGTACATGTTTTCAGTATACAGTTTTTTGAGTTTTAACATATTAAAAAAACTTACCACAATCAAGATAATAAACATAGTCACCACCCCAAAAAGCTTCCTAGTGTGCTATTATAATTTTTTCTTTCTATCCTGTTGGCTCCACCCCCAAACAACTGCTGATCTGCTTTCTATTCCTATAGTTTTCATGAGACAGTTTTTATATAAAAGGAATCACACAGAAAGTGTATTTTTGTGTCTGGCTTCTGTCACAACATCATTATTTTAAGATATATTCAGCAGAAAAGTTCATTCCTTTTTATTTCTGAGTCATATTTCATTTTATGGATATACCAGATTTATCTATTCATCTCTTGATGAACATTAAGTTGACATTAAAATATTATACATTTTAATAGGTGTACACACTATTCAGTTTCTTCAGCTGATGTATAGTTGGATTCAGTTCAGTTCAGTCGCTCAGTCATGTCCAACCCCATGGACTGCAGCATGCCAGGCTTCCCTGTCCATCACCAAATCCCAGAGCCTACTCAAACTCATGTCCACTGAGTTGGTGACACGATCCAACCATCTCATCCTCTGTCATCTCCTTCCCCTCTTGCCTTCAATCTTTCCAAGTATCAGGGTCTTTTCAAACGAGTCAGTTCTTCACATCAGGTGGCCAAAGTATTGGAGTTTCATCTTCAGCATCAGTCCTTACAATGAACACTCAGGATTGATCTCCTTCAGGATGAACTGGTTGGATCTCCTTGCTGTCCAAGGGACTCTCAAGAGTCTTCTCCAACACCACAGTTCAAAAGCATCAATTCTTTGGTGCTCAGCTTTGTTTATAGTTCAACTGTCACATCCATACATGACTACTGGAAAAACCATAGTTTTGACTAGACGGACTTTTGTTGGCAAAGTAATGTCTGCTTTTTACAGATAATAGTAATCTGTAATAGTTGGATTACAGATAGGTTATTGTGACTATCAAAACAGTAAAACTCAAAACAACATTCACAAATTTCTTCATCACATAAAGATTTCTTTTTTCTTTTTAAAAATTTTTAAATTAAAGTATAGTTGATTTTGGAGTAGGAAGTGGTTACTCACTCCAGTATTCTTGCCTGGGAATTCCCATGGACAGAGGAGCTTGAGGCTACAGTCTATGGCATCACAAAAGAGTTAGACATGACTGAAAAACTGACAACACAGTTGATTTACAATGTTGTGTTAGCTTCAGGTATACAGCAAAGTGATTCAGTTATATATATTCTTTTATAGATTCTTTTCCCATATAGATTCTTACAGAATGTTGAGTATAGTTCGCTGTGTTACACAGTAGGTCCTTTTTGTTTAAATATTTTATATATAGTAGTGTATATATCTTCTCCTGCAAGAAATCCAAAATTACAACTCACTGCTGAACAGCCATTGACAGGAGAATGTTTGATCCCACCAATAAAGAGACCTCACATCCAAGGGCAAAGGAAAAACCCCAGTAAGATGGTAAGAGGGGCGAAATCACATTTTCAATCAAACCCTATACCTGCAAACTGTAGAACAATTATACCAAAGAAATTCCCACACTGTCAAGAGAGTTCTAGGACCCACAACAGATTTCCCAAACTGGGGATCTGGCAAGGGGACTGAGAACCCCCAGGAAATTTGAGTTTGGAGGCCAGTGGGATTTGATTACAGAATTTACACAGGACTGGGGAAGCAGACTCTTGGAGGGCACAAACAAAATCTTGTGCCACCAGGACCTGGGAGAAAGGATCAGTAACCCTTCAGAGACTGACCCAGACTTACCTGTGAATGTCCAGGAGTCTCTGGCAGAAGCATGGGTCAGCGGTAACCTGCTGTTGGGTCGGAGGCACTGAGTGCGGCAGTGCATGCTTGGGACCTTTTAAAGGAGGTCACCGTTATCATCATTACCTCCACCAGAGTTTGGTGTCAGGTCAAACAACAGGGAGGGAACACAACACTTCCCATCAACAGAAAATTAGATTAAAGATTTACTGAGCATGGCCCTGTCCATCAAAACAATATCCAGTTTCCCCACAGTCAGTCTCTCCCAATAGGAAGCTTCCATCTGCCTCTTATCCTTCTCCATCAGAGGGCATACAGAATGAAAACCACACCCACAGAAAACTAATCAAATTGGTCACATGAATGACAACCTTGTCTAACTCAATGAAACTATGAGCCATGCCATGGAGAGCTACCCAAGATGGACGGGTCACGGTGGAGAGTTCTGACAAAATGTGGTCCACTGGAGAAGGAAATGGTAAACCACTTCAGTATTCTTGCCTTGAGAACCCCATGAATAGTATGAGAAGGGAAAATATAGGACACTGAAAGATGAACTCCCAAGGTTGTTAGATGCCCAATGTGCTACTGGAGGAGAGTGGAGAAATAACTCCAGAAAGAATGAAGAGATGGAGCCAAAGCTAAAACAACACCTGGTCATGGATGTGATTGTTGATGGAAATAAAGTCCGATGCTGTAAAGAACAATATTGCATAGGAACCTGGAATGTTAGGGTCATGAATCAAGGTAAATTGGAAGTGGTCAAACAGGAGATGGCAAGAGTGAACATCGACATGTTAGGAATCAGTGAATTAAAATGGACTGGAATGGGGGAATTTAACTCAGATGACCATTATATCTACTACTGTGGGCAAGAATCCTTTAGATGAAAAGGAATGGCCATCATAGTCAACAAGAGTCCAAAATGCAGTACTTGAGTGTACTCTCAAAAATGACAGAAAGATCTCTGTTTGTTTCCAAGGCAAGACATTCAGTATCACATTAATCCAAATCTATGTCCCAACCAGTAATGCTGAAGAAGCTGAAGTTGAATGGTTCTATGAAGACATACAAGACCTTCACCCAAAAAATATGTCCTTTTCATCATGGGGGACTGGAATGCAAAAGTAGGAAGTCAAGAGATATCTGGAGTAACAGGCAAATTTGACCTTGGAGTACAAAATGAAGCAGGTCAAAGGCTAACAGAGTTTTTCAAAGAGAAAGCACTGATCATAACAAACACTCTCTTCCAACAACACAAAAGAAGACTCTATACATGGACATCACCAGATGGTCAATACTGAAATCAGATTGACTATATTCTTTGCAGCCAAAGATAGAGAAGCTCTATACAGTCAACAAAAGCAAGATTTGGAGCTGACTGTGGCTCAGATCATGAATTCCTTATTGCCAAATTCAGATTTAAATTGAAGAAAGTAGGGAAAACCTTTAGACCATTCAGGTATGATCTAAATCAAATCCCTTACGATTATACAGTGGAAGTGAGAAATAGATTCAAGGAATTAGATTTGATAGACAGAATGCCTGAGGAACTATGGACAGAGGTTTGTGACATTGTACAGGAGGCAGGGATCAAAACCATCCCCAAGAAAAAGAAATGCAAAAAGACAAAATGGTACTCTGAGGAGGCCTTAATAGCTGAGGAGAGAAGAGAAGCTAAAGGCAAAGGAGAAAAGGAAAGATATACCCGTTTGAGTGCAGAGTTCCAAAGAATAAGAAAGCTTTCCTCAGTGATCAGTACAAACAAATAGAGGAAAACAATGGAAGGGGAAAGACTAGAGATCTGTTCAAGAAAATTAGAGATACAAAGGGAACATTTCATACAATGATGGGCACAATAAAGGACAGAGATGTTATGGACCAGAAGCAGAAGATATTAAGAAGAGATGGTAAGAATACACAGAAGAACTAGACAAAAAAATCTTCATGGCCCAGATAACCATGATGGTGTGATCACTCACCTAGAGCCAGACATCCTGGAATGTAAAGTCAAGTGGGCCTTAGGAAGCATCACTATGAACAAAGCTAGAGGAGGTGATGGAATTCCAGTTGAGCTATTTCAAATCCTAAAAGATGATGCTATTAAAGTGCCGCACTCAATATGCCAGCAAACTTGGAAAACTCAGCAGTGGCCACAGGACTGGAAAAGGTCAGTTTTCGCCAAAGATTGTTCAAACTAATGCACAATTGCACTCATCTCACACGCTAGCAAAGTAATGCTCAAAGTTCTCCAAGCCAGGCATCAACAGTATGTGAACTGTGAAATTGCAGATGTTCAAGCTGGATTTCGAAAAGTCAGAGGAACCAGAGATCAAATTGCCAACATCTGTTGGATAAACAAAAAAGCAATGAAATACCATAAAAACATCTATGTCTGCTTTATTGATTATGCCAAAGGCTTTGGCTATGTAGATCACCACAAACTGTGGAAAATTCTTAAAGAGATGAGAATACCAGACCACCTTACCTGCCTCCTGATAAATTTGTATGCAGGTCAAGAAGCAACAGTTAGAGGTTGACATGGAAGACCAGACTGGTTCCAAACTGGGAAAGGAGTACATCAAGGCTGTTTATTGTCACCTTGCTTATTTAATTTCTATTCAGAGTACATCATGTAAAATGCTGGGCTGGAAGAATCACAGGCTGGAATGAAGATTTCCAGGAGAAACATCAATAATGTCAGATATGCAGATGACACCACCCTTATGGCAGAAAGCAAAGAAAATCTAAAGAGTCTCTTGATGAAAGTGAAAGAGGAGAGTGAAAAGACTGGCTTAAAGCTCAACATTGAAAAAACGAAGGTCATGGCTTCTGGTCCCATCACTTCATGGCTTATAGATGGGGAAACAATAGAAACAGTGAGGGACTTTACTTTTGGGGGCTCCAAAGTCATTGCAGATGGTGACTGCAGCCATGAAAGTAAAAGACACTTGCTCCGTGGAAGAAAAGATATGACCAACCTAGACAGGAAGATAAAAAGCAGAGACATTACTTTGCCGACAAAGGTCTGTCTTGTCAAAGCTATGGTTTATCCAGTAGTCATGTATGGACGTGAGAGTTGAACTATAAAGAAAGCTGAGCACTGAAAAAGTGATGCTTTTTAATTGTTGTGTTGGAGAAGACTCTTGAGAGTTCCTTGGGCTTCAAGGAGATCCAACCAGTCTATCCTAAAGGAAATCAGTCCTGAATATTCATTGGAAGGACTGCTGCTGAAGATGAAACTCCAATACTTTGACCACCTGATGCGAAGAGCTGACTCATTTGAAAAGACCCTGATCCAGGGAAAGTTTGAAGGCAGGAAGAGAAGGGGACAACAGAGGATGAGACGGTTGGATTGCATCACTGACTTGATGAATATGAGTTTGAGCAAGCTTCAGGAGTTGGTGATGGACAGGGAAGCCTGGCATGCTGCAGTCCGTGGGGTTGCAAAGAGTCGTACATGACTGAGAGACTGAACTGAACTGAGTGTATATATGTTAATCCCAAACTCCTAATTTATCACTCCTCCCCTGTCCTTTTAGGTAACCATATGTTTATTTTATTCCTGTTTTGCATATAAGCTCATTTGTATCATTTTTTAAAGATTCTATGTATAGGTGATATCATATGATATTTGTCTTTGCCTGACTTACTTCACATAGTATTATAATCTCTAGGTTCATCCACATTGTTGCAAATGACATTATTTCTTTATCTATGGTTTATTAATATTCATATGTAATATATATATTATAATATATATTCATAATATTCATACACATATTAATATTCATATATATATATATATATATATACACCTCCTATGTGGTATATATATACCACATCTTCTTTATCCATTTATATGTCGATGGACATTTAGATTGCTTTCATGTCCTGACTATTGTAAATAGTCCTGCAATGAACATTGAGGTGCATATACCTTTTTGAATTATGGTTTTCTCTGAATATATGCCCAGGAGTGGGATTGCAGGATTATATGACTGTTCTATTTTTAGTTTTTAAGGGACTTTTGTACTGAACAGTGTGAAAAGATTTAATACAAGATCTACAAAGTATAAAGGAAAAATTGGTATATTGGACTATGCTAAAACTAAGAAATTCTGTTAATGAAAAGAAACTCTATTGATCAAAATTGAAGTATGTTACAAGAAATACTATCATTAAAAGACACCATTACATAAGGAATATTTGGGGAGTGACAGAGCTGTTTGCATCTTGATTATAGTGGTTTATATAGTATATAAGTATCAAAATTCATCAAAATGTAGCCTCTAGATCTAGTTTTACATGTTAATTGATTAAAGAACAACAATAACTGAATGATGACACCAGTAAGAAAATGAAAAGGCCTTTCAATTGTTGAACTTGGTTTTTTGTTAATCTTCAGTTTTCTTGCAGTCTCTTGCAGTCTCTGAGGCATTAGACATAATTCATCACCTTTTTCACTTATTTGAGGCTTCCTTGGTTTCTGTGATGCTACTCCATGATCTTTATCCTTTTCCTAATATTTTTTCAAAGTATCATTGGTTTTCAAATATAATTATATCCTTACAGTGTGCCTGGCACTGCACCAGGTGCTGGGAGTAGAAGAATGGGAATTAAGTGCCTTATTTTGCGATTTCATTCGCTAGCTTTTACTTTAATATGATTGGTAAGGATTGCTCAGAATTTCATGGAGATTATTTTGCTTCTTTTTTTAAACTGCAACCTTCAGTGATCTGTCTACCTGAAGAAAATATAAGTGAGTAGGCAAACTCAGGGACAAATTGTTGCCTTTTTAACTTACTGAATATAAGACTTTGCATAAGTTACCTGTTAAATTATCTAGCTAAGCCTTTGTTAGCTTATTTATAAAACAGAGATTAGAGTAATGCTTTCTTTCTTGGACTTTTATGAATAGAAAATGAGACAGTTTATGTAGGTGCCCAATTCAATGTCTTCCATGTATAATACACTCAAAAAATTTTAGTCATCCCCTCCTTCTCTTTCATGCATCTCCATCATTTCCTTTACTTAACCTCTTCTTTTCCCTTTGCCTACTCTTCCTCTTCTGTCTTTTCCTCCATCATCTCCTCTTCATGCAGGATTAAATTAGACTACATAAGTAAATGTGTGTGTATATATATAATGTGTATGTGTGTGTACATTAATTAATATATGCACAAGTACATATATACATGTCTATATACATATATGGGCTTTCCTTGTGGCTCAGCTGGTAAAAAATCCACCTGCAATGTGGGAGACCTGGGTTCGATCCCTGGGTTTGGAAAATCCCCTGGAGAAGGGAAAGGCTACCCACTCCAGTATTCTGGCCTGGAGAATTCCATGGACTGTATAGTTCGTGGGGTTGCAAAGAGTCGGACATGTCTGAGCAGTTTTCACTCATTATATACATATATACATATATACATATAGTTAGACTATACAAATAAAGAGATATATATATTAATTTTCTTTATAATAATGAAGCTCCACCTCATAATACTTACTGATCCAAATATTAATCATACAGCCTCAACTTAAATTTCTCCACTTCTGTGAGTATAGCTGGATCTCTCATCTCCAAAACTATGTGACGTAGTATTACTACCATCTAGTAGTATTACTTTGACTGTACAGCTCTCATTTTAAGATGCAAGTCATTTGAGGTCTGGGCCATGTCTTTTTGGGGGGAGAAGGTGGACTGTGCTTGGTCTTCACTGCTCTGCATGGACTTTCTTGAGTTGCAGCTAGCGGGGCAGGGTGGGGGTGGGGGCTACTTTTTAGTTGTTGTGTGTGGGTTTCTCACTGCAGTGGCTTCTCTTGTGAAGCACAGGCTCTAGGGCATGTAGGCTCAGTAGTTGTGGTGGACAAACTAAGTGGTCCTGTAGCATTTGAGATCTTCCTGAATAATGGATTGAACTTGTGTCCCCTGCATTTGCAGATGGATTCCCAACCACTGAACCACCAGGGTAGCCCTTGGGCCCTGTCTTAATCAGCACTTAACATAGGTTCTTGATCTTACTCCTTAGTAAATATAGTTAAATGAGTTAATAAGCAATGTGTATGTGTATGCAACAGTTATGCCCATGCCAAATGTTAGCCTATTAATTTATTCAGTCTCTTAACCACATTGCAGTTTTCTCAAGGACAAAATAAGATTCTTATTATTTTTCTTCTTCAAACTCTGAACCAACGCTGGGCATAAAAATGGTGAGTTCTGAGGAAGCAAGGATCGTTGCTGGTTTGTTCACTGATGCATCTATCTCAAGCACTTAAATTTATCAAGCACCTAGAGCAGTGCCTGGCATATGTTTGTTGCCTGAATCAAAAAATATAGGAAGTTGCTGCTATATTTATAGTTATTTTTTTAAAAGAAATGTTCTTATTAGTTAAGAATCAGGAGGTTATTTTATATGAGAAACAGAAAGACACAACATTCCTTGCTAGTGTAACACAACTAAGATAGAGCTGTGAAGAATGTCTTTGACATGGCTGTAGTGTCCTAGAATTCACCATTCATATTCTCCTGAAAACGTTATTCTCATTAGCAATGAACAATTCGAAAATGAACTTAAAAGAATAATTTCATTTATAAAAACAAAAATTAATACAATTTCCAAAATATAACACATAGGCATATGACTTACACACTTAAATCTACAAAATATTTTTGAAAGAAATTAAAGAAGATCTAATAAATATAAAGACTTCTCATGTTCATAGAAGTTTTAAGAGGTTAAGATGATAGTACTCCCCAATTTGACTTTGTTAAGTCATGCAACCTTTATCTAAATTTAAAGTTAATGCAACTTTTATCTAAATCTCATGCAGTTTCTTTGCAAAAATTGACACATTGATCCTAAAATTCATATGGAAATGCTAGGGACCCAGAATAACCAAAACATTCTTGAAAAAGAACAAACTTGGAGGACTCATATTTCCCTATTCAAAACTTACTACAAAGATAGTGTAATCAAGAAAGTGTGGTAGTGGCATAAGGATATACATATTCATCAGTGGAATACAATTGAGAGTCCAGAAATAAGTCCATACATTTATGCTCAATTGACTTTTGATAAGGGTGCCAAGAAAATTCAATGGTAGAAAATAGTCTTTTCAACAAGTGTTCCTGGGACAAGTGGATAACCACATGCAAAAGACTGAAATTGGATCCCTGTTTTATGTCATATACAAAAATAAACAAAAAATGAACTACAGACCTAAATATAAGAGTTAAAGCTATGAACTTCTTTAAGCAGAAATCTTTACTACTTTGGATTAGTCAATGGTTTTTCCTATATGACACAAAAAGCACAAAAAATAACAGCAAAAAAGAGATACATTGGATATCATCAAAATAAAAACTCATGTGCATCAAGAAAATAAGAAAATAGCCCACAGAATGGGAGAAAATACTTGAAAATCATACGTATCCAATAAAGGACTTATATCCAGAATATATTAAGAATTTGTACAACTCAACAACGAAAAGACAAGTAACTCAATTAAAAAAGTAGGTAAATGACTAAGACAGATATTAAGTCAAAGATATACAAACATCCAATAAGCACAGGAGAAAATACTCAACATTATTGAGTATTAGGGAAATAGACATTAAAACTGCGGTGAGATGGTACCTCATTGTGGTTTTGACTTGCATTTCTCTGGTAATGAGTGATGTTGAGCATCTTTTCATGTGTTTGTTAGCCATCTGTATGTCTTCTTTGGAGAAATGTCTGTTTAGTTCTTTGGCCCATTTTTTGATTGGGTCATTTATTTTTCTGGTATTGAGTTGCATGTGCTGAAACATGTGTATTACCATATGTGAAATAGATGACCAGTCCAAGGTCAGTGCATGAAACAGGGCACTCAAAGCCGGTGCACTGGGACAACCCAGAAGGATGGGGTGGGGAGGGAGGTGGGAGGGGGGGTTCGGGATGGGGGACACATGTCTACCTGTGGCTGATTTATGCCAATGTATGGCAAAAACCACCACAATATTGTAAAGTAATTAGCCTCCAATTAAAATAAATAAATTAATTAAAAACAAATAAACAAAAAAACTGCAGTGAGATAATACTTCATACCTTCTAGGATGTCTAGAAAGAAGTCAGACAGTAACAAGTGTTGTGAGTATATGGGGAAATTGGAAATCTTAAACATTGTTGGTCATATTTTAAAATGGTATAACTTTACCAATTGAGTAAACACCATATATATGTGCTAGTATACTGTATTGGTGTTTTTCTTTCTGGCTTACTTCACTTGGTAAAGATAACCCTGTATATGAGACATCAAGAGACACAGATAAATAAAACCGTATTATGGACTCTCTGGGAAAGGGCGAGGGTGGGATGCTATGGGAGAATGGCATGGAAGCATGTAAATTATCATATGTGAGGTGAATCGCCAGTCCAGAGTCAACGCATGATACAGGGCACTCGGGGCTCGTGCACTGGGATGGCCTGGAGGGATGGGATGGGGAGGTAGGTGGAAGGGGGGTTCTGGAGGGGGAAAGCATGTATACCCATGGCGGATTCATGTCAATGTATGGCAGAACAAATACAATGTTGTAAAGTTAAAAAATAGAAAATAAACTAATAAAAATAAATAAATAAAATGGTACAACTACTTTGGAAAATAGTTATCTAGTTCCTCAAAATGCTAAACATGGAACTATCATATAATCTAACAGTTACATTCTCAAGAAAAATGAAAACACAGACCCCCAAAAAACTTGTATATGAGTGTTTCTAGCAGCATTATTGATCACAGTCAAAAAGCAGAAACAACGCTAGTGTCCATCAATGAATGGTTAAATAAAATGGAGTATGTCCATTCAATGAGACATTATTTGGTCTTAAGGTGGAATGAAGTACTGATTTATGCTATAACATGGATGAACTTTGAAAACATTATACTAAGAAATTAGACACAAAAGACTACATATTTTATGATTCTATATAGATGAAATATCCAGAATAGGCAGATCTGTAAAGACAAAAAGTAGATTAGAGGTTGCCAGGGGCTAGGGGAAGGAGGGAATGGGGAGTTCCCACTACTAATAGGTGGGAACAGGATTTCATTATGGGGTAATAAAAATGTTCTAAAATTAGATAGTGGTGATGACTGCACAACTCTGTGCATATATTAAATACCACTAAACAGGTGAATTTATGTTACTTTAACTGTCTCAGTAAAGGTATTATTAAAAAGCAGATGCTTTCACTAGAAGACAAAAGACATACACAATATTTATGTTATTTAGTTTGTATGTAAAAAGCAAGTAGACCAAACAGAACAAGCTCCCCTCTACCCCAAATGCTTCAGTGAGGCATGGCTGATGACAAGTGACAGGCAGCCTTCTGAACATACATAAAAACATAGTTGGGATGCTTCACATACAGTAACGTGACTTACTTTTAAGACCATGTCATTGTCCTTTTAAATGACAGTTTATCCATGATTTCCACTTCTCAAAAATTGTTGTAATGTCTTTATCTGTAGTGACATTCATTAAATGAACACACAGTGTTGTGTGCCTTTGCATGTTTGCCAGTATCAGGCTTCCTCTTGGGGTTCCTGTGTGGGAGGTTGATGGGATAGTCTTTTTAGCAAAGCAACATCAACTGTGTGAGCTGAAACCTTATCCTTTTTGTGACTTTCGTGAATGCGACGTGGGCCGATGCAAAGCTGAATTTTTCTCTCCTTCCTTCGTCTGTGAATTGTAGCATCCCAGAGCGTGCCATCATTTACACTCTCAGCCCAGGGATGCTTCAGACAAAACAAAGCCACGGCAATGGGCTTCATGAGTGTTTATTTAGGCTTTTCTAAATAAAAAAACATGATGGTGTGAGTGGAAACAGGCTCTTTTTCTAAAAGAACTTCTATTGACAGAGCATATGGATACTCCTGGGGGACCTCTGGTTGTATTAAGTTTTTTTCTTGGCCACAAAATCTTTACATGCTAGGTATGACCAGTTAATATTGAATCTCGTATCTGAAGCTTTGCCAGAGAAAAACCAATATGGTGCCAAAACCTCGATAGTGTATCTCCAAAATGTCTCCAAAGAGTCGGACATGATTGAGAGACTGAACTGAACTGAAAATGTCTGGGATGAAAAGTGTAAGCATGAAAAATATCTTCCAGATTCAAGGGGTACATGCTTTCTTTACAAATGTATTATTTTTCAGTTTTACTTAACGGAGTACTACAAACGTAATGGCTTAAAACAACAGAAATTTGTTATCTCACATTTTTTGTAGGTCAGGTATTTGGCATGGTGTGACTGGATTCCATGTTCAGAGTCTCACCAGGCTAAAATTAGGGTGTCAGCCAGGTCAGCATTTTCATCTGAGCTTGGAGTCTTCTTCCAGACTCACAGGTGATAGGCACAACTCATTTCCTTGTGATTGCAGAATTCAAGGTACTCATATTTTCCTAGCTGTTGATTGAGGACCACCCTCAGTTTCTAGTGACAATCTGCAATTCTTTCCCATGTGACTCCCTACATGGATGTTTCACACATGGATGCTGGGTTTATTCTATACCCGTGGGTGCACATCTTTCTGACCTCCTTTTGTGTGACCAGATGAGAAGAGCAAGGCCTCATATGATTGGGTCAGGCTCACCTGGGTAATCTTTCTTTTTTTTTTTTTTCCTTTTTAAACATCAGTTATTGGGTAAAACCATCATGCTAACGATCCTAGGGATTATGCAAGGTATGTAGGTCAGGGATATGGGAAATCTTGCAAACCATTTTAGAATTCTGCCTACAGGGACTTCCCTGGCGATTCAGTGGTGAAACTTCACCTTCCAATGCAGAGGGTGCATGTTCAGTCCCTGGTCAGGGAGCTATGATCCCATATGTTTTGCAGCCAAAAAGCCAAAACACATAGAATGGAAGCAATATTGTAACAAATTCAACAAGTACTTTAAAAATGACCTGCATCTAAAATATCTCCAAAAAAAAAAATTATGCCTACAACACTACGCTTCTCATTTTGAAGAAATGAAAAATTTTTTTAACTGCAAACAAAGGATTTGGGGTTATGCTTAACTGAATAATTGTATTGTGTGTATAATAAAAGTCCTAAAAGTTGGGTCCAGGAAAGGCTGAGTTAGGTGAAAGATGAGGAAGACACAATAGCCATGCTTTAATCACATGGAAATTTAGGTTTAGTTCTATCTGCATCTGCCTTTAGGGGATCTGATCTCTATGATCTGTCTTGAATGAAGATTATCATAGGTATTTGATTATCTTGGCTTTAAAATGATACATATATATTTTCATGACTGACAGTTGTTGAATTAGACCATCAGGAATTTAGGTAACTGCTTCATTGATGAAAGTTTTATTTGCTTTTCTTCTTTTGAACACTTAAAATGTGCTAATAAGAATGGAAACTGGTATTGAATTCAACCTACATTTCTAAAAATAGCACATCAGCTATGAATTATGAAATCTGTAAATATAAGTACTGTATATGTGAGAAGACAAAGTTTTCCCAGGTATCCTTTAGTCAGTCAATAAGGGTGGCTGGCATACTCTGAAGACTTTAAATGAGTTCAGATGATTCCTATGACTCTTTACTTTCATGGTTAGAATTTAAAGTCAGAACAGCTAGGAAGCTGAGGCATTTTCCTGCTAGAAATAAAGAAGTGAGTTGAATGTTGTGTTGTAAAAAAGAAAGGGGTGAGAAGAGGAGCAAGAATAGGGTTTCTTCTTAGGAAAAAAAAGCAGTTTCTAGAGAAAAAAAAAGCAAATGTGAAAATAAATTATACTAATCTATCCATTAATTCCTTAAATTCAGAGCCCATTAAAATATGCCTCAAAGAAAGCCTGGGATGACCTGTTCTGCCCAATTAATTCTGAAGTATTGGAAATCAATTAGTTACAATAAACAGACCCATTCTCATTATTTGAAGCAGTTTGCAATTAGCTTCATAGAAAGATGATTGTACATAGGGCTTGGAGTATAAAGACACACTGGCATTGACAAAGAATATACTGTACCCTGCTCTTTCTAAAACTAAATCTTTTTTGTATTACCAGACCAACTTCTGAAAGGGAATTCAAACTTTTACCAAGTGGTCTGCTTTTTATAGCACTGATTTAAATATCGAAACACTGCATTTTTCCTTTGCAGTATGTGCAACAGAAACTGAAGTTCTACTGTGAATGTACACATAACATGGTACCAGTTTTTGTTTGCTGTGCTTTCAGCCTTCAAGCAGCATAGAAGGGGATGTGTTTAATCCTTTTCTCATTCCTTTTAACCACCAAGGCCCTTGGCTCACCAAGGTACCCCTAACCAGAGCCCCAAATGGATTCGTTGTTCCCAACACATTAAATGCAGTAGATTTGCTTGATAGAATCTGTTTTCCAGCCTATCTGGTGTGCTATTTTGCATCTGTAGTTTCCAAGGTATTCATTTGATTACCAAAAAAAAAAAAAAAAAAGGAAAAACCATAACCTGCATATTTCCCATGTTAGTACATTTATTCCTTATGTCATTTCTAAAAGAGGGACAATATTATGACTTATGAGCACAGAGGGGAAAATAATAGAACATTTTCTTTGTTGGTTCAGTAGGTGTACATTTGGTAGTGACATGAACTAATTGCATAGTTACCATGAAATAACATGTTTTATTTTTCTGTAATAATGTAGTAACTACATAGTAACTTCCTAGGAAACAATGGTAATTATACAGTAACATGATGATAGCGCTGTTTTATTTTTCCCAACGACTCTGCAATTAACTGTATAAAATGTACAAAACACTCCGTTTTCCAACTAATGTGCACACTTGCCTGTAAAGAGTTTCTTCCTTGGTTTTCTGGCCCCTAACTTCCTCTGTGGGGCTTCCGTCATAGCTCAGTTGGTAAATAATCTGCCTGCAATCCAGAGACCCTAGTTCAATTCCTGGGTCAGGAAGATTCCCTGGAGAAGGGATAGGCTACCCACTCCAGTATTCTTGGACTCCCCTTGTGGCTCAGCTGGTAAAGAATCCGACTGCAATGCAGGAGACCTGGGTTTGATCCCTGGGTTGAGAAGATCCCCTGGAGAAGGGAAAGGCTACCCACTCCAGTATTCTGGCCTAGAGAATTCCATGGACTGTGCAGTTCACGGGGTTGCAAAGAGTCAGACATGACTGAGTGACTTTCACTTCACTTTCACTTTCAACTTCCTCTGTACCATATCAAGCCCCTTGCACTATTCAAAAGTCTAAACTCAAATCCTTTTCATAATCTCTCTTCTTCAGACCCGACAAGCTATTCATCCCTTGAGTTCTACCATGAGGTTTAGAACTGAAGCATAAAACTGAAATATTGTGTACAGCTTTATGTTAAGTAACCCAGAAGTCACTTAGAATGGCAAAAGTAGCAAAAGCAAGAGGATGGCTTCAGCAGACTGGCTGTGGACAAACCACCTATGGTGAAGATCTGAAGCCTTCCTGGCAGGTTTCACGCTGAGCTTAGCTAAGTCTGAAAGAAGGGCATATATTCAGCTTCCAGGGTGAAGAGGTGTAGAAAGTGCTGGTTGCACTTCTGCTGGATGATCCATGAAATCCATGCACAGCCTGGAAGAGAATAAACCAGAAAGAGCTCCTCTTTGTCTCAGCATGCAGAGGGGATTTGCAAGCCTCTTGAGAAACAACGTCTCTATGAAAATGGAGTATATCAAAATGGAATCGCTCTAAACACTGTTGAGAGTGAGAGAGTGTCTGTATGGGAACAAAGAAAGATTCACATAGTAAAAGAGACTTAGATATGTGGTTAAGAAAATGAGACAAGCAGGAATAAAGAAAAAGACCCAGAGGCATACAGACCAAGAGGCAGCAAGAGAAGGAAAATGACAGAGAGAGAGTAAGTGACAAAGAGAGACCAAGAGGAGGCATAGACAGAATCAGAGGAAATAAGAGTAGTAGAGACAGAGAGAAAGAGAGTGAAAAGACCAAGAGACAGAGGGATATAGGGTCCTAAAATTGGAAAGAGAGTCAGTGGGAGGAATGTGTGTGTGTGTGTGTGTGTGTGTGTGTGTGTGTGTGTGTGTGTGTGTGTGTGTGTGGAGAGAGAGAAAGAAATATATATATGTGCATAAGACCCTTCTGAATTTTGGTCAGCCTTGTTCTAGCTATTTTTGGAGTGCTATGAGGGCCAGAGGCAGTGCTTCTTTTCATTATAAAATTGCATTGCATTTTCAACTTCTGATTTGATACCAAGAAATGAATCATACAACCTCAGAGGAGTACTGTCATTTTTCTCTGTAGTCTAATTTAAATTCTCTATCAAATACCATTGCAACAGTGACTTTTCACATTTTGCATGATTTAAGCTGTTAATGAGGAAGGAATGAGAGCAGGTTGGGTGTTCTCTATAAAGGGAATGAAGTAAAATTAAATCCTGCACATAAGCCTTGCAGAAGGATTCCAATTCTGATGGGTCCCATCCAAACTGATCACTTTAAGTGCTTGCTCCTACTTATTGCAAATGATATAGCATCTTTCAATGAGTGGGATACCTAGATAAACTTTTTGCCTTCAGAAGAGAACTAATTGAATGGAGAGGAAATACCCTAAAGGTAGAGGAAAGCCATGACATCATCTAATTGACTTCAAAAGAAAAACATGCTAATCCAATGGAAGACAGGGTAGACATAGAAAGTTTCAGATATCTAGATTCACTGAAGTAAGTGCATGGCTAGAGGTCTAAATTATATACTACAAGTTCTGAATTTTCAAAAAGTGTCTTGGATTGTTTGATGAGGATGTAGCCGTGTGTATAAAGACTACTTTGCAGTGGATTAAGAAAGGTATCAAGAACCCAAATCCCTCAAATTTACCATGTGATCCTGTGTTAAGATGTTTTGAATTAAGCTGTGCCACTCATAACACTAGATTCTGTTCACCATTATGTCCAACTTTTCTCTTTGGGTATGTGGATCCCTCTTCTGATCTCATTTTCAATGTGAAATATTACACAATTGACAGTTGATTCAAAGAGAATTTGAAAAAGATTGGGGAAGTGGCTGAAAACCAGCCAGCTAACCAAAATGAACTGATACCCCCAAACCTACCTCCCATTCTGTTTGGAATGTGCTGTGCCAGTCACAGCCTGGTGTAGGGAGCATGGTTGCACACGACATGATGTGCTCACAGTGTTTCTCAATGGATTGGAGCTTTATCAGTGTTAATGGGCTATGACCCCCAAAATCCATACATTGAAGCCTTAACCCCCAGGTAACCTCATAAAATGGAGAAGGAAGTGGCAACCCACTGCAATATTCTTGCTGGGAGAACCCCATGGACTGTGGAGCCTAGCTGGCTACACAGTCCATGGGGTGGCAGAGAGTCAGACTCGACTAAGCGACTGAACAGCAACAACAACAAACCTCATAAATGGCTGTATTTGTGGAGAAAGGTCTTTAAAGAGGTAGTTAAATTGAAATGACATCATTAGATGGGCCCCAATCCAGTATGACTCGTGTCCTTAAAAGGAGTCTAGGACATAGACATGTACCTTGTGAAGAGACAAGGAGAAAACAGTCATTTATCAGCCAGAGAGAACAGTCTCAGAAAAAACCAACCCTGCTGACACCTTAACCTAGCCACCAGAACTCTGAGAAAATAAGTTTCTGTTGTATAACCATCCAGTCTGTGGTACTTTGTTATGGCAGCCCTAGCAAATGAATATAATCAGTTATCATCATTTTTGCCAAGAACCATTTTCAAGGTATAGGCACTCCTTAGCTAATGGAACTATACTTTATCAATGATAAAAGTCTTCAGTGTGATACTTGAGTATAAATTATTTTAACCAGTCATCATAAAAGTGATATTCAGAATGATGGTTTACACTAAAAATACACTTGAAGCCTTCTTAATAGTCCTCAAGTTTTCCTTCACCAACACATCCTGAAAGTGAGAACACCCTTCTTTCCAGTCTGCACTAGATACTTGGGATAGCATCCAAAACCTGGGTACCCTCTCAGTAATGACATCGTCTCTCTGTTCCATCCACATGCTCTCTACGTGAGCAGAGAGGGCTTCCCAGGTGGTTCAGTGGTATAAAGAAAACCTGCCTGCTGATCCAGGAGATGCATGTTTGATCCCTGGGTTGGGAAGATCACCTGGAGGAGGAAATGGCAACCCATTCCGCTATTCTTGCTGGAAAAATCTCATGGACAGAGAAGCTTGGTGAGCTATAGTCCATGGGTCTCAAAGAGTCAGACACAACTGAGAGACTGAGCATGCAGGTACAAAACCAGAGAAGCTATTTCATCCTTCTCTGCCTCTCCTTAAGAGTCCTTTCTTCTAATGACTTTATTCCTTTGTAGCATCCTTCTGTGGAAGCTGTGTCTTCTCTCCTGTTTCAGATGTTGATGCTATTTGCTTTCCACTTGGCCCTCTGCTCACGTTTTCAGACTTCTGTTGACAGTCTCTTCTCTTTTGGAGTTAAACCAATTCTTTTAACACATGGTCCCCAGAACTGTTTGTAACTAGTAGCCAGTCCATGAGATTGTCACTTTCAACAGACTGTGAATTAACTGTATCGCTAAACCCACTTGGGCTCTTGGGGCTAATATTATTATTATTTTTTCTTTAAATGGTAGCAGTAGTAGCAAAACTTTCTCAAAGACAGAAAGAGTGGGTTAGTTTACATTCTTCCATCATGGTCTTGTACTTTGAGAAATACAAGCCTGTATCTTCTGTTTACTTCCTTTATTCCATGACTTAGTTTTTACCTTTGGACCATCTGGTTTTTTCCTAGTTCTTCAAAGTAGTTTCTTCTTTGGTGTCTTCATTTGTCCTGTGACTGTCTACCCACTCCTTTGCATCGTTTTCCAACTTCCAGTATTATTTGGCACATTTATGGCTGTCCATTTTCCTCCTTGTAAATTCTTGATTTTATCCTAAACCTACTATTTAAGGTTAGATCACTGGGTTTCCATGCAGCCCGTTCTTTCCTGTTTACTAGGAGGAAGTATTTTCATAGTTCATATTTATTCTAAAAATAGCATGGATGGTGTGCAAAAATATACATTTAAGACTATGGGATTCAGATTCTCCTTGGATCCAGGCTTTCTGTTGTGTTTGGCCATAGGTAGTCACATAGTCATCTAATAAGTAGAATTGGCTGGCTGGGTGGAGATTTGTGGAAGATACTACTGTCAGTAAATAGGATGGGATTTGTGAAATGAAATGTCTAAACTTGCTTCTCAGCCTGAAATAACCTGGATATTTAATTAGGTGCTTAAGGTCAACTTCTAATTGCTTAGTCTATTCTAGTTAATGTTTGATATTGTCTCATAAATTTTAAAACACACCAGTGTTGTTAAGCAGAGGTTCTTACCCTGAAATCTAGAGCAATAGAGCACAGAAACTCAGAACTTAGGCTTTATAGTCAGGCCAAATTACATTTTAAATCTTGCTTTACAATTCATGAACCATGCAGACAAGGAGTTATTAAGCATCTCTGGGTCTTTGCTTCCCATTCTATCAAATGGGGATAATAATGTCTTCTTTCAGGGGCATAAGGATATAAACCTACAAATAAACTTAAAAAAATGACTTGAAAATTATATCTGGTGTGGTTCAAAAGAAACTCAAGTTATATCATAGGTGAAAAAATCATTGGAGAAACCTGGGGGAAATGCAGATTCAGGCAGTCTTTCTCCAGAGAAGTCATTTGTGAGATTCAGTAAACACGTCTGATTGACTCCATATAAACAGAAATATGTTATACATTCTAAGATGTTGGGAGCAATGGAAACAATAAGTGATTTAAGATAGAGACCCTAAATTAAAGTTACAATGACAGCCACTTCTGCTTTGCAGGTACTTATTTGTACTTGAGTAGCTTGTCACCAGAGCAAGTTCTTGTGACTCCCTCAAGAGTGAGTGGCCTAGAGTTTTTAATTTAATGATCCTTCCCAGGAGGGCTGAAGAGGCAGGCAGATGATATGCTGATATCTATAAGGTGTTAGCAGTGTCCAGCATGTGGAAAATGCTCACAGAATTGTAGCTGTGGTTATGTTTGGTTAATGGAAGGCTTCAAAGAGTCCATGAACGCCCTTCTGAAGTGCATGCTGATTTTCATGCATAGTATACATTTTTATAAGGGTTGATCCACTTGTTTACTCCAATTCTATTAACATGGTTAATAGTCACTAAACAGAGAGAAATATTTTAGCTTTTGTCTTAAATGTGGAATCAACTCAGAACCTCTGTTCATCTTTGAAGCTGTCCTGGGGCTAATATTCAACCCATGAAAATTCATTTCAGTTTCAGAACAAAGGTCAGACACATGTCTGTGATAGATCATTGCCAGAATCAAGAAATGGGCCTGAAACTGAAGAGACGTTTGGGGCAATGACCTGTTACAACTCGTAGTCTGGGATCCAGCAAACATGCACCTCCTCTTGCACTGAGGCATCAAGAAACCCATTTAATGTTCCATGGACTCAGTAGAGTTCTTTCCTTCATTGACAGTCTTTGAAGTTACACTTTGAGAGCTACTGGTAATGGCCAGTATTACATGGTGAGACTTTGACCTTTTTTGGTGCCCTACAATATCATAGATCTTTGCCTTGGGACATTGTATAATGGCTCCAGGATGTGGAGCCTTCCTTATGTTTGAAAGCTCAAATTACAGTTCACCTATTGGTGGCCACTCACACAATGACAAATGGCATCATTTCATCAGGAAAATACATATCTGGCACTTTCTACAACAATAATGTTTCTGAATGGTGATGTTTATTCCTTATAGAGGTTAAACACTTCTTTTTTCCTAGAAGTCGGTTAACTTCAGAATGGTATTTTCTACTCTACTGAGCAGAGACTTCGCCAAACCATTTTACTGGTTGCGTTTTTGAACAGTGTTTTGTTTTCTACTCTTTTGTTTTTTTCATCTTTCAGTAGTAATTTTGTGACATGATACATTTGCTGGCACCTTGGCTAACTATGTTCATGCTCTCCTTTATACCTTCTAAAACTGTAAATGTAATCCCAAGCACAGCTGTCGGAGGGAGTCCAGGAAGTGGGATCCTGCAATGCAGAGGTGTGGTAGGGGGGATGAGTGTGCACAGCAGATAACTGTACTTGATTAGCTAGATTTAAATAGTGTTGGATGAATTTGCCAGGTGAAAATAAAAATTGTCAGTTCAGTTTAATTTCATGGTGAATCAAACAAGGAAATTAGATTCTGCTACTCTGTCAGTTTGACATCCACAGCAAGTGACAATTAGAGATGATGAGAGAACTTATATTTACTTTGAAACTCTTGATTTTCTGATAGGCATGTAACTTTTATTTACCCTTGCTTTGCAGAAAAATGTGGCATAACAGTAGCATTAGTAGAGGTTGCTTGAACATTCAGGATGTAGGCTGAAGAGGTAGAAAGGGGCAGGTGGTGAGGCCAGAGCTCACTTTCATAGTGAGGCATGATCAGATTGAGGGGTGTGCTGGAGAGGGAGAGCCCTGTGCCATTAGGCCAAAGGAGTTTACAGCTGAAATGCAGATAATAACACACTGGTCACACCTCTTGCTTCAGCAGACAAGATTACATTAGAGGAAGTCAAGACTGGAAGGCAAGGAATGGAAGTGACTTTGACTTGCACTGAGGCATCCAGGTCATTCAAGCTGATTTTCATTTTCCTCATAAGCCCAAGACCAGAGCATCAAGCAACTCAGAGGACTAACATTTAAATACAAACACATCTCCAGACATTCTCCCTCACCACTCCTAACACAAGACAGTGGAATTTCAATTCCAAATTGAGTTCAAAGAGCACAGAAAATTCAGTAGAACTGAAGCATGAAATGATCACTTAGGAAGTTACTTCCTTGATGTGCAGCAAAAGTTCTTGGCAAGAGGTAGGTCTCAATAGCACGGGGAAATCTTTTCCCACCTGAATCTGCTTCCAAAGGAAGAGTTTCTGGGTTGACTGACTACCTTTGGAGAGCCAAGATAGCTTGGGAGATATAAATAGAATGAGAGGCAAAATGTGGTTTGATTCAAGGAGAGTGATAGAGACTAAGGTCTTCTCATTCTTAATGTGTATATAGTTATTTTTAAAAGATTGTACATCTTGGAGTTATATAGGTCACAGAGGGCCTGGATAAGTTGACTCATGCCTTTCTCCAAAACTTCTTATGGA
Organism: Okapia johnstoni; assembly: GCA_024291935.2. Classification (NCBI taxonomy): domain Eukaryota; kingdom Metazoa; phylum Chordata; class Mammalia; order Artiodactyla; family Giraffidae; genus Okapia; species Okapia johnstoni. Next base: position 50,248,596 of record CM044314.1, read on the forward strand.
CTTGGACATTCTTAGATTTTACTTCCTAGAAGGGCTTCCCTCTCCCTCTCTAGTTGGTTAAGGAGGAAAACAGTTCCTCTTCCAACTGGACATTTATTTCCTAGCAAAAATAATATGTCAGCATTCTCTACAATTTTCTTACAAGTGCATTTTCCCACAATAACCTAGGAAAATTTTAAATGATATGACTCTTATGTATTAAGATAATGGTGGAGTAGTCAATGAATGAAGAGTATGAAAACATACTTCTTTTATTTTAGAACTGGGAGACCTGCTTGGGAGGTAAATAACTGAAAAATGAAAAGTCTGAATCAGGAATATTTGATAGCTACATGAAGCACACCTTTATAGTTACTGGTAATTTTGAATTTATTTTTTTAATTTAGCATGATCAAAGTTAGGTTGAAAAAGAAAGAATCCTGCATAACTTGTAGGTGATTTCAACTGCTAATCAAATAGGACATATGAGATAGTATCCTAATTATTTAGCAATGTGATAATTTATGGAGGTTGACTAGTGGAGAAAGGAAAGTGAATTAATTATTTCTTATCTATTTCTATCTTTCTTGGTATGAATTTAAAACCACAGATGGGAGCAATGGACATTGTCTCAGCTATATAAAATTCTCAACAATTTGATTAATGCTTATACCAGAATGCTAGTATAAATGGAGTACCCTCATTCTAGGGTTCTTATTACATACAAATTCTTATTACATATAAATTCTGCATCCGTTTAAAAGCTTCTTCAGCACTTTAAACATGAGGTACAATAATGATAAACAACTTGAACGAGAAATGAATTAGAAGCCCGCCAGCTCGACAGCCTTACACAAATCCTCATGTTTCTACATCTTGTGTTTTATTGGGAGGCTAATTGATGCTTGAGTATATCATTTGAATTATACAAGTAAGATAAATATTTATAAATGAAAAACTGTAATATTTGAGAAATCCCAAAAGGGACTCTCTTACTTGATCACTGTATTCCTTGCCCACTAAACAGCTACCACCTACTCAGGTAAGGAACCATTAAGGTTATTGGTCTCTACTTCTTTTCTTCTCTTCTTTTTCCCTTTAACTTCCTTTCACTTTATTTCTTTTTCTTTTTTGTCTAAGTTTCTTTAGGGCAGTTAAATCCTTAGCGGACTGTAACCTGCAGGTCTATATTATTGATGGCAAATACTTGAAGGTGAAATTTATTATATATTCTTTTAGCTAATATTTTTGAGGGGTCCCTGAAGAAAAATACAGACAAGAGGCTGTATGAGCTGTGCCTTGAAAGGGTTACTCACTATAAAATGCTAGAGGACATTTATCTTGGATGCTATCCTGTCCCACCTTGAAATCCTTTGTGAAGATCTATTGGCAAAATAGGATATAAATCAGATCTCTCCGTGGTTTATTAAAAAGTTTCAAATTACAATTCAGACTTTCCCTAAAATAAATACATTTTGCCACTAGCATATTAACTGCCAATTGGAACATTCTTTAGCTCGACCATAGCACAATGCCATGGTTCATTACCTGCAGATACTCCATTCAGTGAGCCAGTGGTTACATGCAGATACTCCAAATGACTTCATAAACACAGGAGCGCATACTGTTAAGCAGTGATTAATTCCTACATGACCATGTGATGCCCTGTAATTCTTTAATGGTGCCAAAGTGATCTATAGCATGAGTGTATACTTTGGCTGGCTCAGCAAATGCCCGAAGGAAGCATCAGTAGCATCTCTTCTTGCAGGCATTTTATGGGGGTTTTATTCACCTTGGAAAAGGATCTACAGCTTGCAGAGAAAAAAATGCTCGAGAAAACCAGCACATGCAGTTGCTGGCGTGGAAGGGAGAGGGCATTTTTTTCCCTCTTAAAGATATAGAATTCTTCTATGGCTCTCATATGATCATCACTCCCAACAAAAGGAAGTGGCACTGCCACCCTTTCTCTGTCTCTCTGGCACCACAGCTGAGAAAGAGGGTAGGCCCTTTTCATATATTTTGAAATTTTTATTCATTAGACAAAGGATACTAAGGATACACATCAGTAGCCAGTTCCATCAGTAGCAGAGCATGAACAGAATGCATTTAGAAACCAGTGAGGTTACAACAGCAATCAACGTTTTTCAGCGATGCGCTCCAATTTTAAATGAGAATTCCGGTGACTCTGTGATGTCAGACAGCGTATTTTGATTAAAACATTTCCTTATTGAATTCTTTATGGGTCCATTACTGGAGTCCCTGGGTGCATATAAACATATTTCAGGACAATGCAATCCAGCAGAGAGGTGGGACTGAGTCTGGAGTCATAAAATAGGGAACATTAAACCCAGTGACTGGGGAGTGCACAGTGCCCTAATCATCAGTGACCCAGACTCTCCCTCTGGTCCAAGCCACTCAGAGAGGTAAATTAGGTGCTTAGGGAGGAATATGAATAGCTGTGGGCCCTGAAGACATAGTTAGTGCTGGGAGCATTTTATTTCTAAATAGCATTTAACAGTTGCAGCGAGCAAATGTATACTTATGCATATAGAAAAAATGGTCTCTACCAAGCCCTGGATTAGAGACAGACATCCCAGGTTCCAGTCCAGCCTTGTGCATTTACTCTCTGGTGGATTTTGACAAATCAACCAAAATATCTGAGGTTCAGATGGCTCATTGTAGACAAAGAGATAACAGTATCTTGGGTAGATGCCATAAGGTCAAACAAATGAGGAAGAAAAAAGGATTTGGAAAACTCTATAAGCCTGAATGTATGTAAGAAAGAGACATTGTCATTATTTGATGATGAAGACTTCAAAAGAGGCCTTCAACATTTTCTTCGAACAGAAAAGTCAAAATCTGTGGCTTTGAAATGGTCCTTTTCTAAGACAAGCCATTTGTTTAAACGTCTAGTTGCCCTTTTACTCTACTTTACCCAGTTCTAGAAGATGGAGGGGGTAGAAATCCCTCTAGGGGTACCCTTGACTGTGAAGTAGTGTGCTTGTTGGGTCCAGGAGTCTTGGCTTGGTGGTGAGAGCTGAGATTTTTCTTTGTGCTCTTTCTCTAGGGCTCTGACTTGAAAAAGTTGCTTACAATGAGCATAGTTGTAAATTGAAGAGGTACATTCAGTTCACATTTTATTGGAGATGAAATCATGACTTTCACAACTTTTTCTGGTTTACTGAAATAACTTACATGGTTTTAAACATGCAGGATGGCACTAAAGCCAAATAATTCATGTGAATTCTGAAGGAATCTCAACTGTCTTATTTTAGAATAGCTCCTATTTCTGTGTGATGTGATGTTATGTGTGTGTGTGCGTGTGTGTGTGCATGCATGCCTGTGCTTTATGGTTCAGAAAGAAATAGGTAATTCTGAAACAGGACTACATAAATGATCCAAAGTAATAAGAAATCCTAAAGCTAAAATAGATGGTTTGCTCGAGTCATCAACTGTTCAGGAGAATGTACTTAGCTGATATTAACTCTTCAACATTCAAGGGCAAAATTCTCGTAAATAGTGAAGGGCTAGAAGCCATCTAAGATCATAAAATGTTGTTTAAAAATCACCACAGTTTCTAAAGAGGTTGTTAAAGTTAATCTGAATTGATATTGATGCTTTTTGTAGTTATTTATTAGGGTATAGTAGCCGAGATGTGGAACTTTTATATATACAGAAGCACACAGACATAAACAATTGTATAAAATTTTTCTTCTGAAATGACTTCTAGTTGGAGGAAGTCATATCTACCTGATAAACAATCTTATTGGCACTCAAGTTTTTTCCACTTTGAAGGATTAAAAAGCTATCTCAATTTCATTTGGAAGAAGAAATGTGAGCTATCTCACGCTCATATTCTTACATGTCCTTATTATTCAATCAGTAGATGTTTTAGATGTTTATTCCAATTTACAACCTAAACCATAAAATACATTGAAATGCTTGATTTCATTGTATACATTGAGCTAGCATAATTTATTCTTTCTCAGAAATTTTTTTTCTGAGTTTTATTAAATGGGACAATAAACTTTTAGCTGACACTTACTGTAGTCCTGGCTAGAGAGTAAGCGCTAGTATTGCAAGTTGAAGGAGAGGCTGTTCCAGATCGGGAGAAGGAAGCCTTTATGCAATTACCAAGATGAAGGGTCAGAACTTGTAAAGAAATGGGCTGTATCATTAATATGGAGATCATCCCACAAGCTCTGAAGAGAGCAGATGATGCTTGGTAAAATGGGTGGCAGTGATTCTGAGATCTGTCATTAAGACGGAGAAAAGCAAAAGAAAGAATGGGTGAAAATGAAGCAAAGTGTAGGTAACCCAGCAGGCTGCTGAAGACTTGAAAATCTTTAGGGTACTGAGTCCATGATAAATCTTGGGTCTTTAAGCACAGGCAGTTACAATCTTAAGGTGCTTGCCAGGTTTTAAATGTTTTCATTTCTGATTTTTACTTCCATTCTTAACTCCTCTCAAATCAGGCAGACAAAACCTTTTATTTGTATCACTCAAGCTTCGTAATAACATACTGCAATAGCATAAACTTTTCTCAAACTGAAGATTCTGGTGATTTAATTTATTTGGGACACTAGACTATTACTGTGTTTGGTTGTCTGGGCTATTTGAAAACAAAATTCATAAGCCATCCTTTGTGTTAATATGTGGTCAAGATAAATATCTTGAAATGTTTAAATAATAACACCGACCCATCACTCACTGCTACATTGAGCATTGGGGCATGCTTAGTTGTTCAGTCATGTCAAACTCTTTGTGACCCCATGGACTGTAGTCTACCAGATTCCTCTGCCCATGGGATTTTTCAGGCAAGAATACTGGAGTGGGTTGCCATTTCCTCTTCCAAGTGATCTTCCCGACCCAGGGATCAAAACCCTGTCTCTTGCATCTCCTGCATTAGCAGGTGGATTCTTTATTACTAGTGCCACCTGGGAAGACCCCCACTGCTACATTGGATGCTGCAAATGTATAAGCACATTTCAAGAAAAGTACCCTTTGTGTTATTTTTTCCTCAAATATTTACAGTCTCTTTTAAGAATCTGCCTACAATGGAGGAGACATGGCAGGAGACACAGTTTCGATCCCTGGCCTGGGAAGATCCCCTAGAGAAGGAAATGGCCACCTACTCCAGTAGTCTTGCCTGGAAAATTCCATGGACAGAGGAGCCTGGCAGGCTAGAGTCCATATGGTTGGAAAAGAGTCGGGCACAACTTAGCGACTAAACATCAAAAGCTCAAATGAACTTAGAAGACTCCTCAGTCTCTTTTAGTAGCATAAGGTCTAGAGGTAAAATTGGTTAAGTTTTTGCCTTCTTTTTCTTGGGCTGTAACTTGCTGGTTGCTTGGCGTTCTACAGGGGTACGGTTGTCCCCTTTCATGATGGAGGATTTCCCTATACTGTTTTTACCTTATTTGGCTGTATTATATGATATATAGCTAGATAGACAGACAGACAGGCAGACAAATAGGTAAATGGATGGCTAGCTAGCTAGCTAGATAGATAGACAGACAGATGATAGAGTATACCATCATACGGTAGACTATAGCACATGATATGGTAGAAATAAAGACATTGTTTACCCAGTGCAATTCCACAAACACCTTTGTTTGACTCCTAAACCTCCAACCCCAATTAAGTTGTCTTACCGGCATAGTTTTAAATACTCTGTTGGGTCCTTAATCCAAAAGAGGGCTAATGTTTGTTCATCTAGATATGGGTTTTTTGATGGAGAGTGTTCTCGGGGGGATTTAGAGCTTTAGAGGTCCTTGGTAGTGTCTTAGTACCTCAGATATATATGTCCATTGCTTACTCAATTCAAGCCTACTAGAGGACCCCTAGTTTCTCTGTTTTACACTTCTTGATGACATTGTAACTATAAATGGACAAATTATTGTCTTTGGGAAACATTTTTTTTTTAACTCCATTTAAAAAATCTAGCATTACACTATTATCCTGTAAGACTGGGAGCGAGGGCATGGGGAAATGTGCTATTGCCAAATTGTAAAGGTCTTTCACTGTCCTTGTTTTCATTGTAGTAGTTCAAACAGCATTCTGGTATATAAAGTCTAAGAAACAATGATTCAGGGAGTCATTTGGACTAGTTGTAAAGTATCAAATTACTTTCAATGTGTTAGGCTATTTTGCTTTGAAAAACCTTTTTTTGGTATATTATTGAACTTCATTTTTCTTATGTGCGGGGTTCCTTTCAGTACTGAATGTTTTGAAATAACACAAAAATTGAGGATACTTTGCACTTTTTTCTACAGGAAATAACAGGGAAAAAAACCCATTGTTTATTAATTGTATTGTCACACAGAAGTAGAACTTACACTGAATAGTTCCTTTTTAGAATGTGAATGTATGCATGTCTATGATTTGTAGTGTTTTTTGGACTTTTGGGTGATGAGCTAACAAAAAAGGAGCGCACTGGGTCAGCTTACCCTGACTCATCACATAATTAATGTGTGTACTTAACATGATGGAGGGACATGATCATTTGTTTTCTCCTGTATGGTCTCTTTATATGGACATATAATAGCAAAGGTATAGCCCTATTCTTGTGGAGAGATTAAAAAAAAAACTTCCCCAAACGTTAAGAAAGAAGTAGCACAGAAGCTTTTAATCCTTCTTTTAAAATTTGAAAAGGTCCTAGTGTAATTCTCTGCCCAGTTTAGTAAAACTTTGATGTTTATGCCCCAAGGAGTATGTAATTCCCTTTCCTCACACCAGCGTTAGGAAAAGATTTAGTTTAACTGGAAAGACCTGTATAATGTAACTGTAATTGTTTTAAAATTTTAATCTGTGTAGTACAATTAACTTTATAGGAACCAAGGAAAATAAAAGAGAGCTCCGAGCTTTAAAATCTCTCTCTCTCTCTTTTATTTCTTGTAAGGATACTCTTTAGGTTTGTGATGGCTCTGTTGGCTCTGGTCTTCCCGGTGAGGGAATGCCGATGCTGATAACCACTGACATTCCTCCCAAAGTAATCTTTGAAACCACAGAGCTCCAGTTACGTGGGTTGTGATTTTTCTCATGCAACTACCTTAACCAAATCCTGTAAATGCAAAGGATATTCTTTATTTCCATTTTGGAATATTTCTCAGACTACATTTACCTCTTTTTTGGTCTATTTCTGTGCTGCTGCTAAGTCGCTTCAGTCGTGTCGGACTCTGTGCGACCCCATAGACGGCAGCCCACCAGGCTCCCCCGTCCCTGGGATTCTCCAGGCAAGAACACTGGAGTGGGTTGCCATTTCCTTCTCCAGTCTATTTCTGTATCTTAGTCTAAAAAAGAGTTCTTTTTTGTGTGTGTAATTGTACCTGGAATAGCAGTACCTGGTATATCATATAACCTGTAACTTTCAGATTTTTCTCTGACAAGTCTAGTATAGATCAATTTTAGTTTTAGAAAGACTTAAGAAACCAACCTCACTAAATTTTATGCATTAATTATGTCCGGTATTTTGTATACCAATTATACTTTTGTAAAGCTGGGAGAAAAAAAAAATGAGACAAAATGCACATTTATTTTTCAGAATTTATTATTCCCAATCTGAAATTAAAATGATTTACTTTTTACTTTTACCTGTATTTAAAAGATAAATGTTAATCATTACCCAAGATTACATTTTGATTTCTGGCTTTTTGTAAAATAGGTTGATTAAATGGTAGCATAATCCAGGAGGGTTATTACAGCGAAGTCCTTGATCTATGCAGGTTTTACTTGTATTCAGTTTTCACCAGACACATATCTGTTCAGTAGTATCTTCAATTTTATATGTCTGTTGAAAGAGAAATTTATAATCTAATAAAAATGTGCTTTGGGTAGTGTTCAGATTTTTTAATTCTCATGTTCAAGAAGCCAAATTAAAAGTAAAAATAAAAATAACTTAATTCTAAATCTTTGGCCTTTAGGTCCATGGTAACTTATTTATACTGTTTCTTCTAAGAAGGAAGAATGGCCATTTGTGACTTCTAGTTTGTGCTGTTTAAGCCTTTTCCTTTCTCCTTGTCATCACTCAAGTTATCTATTGCTGTGTAACAAATTACCCCTGAGTTTATTGGTTTAAAGCACATCTGTTATTTATATCTCTCCTGGGTGACTGGGTGCCTCTTGTTCTTATTCTCTCACAGGGATGTGGTCAGTCGTCTGAACACCCCAGATGGCTGCTCACATGGCTGTAAGAGGTGCTAGCTTCAGCTGAATGTCAGCTGGACCATTCATCAGACAACCTACATATCTTACATGTAGAAATGTATGGAAATTTATTTACTCTTTGGTGTTACTGTCCTTCTGAATTCTAAGTGGTAGTGATAGATAGGCTTGGGGTCGCTATTGGTTATTATGGCCAATATATCAGTTCAGTTTAGTTCAGTCAGTCAGTCGTGTCTGACTCTTTGCAACCCCATGGATTGCAGCATGCCAGGCCCTCCTGTCCATCACCAACTCCCAGAGTCTACTCAAGCTCATGTCCATTGAGTTGGTGATGCCATCCAACCATCTCATCCTCTGTCATCCCCTTCTCCTCTCACCTTTAATCTTTCCCAGCATCAGGGTCCCTTCAAATGAGTCAGTTCTTTGCATCAGATGGCCAAAGCATTGGAGCTTCAGCTTCAGCATCAGTCCTTCCAATGAACACCCAGGACTGATCTCCTTTAGGATGAACTGGCTGAATCTCCTTGCAGTCCAAGGGACTCTCAAGAGTCTTCTCCAGCACCACAGTTCAATAGTCAGGAAGGAAAGTTGGTTGCTGACAAAGAAAGGAAGACAAACTGGAACCCATCAGTTCTGTAGCATCTATCTACTCTTGCCTTTAACTAGTGTTGATGTCAGAGTGTATTGTTTGTTTTGTATTGTATTGTTTGTATTGTATTGTTTCAGGGTTGCTTCTCAAATCTCAGGTATCTTTTAGTCAAATCTGAGCTGAAATCATACAGGGTTGGGGATTCTGAGTAATGTGGCTTCCAATGTAAACAAAATAATAAGAGAACAATCCAGCATATTTCAACCCTTGTAAACTCAATATCTACCTACAGCTCTTTCCATCATGTCTACGTTTCATATATAGACAGTAAAATCATGTTTCTTCCTCATGTTCATGTGCCCTCTTTACAATGGAAAATTTGCTTTCTCTCCATTAGAGGATTTACCAAGTCCCATCACATTTCTTTTATTTATGATTGATGTTTATTCCTTCCCAAATGTTGAGCTTTTAGAAATAGCCTCCTCCTAAACTTTTCTTCTAGAATTAATGGAAATTATAAGGAGTTTGAAATATAAAGGGGAATTGCCCATAACCCCATTATTAAAACTATATAGTTTTATAAATTGGGTATATTCCTTTTCAATAATATAATATATCCCAGTATAATTATTATTATATATAATAAATTATTAAGCATGGAATTTTACTTTACCATTCAATTTGCTACTAAATTATCACTGTTTTCAGGTTCTTATCTAGCCTTCATAATAATGCTGCATAATATTCTGCATCAGTTAATTTTCTCCCCTTCTACTGATGCATATTTAGATTGCTTTACAGGTTTTCATATATACAAATAGTCCCATGCAGTCAAGTATAATACATTCTCAAAAAGGTCTATGAAAGTGAAATGCATGAAATTTGTACAATATACTTACAAGTTACATCTTACTCCCCAAAGCTAAAAACTTTATGACATCCATTACTATACTTCTTTTAAGACAATGTTTTCAACAGTTATTCGCAGAAAGCTTTTGTTCTTTTAGTTGCAGTAGAACACTGTCGACTAGTTTAATTCTAGTGAGTGACTGAAGCTAAAAATGCCTGCATTTTTCCTTTTTTGCAAATTTATTTTATTTGTGGAACCAGCATTTATTTGCATCAGCAATTTAATTTTTATCTTTTCTACTAATTTTTATACTATTTATAAGATAAAGATTCAAAACCACCGCAAAATAATAGCACAAACATTGCTGAGTAGAAAAAAAATGATGATGATACTGCCAAATATGAATGTTTCCAAGAGGGGAACTATAGGTTAAAAAGTTCATTCTTTAGCTGATGTATAGATACACAAAATTAAAGTAATGCAGTAATTTAGGGTTGTTGTATAATGAATACAGAAGTCTTACAGAAGTTGAAGAATGTTGTGTTTTCCTACAATATGCCAATGACTTTCATGCTTGTCACCTTCCCTTACTGTAGAACTTAAAAAAAAAAATAGATAAATAGTATGAACATTTTATAACTCAGTAAATGAGGGTGGGGTGTGTAAATTAGACTGTGATTAGATGAACAGAGAAATGTATTCTGGAACGTGTGATATATGAGCTGAGTTCTGCAAAGAAGAGAAAAATTAACTATGTGAAGATAATGAAGATAAAGGAATTAATGATAAGGATAAGGAATAAATTCCAGGCAATTTGGACCACAGAAACCATATGATAAAGCCTGGAAAGTTGTTGGTAGCTCAGCACAGTTATAGTAAATGTTGCATACGGCCAGAGAGTGAGCTAGCTGGTAAAAGTATGAGTCAGCAGAGTGGCTAGAAGCAAAAATCATGAAAGGTCTTATAAACTAAACAATTGGTTGTTTATCCTGAAAGCCCTAGCAAGTTCTTCACTGAGGCATGGGATCAACCTTTAGGAAGATTTTTTGGCAGCTATGAGCAGTAAAAATTGGAGAAATTAAGGAGAGACCAGTTAGGAAAACATTATTATAACCCAGGAAAGAGAAAACAAAGGAATGAAGGAAGGCAATAGGAACTGAGAAGAGGGGGAAGGTGATAGACGATATTATAGAGATTAAATCCATTAGAACTCTGGCATGTGTACTTGAAAATGAGGAATGAACAATGAGCAGTAGGAAGACCGAAATGACTTCCAGGCTTTCTCCTTGGGCAGCTAAGTTCACAGTGATGCCGTTTCACTTGGAGAGGGAAAATACAAGTAGAGAAGCAGGTTTACTGGTATATATGGTGAGTTCAATTTCACTCAGAGTTGCATATAGCTATGTGATATCTAAGGAGACATATTCAGTAGATAGTTGGTGATATGACTATATGGCTAGAGTTGGAGAAAATAACTTGGATAGTATTGGTAATAAGGAAATTAATCTTAAGGTAGAGGAAGAAGAACTTGGGGGCCTAGGGCATATCCTGGAAAGAATAAAGGCATTGTGTATCAAAGAAGAAAGAGAAAACAACAAAGAAGGCAAAGAAAAAGTATAGGGAAATGTGAAATTCTTTAAATATTTTATACATATTATGTGGGAAAGCTTTCTCATTTATGAGTCACACAATCCATGCTCTTTTTCCGTTTCCAAGTGTGTGGCCTTGGTTAGACCACTAAATATTCTTGAATCTAGATTTTCCTTTTATGCAAGATGAGGCTGTGGCTCTTGTTGCCTGGTTTATAGGTTTATGTCAGAAAAGGTGATATGCGTGAAAATACCTTGGGAATACACCAAAGCACCATGTAAATCTGGAAGTTTATTATTTTCTAGATAATAACGACTCTTGACTACTTTTGTCCTTTATTTCCTCCTTTCTACTGACTGAAATGTTAGGTGGGTTTGTAATTTCAAACTTCTGCTCTTCTATCATCCTTGCATTGAAAGAAAAATTACTAAAAGTTTTACAGGACTGCCAAATAGAGCAGGGACTTCTAAGATACAGACCAGAGGACATACTACATTTTAAAAAATATTTATTGATTTGGCTGTGTCGGGTATTTGTGGAGGTACGCTGTCTTTGGTTCCTTTTGGCGCAATTGTAGTGCTCAGGCTCTTTTGGTTGCTCCACAGCATGTGGGATCTTAGTTCTTCAAAAAGGGATTGAACCAGTGCCCACTACATTGCAAGGCAGATTTTAACCACTGGGCAACCATGACTGTTCCCAGTAGTATATATTTTTTTTAAGATTTACTATGATTGACACTTACGATCAGGCTGACATTGGAGTAGTACAAAGAAAATCACAGGCTGATGTTGGATTAGTACAAAGAAAATTAGTCTTTGGAAATTTGTTTATGTATTTGGCATCACTTTAAAAGAAACTGGAGGGAAATGGGTTTGTAATTAAAAATGGATATCTGAGTATAAATATAGTCTTAAAAGTATGTCCCAGTGTTAGGGATGTCTGAAAGGCAAATTTAAACAGTGGAATTTGTCTTACTACCTGCACAGCCAAAACAATCTTAAGAAAGAAGAACTGGAAGAATCAACCTTCTTGACTTCAGACTGTATTACAAAGCTACAGTCATCAAGACAGTATGATACTGGCACAAACACAGAAATATAGACCAACAGAACAAGATAGAAAGCTTGGAGATAAATCATGTACCTATGGTCATCCTATCTTTGACAAAGAAAGCAAAAATACACAAAGGAGCAAAGAAAAACAGTATCTTTGGCAAGTGCTCCTGGGTAAACTGCTCAACTCCATGTAAAAGAATGAAATTAGAACACTTTCTAACACCATACACAAAGATAAACTCAAAATGGATTAAAGACCTAAATGTAAGACCAGAAACTATAAAATTCTTAGAGGAAAACATAGGCAGAACACTCTGTGACATAAATCACAGCAAGATCCTCTATGACCCACCTCCCAGAGTAATGGAAGTAAAAACAAAAATAAACAAATGGGACCTAATTAAACTTAAAAGCTTTGGCATAATGAAGGAAAGTATAAGCAAGGTGAAAAGACAACCCTCAGAATGGGAGAAAATAATAGCAAACAAAACAAGTGACAAAGAATTAATCTCCAAAGTATACAAGCAGCTCACACAGCTCAATGCCAGAAAAGCAATCAAAAAGTAGACAGAAGAAGTAAGCAGACATTTCTCCAAAGAAGACATACAGATGGCTAATAAACTCATGAAAAGATGTTAAACATTGCTCATTATTAGAGAAATGCAAATCAAAACTACAATGAGAAATCATCTTACACTGGTCAGATTGGCCATCATCAAAAAGTCTACAAACAATAAATGCTGGCGAGGATGTGGAGAAAAGGGAACCCTCCTACACTGTTGTTGAAAATACAAATTGATACAGTTCTCTATGGAGAATAGTATGGCGATTCATTGAAAAACTAGAAACAAAACTACCATAGGACACAGAAATCCCACTACTGGGCATATACCCTGAGGAAACCATAATTGAAAAAGGCACATGTACCCCAATACTCACTGCGGCACTATTTACAATAGCTAGGATAAAAACAATCTAGCTGTCCATCACGGATGAATGGATAAGGAAGTTGTAGTACATATTGTTGTTGTTGTTTAGTCACCATGTCGTGTCTGACTCTTTGTGACCCCATGGACTGCAGCACCCCAGGCCTCCTCACCATCTCCTGGATTTTGCCCAAGTTCACATCCATTGAATTGGTTATGCCATCCAACCATCTCATCCTCTGTCGTCCTCTTCTCCTTCTGCCTTCACTCTTTCCTAGTATCAGGGTCTTTTCCAATCAATCAGCTGTTCACATCAGGTGACCAAAGTATTGGAGCTTCAGTATCAGTCCTTCCAATGAGTGTTTAGGCTAGATTTCCTTTAGGATTGACTGGTTTGATCTCCTTCCTGTCCAAGAGACTCTCAAGATGGATTATTACTCAGCTATAGAAAAACAAAATGCATTTGAGTCAGTTCTAATGAGGTGGATGAACCTAGAGTCTATTATATAGACTGAAGTAAGTCAGAAGAGAAAAACAAATAACATATATTAATGCATATATATGGAATCTAGAAAGATAGTACTAATGATCCTATTTGCAGAGCAGCAAAGGAGACACAGACATAAAGAATAGACTTTTGGATACAGCTGGGGAAGGAAAGGGTGGGATGATTTGAGAGAATAGCATTGAAACATATACATTACCATATGTAAAATAGATAGCCAGTGGGAGTTTGATATATGACTCAGGGAACCCAAAGCCGGTGCTCTGTGACAACCTGGAGGGATGAGGTGGGGAGGGAGGTAGGAGGAGGGTTCAGGAGGGAGGGATCACGTGTATGTCTATGGCCAATTCATGTTGATGTATGGCAGAGGCCATTATATTACTTTACAATATTGTAAAGTAATTACCCTCTAATTTAAAAAAAAAATTCAGTAGTTCTCAACAAAGGATGATTTGCCTCCCAGGGGACATTTGTCAATATCTGGAGAAATTTTTGCTTGTCATAACTGGAGTGTTTTAATGACATCTACTGGGTAGAACTTGGGGTGCTGCTAAACATCCCACAATACAAAGAACAGTACTGCCCACAACAAAACTTGAAAATCTCATCAATGCTAAGGTGGAGAAAACCTGCCTGCCTTAGCATTTGAGGTCTTCATTTGCTCCATTGTGGAGCTAGTTTCTGGTTTGTTATTCTTTCTGTGTCCCATTTTGAACATGAAATTGGAGGACAAAGATAATGATAGAGGCCTAAAATTTTGCCAGAGATGACGAGCAGCTGTGTAAGCCTCCCGTGGTGCACTTACAGTCATGCCTATGGGATATAAGATTATGCCCTAAGGTCCAAGGCAGACAAAGACAGCACTGCAGGCGGACAATAACAGCTAGGACTGTTGCCAGGTGATCAAGCCCAGAAGGAAGAGACATGCATTCCCAGAAAAGAATATTGAACAGAACAAAACCAAACTAACCTATTCTGAAATTTTGGAAATGCAAAAATATGCTCTTAAAATGGAACTTAGGCCATTGTGTGTAAACTTTGGTCTCCTTTTACCTATGACAGGTGAGACTAATGTCCACAGCTGTGAAAGTGTTATGAAATGTGCTGTTCACTGGATGATTCTTTGCTCACACTGGGTCAAATATCAAGGACACTACTGACTAGCACAGTGCAGGTTGCCATGTGACTTATTGCACTTAGTACACCATCAAACACTATAACTGGTTCAGTGCTTTCCTATTTATGCCAGCAGCTTTCAGAAACTTGGTCCTCTACCCAGAGATAGCAATAAGAAACTTGAAATACAGCAATGAATAAAAGGAAAGATTCTCTATGCTAGTTATCAAATTTTATTGAATTTAGTTATTGAAAAGTACTAAGGAGTTTTAACCTCCTAATTTATCTCTCTCTGAAATGATACTTATTTTAATATATCCCAGTCCTGGTTTTTATTTAGGCGGATGGTAGGAACATTAAGATAATATATTAAAAACAGATGTATGCCTTTCCCTGGACTTCACAATGGGGAGGCTTTTGTCTCAAGAAATTGTTAATGGAATTTAAAGTCTCTCACTTCTAGGTCATAGGTATGAAGAGTGCTGCCTTTGTTGTCTCCAAAAACCATTACTATCTAATGTGTCATCATCATGAACTTGGTCTAGAAATCACATTGGATATTAATAAGTTGCAATTGTAAGCAGATAGGATATAATTTTTTTTAAAATGTGTCACATTAAATTATTCTGTCTGTGATGTTTGAAGTCATCCTTAGACAAAGGCAATGTAATTTTGATTGAGGTTGACCAAATTGTTTGGAGGTCTACAGCATTTTCACACACATTTCTTTTGAAACAGGGAAAAGGAAACACCTTGAGTAGTTATTTAGTTTTCCAGCAGATTAGTTTACCCTTAAGTTTGCCTTACAAATGCTTTTAAATGCTATATAATAAGTTATTGGAAATAAATAATCTGAAACACACAATAACTTGATACATGGGTTATAGCTTATATTCCAAAAGGTTACTTGCCTAGAAAATATTATTCACAGAAGATCTAGGGGATCTGGGGAGAAATATAATGTAAAGCCATTTCTTATAGTTCTTTCTCAAGATTATCTGAAGTTGCTTGAGAGAGAACATGTAAAAGCTGATGATTAATTTACTCCTGTGGCTTCCTACATATGTATTTAAATTCAAAAAAATAATTAAAAAATAGATAACATTTGCTTTTTGGTGGGAGTTCTAGAAATTTTAACATATACATCTTTATTACCCCCATCACAATCAGAAATCAGACAGTTCAACCATCACTAAAACTTCCAGTTTGCTAACAATTTATAGTCATCCCATCCCCCTGTGACTAACCCCCAGGAACTGATAACATGTTTTCTGTCACCACAGTTTTGTCTTTTTGCAAATGTTTTATAAATGGAAACACATAGCATGTTATATCTTGAAAGTGATATCTTTCACTCAGCATAATGATTTGAGATTTACCCAAATTGTTGCATGTATCAATAGATTGTTCCTTTTTCTTTCTGATTAGTTCCCATTGTATAAATGTATCACAGGTTGCTTATCCATTCACTTATCAAAGAGCATTTTGAGTTATTTCTAATTGTAGGCAGTTATGAATAATTCTGCCATAAACATATGTGTGTGTGTATGAACATAAGTTTTAAATTCCCTAGAATACCTAGGAATGGGATAGCTGGGTGGTCATATGGAAGATGTGTGTTTAATTCATAAGGGAATTTTGCCATTTGTGTTGCTGTCACTGCTGTGTATGTGAGTTCCAGTTGTTCTGTTTCCTTAGCGGCACTTAGTATTGTCAGTAATTTTAATTTTAGTCCTTCTGATGAGGCATAGTAATACTACATCATTGTTTTATATAGTCTGAATTTTTCTAATGACTAATGATTTTGAACACTCTTAGGTAAGCTTATTTGCCATCCATATATCTTCTTTGGTGAATTATGTCTTCAAGTATTTTGCCAATTTTGAACTGGGTTTGTTTTCTAATTATTAAGTTTTGAGATTCAGGATCCAAGTGATTTATGATGGATTTTCTCCACCCTGAAGCTTTTCTTTACATTCTTTTAGCAGTATCTTTCAAAGAGCAAAGGTTTTCAATTTTGATGAAGATCAGTTTATCAATTTTTTCATTTATGGATCATGCTTTGTTATTATATCTAAGAACTATTTGCTTAGTCCTGAATAACAAAACTTTTCTTCTAAAAGCTTTATCATTTAACATTTTAAACATTTGATCAACCTTGAACGAGTTTTTGTAGAAAGCAGATTCTTTTCATTAGTGTGTTATGTATCTTTTTCCATCCTTTTACTTTTTACTTCCTTATAACATTAAATTGAAATGAGATTCTCACAGGCAGGACTTAGTTGTTTCATATCTTTTATTAATTCTGAGAATGTCTATTGTTTAGTGCACTTGACCATTTGCATTTAATGTAATTAGTGACATGTTTGGATTTAAGACTACAATTTAAATACTTGCATTATATTTGTTCTTCCCTTTCCTGTACTTCTGTTTTCCTATTCCTGCTGTTTAGCCCATCCAGTGGTTTTTTTTTGGGGGGGGGGGGGGGGGTTTATTAATTTTTAGTTTTAAATTTTCTATTTGTTTATTGTTTATATATTCTGTTTGTTGAAAATTTCTGTTTTTTAATTCAACTCAACTGCTTGCCCTTACTTTTTATGTTTCTCATGTTTTAAAAACAGTTAGTTTACTATATATTTTTAAAGCATGGGTCATTTATACTCAAGGTGCATACAATAATTTTTGGCTTTGTGTTTTATTTATATTATTCTGTGGATCAGAAATCACTTTTAACTGATTAGCCTAAATTGGCCAGAATAATATTATGATTCCTAATTATTGACAAGGCTTACCATCTTAAGATAAATGAGTCAGCTAATAAAAATCACCACCTTTCTCCCCAACATCACTAAAAGACAAACTATATTGGAAAGGAGAGATTAGGAAGAAACTAACCTTGCCCAAATTGGCAATAGTTTGGAAAGGGAGGGACACTTATTTCTAAGGCTGCTTAGACATTGTATGCAACTAAAGTATACAACTTCCTCATTCACATGATAATTTTAAATGCCTCCCTCTTGACTTTCTTTGAAATAACAAGCAAAGCAACTTAAGGGGCACTCAGAAGTGTACAAGTCTTAGTTCAAGAGTGCTGAGTAATTAGTATCATTTATAGGAGGAAAACACCAAGATCATAATATTTTTTTACATTGGCCAGAGATTGGGGATTATTAGTGGAATGATAAGAGCTACCATAGTATTTTCCACCATGTCCAATAAATAGGCCCGTGTCCTTTAGTGATGCTTGTCTCTAAAGTGTGCTTAATTTGGTTGCAACATGGCATAAGCAGTGTTGTTCAGCATAAACAGGCTGAATTTTTAGCTCAGTCATCATTTTGGGACATACTGGCAGCACAAGAATGTTAGCAGGATAAGGTTAGTAAGGTGTTTATAAGAATAAAACTGGACTGTAGTAGTACTCTATCTGTGGGATTCCAGTCATTTCTTATGCTCCATTTCTGATCCTCTCAGCTTCAACAGTCTGAGGAACTTCACAGGGGTGTGACTTAACACTGTCTAATCTCAAGCTGGAGCAGCAGTTGCACAGTGCTGGAATGACTTTGGGGAGATACCCCATGTCCAAGGGCAGAGAAGCCCCAGCAAGATGGTAGGTGCTGGAGAGGCAGCTGCATGGTGCTGGAGCAATTTTGGGGAGATACCCCACATCCAAGGGCAAATGAAAAGCCCCAGAAAGATGGTAGGAGGGGAGAAATCATGAAATCGCATTTAAAATCAAACCCCATACCCGCCAGAGATGTTCAAAGGGCTCAAACAAACCACAGATGCATCAGGACACAGAGATCCACAGAGGCTGAGACAGAACTGTGTTTGAATGTCTCCTGTGGGTACAGGTCGGCAGTGGACTGCTACAGGGGTAGGGGCTCTGGGTACAGTGGACCTGGGAATGGCATAAGCCCTCTTGGAGGAGGTCACCATTAACCCCACCATAGAGCCACCAGAACTT
Source organism: Okapia johnstoni (assembly GCA_024291935.2). Taxonomy (NCBI): domain Eukaryota; kingdom Metazoa; phylum Chordata; class Mammalia; order Artiodactyla; family Giraffidae; genus Okapia; species Okapia johnstoni. The sequence continues at coordinate 50,267,333 of CM044314.1, forward strand.
ACACAGGACTGGGGAAACAGACTCTTGGAGGGCACAAACAAAACTGTGTGTACCAGGACCCAGGAGAAAGGAGCAGTGACCCGACAAGAGACTGACCCAGACTTGCCCATGAGTGTCCGGGAGTGTCTGGGGGAGGTGTGGGTAGCAGTGGCCTGTTGCAGAGTTGGGGACACTGACTGCAGCAGTGCTTGCATGGAACATTTTGAAGGAGTTGCCATTATCTTCATTACCTCCACCATAGTTTGGCCTAAGGTCAAATAACACAGGGAGGGAATACAGCCCCTCCCATCAACAGAAAATTGGATTAAAGATTTACTGAGCATGGCCCCGCCCATCAAAACAAGGCCCAGATCCCCCCTCAGTCTCTCCCATCAGGAAGCTTCCATAAGCCTCTTATCCTTCTCCATCAGATGGCAGACAGAACGAAAATCACAATCACAGAAAACCAACCTATCTGATCACATGGATCACAGCCTTGTCTAACCCAATGAAACTATGAGCTATGCCATGTAGGGCCACCCAAGTTGGATGGGCCATGGGGGAGAGTTCTGAAAAATGTGGTCCACTGGAGAAGAGGATGACAAACCATTTCAGTATTGTTGCCATGAGAACCTCATGAACCGTATGAAAAGGCAAAAAGATAGGACACTGAAAGATGAACTCCCCAGGTTGGTAGGTATCCAGTACGCTACTGGAGATCAGTGGAGAGCTAACTCCAGAAAGAATGAAGAGACAGAGCCAAAGTAAAGGCAACGCCCAGTTGTGGATGAGACTGGTGATGGAAGTAAACTCCAATGCTGTAAAGAGCAATATTGCATAGGAACCTGGAACATTAGGTACATGAATCAAGGCAAATTGGAAGTGGTCAAACATGAGCTGGCAAGAGTGAACATCAACATTTTAGGAATCAGCAAACTAAAATGGACTGGAAAGGGGGAATTTAACTCAGATAACCTTTATATCTACTACTGTGGGCAAGAATCCCTTAGAAGAAATGGAGTAGCCATCATAGTCAACAAAAGAGTTTGAAATTCAGTACTTAGATGTAATCTCAAAAATGAGAGAATGATCTCTATTTGTATCCAAGGCAAACCATTCAATATCAAGTAATCCAAGTCTATGCCCCAACCAGTAATGCTGAAGAAGCACAAGTTGAATGGTTCTATGAAGACTTAGAAGACCTTCTAGAACTAACACCCCAAAAAGATGTCCTTTTCATTATAGGGGACTGGAATACAATGGTAGGAAGCCAAGAAATACCTGGAGTAACAGGCAAATTTGGCCTTGGAGTACAAAATGAAGTAGGTCAAAGGCTAACATAGTTTTGCCAGGAAAACGCAATGGTCATAGCAAACACCCTCTTCCAACAACACAAGAGAAGACTCTACACATGGACATCATCAGATGGTCAATACCAAAATCAGATTGATTATATTCTTTGCAGCCAAAATGGAGAAGCTCTATACAGTCAGAAAAAACAAGACTGGGAGCTGACTATGGCTCAGATCATGAATTCCTTATTGCCAAATTCAGACTTAAATTGAAGAAAGTAGGAAAACCACTAGACCACTCAGGTATGACCTAAATCAAATCCCTTAAGATTATACAGTGGAAGTGACAAATATATTCAAGGGGTTATATCTAATAGACAGAGTACTGAAGAACTATGGACAGAGGTTCGTGACATTGTACAGGAGGCAGGGATTAGACCATCCCCAAGAAAAAGAAATGCAAAAAGGCAATGGTTGTCTGAGGAGGCCTTACAAATAGCTGGGAAAAGAAGAGAAGCAAAGGCAAAGGAGAAAAGGGAAAGATATACGCATTTGAATGCAGAGTTCCAAAGAATAGCAAGAAGAGATAAGAAAGCCTTCCTCAGCGATCAATGCAAAGAAATAGAGGAAAACAAGAGAATGGGAAAGATTAGGGATCTCTTCAAGAAAATTAGAAATACCAAGGGAGCATTTCATGTATTGATGGTCACAATAAAGGACAAAAACGGTATGGACCTAACAGAAGCAGATGATATTAAGAAGTCGGAAGAATACACAGAAGATCTATACAAAAAAGACTTTCATGACACAGATAATCACGATGGTGTGATCACTCACCTAGAGCCAGACATCCTGGAACATGAAGTCAAGTGGGCCTTAGGAAGCATCACTACAAACAAAGCTAATGGAGGTGATGGAATCCCAGTTGAGCTATTTCAAATCCTAAAAGATGATGCTGTGAAAGTGCTGCACTCAATATGCCAGCAAATCTGGAAAACTCAGCAGTGGCCACAGGACTGGAAAAGGTCAGTTTTCATTCCAATCCCAAAGAAAGACAATGCCAAGAAATGCTCAAACTACCACACAATTGCACTCATCTCACACACTAGTGAAGTATTGCTCAAAATTCTCCAAGCCAGGCTTCAACAGTACATGAACCATGAACTTCCTAATGCTCAAGCTGGTTTTAGAAAAGGCAGAGGAACCAGAGATCAATTGCCAACACTTGCTGGATCATCGAAAAAGCAATAGAGTTCCAGAAAAACATCTACTTCTGCTTTATTGACTATGCCAAAGCCTTTGACTGTGTGGATCACAACAAACTGTGGAAAATTCTTAAAGAGATGAGAATACCAGACTACCTGACCTACCTCCTGGGAAATCCGTAAGCAGGTCAAGATACAACAGTGGAAACTGGACATGGAACGACAGACTGGTTCCAAATTGGGAAAGGAGTATGTCAAGGCTGTAAACTGTCACCCTGCTTATTTAACTTATATGCAGAGTACATCATGAGAAACGCTGGGCTGGATGAAGCACAAGCTGGAATCAAGATTGTCGGGAAAAATATCAATAACTTCAGATATGTAGATGACACCACCCAAAGATGAGTTCACCTGAAGAAGAACTAAAGAGCCTCTTAATGAAATTGAAAAGGGAGAGTGAAAAAGTTGGCTTTAAAACTCAACATTCAGAAAACCAAGATCATGGCATCTGGTCTCATCACTTCATGGCAAATAGATGGGGAAACAATGGAGACAGTGACAGACTTTATTTTTTGGGGCTCCAAAATCACTGCAGATGGTGATTGCAGCCATGAAATTAAAAGATGCTTGCTCCTTGGAAGAAAAGTTTGATCAACCTAGACAGCATATTAAAAAACAGAGATATTACCTTGCCAACAAAGGTCCATCTAGTCAAGGCTATGGTTTTTCCAGTAGTTATGTATGGATGTGAGAGTTAGACTATAAAGAATGCTGAGCACTGAAGAATTGATGCTTTTGAACTGTGGTGTTGGACAAGACTCTTGAGAGTCCCTTGGACTGCAAAGAAATCTAACCAGTCCATCCTAAAGGAAATCAGTCCTGAATATTCACTGGAAGGACTGATGCTGAAGCTGAAACTCCAATACTTTGGCCACTTGATGTGAAGATCTGACTCATTTGAAAAGACCCTGATGCTGGGAAGGATTAAAGGTGGGAGGAGAGGGGAATGACAGAGGATGAGATGGTTGGAAGACATCACTGACTTGATGGACATGAGTTTGAGAAAGCTCCAGGAGTTGGTGATGGACAGGGAAGCCTGGCATGCTTCAGTCAATAGGGTCGCAAAGAGTCAGACGTGACTGAGAGACGAAACTGAACTGAATCTCGGGTCATATAGTCTCTCACCTCTGCCTCAGGGCTTTCCTGTTTATTAAACGTGGACAGTTACTTCTGAGAGGCAGCAAGAGTTAATACCTAGTATAGCGAAAACTTTGATGGAAATTAGTAGGAAATTACTTCCCTTTTCTTTTCTTCATTATCTGTGTGCTCAAAGAATGGTCCTGAGATTTTGTCTATATATGTTCTCTCAGAGGAAGCCCTCAGGAAGTCAAGCAGTTGATTGCATTTGTTGGCAGCCACATGATAACACATTCTCTTAATCTTCCCCTCTTCATTCCTGCTTCTCTCTGTGTCTTTTCTTCTTCTCCCTGGTATTGCAGTCTCTAATTATACATTAACACTTAAAGCTATTTCTATTGTTCTATTTTCTGGGGAACATTGGCCCAGACACATGATAACATTATTACTTAATTAAGAGACCCATGTGAAATATAATAAAATATGAGATAAGCATTTCTAGCTGAATATGGATATTAAAAAAATTATGTTTATTTTGCTGCAATAAAATTTGTTTGCTTCACTTTTCAAATTTAATTTCCACTTCCTTTTTTCACTCCTGCACACTCAAAGGGATCTGGTCATCAGTCTTCTAACAGGTGTGTGCTGGGGAATCTGTGATCAATAAATATCTCTTAATTACTTCTGAGTTGTTTTAATAGAAACTTCAGTGATGCATAATATGGAGATGAAACTGATTTTTATCTCCCCTCAGAATTATGAAGCCGACTGCAAACTACTTTATAATATCTTTGGATCTTTGAAACAGTTATGTGAGGTAAGCAGGAAGTCAGGTTTATTTATCTTTCATAGGACTCTAACTGGGGTTCAGGAAGATAAGGACTTACCTTAGAGGTCACAGAGGAAATCATTGTCAGAACTAGAATTGTTGGTTTACCAAAATTTTATTCTTTCAAGTATGATCTCCTTTACATCAAGAGTTTACAGACCTTGGATCTTTTAAATATCTTTTAAATAGCCATAGCATCTATGGCTAGCATTTCTGACAGTCTGATCTTTTAATTTTGTTACTTGTTCAGAAGTTTTCTAGTTTATATGATGTAATAGAAAATATATAATATGTAACAATGTGAACTTGAATGGATCAATTCTATAAAAGAAGCAAGTTACATTTCATCTTTATACATCTTATGCCATTTTTGCTCTTAGTTATTATTATGATATTATTATTCTCAGCTCTTTTGAACATTTATTTATTGAGATATAGTTGATGTACAGTTTTATATAAGTTATAGGGGTACAGCATATTGTGATTCACAATTTTTAAAGGTTATACTCCACTCATAGTTATTTTAAAATATTGGCTATATTCCTTGTACAATATATCTTGTAGCTTATTTACTGTATACACAACAGTTTATACCTCTTTATCCCCTACTCTTTCTTGCTCCTCCTCCATTCCTCTTCCCATTGGTTGTCACTAGTTTGTTCTCTGTATCTGTATCCAATGTTTTTTTATAAATGCTTATTATTTATTCTGTTTCACTTGTTTATTAAAAAATACATTATACAAAGCTCTTTGCTTCTCTCCTGCAATTTTTATACATCCTCATTAAAGCTCTCACTGGAACAAACTGTGAGATTGGCTGTTTCTACAGTTAAAAGGAGATGTTTCTGTTCTGTTTATTGAGAGTAGTCTTATACTGCTATAGGGGGATTTATATCCATAGCTCTCATATATACTAATAAGATATGTAAGCATAAATAATCAGTATATGAAAAGCAAACACATTATATCTAAAGAATGTAATAAGCATAATGTGTTATAAATAACTGATACAATTCTGTTTTTACATACCTGGACTAATCTTTGTACTATAAAAATTAAGTAGAATTTTAACATACAAAATACTTTAAAAGCTGTGACAAGCTAAGTTATATAAAGGTACAGTATTTCTTTACTATAATATGCCTCACATTTTTATTTTTTCAATAGTTAGTGTCTATTTTTCACCATGAGATTTCTCAAATGATGGTTGAGGCATCAAATGAGTAATAATTAGCTACTGCTTAGGTATCAACAAATCCTACTTCAATATGTTCTGTATGTACAATAAAGGGGAAACTGAAAATTTTTTTCTGTATGTCAACATTCTCACTCCTCATACTTCATTAAATCAAGATGAAATAAATCTCTGAAGACTGAACTACAAATTTTAGAGCTATATTGATTTAACCTTCCCTTTGTAAATATTTCATGGTTCTATAATGTGCAAATGCAATCACACATAGAACAAAGAATCGCACTTTTTTGTTAGTATGCAGAGGGAGTAACTGACAGCTTTTATTATACTATTTAGGAAATAATGCACATGAAAATGTGGAAGGATATTTCGTTATTATTATGGGATGTCAAGAATTGATGAAACATTGTTTATAAAGGAAGAAATTTGTAGAGAATATTTTAAATGTGCCATTTTTCACATGTAAATCCATTTACCTTTTATAACTTAAAATTTTTTTCTTATTATTTTTTTCAAGTTATTCATTTGTTCTTTTCATATGAGGGTCTTTTTTCTTGTCAGTCTTTGTCTCTCCCTCATTGACACTGTGAAAAAACTCAGAACTTAAATATCTGGTATTATGGAAACGTCTTCTATATCAGCACACTGTGAAGCCACAGGGATATAAAAATAAATATATTTCATTGAAGGATCCATTACGGAAGAAGTAACCTTTCTCATCTAAGGGTTGGGAGTAAGGCTGTAAAAATGACAAATATGTTATATCACTGCTTAATGTTTTCTCTTTTTAAGCTTTATATAAAAATAAAGTTGTATTCAACCCAGAAGATTTTAGTGAATGCTGATATATCAAGACATAACAGAATTCATTTTCTGCTGCCATAGAAGTGACATCAAAAAAAGGAGGGCTATTTGCTATTTTAATCTGGACTTTGCTAAGAAGGCAGAGAAAATTGATCTAATGGTGAATAAGAGACTAGTATCATGAGCTATCAGTTCGACCTACTTTATTAGACAAAAATTTGGTAATTGCACACATGTACACACACATACACAAACAAATACTTTAGGAAAATATTGTTACGTACTTACAGACCAGCAACTTGGTGCTCTGAAACAAAAATTCAATCTACATCAAGGCAGACTGCATTCAGAAGACTATTGATGAACCTCATGACATGGTAAAGAGAGTTTTGGCTAACAGGGGCCAGAGCTTTTCATTAGAAGGCAAACTTTAATCAGTACAGATAGACTTCTCAATACTGACCCTGTGCTAACTTATAAAATTTTCCCATGAAAATAATAATACAGATATATAAAAGAAATGGTAACTATATTCAATTTTTTGGATTTATTCTTTAAGACTGGATGGCTGCTTTTTGTTACTGCATTGGTAGGGTGTGTTATGTGTTGTGTGTGTGAGCATTCACATGTATTTGAAAGTGTGGGGGCTTCCCAGGTGGCACAGTGGTAAAGAATGCTAATACAGGAGGCATAAGAGACGTGGGTTTGATCCCTGGGTTGGGAAGATTCCTTGGAGTAGGAAGTGGCAACTTATATTCTTGCCTGGAAAATTCCATGGATAGAGGAGCCTGCAGACTATAGTCCATGGGGTCACAAAGAGTCAGACAGGACTAGAATGACTAAGCAGGTGACACTGCTCCTTGTGATCTCACTTTAAGTTGGTTCTATTTTCTTGGAGAAAGTTTGAGCTTTAACATTTCTGATTTTTTTCTTCTTAGCATTTTCTGTATAGATTTCCTATTGCCCATTCAAGTTAGAACATAGGGAAAGTAGGCTACTCATTCCTCTAAGCCTGCTCTTTTGTCAGTGAATATGTGTATAAGAAATCTTGTTATTTGGGAATCATAGCTATTTTGTGATGTTAAAGCCTCCTTTTTCCTAATTATTTTCAATTCTTTTCTCCCATACCAATTTCTAGGGCAAATCTTGGCTATCTAGTCTTCAAACCTACTATAATCTGAAATGTAGTTATCTATTTCATTCCATGAGTATTCATTGATCACTTGCTGACTATACACCTGCAGTGTAAGTTTGGATGTAGAAATACCTCCATCTCTAGGACAATCTGCTTTACTTATCTGCCCCCTTACTAAGTTTTAAAAAGTGTCCAGGCATGATGGAGTCACTTCTTAGTATATGTAAATTACTTTACCTGGAGGATAAAAATAAATATTCCATAGAAAGATCTATCAAATAAATAGTCTTTCTCATCTAAGAGTTTAAAGGTTTTGTTTATTTGTTTATATGTTTGTTTTCGGTTTTTGCCTCCTTCCTCCACAGAGCCACCCTCCCTGGAGCCTCCTGACTCCCTTAGGAAGCCTGGTCCAGGCTGCCCAACTGGCTAAGCACCCACTCTCCCCCAAGTTCCAGAGGTCAGGGTATGTAAAGGACCCTTCTAGACTCATGCCTGCCCTGTGGGTTTAGGGAAGGGCCTAGGTTGGTTTTCTAGTCACAGTGTCTTTTGGTGGCCCCAGCAGAGTAGGAGATAGGAGGTGAGAGCAGCACCTCACTCCAGGAGGCCTAGGCCAGCATGGGACCAAGGCCTCACAGAGTGCCAGGCCCTGATGGACAGCTGCTGGGAACAGGGGGAAGGAGTGGGTGACTTCTCATCTGTGTGCCACAAAGACCCTGTGGCTGCTGTGAGCCTGGTTAGGTAGGGATAACTTTAGCCCAATCAAGGGTGAGAAAACAGGCTCAGAGAAAGGACTGGAGCAGCCCAGGAATAGGCTGCTCACTAAGAAGCTGACTTCCTGGGCACCAACCTTCTCAGTGTCTCCCAGGCCAAGTTCTAGAGAAGAGCCCTTCTCCTTCCCCACAAGTACCCCTAGTTTCACCTTGTGAGATATTTCCTAACCTGTAAATTGCCTCATGCTTGTGTCCCAGCCCCTCTCAGTCAGTTCAATTCAGTTGCTCAGTCACGTCTGACTCTTTGCAACCCCATGAACCTCAGCACGCCAGTTCACCCTGTCCATCAGCAGCTCCCGGAGCTTACCCAAACCCATGTCCATCGAGTCAGTGATGCCATCCAGCCATCTCATCCTCTGTCGTCCCCTTCTCCTCCTGCCCCCAATTTTTCCTAGCATCAGGGTCTTTTCCAATGAGTCAACTCTTCACATGAGGTGGCCAAAGTATAGGAGTTTCAGCTTGAACATCAGTCCTTACAATGAACACCCAGGACTGATCTCCTTTAGGATGGACTGGTTGGATCTCCTTGCAGTCCAAGGGACTCTCAAGGATCTTCTCCAACACCACAGTTCAAAAGCATCAATTCTTTGGTGCTCAGCTTTCTTCACCATCCAACTCTCACATCCATACATGACCACTGGAAAAACCATAGCCTTGACTAAACGGACCGTTGTTGGCAAAGTAATGTCTCTGCTTTTTAATATGCTATCTAGGTTGGTCATAACTTTCCTTCCAAGGAGTAAGTGTCTTAATTTCATGGCTGCAATCACCATCTGCAGTGATTTTGGAGCCCCCCAAAATAAAGTCTGACACTGTTTCCACTGTTTCCCCATCCATTTTCCATGAAGTGATGGAAACAGATGCCATGATCTTAGTTTTCTGAATGTTGAGCTTTAAGCCAAATTTTTCACTGTCTTCTCTTACTTTCATCAAGAGGATTTTTAGTTCCTCTTCACTTTCTGCCATAAGGGTGGTGTCATCTGCATATCTGAGGGTATTGATATTTCTCCCGGCAATCTTGATTCGTTTGTGCTCCTTCCAGTCCAACGTTTCTCATGATGTACTCTGCATATAAGTTAAATAAGCAGGGTGACAATATACAGCCTTGATGTACTCCTTTTCCTATTGGAACCAGTCTGTTGTTCCATGTGCAGTTCTAATTGTTGCTTCCTGACCTGCATACAGATTTCTCAAGAGACAGGTCAGGTGGTCTGGTATTCCCATCTCTTTCTGAATTTTCCACAGTTTATTGTGATCCACACAGTCAAAGGCTTTGGCATAGTCGATAAAGCAGAAATAGATGTTTTTCTGGAACTCTCTTGCTTTTTCGATGATCCAGTAGATGTTGGCAATTTGATCTCTGGTTCCTCTGCCTTTTCTAAAGTCAGCTTGAACATCTGGAAGTTCACCATTCACATATCGCTGAAGCCTGGATTGGAGAATTTTGAGCATTACTTTACTAGCATGTGAGATGAGTGCAATTGTGTGGTAGTCTGAGCATTCTTTGGCATTGCCTTTCTTTGCGATTGGAATGAAAACTGACCTTTTCCAGTCCTGTGGCCATTGCTGAGTTTTCCAGATTTGCTGGCATATTGAATGCAGCACTTTCACAGCATCATCTTGTAGGATTTGAAATAGCTCAACTGGAATTCCATCACTTCCACTAGCTTTGTTCATAATGATGCTTTCTAAGGCCCACTTGACTTCACATTCCAGGATGTCTGGCTCTAGCTGAATGATCACACCATCGTGATTATCTGGGTCGTAAAGATCTTTTTTGTACAGTTCTTCTGTGTATTCTTGTCACCTCTTCTTAATATCTTCTGCTTCTGTTAGGTCCATACCATTTCTGTTCTTTATTGAGCCCATCTTTGCATGAAATGTTCCCTTGGTATCTCTAATTTTCTTGAAGAGATCTCTAGTCTTTCCCATTCTGCTGTTTTCCTCTATTTCTTTGCATTCATCGTGGAGGAAGACTTTCTTATCTCTCCTTGCTATTCTTTGGAATTCTGCATTCAAATGGGAATAGCTTTCCTTTCTCCTTTGCTTTTCGCTTCTCTTCTTTTCCCAGCTATTTGTAAGGCCTCCTCAGACAGCCATTTTGCTTTCTTGCATTTCATTTCCATGGGGATGGTCTTGATCACTGTCTCTTATACAACGCCATGAACCTCCGTCCAACTCATCTCACATGCCAGCAAAGTAATGCTTAAAATTCTACAAGTGGGCTTCAACAGTATGTGAACCATGAACCTCCACATGTTCCAGTTGGATTTAGAAAAGACAGAGGAAAGAGATCAAATTGCCAACATCTACTTGGCAGAAAAACATCTAGAAACTTGTAGAAAAACTTTTACTTCTGTTTTATTTCCTACTCCAAAGCCTTTGACTGTGTGGATCACAACAAACTTAGAGACAGGAATACAGATGACCTTACCTGTGTCATGAGAAATCTGTATGCAGATCAAGAAGCAACAATTAGAACTAGATATGGAACAACAGACAGGTTCCAAATTGGGAAAGCAGTATGTCAAGGCTGTATATTGTCACCCTGCTTATTTAACTTCTATGCAGAGTACATCAAGCAAAATGCTCAGCTGGATGAAGCACAACCTCGAATCAAGATTGCCAGGAGAAATATCAATAAATCTAGATATGCAGATGACACCACCATTATGGCAGAATGTGAAGAAGAACTAAAGAGCCTCTTGATGACAGTGAACGAGGAGAGTGAAAAAGTTGGCTTAAAACTCAACATTCATAAAACTAAGATTATGGCATCCAGTCCCATCACTTCATGGCAAATTGATGGGGAAACAATGGAAACAGTGTCAGACTTTATTTTGGGGGGCTCCAAAATCACTGCAGAGGGTGACTGCAGCCATGAAAGTAAAAGACACTTGCTCCTTGGAAGAAAAGCTATGATCAACCTAGACAGCATATTAAAAAGCAGAGACATTACTTTGCCAACTAAGGTCCATCTAGTCCAAGTTATGGTTTTCCCAGTAGTCATGTATGGATGTGAGAGTTGGAGTATAAAGAAAGCTGAGTGCCAAAGAACAGATACCTTTGAACTGTGGTGTTGGAGAAGACTCTTGAGAGTCCCTTGGACAGCAAGGAGATCTAACCAGTCCATCCTAAATGAAATCAATTCTGAATATTCATTGGAAGGACTGATGCTAAAGCTGAAACTCCAATACTCTGGCCACCTAATGTGAAGAACTGACTCATTGGAAAAGACCTTGACTCTAGGAAAGACTGAAGGGAAAGGAGAAGGGGATGACAGAGGATGAGATGGTTGAATGGTATCACCAACTAGATGGATATGAGTTGGAGCAAGCTCAGAGAGTTGGTGATGGACAGGGAAGCCTGGCATGCTGCAGTCCATGGGGTTGCAGTGACTTTGACACAACTGAGTGACTAAACTGAACTGAAAGATCACGTTCCAAACATTCATGAATGAAATGATACGTAAATAGAAAATCACACACGCTAATGCTCTGTCATTTCAAATCTCCTCTGACACAGAAGTGTGGACAGGGTCAGGATGCCTTCTATACTGCATCACGTGGATTATGATTTTCTCTTTCACGACCCTAACTGGACTGGCCAAATCTAAGATATGCTCCGGATGAATAGAGAATAACTCTTACTGATATATTTTCAGTCATCTTTCCGGACTCTCTTACCCCGTGATTAGATGCTATAGAAACAAGAATTGGAGTTAGCCAGTGGAGGTAGATACCATGGTGAAAGACCTAGCATATACTTGAGACATGGCACATTACTTTAGGGAAGACGTCCACTTTATTATTATGAGAAGCAGATAAGAAGTGCTATAACATGTTGGCGGTTGACCAGGGGGTACTCTTCTGTCAGATCCAGTTTCAAATTCTATTTCTGCAATTTGTTAGAAGTTACTATCTTGGACACTTGATTTAACATCCCTGAAGTCCAGTTTATTAATATTCAAGTATAAAATCATAGTTCATTAAGATTTGACAGGATATGTATGATTACAGTATCTGCATGGAACAGGCACTAAATAAACAGTGATTATACGCATTTTTGTTACATAGAGGTTTACAAAGCATGTTTATAGAAAATAAATTTGTGAGAAAGATGAGCTCTATCTTTGCTACATGCCCTAGGAACCTCATCATTTTTGGTCTCTCTGTCTCCTCTTTAGACCTTGTTCATAGCAAGAGATGGTTTTATATTCACATTTTTGTCCATGGTACATAGTAAACGTTTAGTATTTTTCAGCTGAGCTTTAGAGAGGTTCAGTGGCCTTTTTAAGGTCTCTCAGCAAGAAGGGTGTCTGTCAATATGGGATGCACAGAATTCATCAAGTCCAATCAGCTTTCTGCTCTGCTTTCCCAGTGGTGGCATGTCTGGTAGTAGTATCACATCCATTGGTGGTCCAGACCCTAAGGAAACTTGCTCACTTTTATATATGATTTTAGCTAAAAATTTCCATTCTTTTAGCTCTGAGAGTTGAATTAAATATGAGGTCTTAATATGGGAATAAGAAGTAAGGAAAAAGCCATTAAAGGCTGTAAAGCCTGCAGTGCTTTTGTAGAGGTAGTTCCTTCTGTAGCAGTGAAGATGCAGTTGGAGTGGCATTTTAGCTTCAGGTCTTGTTAGTTCATTTTTTCTAAGGCATAATTACTGAATTGGACACACTGTAAATTGGCTATGAGAGGGACAATGTTTGCAAGCCTTTTGTTTATGTACTTTGAGGTCAAAAGAAGTTCTGTAGATCTCATTTTAATGTTTCTTATCTCTAGACAGATCCTTTCTATTAATTGGTGTATGCTTTCCCTCCCTCAGTGAATATCTGTTGAGAAATACAAATGTTAAATGACTCACTTTCATCTGAGGGAACGTTTCCCACATTGTAGAATGAAGCATCATAAATAATGATCAACAGCGTTTTTGTTTTTTCCTAATAGGTAAGCAAAGCCAGACTTTTAGTAACTTGGCATTCTTGAAAACCACTGCATTCCTTGATGAGTCTATTTCACAACTCCCCAATTAATGTGAAGCCATTAAAAAGATCTAGAGAGAATATTTTGGTTTAAAATGAGAGAAGCTGAAGCATAAAGTAGGATAAAATCTAAGTTATATATAAAGACTCTGAACTACCTGAAAGATACAATATACAAACTATTGTCAGATTATGGTTTTGGGCCTTTACATTCAAATTTTTAATCCATTTTTAGCTTTTTTGTGTGTGTATGGTATGTAATCTATTAAAGTAGCAAATCACCATATTGTACATGTGAAACTAATATTATACATCAACTCTACTTCAATTTAAAAACAATGATTGTATATATAATATGAGGTTTGTGTGCAGCTCGGGGAAGACCGATGAAGAATTCTGAAATTATGATTTAGTCAAATGCTGGCAAATAGGTTTTCACTTGCGAATCAGGCTTCCCTGGTGGTTCAGTTGGTAAAGAATCTGCCTGCAGTGCAGGAGACCAGGTTCGATCCCAAGGTCGGGAAGATGCCCTGGAGAAGGAAATGGCAACCCACTCCAATATTCTTTCTTGGAAAATCCCATGGACAGAGAAGATTCTGCTGGGCTTATAGTCCATGGGGTCACAAGAGTCGGACATGACTTAGTGACTAAACCACCACCTCCTTGTGAATCACCTCAGAATGAAAAATACTCAGGGGTAATTTTTTTTTTTTAAAGCAGTTAAAGCTGCTTCTCTCTTCATGAGGAAGAGTGCTACGTGTTCACAGCAGTGTTATACAATGAGCATAGAAAGGAGTGACAGCATCCATCCTTCCACTTTGCCTCTGTGAACCTAGACAAAGGCTCATGTTCATTCTGGAAAGAACATGAATCTACTTCATTTCTCTCATAATTTTTCTAAATATATTCTGGATATCTCCTCAGATACTTCCAGATAATTTATCTTAACTCTTCTTTTTCAGATGAAATCTGGGGCAGACATTTGCATATGTTAACTAAGTAGGGGATAGATTAAAGATGCTTCACATTCTTGAGTTGTTATCTCTTCTAGAGCTTGCTGACAACAGGAACAAACTTGGGCAGGTTTCTGTAGCTTTCTCTTTAGGAGATCCTTTTGGCATCTGATGAAACATAAAGCTCTTTGTGGTGTTTGGGCATCTTCAAATGAAACACCAAATGCAAATATTACAGGACCGTTTATCAGAGTCTCTTTTTCATGAAATCACTGTCCTTGAGCTACCGTAGAGAAATAATAAATTTTTTCTTTAGCGTAATTTCCCTCAGGTCTTGTGTAACTATAGTTTATATCAGGAAGGCCCCAAATGGATCTCTTGTATTTCACTGCACAGCTATGGCTAATCTGTAAAAGAGGCTGTCTATCTAATAACTGTGTGTAGTTGCTTCTGAAGAATCTTTCCAGAATCTGCTCCCAAACTTAATGACTAAGATTCCAGTGCAAGACAAAGCTTGAAAACTCATTTTCTTAGGAAGTTGACTCCCTATAGGTTAATAAGTTGTGGACCAAAGTATTGAATTATCAGGTGCTTGTGATCAAATGTGTGTGCATATAGTTGGAGCTCCATCAGTGTTTGCATTCTTAATTTCCTTCTATGACCTACAGTAAATTCTTAAATGTGCCCAAAAAAGGTATGTCTAGTCAAAGCTATGGTTTTTCCAGTAGTCAAGTATGGATGTGAAAGTTGGACTATAAAGAAAGCTGAGCACTGAAGAATTTATGCTTTTGAACTATGGTGTTGGAGAAGACTCTTCAGAGTCCCTTGGACTGCAAGGAGAGCCAACCAGTCCATCCTAAAGGAAATCAGTCCTGAATATTCATTGGAAGGACTGACGCTGAAGCTGAAACTCCAATACTTTGGCCACCTGATACGAAGAGCTGACACATTTGAAAAGACTCTGATGCTGGGAAAGATTGAAGGCAGGAGGAGAAGGGGATGACAGAGGATGAGATGGTTGGATGGCATCACCGACTCAATGGACATGAGTTTGAGCAAACTCCAGGAGTTGGTGATGGACAGGGAGGACTGGCATGCTGCAGTCCATGGGGTCGCAAAGAGTCTGACACAACTGAGCGACTGGACTGAAATGTGTTCCAAATCAGTCCTACCTTCCCTCCTTTCCTTTCTTCCTTGTCCCTTCTCTCTCTCTCCTTTACTCCTTCCTTCCTCTCTCCCTTCCTGTCAGTCTGTTAATAAAGAAATGTACAATAAATATCATTTGATTTAAAGTGGTAATGAAGCATAGACAATACAGGCCCTCTAAGAACTTAATCCTCAGTTGAGGGACTTTTGATTGACTACAATGAGGAATTTATAAAACATTGGCAATAGATGTGTATTATTTAAAAATTATGTCCATAAAGCCTTATTAAGTGGTCTTGAGCATGTTTTTAGGAAGGCATCTGTGATCCATTCTTGCTTTTTGCCTGGTTTTTGCATTTACAGCTAATAACATGAAAAAAATAAATGAATGCCAGGAAATAAACACTCTTTCCCCCTGTATTTCTGTAACAGTTTTCTCCCTATTTGGTTCTTTTGATTCATCAAGTTAACCTCAAAATCATTATAGTGATCAGTTCCAAATAAAGATCTGTTGACACATGACAGACTCAATAGATGCAGCAGATGAACTGAAACCTGACTCAGAGCAAAAGAAATTGTGTTAAACACTTCCTCCCTTGCCACTGCATGTGCGTCAGCCTCCTGGTAATTTTGAAGATGAACTCAGCTGAATGTACTAGACAAAGAGATTTCCCCCCCTCTTTCTCAGGATTAAAGTGTTTGGTTTTAACAAGAACTTCAGAATTAATCTTCGTGTGCTTCCTTATCTTTTCTTGCTCCACTGAGCTTTTTAAACATAAATGCCCTGAAGCAGCACACCATGCATCTTAACACACTGGAGGCTCCGAACATGACAATCACAGGGTTGTCTTTACCACCAACTATCAGAAAGAAATCACGGGCCTCTGTTTCTTTCTTGCACTCAGTAGGGAAAAGCCACCCCTTCAGTGCTCCTCACCCCCCATGCCTGCCTTAACTGATTCCCCACATCTTGCTTCTCCATCAGCAGGACTGTGGGCATTGTATTCAGCTTGTAGCATCTAGTGGTTAACCAGGAGAAACATAACTTATTCTAATTGCTTGGGAACAAAACAATAAAAAACCTCCCACAGAACCAGACTCCAGAAGTGGATCTCCTGGCCTTTTGTACCAGGAATGAAAAAATTCAACAGAGGTGCTCAGAGCAAAGGATTCACTCCCATTCTTCACCCTGTAGCAGGAAGCAGTTGTGCTATTTAGTTAGTATTCAGCTTTATTTTACAAAGTTCTGGGAAATGAAGAATGACTTCATCACCACTCTTGCCCAACACACACCCAAGTTAAAGCAAGATGAAAGTCTAATTAGATGCATATATTTTATAAATCAGACAATAGAGAATAATAGGGCCATTTTGGAAGAGGGGCATTTTTGAAGAATAATTGTCAGATGATAAAATGTGTTATAATGACTCATCTACATGATAAGAGGCTCTCAGCAGTTCTCCAAGGTGAAATTTGCAAAAAAAAAAAAATTGTTAAGGTCTGACACTCCTTTCCTAATGCTAATATAGAATTAGCATTAGGTTGTGCCCCTGAATGCCCTTCCTCCAGTAAGACATCTTTAGCTGGCATCTAAGTTCATAAATGCTAACATCTGGAGCCTCATCTCAATTTTTCCAGTTCTCTCTTTGGTAGGCATAATTCTAAAAATACTCCCCAAGATTCTGCACTCTTAATTCCTGGAACTTGTGAATATGATGAGAGATCATTCCTATGATTGTTGTTTAGTCGTTAAGTCGTGTCCGACTCTGTTGTGACTCCATGGACTGTAGCCTTCCAGGCTTCTCTGTCCATGAGATTTCCCAGGCAAGAATACTGGAGTGGGTAGGCATTCCCTTCTCCAAGGGATTTTTCTATGATTATGCTATATGGCACAGTTGACCTTGAGATAGGAAGATTATCCAGGTAGACTTCATCTAATTATTCCTTTAAAATAGAGAGGTTTTTCCAGCAGGTAAGAAAATGAGAAGTCACAGAGATTTGATGCTCTCTTGTTGATTTAAATATGGAGGGTACACATGCCAATGACTACAACAGCCTTTAGGGAGCTGAGTTGCCTCTGCTATACCCTGTATCCCCTATCTCCACCCCTCACCCAGGCTGTTGGCCATCTAGGAAAGGGATACCTTATCCATAAAGAATTGAATTCTGTCAATATCTTTAACGAGCTTGGAAACAAATATTTTTCAACAAGCTTCACTTAAGAACCCATTTTGGTGACACCTTGATTTTGGCCTTGTGAGACTCTGAAGATAGAACCCAGTTGCACTTGCTTGGATTTCCCACCTCCCAAACTGTAACCTAATAAATGGACATTATTTTAAGCTGCTAAGTTAGTGGCAATTTGTTACACAGCACATGAATATATCCTACCTTCCTTATAGATACTCACACCTTACTGAAAATAAACTGGAGCTGAAAAACAAGAATTTTAAATCTGTTGGAACTTCTATTCCTTTAGGTGCTTGAGTTTAATTAATGATTTTGGGAATTAAAATATGCAAGCTATGATAGTCTCTTATTGATGAATGTCCATCATTGTCTTATCAAACATTCAAAGGTAAATTCAGTAACATTTAAGATAGAATAAAAGGAGCTTTTATATGCTGAGTAGAAAAGAAAGCCTGTCTCATAAGCACAATGTGCTTCTTTCTGTACCTAATAAGAAGTGACAGGAATGAGAGGGAGTTAGACTGTTGGCCTTAGTGAGACTAAAATGTTAATGTAAATCACGGCCATTTACTTAATCAACATTAGAGATTATTAACACATTAAGAGGAATTTTGTTTTACAGCAATACATTTTGCCACATCATTTAATATTTAATTCACTTGGATTTATCTTCAGGGAAATAGTGACATATTTAGCATAAATTCTGACTTTTCCATATGATAAAATGTGAATGTTTTATGGAAGGACATCCAATAAAATAGGCTTTATTGGATGGGTACATTTAAGTTCAGCAGTAGAGTAGAGGAACATGTTATGATCATATAAAGTCTTGGTAAGAGCATAACTTTAAATTCCTTTTAAATCTGGGTATGAACTTTAGTATTTTATTTTTAAATGTGAATAATTAGACTTAAGTGTATACATAAAGGGAATTCAAGAAAAACATCTACCTCTGTTTCATCAACTATGCTAAAGCCTCTGACTGTGTGGATAACAAACTGTAAAGCTCTTAAAGAGATGAGAACACCAGACCATCTTACCTGTCTCATGAGAAACCTGTATGCGGGTCAAGAAACAACAGTTAGAAAGAACCCTGTATGAAACAACTGATTGGTTCAAGATTGAGAAAGGAGTACAGCAGGGCTGTCTCCTGTCACCCTGTTTGTTTAACCTATACACTGAGCACATTATGAGAAATGCTGGGCTGTATGAGTTACAAGCTGGAATCAAGATAAGCAGGAGAAACATCAATAACCTCAGATATGCGGATGATACCACTCTAATGGCAGAATGTGAAGAGGAACTAAAAAGCCTCCTGATGAGGGTGAAGGAGGAAAGTGAAACAGCTGGCTTAAAAAAAACTAAGGTCATGGCATCCTGCCCCATTACTTCATGGCAAATAGAAGGGGAAAAGGTGGAGGTAGTGACAGATTTCCTCTTCTTGGGCTCCAAAATCACTGCGGATGGTGACTGCAGCCATGAAATCAGATGTTTGTTTCTTGGCAGGAAAGCTATGACAAACCTAGACAGTGTGTTGAAAAGCAGAGACATCACTCTGCCAACTAAGGTTCATATAGTCAAGGCTACGGTTTTCCCAGTGGTCACGTACAGTTGTGAGACCTGGACCATCAGTTCAATTCAGTCGCTCAGTCGTGTCCGACTCTTTGCGACCCCATGAATCACAGCACGCCAGGCCTCCCTGTCCATCACGAACTCCCAGAGTCTACCCAAAGCCATGTCCATCGAGTCGGTGATGGCATCACTGGCATCACTGACCTGGACCATAAAGACAAAGAGTTGATGCTTTCAAACTGTGGTGCTGGAGAAGACTCCTGAAAGTCCCTTGGATAGCAAGGAGATGAAACCAGTCAATCTTAAGGGAAACCAACCCTGAATACTCACTGGAAGGACTGATGCTGAAGCTCAACTATTTTGATCATCTGATGCGATAGCTGACTCCTTGGGAAAGATTGAGAGCAGAAGGAGAAGAGGGCATCAGAGGATGAGACAGCTGGATGGCATCACTGATGCAATGGACATGAACTTGGGCAAACTTCGGGAGATAGCGTGGGACAGTGAGCCCTGGCATGCTGCAGTTCAAGGGGTCGCAAAGATTTGGACGTGACTGGGTGAGTGAACAACAACGACAGTGGATATACATGTATACAGACACTTCTGTACAAGAAACTTGCCTGAGTAATAGATGTTTAGAGAATATGTTCTAATTGAGTTTTCTGTTTAACTGGTGTTTTATTTTGGCCATAATAATTGAAAATCTTAAGTATAGTCTTCTGCTTTCTTGCCTAAAAAATTATACTATTCTAAAAATGAACATATTTTGAGCTCTTTAGGTTCAGACTTATTATTAAATCAAGGGTTGATGTCAACTTGAAATCATACATTAAGATATTTGTTTTTAGAGTCAATTTATATATATTTATCTGAAATTTTTCATAAAATATAGAGTACTAAAGAGTTATGTGAACTTTGATTTTGATTCCACTTAATTGAGGGTGTGTGTGGGTATGTGCATAAATAATTGGTATGTTTACAATCCATAAAACTGTAGAAAATAGAAACACAAAAAGTAAAATATAAAAATCATGCATGATCTTCCTCACTGTTTATCTGTTGGGGTATGTTCTCTCAGTTTTTTATTTATGCAGTAAAGTTAATTAAATGTAATTATATTGAATATACTAAACCAACTATTAATTAAACAATTAATTATATCAAATAATTATTTAATTAAATATTATATTTAATATAATAAATTAAGTATAGAATGGATATGCCAATACCTAAGTTTAAAGAAATATTTCCAATGTGGTCCATATATAGGATAGAGGAAGAGATCAGTGTTTGAGAAAGAGAGGGGTGACGGAAAGGGTAGAGTGTTAGAACTTGAAATATAAATATAGGCTACCTCTTTCTAATGGAAAAGAGAAGTGACACAGAGTAATGGGTAATTTAGGAGGTGTTTATATTAGTCTTGGAATGTCGTCAGAGAGGCAAATACACACACATACTCAGACACATATATATCCCCCCTGGACCTGGGTGGGTGGTAGTAAGGAAACACTAGGTTACTGAGAATAAACCACAAATTCCATCATTGATGAGTAATTGAGGGTGACTCTTTTCTCAACAATGCACAATCTGTTCGAGCCCTTGACATTCAAAGAAACCAGTGTTGCTGCACATGGAGGGAAATTTTCTAGTGTACTGAGGGACGTCTTTTCTTTCCCTATTAGTTAAATCATACAATTATAGAACTGGAAAGAATCTTAGAAATGTTTTAATATTAACTCATTTAATGAAGGCAGATAATAAAATCTAGAGAAGTAAACTGACATGCCAAGAATCATTAAACCTTTTTAATATGGTCAAGAACTCATGTCCCTTAATTTTCAGTCTACCACATTTCTCAACTGTCCAGTGAAATCAATTAACAAACATTTATTGTACACCTTCTGTGTTCAGGAAGATATTTAAATATAATGATAATAAAAGACATTTATTGTAGAGCCTCTGCCATCAAAGCACTTACATGTATGAATCATAATAAAACAAAACCATATGTTATTAAGCTAATAACCATGTGAATTTGACTGAGAACAATAAAAGATACTATGAAAAAGAAAGCACTGGGCTGGAGCCGTTAGAAAATATTTTTCTGAAGTAGTAGTAGTAATATAGATTTTGGAAGTAAATATAAGTGTTTTTCAGGGTTTGAAAGAGAGCTGCCTTTGGAAAATATATCACAATAATTTTTAATTTTCAAAATGCTGTGTTTGTTACTACATAAAATTTGGTTGCTAACTTTTTTTTTTTTTACTAATTAGAGGATATAGTCTGTACAATTTATACTATAACATCTTTATTAGGATTTTTATTTTACTGCATTTGGCAGATATTTCACGAACACTTACTCATGATATTATTTAAATCTTTATTATTTTTACTTTTATATAATTTATTATACTTTGCTTATTTATTTTTTCTGAAAAGTCTACGATTCTATTAATATTTTCTTATATTTTAATATTTTTTGTTTCATTTATTTTAACACTTTGTTGTAAGCACATACATGGTACTGACCTTTGTATCTTTATGGGGGTTTTTACCCACTTTATTGATATCAGATGGCCTTATTTCACTTAGTGAGTTTATTCCTTAAATTTCTTTTTAATCTGAAATTAATTTGCTCATTTTCCTTTTGTTTTCTGATCTTTGCTCCGTCTTTTTCTATCTTTTCAGCTTATATGTACTTTTTCAAGATACCTCATAGCTTTTTAATATTTATTTGATAACAGCTTTATTTGGATATAATTCATATCCTTTGTAATTCACTGACCTAAATTACAAACTTAATGGTTTTTAATATAGTCACAGAGTTGCAGAACCATCAGCACAGTTTTGGAACAATTTTATCACCTCAAATCCTGGACCCATTAATCATCACCTTCCAGTCACTCTATCCCTTATCCCCAGCCCTTGGCAATCCCTACTTTCTGTCTCCACAAATTTGCTTATTCTGGACATTTCTTGTAAATGGAATCATATAAGACATGGTCTTAGTGTCCATGCTTCTTTTCATTTGGCATAATGTTTTTAAGGTTTATACATGCTCGAAGTATCTATTGGGACTTCATTCCTTTTTATGGTTGAATAATATCCCACTGTGTACATGCATCAGATTTCTTTTATCAGTTCATCATTTGGTGAATATTTGGCTTATTTCCACTTTTTAGCTCATGTACAAGTTTTTGTGTGGATATGTGGTTTTATTTCTCTTGTATATCTGTCAGGATGGATTGTTGGGTCAAACAGTAAATCTATGTTCTTTTTTTTTTTTTTTTTGAGGAACTATCAGAATATTTCCCAAAGTGGATATAGTATTTTCAGCTGTGTATGAGGGTTCCAATTTCTCCATATCCTTCTCAACACATTACCATCTCTTTTTATTAGAGCCATCCTAATGGATCTGAAATGGTGTCTCATGGTTTTGATTTGCATTTCTCTGAAGGTTAATGGTGTTGAACATCTTTACATGTGCTGGCCGCCTTGTGCTTGTATAGTGTCTTCGGCAATATGTCTATTGGGTTTTATGAGAGTCATTACTTTTTAAGACAGAAGATCAAGTTGTTTACATTCATTGACTAAACCAATATTTGTTTCTTTATCATTTGTTGCTTTCCATTTTTTGATATTTTATTATATGAAGTTATTCAACATTTTCAAATGATTTGATGGTTATGAATACTAGTTTCAACCATTTTTGATGGTTCTATTTAAAATTTATAAAATATTTCACTTACAAATCTTTCTTTACTAAAAGAAGATGAAAATTTTAAAATATCCTCAGAGTTTCACTCAGGCAAAACAAAGGATTTACTAAACTTAAACTTTCACTTTTCACTCCATTCCCAGATTGTGTATATATAGAAGCTTGGATAATAAGGCCAGATTATTGTTATTACATTATCATATAATAATGTTACAAACATCTTGTTTTTAAACTTATTTTACATTCAATTTCCATTTAGTATGACTCAGCTCTATTTTTGAATAGGTTTCAACATGTATATGAAGGTTTTTTAAATTTAATTCTTCTCCTTTATTATACTATTGTCTTTAGCTTATCACTTGGTCAATTGTTGTATGAAATTAATTTTTTCAAGAAAGGTATAAATTGGAATATATAACCACAAGAATGCCTGTAAAAAGTTTGCTTTCACATATAAATGAATTAGACAGCAAGAAAAGTTTGGATATATAATCTTTTCCTTTAAAGATACTTATTGACATATTATACATTGATATTTGAGGTTATAAAGTATGCTTGATATTAAAATGATGATTTTTTTACATTTTTACAATTATTTCTTCTTCCCATATGTTTAAGGATATGTTTATTATTCTTATGGTCAATATATTCCAGATTATGTTTAAATATAGATTTCACTTTTGTAATTTTGACCCTTCTTTTCCTGACAGTTTTTGTTCTCCTTTATTTTTACAGTTCCTAAAAATATTTTTTAAATTATATTATTGATTTGTTTTATGTGAAAATTGCTCTTTTTTCCCTTATGCTATGTATTAAGTTTTAAACAAATTTTCCTGTTATCTTTTATTTCCATCCCATTTAATGTTATTAAAATATGTTCAACCAGCATCAGTTCTTCCCTGGCAGTCCAGTGACTCTATGTTCCCAGTGCAGGGGGTGTGGGTTTGATACCTGGTTGGGGAACTCAGATCTCACATACAGCACAGTATGGCAAAACCAAAGATAACAACAACAAACAAACAAAAACAGTATCTACTAAGCATCATTATATACTGAGCTGTGCTGAGGATAGATGATGGACACAAAGCTTGCTGTCTTGAAACTTCAATGTAGTTGACAAAAAATTAGAGTTGGGGTGCTTGTGATGGAAGGGGAAGTACATGTAGCTAACTAGATTTGAAATGAGGGATTTTAACAATAAGGTAAGGGAAGACCTTTCAGAAAGAGTAAAAAGTAAAACTTAAGGATGGATATTATTAAGCGATTCAGGGTCACAATGATATTGGCGATGGCTGGCAGTGGCAGTGGTTAATGAGTGCTAAGAGATAGAGAGATTATCGGGCTGCCTGAAAAAAAAATTCCAGATATACTATCGAGTATGAGTCACCAAATGATGTCATCATCTGATTTTGTAAACGAAGTTTGATTAAGTGACAGTCATGCCCTTTTGTTCATGTATTATTTGTAGTTGCTTCCATGTGATGATAACAGGGTTGAACAGCTGCAGAAAGTCTCTATAGTCCACGAGGCCTAAAATTTATTATCTGACTTTATACAGAAAAATTATGTCAACTTCTCCTACAGAGGGACAAAAATTCATTTTTGGTCTGTTTGTATGTCTGTCTATTGTTTATCTGTAATGGTTGGAACATACCACAGTACTCTCAGCCAGTTGGTATATTTTGTAGGAAGCTGAATTCATGTTTTGACTATCTTTGAGCCATACGTGCAAAGCAGTATCCCTTTGCCAGTATTATCCATGGATTTACAGTTTATGGAAATCTTCAGATCTTGTCAATAACTAGTCTTCCAGCTTTTGTTTTGTTCTATATATTTGTATTTTAGAGAGAAATTATGAGAGACCACATAGGAAAATCTAAACAGACATAATTGCATCTCTGAATTATGTGTGTTACTTGAGATCTTAATAATCTATTGTTGTTGAGTTAGGAATTGATGACATGGGCTAACTTTTACCTTTGGGACTGCTCTAATTTCATTATAAAAACCATCATTCCTTCAATATACTAGTCTTAAAAATACTCCAGCTAACCTTAATAACTCTCTTAACTCTCCTCTCATTTTGTATAGTTTTCCTTTCTTGTGTTCTTGGAACAAAACAGTCCAAGACCTTATGCACTGACATGGGTGTGTTCCTTATTCTCCTTTTGTCCAGTTGCCCTTCTGCAGATATCTGTCTGTGAAATTTGCCAGGTTAATATACAGAACACTAATTATCACTGGTGCTCCAATTCCTCTATTCAGAAAACACACATTGTGCCCCATTGATATGGCAGGGTTTGGCAGACTATGACTTGCAAGTGAAATCTGATCCTCCTCCAGTTTTTGTATGGCTTGTGAGCCAAGAATGATTTTTATATTTTTAATGGTTTCAAAAGAAAAGAAAAGTAATACTATTTCCTGCTGTGTAAAAATTATATGAAATTCAAATTTCATTATGTGTACAATTTTATTGAGACACAAACACATTCATTCATTAATACATTGTCTAGGACTACTTCCAACATTAAAAAAAACTAAGACCATGGCATCCGGTCCCATCACTTCATGGCAAATAGAAGGGGAAAAAGTGGAAGCGGTGACAGATTTTATTTTCTTTGGCTCCAAAATAATTGCAAATGGTGATTACAGCCATGAAAATAAAAGATGTTTGTTCCTTAGAAGAAAAGCTATCACAAACCTAGACAGCACATTAAAAAGCTGTCACTTGCCAACAAATGTCCATACAGTCAAAGCTATAGTTTTTCCAGTAGTCATGTATGGATGTGAGAGTTGGACCATAAAGAAGGCTGAGCACCAAAGAACTGATGCTTTTGAATTTTGCTAGAGAAGACTCTTGAGAGTCCCTTGGACAGCAAGGAGATCAAACCAGTCCATCCTAAAGGAAATAAGAATTCACTGGAAGGACTGTTGCTGAAGCTGAAGCTCCAGTGACTGAAGCCACCTGATGTGAAGAGTCGACTCATTGGGAAAGACCCTGATGCTGGGAAAGATTGAAGGCAAAAGAAGAAGGAGGCAGAGGATGAGATGGTGAGATACCATCACTGACTCAATGGACATGAATTTGAGCAAACTTCAGGAGATAGTAGAGGTTGGAGGAAGCTGGCATGCTGCAGTCCATGGGGTTGCAAAGAGTCGGACACTACTTAGCAAATGAGCAACAATGATTCTTTTCATCTACAGTGACAGAATTGAGCAGTTGCAGCAGAGATGAGGCCCACAAAATCTAAAACATTTACTATCTAATTTAAATATTTACTACCATTAATTACTTTACAGTGAATATTTTCCAATCTCTGGTCTATAGGATTTGTTCCAACTCTTTGACCTCTGATCACATTTTTTATATAATCAGACCTCTAGTAATTTTTCAATACTAGCTTTCGTCCACATAGCCTTCAACTAAATTAACTTTTTTTTATCCTTTTGGAAATGTGAGCATTTTCTGATTTTACTTCAATACTCTACCCTCAATAATGGATAGAACAACCAGGTGGAAGCTAAGTAAGGAAGCAGAGAACCTAAGCAATATAGATCCAGCAGATACATACAGAACACTCTACCTAGCAACAATAGTATACACTTTCTTAAATGCATATGGGGCATTTTCCAGGATATGTTAGCCTATGAATTAAGTCTCAATAGATTTTAAATGATAGACATCATTCAAAGTATCCTCTCCAACCACAATGTGCTGAAAATAATGTAACAGAAGTAAAATTGGAAAATTTCTAAATTTGTGGAAATCAAACAAAACAGTTTAAACAACCAGTGGATTAAAGAAGAAATCACAAGGGACACTGGAAAATACATAGATACTAATGAAAATGAGACCAGGAACAAAAACTGACAGGACACAGGTTTGCTTTAGCAGTACTAAAGAAATTAGTAGCTATAAATTCTTACATTAAAACAAAACAAAGCAAGAGAGCGCTCAAGTCAACAATCTAGCTTGGTAAATTAAGGAACTAGAAAAAGAAGGACAAAGTAAACCTAATGATAGTAGAAGACACATGTAATAAAGATTAGAGCAGAGATACACGCAATCGAGGATAGAAAAACAATAGAGAAATTTAATGAAATGAAAAGTTGATTCTTTTAAAATATCAACAAAGTTGACACTTAGCTAGATGATCTAAGGAAAAAACTGAGAAGGCTCAAATTATCAAAAATCAGAGTACGGACATTAATATTGTTTCTTTCTATAGTAAGTAAAAAGATTTTAAGAAAGAACTATGAACAGTTTCATGCCAAAAAGCTGAATAATCTAGATGATATGGAAAAATACCTAGAAACACAAACTCTATCAAAACTAAATTATGAAAAAACAGAAATTTTGAATAGATCTATATCTAGTAGGGAGATTGAATTAGTGATCAGAAATCTAACAAAAGGCTCTGGACCTGATGGCTTCATTGGTAAACATTTAAAGAAGAACTAATACACTTAAACTTTTCCAAAAAGTTGAAGAGAAGGGAATGTTCCCTAGCTCATTTTATGAGATCATCATTGCCCTGATACCAAAGAAAAAGACATTATAAGAAAATGAAGGGTCAGTGTCCCCTGTGAGCACTGAAGCAACAAAAATCTCAATAAAATACTAGCAAAATAAATTCAGCAGCCCATTGAGAGGTTTATATTACATGACTGGGTGGGACTTATTCCTAGAATCAAAGGGTGCTTCAACATCTGAAAATCAATCAGTGTATTGATCATACATAACACCACATTAACAGAACGAAAGGGAAAACAAACAAACAAACAGAAACAAAATCATCTAAACTGACACAGGAAAAGAATTTGACAAAATTCAACATACTTTTGTGATAAAAACACTAAAATAATTAGGGATAAAAGAAAACTACCTCAACATAATAAAAGCCATGTATGACAATCCCATAGCAAACATGATACTTAATGGTGAAAGACTAAATGTTTTTACTTTAAGATCAGGAAGAAAGCAAGTGTGACCATGTTGATCATTTCTATTCAGTATAGTACTAGAAATTCTAGCTGAGTCAGCTAGACAATACAAAGAAATAAAAGGTACCTGAACTGGAAAGGAAGAGCTCAAATTATCTCTGAAGATGATAAAATTTTATATGTTGAGAAGTCAAAAGATTCCACAAAACTGTTATAACTAATAAATGAATTCAGCAAGGTAGCAAGAAACAGTCACTACACAAAAATCAATTTTATTTCTATTCACTAATAATGAACAATTTGAAAAGGAAATTGTGAAAACAGTTTTGCTTATAATAGCAGCAAAAGGAATAAAATACTTAGGGATAAGCTTAACCAGGGAGGTAAAAGACTTGTACGATGAAAACTACAAAGCATTACTGAAAGAAATTAAAGAAGATATAAATAAATGAAAACACATCTCATGCTCATGGATTGGAAGACAACATTGTTCAAATGTCAATAATACCCTAACTGATCTAAGGATTCAGCACAATTTCTATCAAAATCCCAATGATGCTTTTGGAAGAAGTAGAAAAACACATCCTAAAATTCATATGGAAATTCAAGGGACTTAGAATAGCCAAAACAGTATTAAAAAAGAACGAGCCTGGAAGACTCACATTTTCTATTTCAAAACTTACTACAAAGCTACAATATTTAAAAGAGTGTGGTACTGGCATAAAGACAGACATATAGGCCAGTGGGATAGAATAGAAACTCAGAAATAAGTCTTTGCATATATAGTCAAATGATTTTTGACAGAGATATCAAGACCTTCCAATATAGAAAGACAGCCTTTCAACAAATGGTGCTGGAAAACTGAATATTCACAGGCAAAAGGAAGACGTTAGACACTTTCCTAACACTATATGTTTAAATTGACTCAGAACTTGTCAGAAACCTAAAGCTATAAAACTCTTAAAAGGAAATATAGGACAAAATTTTCACAGCTCTGAGTTTGTCAATGATTTCCTGCCTATCACAGTAAAGGCTCAGGCACCAAAAGAAGAAAGTTGACAAATTGGACTTCATGAAAAAATTTTAAAATGTTATGCATGAGAAAACAGTATCAAAAGACAATAGAATAAAAAAGAAACCTTCAGAATTGGAGAAAATATTTACAAATCATGTATCTGATAAGGGATTAATATCTGGAATATATAGAGAACTTCTAAAACTCAACAACAAAAACAAATATTCTATTTAAAAACTGAGCAAAGGACT
The DNA here is from genome assembly GCA_024291935.2 of Okapia johnstoni. NCBI lineage: Eukaryota > Metazoa > Chordata > Mammalia > Artiodactyla > Giraffidae > Okapia > Okapia johnstoni. Next base: position 50,296,455 of record CM044314.1, read on the forward strand.
TGTTTAGATATTTCTATAAAGAAGATATACAAGTGGCCAATAAATACCTGAAAAGATGCTCAAATCAACGTTGATAATCATTAGGAAAATACAAGTCAAAAGTACAGTGAGAAACTACCTCACACCCTTTAAGATGGCTGCTATCAAAATTAGAAAATGACAAGTATTGGTGAGGAAACTGGAAATCTTGTGCACTGTTGGTAGGGATGTAATGTACAGCTGCAGTGGAATATGGTATGGTGATTCTTCAAAAAATTAAAAATAGTATTACTATATGATTCAGCAATTCCACTTTTGGGAATATACCTGAAAGACTTGACAGCAAAGTCTTAAAGAGATATTTGTACACACGTGTTCATAGCAGCATTATTTATAGTAACTAAGACATGGAAACAACCCAACAGGATGAATGGATAAGAAAAATGTGTAGCATATACATACACTGGAATATTATTTAGCCTTAAAATGAAGGAGATTTTGAGATATGCTGCAACACTGGATAAATTCTAAGGATATTATGCTAAGTGAAATAAGCTAGTCACAAAAAGACTAACACTGTATAATTCCACTCATACGAAGTAGTAAAAATCATAGAGATAAAAAGTAGAATGAGCCTGGGGTTGGGAGAAGGAAAAAACAAGTTTAGAGGTTTTGTTTTATAAGATGAAACGTTACAGAAATGGATGGTGGTGATGGTTGCACAGCATTATAAGTGTTTTTATTACCATTGAATTGTATATTTATACTACTAGGGTAGTAAATTTTATGTTATGTGTATTTTAGCACATTAAAAAATGGGGGTGAAGTGGGGAAAGAGTTGTTAGCAGGCATCCATTCATCCAATACTATTGGGGAACATGGCAAAAGCAGTGGAAGAAGGAGTTTACACCTGCCAGTTTTTTATTCACTAATGTTTATGTATCACTGGATTTTAGAATTTCTTTTTTTTTTTTTGTTTTGTTTTAATTTATTTTTAACTGAAGGATAATTGCTTTACAGTATTGTGTTAGTTTCTGCCAAACATCAGCAGGAATCAGCCACAGGAGAGAGGGGTTTTTTGTTTTTAAAGATGGCAGCCACCCTGGTCAAAGCCTCTTGGTCCCTGCTTTTCTACTCTCAGATGCTGTTTTCCCCAGTAGACTAGCTTCCCTGTTAGCTCAGTTGGTAAAGACTCCACCTGCAATGCAGGAGACCCTGGTTCGATTCCTGGGTCAGGAAGATCCACCGGAGAAGGGATCAGCTACCCACTCCAGTATTCTTGGGATTCCTTGGTGCTCAGCTGGTCAAGAATCTGCCTGCATTGCGAGAGACCTAGGTTCTATCTCTGGGTTGGGAAGATCCCCTGGAGAAGGGAAAGGCTACCCACGCCAATATTCTGGCCTAGAGAATTCCATGGACTGTATAGTCCATGGCATGGCAAAGAGTCAGACACGACTGAGCGACTATCACTTTCACTTTTCATGCTTTTCATAAATGGCCTTTATTGTATTGCTGATTGTTTTTTATTCACTAATGTTTATGTATCACTGGATTTTAGAATTTCTTAAAAAATAAAAGTTATAAAGATAGATAAATGAACTAATGCTAACCAAATGGTACTTGACTTAGACGATGTGACTTACATATTTTTTTTTTAATTTTGAAAACTGATAAACACAGAAAATACTTATTATGTGATGCCAAGAAGAGACAGAATTATTATTGTGCACTGTGACTGTAATGAGGTGAAAAATATGCAAGATGAAAAATGCAATGACTATAACTATAGTTAAGCAGATTAAATTATGTCATTGATGACAGGTTTTCATTTATTTTTGCTATATTTTCTCTTACATTTAAAATAAGGAAAAGATAATCCCCCTAAGAAGCTAAACTGTCTACAGTCTCAGGAAGGCTCTGCTTACCAAATTTGTGACTCAACCTGTTAAGAGTTTATCCTCACATTTTACTACTCCCTTAATGCTCTTGCATAGACAATCTTATCTGCTCTGCCTAATTGCTCCTGCTATCAGATCTTTGCTTTTGAACAAAGTCAGTCACCAGGTTGCTCATTACTATTCTCATCTTAGCTCATTTTGGGACATCTGAGACTCTTTAGTTCCTTGTGCCAAATTGTCCACCTCACTGTGTTCATTACCCACCCATTGTATATGGCAATGAAAGTGGAAAAAGTATAAAAAAATCCAATGAGAAAAACAAATTCTAAACTTGCTTTGGATGTCAGATTTTCATAACAATGACAAAATTGGATGTCTGAACAATGATAACAAATGTGTGTCTTACTCAGATGAACCCTGTGTGACATTTTCCTTGCACATAGGAGCAATTGCTTTCTCCTAGCACTCAAATTTGACTCATGATTATTGCTTATTTCCTAATGAAGACTGATAAAATATTCAGTGGTGCCTGAAATTTTTATCTTTTTCTTAAAGGAGTTTTGAAATGATGCTCTTGAGTGTATGACTAAAGGTATCCTATAATAAAAGTACATAAAAATGGGTCGACAAAATGAAAGTTTCAATAAAAATAGTCTCTGTGATGACTTCTAAAGGATGCTTGCTGCTGACCTGGCTTTTATTTCTTCTTTAAATATTAATTGTTGATTTGCTGGCTTGAAAGCTTGGCTTTGAGTACCAATAGGTCTAGGGCTACAAATTTCTGATTTTTTTTTCTTTTTTGATAGAGAAACTGGACTCTACTACTCCCAAGAGGAGTGGCAAGGTTTGTGTGCTAGTTCCACCTGTATGTAATATGTTGTTACCACACTTGCTGAGTTTCCGTGTCTAATTTTAATACATCTTTTGCTGGAGATATTGGTTAGGAAATTCACCCTTGAAAAATAGCAGAGCAATAAAAAGGAAAAAAAAAAAAGCAAAGGCAGCACTTTCCATGCTGAATGGCTTTCTTCCTAATCTTATCTCAAATCCTCATACATCCCATGGAGGTAGTTCAGTATAATGAAAATTATAAACTTTGGTGTATAACCATTTTTGACCCTCCAATTTAAAAGGAACATGATTTTCAAGAAGATTCTTCATGTGTACAATTGAGGATAATATCTGTCTTGCAAGGATTTTGTGAGACTTAAGCTCGGTAATATGTATAAAACAGGTACCAGTCATTAAAGCGTGTATTTTGTGTACCCATAAAAGTGCTGGCTTTGCCTTCATTTTCCTGCCTTTCTATATTTCTAACTACTCACTTATATATTTACTTTTATGTTGCTGGGGGGCATGATCCTTTGAAAGCTGACTTAAATACTTTTGGAAAATGTTGGTGTGTGTCAGTTATTAATGTATTGCTTCTCGGCATCAAACCCACACTTCTTTGTCCTACTTTGTGCTTTTGGAGCTGGACTCAACAAGCAGCATTTAGTCTTTGCCAGGGGCTCAGTGTTTGTTAGGCTCTGCCAGCATGGAGAACAGAGGGAGGTTGTGGGGCTGGAGGAAGAAGGTGGGCGGGCCTCTTTCTGGGGTGTTGATTTCCACATGGTGGTGAGTGGTTTGGTTCGTGACAGGCCCTGCGGTGTCACCGCACAGGTGGGTGAGGAGTCCTTACCGCAGCCCTGAAATATCCTTTCAGGTCTGAATCTCAGCCTCATAACCTCTGCGTCTCTCCTTGTTCACTTTTCTTCCAGTACCTAAAGGAGGCAGCTGCTCCCTGCAATTGCTGCTTCTGTTCACTTTCTGTTCACCCCATCAGTTGTTAGCCACATTTTACCATGATTAACCACCGTGCTTAACAGCTCTTTATTCCTCGCTCACATCAATGACGTAGCTTCTCTGTCCTCGCTAGACCCTGATGGATACATAGAGAATTATTAATATAGCTGACAATATTCATTACATTCAAAATGACTTTTTTATTTGAAAATTTGAGCCAGGTATTTCACTGGGAGTATAAAAATGAATAAAAATCTCTCCTCTCAAGGATCTCACAGCATTGTTGATTTGTTTTGTATCATAGATTCCTATTGTGGAAAGAATGAGATCAGCTTTGGAAAAGTCAGTTTTCATTCCAATCCCAAAGAAAGGCAATACCGAATGCTCAAACTACCGCAGAATTGTACTCATCCTGAATGCTCAAATTCTCCAAGCCAGGCTTCAACAGTACGTGAACCGTGAACTTCCAGATGTTCAAGCTGGTTTTAGAAAAGGTAGAGGAACCAGAGATCAAATTGCCAACATCTGCTGGATCATCAAAAGAGCTAGAGAGTTCCAGAAAAACATCTATTTCTGCTTTATTGACTATGCCAAAGCCTTTGACTGTGTGGATCACAATAAACTGTGGAAAATTCTGAAAGAGATGGGAATACCAGACCACCTGACCTGCCTCTTGAGAAACCTGTATGCAGATCAGGAAGTAACATTTAGAACTGGACATGGAACAACAGACTGGTTCCAAATAGGAAAAGTAGTATGTCAAGGCTGTATATTGTCACTCTGCTTATTTAACTTATATGCAGAGTACATCATGAGAAACGCTGGGCTGGAGGAAGCACAAGCTGGAATCAAGATTGCCAGGAGAAATATCAATAACTTCAGATATGCAGATGACACCACCCTTACGGCAGAAAGCAAAGAGGAACTGAAGAGCCTCTTGATGAAAGTGAAAGAAGAAAATGAAAAAGCTAGCTTAACCCTCAACATTGAGAAAATTAAGATTATGGCATCTGGTTCCATCACTTCACGGCAAATAGATGGGGAAACAGTGGAAACAGTGTCAGACTTTATTTTTCTGGGCTCCAAAATCACTGCAGATGTTGACTGCAGCCATGAAATTAAAAGACGCTTACTCCTTGGAAGGAAGGTTATGACCAACCTAGACAGCATATTAAAAAGCAGAGACATCATTTGTCAACAAAGTTCTGTCTAGCCATGGAGAAGGAAATGGAAACCCACTCCAGTGTTCTTGCCTGGAGAATCCCAGGGACAGGGGAGCCTGGTGGGCTGCCATCTATGGGGTTGCACAGAGTCGGACACGACTGAAGTGACTTAGCAGCAGCAGCAGCAGTCAAGGCTATGGTTTTTCCAGTGGTCATGTATGGATGTGAGAGTTGGATGGTGAAGAAAGCTGAGCGCCGAAGAATTGATACTTCTGAACTGTGGTGTTGGAGAAGACTCTAGAGAGTCCCTTGGACTGCAAGGATATCCAACCAGTCCATCCTAAAGGAGATCATTCCTGGGTGTTCATTGGAAGGTCTGATGTTGAAGCTGAAACTTCAATTCTTTAGCCACCTGATGCGAAGAGCTGACTCATTTGAAAAGACCCTGAGGCTGGGAAAGATTGAGAACAGGATGAAAAGGCGACAACAGAGGATGAGATGGTTGGATGGCATCACTGACTCAATGGACATGGGTTTGGGTGGACTCTGGGAGTTAGTGATGGACAGGGAGGCCAGGCGAGCTGCGATTCATGGGGTCGCAAAGAGTTGGACATGACTGAGCGACTGAACTAAATTGAACTGTGTAGTTTTCTGACTTCCAGTTTGCTTCTAAAACAATTATCTTCAGCCACCTTTTAGGCTGGGATTCCTTACTTTTATGAGAGAGCTGCAGTTTTGCCTTAAGAGATGATTATCATTTTCTTCATCATATTAAAAGAAAATCCATTTGCTTGTAATGGTTTTTGAAACAAATTCTGCCTTCTTGTATAATTGTTTAAACTGAGATATATTTACTGGGCAACTTCTGTGCTCCAGACACTGTTATAGATCCAACAACTTAGCACTTGTTGTTCAGTTGCTAAGTCACATCCAACTCTTTGTGAATCCATGGACTGTAGCACACCAGGCTTCCCTGTCCTTCATCATCTCCTGGAGTTTGCTCAAACTCATGTATGCTGAGTTGGTGAAACCATCCAACCATCTCATCCTCTGTTGTCCCCTTTTCCTCCTGCCTTCAATCTTTCCCAGCATCAGGGTCTTTTCCAATGAGTTGGCTCTTTGCATCAGGTGGCCAGAGCATTGGCGCTTCAGCTTCACCATCAGTCCTTCTAATGAATGCATTGGTAAATAAAAATAAGGGTTCTCTGCCTCCAATGAACATGTTCTAGGGTACAGTCAGTGAATAAACGAGTCAACAAGTAAAGAAGGTAATAGTGAGAGGGAAAGACAAACCAGGTAGTGCATCAAAGGTGCCCAAGGGAGATGGAACTCTCCTTTAGAGAAAGTGCTCATCGTAGTCCTCTATAAAGACATAATCAGGTTTGATTTACCTGTCAGAGATCCGATGGAAACTAGTGAATCTGCACAAATGTAGACATGAAAGCTGGTGGCGCGAGACAAGGATGCAGTGGTTGCAGGGCCAGATGTTTTTAGGGATAGAATATAATGAGAAACCAGTTTGGATTTAAGCAGAGAGCAACATCATTTGCTTTGGAGGGAAAAGTCTTTTTTTCCCATGAATATTTTGTTCCTATTTGTCCACTTTGTACCACTTCCCCTATGCTTTCCTACCCTCCCACCTCAGTGTGATTGCTGTTCATGGTAAAAAAGTCTCAGCTGTTTTTAACAGTTTTAGCTTTCTTGTAGGCAATGGTTCACAGGCCCCTATTAGCTTGATCATAGTCTAGACTCAGTGTATTTGTCCAGACTCAGAATTAAACACTTTATTTTGCTTTGAAATGTGATCTAATCAACCTTGATAAATTGATGACTTAGGTGGGTACTAAATTTTTTATATTTTTACAAGTGAAACTTCTTAAGTTTCTGACTTTGGTAAGCCAATGTTTAGTAAATTTGGAATATGGCAAAGCATGATTCTTTTCATCTTATATTTCTTTCTTTTGAAATTGAGTTCTTGAGTTAGAATACAGGAAGTTTGAAGGTTTCTCAGGGTTAAATGTTTCCCTGTTTGTATTATCACATATTTTTATTTTAATTATCTTTGAAAGTGTCTAGGTTTGTGTGAATTGCCTTTCAGAAATGCACAATTAAAAATTAGATGTGAATGATTATGAAATCTCTGAGTGAACATTACCAGTTATTACTGGAGTTTTGGCACTGTCAAAGTGACACAAATAATTTCAGTTTCCAAGAATTCTTCAGATTTCTTTCATTGTTTTTCATATCAGATCCTCTAGAAGGAGGAGGGAAGAAGGAAAAGAAGGAAAGATGGAAGGAAGGAGTGAAAGGAGGAAGGACAGACAGGGAAAGAATTCACTTGATTCTGTGGCAAAAATCCATAACCAGTTCTTTTGTTACCTTGGATTTATGGCAATATACATGTAGAGCCTGGAGCTGAGGAATAGGTTTGAAATCAATAGAGGAGGCTGTGAGAAATATTTCCTACCTACACTGAGAAAAAGAGTTGTGTTTGCATTATAAGACATCTAAAAACAGGATAAATAAGAACAGTTGAAAAATGTCTGTCAGAAAGTACAAATGACACCCAGTTTCTTAAAAAACTAGTATTAGAGCCTACTCATTTTAGCAAACTAGTGAGACAATCTAGGATGTCACACTGGTTGTGGGGAATCCAGATTTTCTACAAGTCTTTGGGATGCAGTGATATTACCAGAGACTGTGGATATATTTGTGCCCAGTCATAACATGTAGAATACTGTGTTGGGCTCTATTAGAAAATTACTCAGCTATTAAAAAGAATGCATTTGAATCAGTTTTAATGAGGTGGATGAAACTGGAGTCTATTATACAGAGTGAAGTAAGTCAGAAAGAAAAACACCAATGCAGAATATTAACAAATATATATGGAATTTAGAAAGATGGTAACAATGATCCTATATGCGAGACAGCAAAAGACACAGATATGAAAAACACACTTTTGGATTCTGTGGGAGAAGGTGAGGGTGGGATGATTTGAAAGAATAGCATGAAACATGTATATTACCATATGTGAAATAGATCACCAGTCCAAGTTCGATGCATGAGACAAGGGCGCTTCAAGCCAGTGCACTGGGATGACCCAAAGGGATGGGATGGGGAGGGAGGTGGGAGGGGGGTTCGGGATGGAGGGCACATGTACACCTGTGGCTGATTCATGTCAATGTATGGCAAAACCACCACAATATTGTAATTAGCCTCCAATTAAAATAAATTAATTAATTAAAAAAAAGAATTAGTTTTCTGTTGTATAGTATGTGACTATAATCTAATCATAGAATTTGTTTTATTTCTTCTGTTTGCTTTCTGAGAACATAGTTCTTTGTTTTTGCCAAATTACTCAGACAAGAAAAAAGTTTATTTCTGAGGTATTACTGTCTTCAGAAAGGTGAAGATGATACTGATACTTTCATGTGAAAGATTAAGGAGGCTAGAGGGGTTTAGAGTCAAAAGAGTGTGTTAGGTCTGGCTTGGTGCCTACCCAAGAAATCACCTCCCCTTTGATACTTACTGTGAAGACTAAGTTTCCTGGGACAGCAGTGAGCCCATATTAGAAAAACAGCTAACTTTGCAGCTGCCTTGCCACTATGGGTGGTTGTGTGACCCAACCTTCATCAGTGAGATGAAAACAGAAGTCATTTGGATTGGGATTCTGGAAGTACTATTACTGTCCTATTTCAAAGCTTTTAAAAAGACAGCTAGAGCTGGCGTGTATTCTTTCTGTGCCTTTGCCTTTTTTTTTTTTTCTCTTAGAAGGAAGAGAACACCTTATTTTAACCCTGAGTCAACAAGTAGTAAGAGGGAAGCCACATAATAAGTATGATGGGGCAGACAGAGAAATGTGGGCATTATTGGTCTAAAGAAACTGCTGAGCAGCTGGGGGCTCCCATCTCTGGACTTTCTGTGCATAAAATTAGACCATATTGTAAGTGTTTTCTTTACACGCAGATGAATGCAGTCCTAAGTGGTTGAGAAACCTGACCACAAAAATGAATAAATTTGACCTGATGTTTTACAGGAAATCTCTTTTATGAAGTCAGCAATGTTAGATTAATCTGATCCAAGTAAATGTCCAAAATGGCTTATTTAATCATTTGAACAAAATCTTCAAATATATGTCATCAAGTAAAATGTATCATGTTACTGTTTCTGTGGATTCCTCACAGTAGACCAAAAACATTGGTTGTGTTTAACTCTCTTCTTACTGAATATTACAGAGTTCATATCAAGGGGAAAATAGGGACACAAATAAACCTGTACTGTGGCTCTTTAAAAAACTTTTCATGCAGGCATATTTACACACACACACACATACACACACACATACAAACAGACACACAGATGGCGTCTCCTGTAAATCAAGACCCTGAAACACATTGTTGTCTCTTCTCTTTTCTTTCCAAGTCCTTCAGATATGTTATGGGATTTTGGCCATTTGCCTACGTTTTAGTGCAAATTACCTTTAAGATGAAAGCCCTTAATCATAATGGATTTAGCCTGCCCTGCGATACAATGCTGACGACTCATGTCTTATTAATGGCTATTTCAAGTGTCCATTTCTGTATATCTTGTCTAATATGACAGACAAGCATACCAGTAAATCTTTTCTCCTCCGTTTATCACAGGTTTTGACAATAGAAGTGTGAGCAAAGACAGAGAGACACAGAGTTTAAACAGATGTTGCTGCTGCCCCAAACTTATGTCACAGAAACTCTCCCATCTTGAAATCACAGGTAACTGTCTATTTTACCATTGCTAGAGAGATATACTGATTTTTAAAAATTACCAATATGATCAAGATCAATTAATTCTACTATAACCATCATGAGGAGAATGATCAAAGTCCATGTTTCATAAGGTTTGACTCCAGAGGATAATTTCTTAGACATGTTCTGTATTAAGGATCTTCCATAACATGGTAGAGTATTACGTTTCTTTAAGTCTTTGAAAGTCCATAGAAAACTTTAAAATAGTTCTCGTCTATTATTTTTAGCCAGATTGCTAGTCATGTTTACTGATTCTTAGCACAATGTATCTCTGTAATACCCATGGATATTTCTTTCTAGTACAACAGTCTTGCGTTGATGATTGCTAAAATTTTTGTAAGTCAGAAATTTGAGGGATCAAATTCTCTCCTCCTATGTCACCTCTGCCCACCCACACTTTTATAAACATTTATTTTTCTCTCTCTCCTTTCCCTGTCCTCTTCCTCACTCTATTTTGAGTTTTTAAATTTCACTTCATCCTCATCACTCTTACCTTACTTTAAACCACCATCACCATTCTCTAACTTAACCTTAGTAGCTTTTTAATTGTCTCCTTGATTTCATGCTTTTTTTTGGTTGACATTGTTTTGGCCATGCCACACAGCATGTGGGATGTGGGATCATAATTCCCTGACCAGGGATCATAGCCATGTTCTATGCATTGGAAGCACAGAGTATTAACCACTGGACCACCAGGGAAGTCTTTCCTTGCCTTTATTCTTAATGGTTCTCTAAATGTCTTTTCCACACTCATCATGAGCTAATCTTGTTTTTTGTTGTTGTTGTTGTTAATAAACTGTTTTTAAAAACAATTTTAAATGTACAGAACAAATGAGCAGACAATGGAATTTCCATATACCATCTGTTTGCGCAATACTCACACACATAGTTTTCACAGTTATGAACATCTGGCATTATTATGTGATATAGTTGCAATTAATGAAGTAAGACTGGTTCACTATTATTAACTGAAGTCAATAGTTTATATTAAGGTTCAGTGTTGGTGTTGAACAGTTCTGTGTGTTTTCACAAATGTATAATATTGTGTATTCATCATTACAGTATTATACAGAATGGTTTCAGTGCCCTAGAAGATCTCAGGGCTTTACCTGTTTATCCCCCATTTTCACGCTGAGCCCCTGGCAACCACTGATCTTTTTATTGTCCCTATAGTTTTTCCTTTTCAGGAATGTCATATAGTTGGAGTCAGATAGTATGTTGCCATTTAGGACCATCTTCCTTCATTTAGCAGTGTGTTTTTAAGGTTCCTCAATGTCTTTTAGTAGCTTGCTAGTTCACTTTTTTAATCACTGAGTAATATTCAATTGTGTGGATGTTTCAGTTTATTCATTTACCTTCTGAAGGACTTCTTAGTTACTTCCAATTTTTGGTGATTATGAAAAAAGCTGCTTAAAACAGGTTTTGTTTTGAACTCAGTTAGGTAAATACTTAGAACTGCAATTGCTAAATTATATAGTAATCATATGTTTAGGATTGGAAGCAGTTACCAAACTTTCTTCCAAGTGGCTGCATCATTTTGCATTCCCACCAGCAATGAATGAGAGCTCTTATTGTTCCATGTAAACATTTGATATTGTTAGTGTTTTGGATTTTAGCCATCTGATAGGGATGTAGTGGTGTCTTACTGTTGTTTTAATTTGCAATTCCTAATGACACATCAGGTTAAGCATCTTTTCATATGCTTATTTGCTATATGTAGATGGTTTGGGGTAAGTTTCTATTCAGGTCTTCTGTCCATTTTTAATTGGGTGCTTGTTTCCTTATTGCTGAGTTGTAAGAATTTTTGTATGTTTGAATTACAAGTTCTTTATCAGATATGTGTTTTGCAAATATTTTATTTCATAGGGCAGAAGTTAGTGTTTTAATAAATTGCAACCTTTTGATTTTTTTCCTTTACCGGATGGATTTCTTAATAATGTTAAGATGCCAGGGTTCCCCAAATTGACTTACAGTTTCTACACAATTCCTATCGGAATCCCAGTTGGCTTTTTATAGAAATTGACAAGCTGATTCTAAAATCATCTAGAACTCCAGAAGACCTAGAGTAGTCAAAACAATCTTTAAAAAAGAAGGACACAGTTGGAAGACTTACATTTCACGATTTCAAATTTTACTATAAGGAAACAATAATCAAGGCATTGTGGTACTGGCCTAAGGATACCCATATAGATTAGCGAAATATAATTGAGTTCAAACTAACTGTATGTGTCTGTGACCAACTGATTATTGACAAGGGTGCTGAGGCCATTCACTGAGGGAAAGACAGTCTTTTCAACAACTGGTGCTGGAACAGCTAGATAGCTACATGCAAAAGGATGAAATTGGACACCCACTTCACACCATCTACAAAGTTAACTCAAAGTGGATCAAAGTTCTAAATGTAAGAATCAGGCACTTCCTCAGTGGTCCAGTGGTTAACACTCCACCTTCCAAAGCAAGGGGTGTGGGTTTGATCCCTGGTGGGGGAACTAAGATTCCATATGCTACAAAAATTGAAAAAATAAATAAAATAAGAGATAAATTTCTAGAACTCTTAGTAGAAAGCAGGGGTAAAACTTTATGACCTTGGATTTGCCAGTAGATTCCTGTATATGATACCAAAAGCACAAGCAGTAAAAGAAAAAAATAGGTAAATTCAACTTAATCAAATATTCCAATATTTTTAAAGGAAAATCTGATAAGGTTACTCTCTAGCTTAATATTTTTTCAGTAGAACTCTATTGCCTTGTAAACATATCATATATGCTTTTTCACTAAAATGTAAAGAATTAAATTTATTTTAATGTAAAATAATATTTGTCTGTTTACATCTTTGTTTACATATTGATGTCTATTTAAATAGCCTCTTTGGGTAGTTATGTGGGAAAGGTTTTTGTTTTTTTTTTTAAGGAGGTTTTTTTTTTAAATTTATTTTTAATTTGAGGATAATTGCTTTACAATGTTGTGTTGATTTCTGCCACACAACAAAGTGAATCAGCCATAAATACATGTATGTCTCCTCTCTCTTGAACCTCCCTGCTGCACCCTATTTGTTATAATATTGCTTCTGTGTTGTGCTTTGGTTTTCTGGCCATGAGGCATGTGGGATCTTAGCTCCCAGACCAGGGATCAAACCTGTACCCTCTGCGTTGGAAGGCTGAATCTTAATCACTGGACCACCAGGGAAGTCTGTGGCAGGTTTTAAATTGTCATTTACTTATATACTTACAGAAATATTTGTTACTTACACAGCTTACTTATATATTTAATTACAAAAATTCATGCAATCTACAACTTACATGAATAAAAATAACAGAAGCTGTATAATCATTTTTTTTCCCTTACACACTTATATTATCCCGGTTGCTCCATTGATCAGACATGAGTCTTATAGACTAGATTTTTTTCTTTTTGAGAACTATGTCTCATGCTTTGCATTTCACTTTTATAAAGTCCCTGACTCAGGAAATACTTTGTATTTGCCATAGGGAGCTCAAACACAGAGAAAAGCTGTGTGTACACTCTCAGGATTATCACTGAAGTAAGCACTCTAAATCTATAAATCTCCTTCCTCTAAGCTAACTTCTACTAGATCAGAGCAATAATAACCTGAGAGCAGCAAGAAGAAGATGGTTATTTGTGGTTTAATACTGGTTTTGTTATACTATTATTCATTTAGATAATGCTTGACTTATTTTTTATTCATATTTGTGAAGAATTACTATATATACACTATTATTACTGTGTATAAAAATATGCACTGTCTTTTTAAGAGCTTACAGTCTAGTGGAACAGAGAAAGATGAGGAAAAAAGCAATCACAATGGGCTTCAATAAGTACCACAGTACAAGGAGCAGATGATATGAAAACATGAGCGGGCAGGGGGTGAGGGGAATCCACTTGGATTATCAGGGGAGTGAGGAAATGACTACTGGTGGAACATGCATCCAAGATAACATCTGAATTGGCTGAAAACTGACAGGCACAGAAGAGGGAAGGTGGTATTTGGGATGCTATGAGAAACTGCCCAGCTTTTCTTAGGATTTCCTACCTTCAGAGCTCCCTATAGGATCAGCTGAGGCCTTTGTTAAGACTACATCACAACCTCCCTTTTCAGTTTGCTTTTCTGTTTTCTCTCCTCTCCCATTCCACAGCTCTTGATCCTAAATCCACAAGGAACTCTCTGTATCCTAACCTATGTCTCATAGATCTTCCTGGGAAACTCAAACTTTTTATCAGTTGGTACTAGGAGTGGTGTGAGAAAATTGATGCTAAGCTGAGATACTGAGCTGTCTCATATATCAGTTAGCCAACAACGATGACCCACCTTGAATGGAATGTGAATATATGTAAATATGAATAACCCCTAGCATAAAGTATTTGCATTTGTATTAATAATAGTTAAATTTTTATCAGTGGTGAGTTGGGAAGGGTATACCAGTTGTTTCCATTAGTTACTAATTTGAAAGAAGCAACTCCAAATTTAGTGTTATTCGAAGAGTTTCATGAGTTATCTAGGCTTAGCTTGGGCATTGTCATTTAGGGGCTCCCATGCTATTGTTCTCTGGTGTCAACCAGAGCTGTAGTCATCGAAAAATGCAAATGAGGAAGATGTCTAGAATGGCTCACTCACCTGGCTGCACGTTAATGCTCTTTGTTGGCTGGAAGTTCAGTTTGGGCTATGGAGAAGTGTACTGTATGTGGTCTCTGCATGTTTTGGTTTTTTTAAGTTTATTTATTTTTTATTGAAGGATAATTGCTTTACAGTATTACGTTGGTTTCTCATGACATGTAGTCAAGGATCAGAGAGGATATAGCCTAAGAGCAAGTGGTCCAGGAGGCTCTGGTAGAAGGTAAAATCTTCTTAGAGCATAAGTCCTAAAGCTATGCAGTGCCACTCCCACTGTATTGTATTGGTCAAAAGCAAGAGTCATGGGGCTAATCTGGATTCAAGGGAGGAGGACTGCACAAGAGTGTGAATACTGGGAACTGTGTTTCCCTGTGGGGGCAGGGGGGTCTTTGGTAGCCAGCTACCATGTCAGAAGCAACCTATCAAGTATTTAAGAAGTGTCTGTGTGTGTGTGTGTGTGTGTGTGTGTGTGTGTGTGTGTGTGTGTGTAGATGGAGGGATAATTATAACTACAAGGACCATTTAACTTGGTGACTATTGCCAAGCATGATTGATATCTTGGAAAAGAATAAAAAGCAGGGAGTGTTTAATTAGCAATTAAACCCTGAAGATAAATGTCATAGGGCCTGCTTAGTAGCATGTAAAGAGGCTCTTATCTCAGCCAGAGGTTAGAAAAACCATACAATATTTTATCCCAAGGACATAAAGATATAAAGACTAATAGATGTAGGGGTAGTAGGCCCCTCAAATCCCCATTTATTTTTCTAATCTGGCCATTTAAAATCCAGATGAACTCTGGAGGATAAAACAGGACCTCTGTTAAAACACTGGACTTCTATAATCTCAGTACTAACCAGATATGGTACTTTTCTAGAGCAGATTAACATGGCCTCAGAAACATGGTATGTGGCTGTTGATCAGACTAATACTTCTTTTTACATCTTACCAAGAAAGAGGCTCAGAAACAGTTCACATTCATGTGAAAGGCTAGAATATACATTTAGACATTGATGGTTCTGCCTTATAGCTGTATTAACTCTCCCACTCACCGTCACAGTGTAGTCTGAAGAGACTTGAATTACCTGGGCATCTCAGAAGACATGACACTGGTGCCTATATTGATGACACCATTGGACCAGTTGTTAAAAAAGCAGCCAGTGTGTTGGGAGGCATTGTTAAGATATATATGCTTTAAGGTGGGAAATATATTCTGCGAAGTTTAAGTGGCTCACAAAATTAGTAAAATATTTAAGAGTCCATCAATTGGAGACACTTTATGACACCCTCTCCAAAGTAAAGGACAAATCATTCCATCTCACATCTCCTTTCATGATAGCAGCTCATTGGGCCTCTTTGCGTACAGAGGCAGTCAATTCAACTCAGGTTTACACTATATCCCATATATTGAGTGACATGTAAAGCTGCCAGCTCTGAGTGGGGACAAAAGCAGTAACATATGCTGCAGCATTCCAAGTTGCAGTTCAAGAGACTCTGATCTTTGGGCCATATGATCAAGAAAATGTAACATTGTTGGTATATGTGGTGATAAAACATGCCATCTGGAGTTATGGCAAGCTCTAATAAGAGAACCACCATGCACACCCTATGGGCTTTAGTGCAAGATTTTGCCACTGGCAGTGAGGAGTCATATTTCACTTGAAAAAATAGTTCCTACAGGATAAAGAACCTGGCTGTGAGCTTTCAAGTGATCATGAGCCACAATTTCCCATCATAAGGTGGGTTCTGTCATACTTATTGACATAAGATTTGGCAATATTCATAGTTAATGAAAACAATAATCCATAGTACAATGGAAGCAGTGCATTCAGAATTGGGCATGAAAAGGGCTAGTATGCACATGTAAGCTGCACAGTTGGTGACTCAGGCTCTTATCATTCACCTCTCTTGTACTTATGCCTCTTCCTTAGATTACACCTATGTGTGACCCCATAGGGGTGTCTCTTGTAACCAACTGACTACAGAAGAAAAAGCCAAACTTGGTTCATGGATAAGTTGGCTTGGTATGTAGGTAAATTGAAAAGTGACAGCTGCTCTGAAATATCCTTAATTAGTGATAGCTTTGAAAGACAGTAATTTGAATAAATCTTCACTATGAGCAGAGCTTTAGTCAGAGTAGAAAGAGAAATGGCCTGTGATTACAATATGTGCAAGCTCATGGGCAATGGCAAATGGCTTGACTGATTGATCTGGAAAGAAAAATTTAAGAAGATTGAGGACAAGGAGATTTGAAGTAAAGCCTTGTGGATGAACTTACAGGAGTAAGCATACTTTGATATGAAGATATTAGAATCACATTTTAATGCTCACCAGGGAGCATCAATTATAGATGAAATACTAAACAACTGAGAAGGCAGTATAGCTCAACCAGTTGGCATCAACCAGCATTGGTCACCAGCTATCATCTGTTTGACACAATGAACATGTGAATTTAATAGTTATGGTGGTGCAGATGTACATGGGGCAGTAGCAAACACTTATCACCAGTGTTGAAGCTATTGTTAATCCCAAGTGCCCAATCTGCTAGCAGCTGAGATCAATGATGATTTTTCAGTGTGGCACTAACCCTTGAGGACATTAATCATCCATTTGGTGTCAAGTTGACTACACAGACCCCTTCCACCCTGGAAGGAGGAGTACACAGAAGCTTTTATATTGACAGTGATAGGTCCTGTTGAAGCCAAATCTAAGCCATCAGCTTTGAGAAGATTCTTTATGAGTATAGGATGCCATCCTCTGGAATACTGTATATACCCGTAATCAATGAGATTTATTTGGTCTAGTATACTTAATATGGATTTGAGAATCAAGGGTTGATAACAGAAGTTGCTCTGCTTGCCATCATCACTCCAAGTGACCCTTTTTAGGAATTTGTGTTTCCTACTCCCACAAATCTGGGCTCTGTGGGCTTAAAGGCCCTGGTTTCTTAAGAGAAGAAACATTTTCACTATTGAATACTGCAAAGGCCCCATAGAACCATGAGCTATTAGTTTCTTCCAAGACAGTTTCTGATCCTTGTGTCAAAGGAAAAGTAGGGAAAAAGAGGTGTTACCACCCTAACAGAGATAATTGACTTGAAGTAGGTCTGCTGCTAAATAATGGGAGCATAGAGAAATATGCTTATTATTAAGATGAAACATTTGTAAGTTTCTTAAAATTCCTTTACCAAGGAATGGTAAATGGACGCTTGAAGTAGTCAGCAATACAGAAATCTATATGGCAATCAGGGACTCAGGTCTTCAAGGATTTGAGTGTAGGTTACTACAAAGTAAGCCACCAAGACTAGCAGAGGTGCTCAATGAGAATGAAGGGAATCTCAGATAGATAGCGGAGAAGGGGGACAAATATTAGTTCTGGTCTCAAGACCACAGCAGCAGGTCCTTGTACTTCATTTCACTAACCTTGTAAGTTTTCTCCAGTGAAAGAGGCCTACCAGGATATTACTTGATATTATCTCAGGGACAACAGAGGTGGCCTGTAGTAGAAACTTGGATAAACCATCAGGATTGATGGATCAACTGGGAATTTTGTCAGCTGAGATTATTCAGCCATCATCCCTTTTAAGAAATTGCCCTGATTTAGAGAGATGCCATGCCCAAGATCATGTCCCCTTCCATAGTGTAGCCTTCATCCAATGGCTGAACTCTGAGGGACTATACCTTGCTCCCTCGTCACACTGGGAACAACTTGGAAGGGCCATCGTAGTTGAAGAATTTATTTGGGTTGGCTGAAGTCTTTGCCTAGATTGCATAGGTACTAAGCTTCTTTCTATGTTTCATTTTGCTTCTTTCCTTTCCCTCCCTTTCCCAGATGTTGATCCTGAGAGCACTCTCTAATAAAGTTTATGCCTATCAACCTCCATCTTAGAGCTTGTTTCGCAAGAAACCCAGTCTTCAACAGCTGGGTTTCAAGCAAGAGGGAGCCCTTTGAACACATGATTGAGCAAGATGCCTTCATTTTTTCTAGACCTAAAAAAGTGATTTAGTAGGAAGAGATGAAATTCCAGAACTAAGTTAGTGTCTTGAAAAACATTTTAATACAGTTTGACTTTATGCCAAGTATAATATGTAGCAAATATCAAAATGCTTTAAATGAAGGATAGAGAAGATCAGACTTATACTTTAGAAAAATGACTGACAGCATGGTGGGAAAAAAAAAAAAAGATGAGATCAGAGGCATAGTCTCCTAACTATGAAAGTTAGAAGACGTTCATAGTATTACATAAGATAAAGGAAAAGTTAGCTTCCTAAACTACTAAGAAATTAACTTTAAGGAGGGAAAACAGTTGATATATTTGAGATATTTCAGAGGTAGAATTAGGTGATGTTCTATTTTCTTGCTTCAGTGAGTGGGTAGATAATACTCTATTAACAGTGATGGGGAATACATAAAAATAATCATGTGTATGGGCAGAAAACCACGAGTTTGATTTAGATACGATTAATTTGAGATACCTATGGGACATCCAAATTGAGATGTACAAAGAGCTGCTGGATATACAAATCTGTAATTTAGGGCAGAGTTCCAGGTTAAATATAGATTTAAATATTATCTAAAATGGTTGAAGCTAGGAAAATGGATGAGAATGTAGAGAGGATAAGAGTAGAAGATTTAGGACAAACACTGGGGATTTAAATAATTTGCAGAAGAAAAGTGACTTCAGAGAGACAGAATGAATCAGTGGTAAAATGGAGTGCCATAGAAGCTATGGGAAGAAAACTTGTCAGAAAATGGAAAGCAAGAGAAGGAAAGGAAATAGGAAGAAGAGCAATAACTGGCCCTAGTAAATGCTTAAGCAAGTTAAGAGCTGAAAAGTATTTGTTGAATTCAGCATCAAGTAGAGGCACCAGTTCAGGTATGTCAATATTCTGAGGATATCTGACATTATTTTGGCAGTAGTTAGACTCAGTGACCTTTAAGTTCCTTTCTAACCCTTAAATTCTGTGTAATTGTTTGAGTTGTGTGCTGCCATCTCAGCAAAGAGCTCAGCCTAAGAAATCAATAAATGGGACTAAAACAAATATTGCTCTGGATGTAACCAGAGTGATCCCCAGGGTTGTCAATAGCTAGTTATGGGAAGCTGGCAATTTGAGGTTGAATACTTTCACTCATAGTCACATTTGTTTTTTGCTTATGTCATTCAATGCACGTTCCAAAAATAAAGTGTAAACCTAAGATCCCTAACGTAAGTAATATAGTAATTATGAGAACACTTGGAATGCTGCTAAATTATTTTATTTACAAAGTAATTAATGTTTGCTGACTGTTGAGAAGAGACGGAAAATATATTCTCTAGGCAAATCAAAACTAAATTATCTTAAATAAGACTGGATTCAAATCAAAACACCATAGGCAATGGAAAAAAGGTAGAGATTCACAAATAAAATTTTTATTTATGTGCACACATACACATGTACACATATATACAGTGTGTGTGACAAGTTTAGGCTGCATATACACACACACACACATATATACACTTCTTAGTATGCAAGAGTTTCATTTATCTCCTTTATACCACCACCACACTCTTCATTTCCCCATCCTCTCAATATAGTTATTTGATAATTTAGTAAGTAAATATTTATTTTAAAAATCTTATTTTGTGTGTGTGTGTCTGCATGCACATGCTAAGTCTATCAGCTGTGTCAGATTCTTTGTGACCCTATGGACTGTAGCCTGCCAGGCTCCTTTGTCCATGGGATTCTCCAGGCAAGAATACTGGAGTGGGTTACAATGTTCTCCTCCAGGGGATCTTCCCAACCCAGGGATCAAACCCACATCTTATTATGTCTTCTGCATTGTCAGTCAAGTTCTTTACCACTAGCGCCACCTGAGAAGTCCAAATCTTATTATGATTATATAAATATGGTTCACAACAAAGCTGTGTAGCATATTATCAGAGTCACATTTTCTTTTTTGATCGATCTTTTCCCTGTAGTCATCGCTTTATTTTTCTTAGTGTTCTATCAGTTCAATCTGAAGCTTTCAGAATCTCTCAGCATGACCAAATTTGTTATCATGTTTTATTATTTTCTGTTTTCTCTTTTATTTTTTAAAAAGTTTGAGGTTTAAATACAACAAATTGTACAATTTAAAGCATACAATCCAATAGATTTTGATATATATATATATACACACACACAATATATATATTGTGTATATATATATATACATCTATAACATAATCACCACAGTCAGGAAAATGAACATCTTCATTCTGTTCTTTCATAAATCCTCCCTCCCACTGTTACTTAAACTTATGCTTCTTCCCCAAACAAACACTGATCCTATTTCTCTCACTATAGATAAGTATGCCTTTAAAAATGTTTTATATAAATGGAATCATGTATTGTGTATACTTGTTTTGTGTGACTTATGTTACTCAGCAAAATGATTTTGATATTTAAGCATGTTGTAACATGTATCAAGATTTTATTCCTTTTTGCTGCTGAATTTAATTCCATAGAATGGACGTGCATAGTTTGTTTATCCATTCATTTGTTGATGGGCACTGGATCATTTCCAATTTTTAGCTTTTACAAACAAAGCAACTGTGAACATTCATTTATAAATCTTGGTGTGAATATATGTTGTCATTTCTCTAAGGTAAATATCTTGGAGCAGAATGGTTGTATCCTATGGGAAGTGTATAATTAATTTGCAGATTAGCTACCAAACTATTTTCTCAAGAGGTTGTATCCTTATACACTCCTGATAGCAATTGTATGAAAGTTCTAGTTCTTCATATCCTCACCAAGACTTCCTCTGATTTCATTACTCTTTTTAATTTGATCTATTCTGATATATGTGTAGTGGTACCTCACTGCGGTTTTAATTCATTTCCCTAATGACTAATGATATTCAGCATCTTTTCATGTGTTTATTTGTCATCCATATATATTGTTTGTGAAGTGTTCACTCATCATTTTACCCATTTTTAATCAGTTGTATGTTTCTTATTAAGTTTTGTTGGTTCTTTATTCTGAATTCATGTCCATTGTCATATATATGATTTGCAAATATTTTCTTTTTAGTCTGTAGTTTATCTTTGTAATGTCTTTAGGAGGGTAGATGTTTATAATTTTTATATAGTTCAGTATATCAGTTTTTCCTGCTATGAAAAAGTTTTCTTGTTATATCTGAGAAAGCTTTGCCTAGCCCAATAATTCAAGGTTTTCTTCTATGTTTTATTTTGGACATTTTAGAGGTTTAAATTTACATTCACATTTAGTCTCTAATCTATTTTGAATTAAGTTTTATTTATGGTATAAGTTGTGGATTGAAGTTCATTTTTTGAACATAAATATCCAAGGATTCTAGCACCATTTGTTAACAAGACTATCTTTTCTCTACTGAAGTGCCTTTGTAACATTTATCAAATTTTCCAAATATATGTAGATCCATTTCTGGATGCTTTATTCCATTCCATTGATCTAATTATCACTCTTTGCAACAATAAAACATTATTTTGAGGAGCACTGATTTATAATAAGTCTTGAAGTCAGGTAGTGTTAGCCCTTCAAATTTGTTCTTTTTCAAATTTGTTTTGGCCATTTTAGGTCCTTTACCTTTTCACTGGAATATTAGAATCGTATTCTCAATTTATAATTTAAAAAATCCTACTGGATTTTAACTAGGAATTATCTTGAAACTATAGATCAATTTAGGGAAAACTGACATCTTAACAATATTAAGACTTCTGACATATGAACATAGTGTTGATATCCATTTATTAAGGGCTTATCTTATTTCTCTAGGAAATGCTTTGTAATATTCAGTGTACATATGAAGATAAAAATCTAGAAGAGTGGGCATTTATTGATGTTAGGAGTTTGAAAAAGAAAACATGTGAAATTCAGGGAAGTGGTATGGGAGATGACTGCATTTTGAACATGACACAACTGTCTTGAAAAGTAAAGGTAGGGATCCATTTGTAATTTAAATCTGATTCTCTGATGTATCTTCTGTCACACCAAACAATAGGAAAAAAATTATGATGGTGTGATAACACTGGGAATAACCTTAACACTCAACTTAACTGTAGGTATTACAAAAAGTATCTGGTGAGGAGGCTGTCTTATTTTAAACATCCCATGAATGTTTATTGGATGGTTGATTAGTGCATTTAACATCTCTGTTTTGGGCTATTAAATATTCCCATGTCAACAACAGAGTTGTAATATGCGAATAGATCTGAGGCTAGTAAATGATTAAAAGTGAAAATATTGAATGTATATTTGTGTGTGAGACAGAGAGTTGATGAGGGCCTGTCTGCGCTGCAACCACAGACAGCTTTACTTTCTGTTTGCTGATACATTGATTTGAAGGAGGTTGTACTTACCAAAATAAATCAATATGGTTTGCATAAAGATATTAATAACCCAGTTACATGGGATGGGTGATGGTGAGAAAGAAGGGATGAGATTATGAGATTCCCTCATACATTAAGGGAACAAAATCTTAGTCATGATGTCACAGTGATACCAAAGTTGTTACGAATCCAAGAATATTAAAAAGCATCTTGAAAAAGAAAAGAATTTGAAGAACTCACACTATCTGACTTCAAGATTTCCTGTAAATCTATAGTAATCAAGATAGTGTGTAATTTCAACTTGTTGTTCATTCGCTCATTTGTGTATGACTCTTCCCAACCCCATGGACTGCCACATGCCGGGCCTCTCTGTCTTCCACTATCTCCCAGAGTTTGCTCAAACTCATGTCCATTGAGTCAGAGATGCCATCCAGCCATCTCATCCTCTGTCTCCACCTTCTCCCCTTGCCCTCAATTTTTCCCAGCATCACAGTCTTTTCCAACGAGCTGGTTCTTCACATCAGGTGACCAAAGTATTGGAGCTTCAGACTCAGCATCAATCCTTCCAATGAATATTCAGGGTTGATTTCTTTTAGGATTGACTGGTTGGATCTCCTTGCAGTCCAAGGGACTCTTAAGAGTCTTCTCCAGCACCACAGTTCAAAGCATCAATTCTTTGGCACTCAGCCCTCTTTATGGTCCAACTCTCACAGCTGTACATGACTACTGGGAAAGCCAAAGCTTTGACTATACAGGCATTTGTTGCCAAAGTAATGTCTCTGCTTTTTAATATGCTGTCTAGGTTTGACATAGCTTTTCTTCCAAGGAGCAAGCATCTTTTAATTTCATAGCTGCAGTCACCATTTGCAGTGATTTTGTAACCCAAGAAAAAAGTCTGTCACTGTTGCCTTTGTTTCTCTATCTATTTGCCATGGAGTGATGGGACTGGATGCCATGATCTTGGTTTTCTGAATGTTGAGTTTTAAGCCAGCTTTTTCTATTTCACCTTCACCAAGAGGCTCTTTAGTTCCTCTTCACTTTCTGCCATGAGGGTGGTATCATCTGCATATCTGAGGTTATTGATATTTCTCCTGGCAATCTTGATTTCAGCTTGAGCTTCATCCAGCCTGGAATCTGACATGATGTGCTCTGCATATAAGTTAAATAAACAGGGTGACAATATACAGCCTTGATGTACTCCTTTCCCAATTTTGAACCAGTCCGTTTTTCCATGTCTGATTCTAATTGTTGCTTCTTGACCTGCATATGGGTTTCTCAGGAGGCAGGTAAGGTGGTCTGGTATTCTTATCTGTTTAAGAATTTTCCACAGCTTGTTATCCACACCATTAAAGGCTTTAGTGTAGTCAGTGAATAGAGTGATTTGAGTAGAGATACAAAGAGTAATTTGAATAGAGATTAACAAATAGATCAATGGAACAGAACAAGAGCCCAGAATTAGAATGACATTTAATCAAATGTCAATTAAGAATTCAAAAAAATTAAGTGCAGAAAGTGATATCTTTTAAATCAATGGTGTTGCAACAACTCAATGTCTATATATATAAAAAAAGAACCTAAAATAGTACCTTATATCCTACCAAAAATTAGTTTGAGATGACTCACAGATGTAAGTGTAAAAGTTTAAAACATAAAACTTTTAATTGAAGACATAGGTAAATCTGTTCGGGATTAGAGATAAAGTTTCCTTGGACAGGATAGAGGAAACAATACCCATAAAAAATTATAATTCAAACTTAATCAAAGCTTAAAATTCTTATCAAAAGATACTATTAAAAGAATGAGTTAGAAATCCACAGATTGAAAACAATATTTACAAGACAAATGTCTGACAAAGTACCCAGGATATAAAGAGAACTTCTACAACTCAATAATAAAAAAAGATAAACAATCCAATTAAAAGTGTGCAAAATGCTTGAACAGATACTTTACGAAAGAAAATATGCAAATTAACACATGCAAAAATATTGAACATCACAATGAGATAACACTAGACATCCAGCAAATTTCATTGAATGATGCTCTTAAGATTTGCACATTTCTTTGCAGATATGTTTTATATCAAAATAAATAACTACAAATAAATATTGAACTCTCATAGATGATATCCATCCTGAGGTATTTAAGAAGCAGCATGGTGATGGGTGCAACTTACTTATACATCTGATAATAACGAGCATAATTAGAGGGGTGGAAAGTTAGGTAAATATATGATGAACAAGTTTAGTAAAATGTTCATTGTAGTTCAGGTGGTAGGTAAATGCTCATACAATGTAAAACTGTTTTACTTTTCTATATATTTGAATATTTTCATAATAAAATATTGGAATCAATGTAGTGATACAATGTTGGAAAGACTGAAAAGTGCCAGAGAGGGTATATTTGTGGATAAATCTTCTAAATAAATTTGGACTTCTTAAAATAATAATAATCTGTTGTAGCTTTTAAAATATAAGTAGAATTAATGATAAGAAAAATACAAGAGGAAGGAATATAAATGGAGTTAGAAGGTTTTAAGTTCTCACATTGTTTGGAAATGTGGAAGGTTTAAATTTGACAGACACTAATAAAATTGTATATAAATTCTAATCATCAAGGTAAGTGATAAGATGTGAATTAAAGTCAGTATAAACCTCTACAAGGGAAAGTGAAATAATAAAAGGATGGATTACTCAAAAAAAAGGCAAGAAAGGTGAAACAGAGAACCATAAAAAAGAAAGACTACCATAACAGTGTAAATCAACTCTACTTCAATAAAATTTTAAAAAATAAGTAAATCAGGACATAAATAAACACAATAAAAACAAGATGCAAATGGGTGAAAATTGCCAAATACTGTAATTGTAGATATAAATCTCTATATATTAATAATTGTGGTAATTGTAAATAGGTTAAATATTACAAATAAAATATAAATATTGTTCAGGTTGGATTAAACCACAAAAGCCATCTATGTGATACTTAAAAGGACTCACCTTAAATACAAGGATACATAAAATTTGAAAGCAAAAGGATGTCAAAAAGATACAGCAGTGAAAAATCTACAGTGAAGCTATACTAATAGTAAAGTAAATTTTAAAGGGAGAGATAATGTTAAAGACAAGAACAGGCATTTAATAGTATTGAGTGAATTCAGCAGGAAGAAATTATAAGCCTAAATTTATATGCATCTAATATCATAGCCTTTAAATATATGAAGTAAAATCTGGAAAAACAGATAAAACTACAATTATAGTAGATTTTTAAAAAAATTATTAAAGACAGAAGATTCAAATTTAAGGGATACCCACTCCAGTACTCTTGCCTGGAAAATCCCATGGATGGAGGAACCTGGTGGTCTGCAGTCCATGGGGTCACTAAGAGTCGGACACTACTGAGCGACTTCACTTTCACGTCTCCCTTTCATGCCCTGGAGAAGGAAACGGCAGCCCACTCCAGTTCTTGCCTGGAGAATCCCAGGGACGGCAGAGCCTGGTGGGCTGCCGTCTGTGGGGTCGCACAGAGTCGGACACGACTGAAGCGACTTAGCAGCAGCAGCAGCAGCAGCAGCAGCAGCAAACCTTGAGTCCTATGTAAACTACATGAGCCAAGATTATTTCAGAAAAACTGTACCAATAAGCTAAGATGTGCTACAGAGAATCAGAAGTTTCTCCAGTTATTTGTGAGATTCCCTTCTTTCTGAAATTTCTTGATCAAAGACCCTAGATTTACAAATGACTAGGTTAAAACATGCCCCAAAAGATCTGTTGAATATTGCACAGCAGTCTTCTATGAAGGACAATATTAGGCTTGTTTTTAAGCCACTTTGTAAAATTCATAGTCAATACCTTGGTCTTAATTTTGCATCAATACAATCTCACTAAAGTTTGCAGATATATGGCAACTAAATTATATAATTGAGGCTCCTTTCCCATGCTGTGAGTCAAGGATGGCCTGGGCACAAATCTGCCCAATGTCACCTACCCATATTTCCCACAGTAACTTTATTACTTCTAAAAATAATAAGAAAATTTAAAATGTATTAGCAACCTCTATGTGGCAGATATCACACCAGGAGTCACTGGAGGGATAAATAATCTTGAATAGTCATTCAGACTATTTATAATTGGCATTCAAAATATTCATAATTGACAGTAAAAGTATATTGATGAAATAAACTGTAGCTTATTAGAGGATGTTTTATAAATGATAGCTGACTAGAACTGTATTGGACAAAAGCAAGTATGTAGGTGCTATATATCTATTGTTTACAAAGATGAGTGTGTATACCTTAGCAGAAGATTTCACTTTGGCCCAGAATTGAAAGTTTCTGAAACCCAAGGAGGCAGTTTACAATGTGAAAATCTTTTGTGCATTTTTGACTGATTGAGTGTTTGGTTCTTTCCTTTCTTCAGCCAATATTTATTTATTGTGTACTGTGTACTATGTATCAGGGACTGTGTTAATAATTAACGGATCAGTGACTAAGAGTGGCAAAGATCAAGCCCCCTAGCTTTTATAAGTTCACATTTTGGTTTGAAAAGCCAATATTTTTTTATAAACACCCTTTCTACTTAAACCAATTAAATCTTTAATTGTAACTGCAATAGTACAATAAAGAAATACAGGGTTGGATAAGTTATTATAACAAGGAGTCTTCACCTAGTCTTGGTGGTGATAGCAGGGACTATAGTGTATGTGTCACAGACTATTTACTACATACAATATGTTTGAGTCATGACCCGATGATAAATTCAGTAAAATAGAAGTGTCTGGCCATGTGTCTCAGACTGAGGAAATAGCCTATATGCAAAAAGACTTGTCCTTTCCTTAACAAATACAACATGTCTGATAAATTAAGTCAAAAGTGGCTAGAGTGAAGTGGAAAGGACAATATCCAGATATGCAAAGCTCTTAAGAAATATCAAGGATTTTTCCCCCTTTATCCCCAGAGAATAGAAACAATCCAAAATAATTTAAACAAGGGAGTGAAATCATTTTTTAAAGATTATTCTGAATTGACTCAGGGCAAAATTATATGCAGTGAGGCCACTGGGAGAAACTAACTCTAGTGCAGGAACAATTCCCTAGTGACCAGAACCAGCATATTAAATGTGGAAAGAGAGAAAAATGGTTTCATTTATCGAGGAGGAAGAAATTTTCCTCTACACTTCTAGGTTCTTCTGGCTAGTCTAAGAATAAAATTGACACGAGATAGATTAAGAGGAGAAATTCAAACTTTCATAACACGTACACATGGGAGAGACCCAGGAGAACTGAGAAACTCACCAAAATGGCTGAAACCCTCATCTTCAGTTAAAGACAAAAGAGGGTGTTGTAGGTAATGGTTTGGGACTTCATGTGGGAGGAAAGCAATGGACATGGAGATACAAAAGCAAATGTTTGGTAACCAAATGTGTACTGGGCCTTGCAGAGACCATGCAGAGTGGACTCTGAGTCATAGGCCCTGGCTGAGCTTCCTCCACCACACCTAGCCTATATTTGAAGATAACTCTCGTGATAGCTCTGTTATGGGAACAGGCACTTCCTCTAAATTATTTTAGTCAGTTAGTGGGCTAAGTGAACGTTTCTTTCTGAGTCTTTCGGGCCTCCATTGTTTTCAATTTGAAAAATTTCACGTGCCAAAGTAACATTTTGAGCTGCCCCATTTTGCTCCCATACATACTCATGGAGTATTTTGTATATAAAACAGAAAGAAGAAAAAAGCTTTGGTTCTTGATTGGAAATGAGGGGAGAGGAGAGGGAAAGATCATGACTAGAGTCCTAGTTTGTCCAATTACATGTGGTGGTGCCCCTCCTTGAGATTCTAAGAAATAGGAGAGGAACAGGTGGCAGGAGGAAGACGATGTTCAATATGAGCTGCCTGTGAAAATTCCAAGTAGAGATGTTGGCAATTACTGTCTAAAACCCAAAGGAAATATGTGGACAAGAAAGAAGCTGATAATTAGATGACATTGCCTAAAAGTAAATATAGGAATAAAGAAAAGTTTTCTAAACTCTGAAGAAGTCTTTTATCTGAAGATCACTTAGAAAAGATGAGAAGGCAGACACAGAATGAAAGTGGTATTTGTAGGCAGAAAACCTATGGATATGGCATCATCTAAGGCAAAAGGCCTTAGAATTGGTTGAAGAATTGATGCTTTTGAACTGTGGTGTTGGAGAAGACTCTTGAGAGTCCTTTGGACTGCAAGGCGATCCAACCAGTCCACCCTAAAGGAAATCAGTCCTGAATATTCATTGAAAGGACTGATGCTGAAGCTGAAACTCCAATATTTTGGCCACCTCACGCGAAGACCTGCCTCACTGGAAAAGACCCTGATACTGGGAAAGATTGAAGGCAGGAGGAGAAGGGGACAACAGAGGATGAGATGGTTAGATGGCATCACTGACTCGATGGACATGAGTTTGAGTAAGCTCCGGGAGTTGGTGATGGACTGGCGTGCTGCAGTCCATGGGGTCACAGAGTTGGACACAACTGAGTGACTGAACTGTTCTGAAGGCCCCAGGAGAGTTTTTTAAGAATAAGTGAGAGTGTTTTGAGAATAAAGAAATCTTCTCATTGTATTTGAAGAACATTTGCTTAGTGTTCTTTTTGAAATGCTAATACTACCTAACTACTTAGTGATGGTTTGGTTACTGCAGGTGATAGGAAATAAAATCCTTGAGAACTGGTGACTTCGTATTGCTAAGAGCGCATGGTGCCAAATCCACTCTAGAATAACATTTATCTCTTGACTGGTATAATTTAGGATGTCTTCATTTAATTCACTGCTAATGTTGTATTAGAAGTTAATATGACTTGTCAGTACATTGGTGTATTCACATTGAAAAGAATTCTTTCTGACATTAAGTAGGAGCATCTGAAAGTCTGAATGTGTTTGAAATCATGCATAAATACAAGTATTACACGATCAGTTACTTATATAGGAAATTCATATGCTTGCTCACATTCAGCAAACATTTCTTAACTGGCTAATACATGTCAGCAGTTGCTAAATGCTGGGGGTGTCAAGAAAAGATCTTGAAACCCCGTTCTTGTAAACCATTACACTCCTGGGGAAAACATGCATGTGGTGGGGTAGGGGGCTAATCCTGACAAGATAGGTCAGAGCTGGATCATGAAGCATTTTCAGTAAGAAGCTTAAAACTATGGTTTAAGGTAGCCAGATAATTAATAAGAGAAATTTCTTCTTTATAGACAATTTGACCTAGTAAATGAAGAAGAGATGATAAAGTATCACAATTTGGCTTGTAATACCTCATAAATTAATAGAATTAGGTAACATAAAAAAGATAAGCCATTCTCACGCAAGCATGTGAGAAAACCTATGAAATTTTCTTGCCTAAAGTATTAAATCCAAAACAGATCAAACCTCTAGATTTGATCATCAATTTATAGGCACATAGCAAACTAACCAACATATTAAACAAAATCATGAAAATGTAATTAGAAAAACTCAGACAAAACAAACAATACATTTTCTTCAACTAATATTGTCAACTGAAAGAAAACACACTACATAAGGGCTGGGAGTTTAAGTTTTATTCGAGGAGTTTGCTGAGGACATGACTGAGCGACTGAAATTATAGCCCAGGAGACTGCCCCTCAGTAGCTCTGAGGGAAGTGCTCCAAAGAGTTAAGCAACAGGCCAGTTTATACATGACTTCTGGCTAGGGAAAACGTGCAGTCAAACATACATCTGCGTAGAAGACTACCGCTATTGACAAAGAACAAAGAACTCAAGTTAATGATTTTAGTGCATTTCTATGTATGGGGAGATGGAAGTATCAGGGTTCATTAAAATTATTCCTGAGATATACATCTTATCTAAGGGGCCTGCTTGTCCAAAGCAGAGTGCCTAACCCTGTTTTTCATTCTAAATTCCTCTCAAGTGCACCGTTGATCAGGAACTGCAGTGGCTGATGATTTAATCCTTGCAGGACAGAATGGTGAGCAACATTCTTTGTTTTTCTAGCTTTATACCACCATAACAATGACAAAAGAAAGAAAGGAGCAGGCGCCATAGAGTAAGAGATGCTTGAAAAATAAGGAAAGAGTTGCAATTTATGGTTCCTATCTAGACTTTGATTCAAACCGTAAAATAAAAATGTGTAAGACAATGAGGGAAGTTATGAACACTGCTTGACTTTTTGCTGTTAAAAAATTATAGTTAACTTTTAAGTGTGATAATGTTTTGTAATAAGATTTTTCAAAAAGAAAAGTTTCTTTCTTATATTCTTCAGAGTTGAAATGATACCATGCCTGGAGTTTGCTTTAATTCAATCAGGGATGGACTATAGATGAAAATAAGTTGGTTGTGAATTGTGAACTATTAAAACTGGTTGATGGACACCTGAGTTTATTTGATTATTTCCATTTCTTTCCTATAGGTTTCAAAATTTCCATTAAAGAAAGTAAAAAATAAAAGTTCTTAGTTGTAGGGAAAGGAAAGATGGAAGGGAGTAGCAATTTCTGATAGCAGGAAACTGAAATTATTGAAGAGGCTGTTGTACAAATGTAGGTAAGGTATGACAAGAGATGAAGCCAAGGCTTTGATGATGGAGATGTTCATGAGGAGTCTGCAACATTTTCAATTAGAAGCACTTGGAGGTGAGAGGCGAGAGGACTGTAAAGTGTGAAAGTGAAGTAAAAGTGTTAGTCACTCAGTCGTGTCCAGCTCTTTGCAATCCCATGGACTGTAGCCCATCAGACTTTGTCCATGGGATTTTCCAGGCAAGAATACTGGAGTGGGTTGCCATGCCTTTCTCCAGGGGATCTTTGAGACCCAGGGATCAAACCCCAGTTTCCCTCATAGGAGACAAAATTTTTTTTACCATTTGAGCTACCCAGGTATGTTGGGCAATTTGATGGTGAGATTAAATCAATAGTTTGCAGGAAAGCAACTGTCTCAGGGCCCATAATTAATTCTTTTTGCTAATGTAATAAATTTGAGATTCCAATAAGATTCAGGGAGAGCTTTTTAACAGGAAGTTGCTGATATAAGGCCAAAACCGAGGAGAGTTTTATGGAAGATAGACACCATTCAAATTAAAGGGAAAAAGGTATTTACCATGTTGATTTGGAGGAGTCTACTCAGCACTTCTAGCACCACCTCCCCCCCCTTATATCTTCTCCATCATCAACCCCTTCCTTCAAACCTATTCGCATTTGGAGCAAAATGCTGTCTATTGAATATACTAGTTATTTTCCTTCTCCTTTTCTTCCAGAAATTCATAGGTTTGTTTTTACTATGTGAAGTGATTCTATAAAGTGAGGGGATGGTAGGGGACAGTTTGGAAAGGTTAGAGTGAAAGAAGATAAAGAATTACTTTTATTATGAGCAACTATGAAAAGAAATGGATTGAGGAAAATGGGAAAGATGTGGTAGTCACTGGAGGAAGAGAAACTTGAGAATGAGCTAGAGATGGTTAAAGGGAGTTTTACTTCTATCTCTTGATCACAACAAACAAAAAGCAAAGGTGTGTTACTCATCAATGCTTTGGGGTTAGATCTGTGTCTGATTTTTTTAATGCCACGTTGTGCTGATATAGGCTTTAAGGGCAGAGTGTCATTAGGGTCTGCTCTTACAGGGGCGTGTTCTATAATGGGTGCCCTCAGGGAGAACTGGAGGAGAGAGAAAGGGAGGGGGAGAGGGAGATGTATTTGTATGAAAAGTGTTGATACTGAATTTTAGTTTCATTTTATTACAAGTCTTATTTGCTATAAAGAGGAAGACAGAGGTTCTACCAAATTTTATATATTAAAAAATATCAAAAAAATATGTGGAACAATTGTAAGATAATGAATGTTGATATAACACTTTCTGCAGGAACATGGCAATATCT
Source organism: Okapia johnstoni (assembly GCA_024291935.2). Taxonomy (NCBI): domain Eukaryota; kingdom Metazoa; phylum Chordata; class Mammalia; order Artiodactyla; family Giraffidae; genus Okapia; species Okapia johnstoni. Next base: position 50,328,890 of record CM044314.1, read on the forward strand.
TGAAGATTCCACAGGGGCATCAGAGAGGCGACTAGGATGAATAAACAGTTATGTTCTGGAGACTGGAATCATGCAAAAAAATGTGATTTATAGTTGGCCATGTTTGCAACAATAATTATGAAATACATTATGCCCCTTTTTGAAGACCAAATAAAATGTGGAAGTATTTTTATAAATATTTCATACAATTAGTCCTTGATATATATAATTATCACCAACATCATTGTCATTACCACCTTTGTCATAAATCATAAAAACCAAGTTGAGAGAAAAAAGTAGACTCAGGCAATACCAGATGGACAGGATCAGTTTCAGTGGCTGAAGCTTACTGTGCTGCAGTGGAATGTTTCACACATTGGGTAGGTTGCACTGCTCTTTTGGTCACCTTCCCTAGCACTGACAGCAGTAGCTTCTACCTCCTCTGATTAGATCCTTTCAGCTAGCTCCAGTGGGGCTGACAGGATAGGAAGACCCGTGTAATGTTGACAGAGATTATCTTTAAAAAGATGAGTTTATGGTAGTAGGACAAATAATTTGATATGCAAAGAGAAATGAGATAGCCTATATTAAGTAGGAACAGAGGAAAGCTAAAAGAATGGGAAGCATATCCTTGAGCCTGATTAGGGTATAATTAATTCTGAAGAAGCACAGCCTTAACACTCATGGGGTGTGGTTATTTGAGACAGAGTCAGGTGATAGCTAAGAAGGAGAACATTACTGATATTGGCTTTGATGGGGTTCAAGGCAGGCAGCCCCAGAATGTGGCACTTTGGCATGTAGATTACTTTGAGCTAAAGACAATCAAGGTCCAACAAACTCAAGAACTTTTTAAATCCCCTTTAACTGCCTAAAATAATTTGGATATGGAGCCTGTACCAGGAAGAGAGCTATTACCAAAGATAACTTTTTTTTTTTTACACCAGAAAGAATTCTTAATGTGGTAAACATTTATCAAACATTTGCTCTTCCCTCTTCCTGTGAACTATCTTCCTCCCCTTTGAAGTCCCAGACCTCTACCCACTTCTTCTTAGCTCAGTTCAGTTCAGTTACTCAGTTGTGTCCAACTCTTTGTGACCCCATGGACTGCAGCATGCCAGGCCTCCCTGTCCATCACCAACTAACAGAGCTTGCTCAAATTCATGTCACTTGAGTCGGTGATGCCATCCAATCATCTCCTCCTCTGTCATCCCTTTCTCTTCTTACCTTCAATCTTTCCTAGCATCAGGGTCTTTTCCAAGGAGTCAGTTCTTCCCAGCAGGTGGCCAAAGTATTGGAGCTTCAGCTTCAGCATCAGTCCTTCCAATAAATATTCAAGACTGATTTCCTTTAGGATTGACTGGTTTGATCTCTTTGCAGTCCAAGGGACTCTCAAGAGTCTTCTCCAACACCACAGTTCAAAAGCATCAATTATTCGGCACTCAGCTTTCTTTATAGTCCAACTCTCACACCCGTGCATGACTACTGGAAAAACCATAGCTTTGACTAGATGAACCTTTGTTGGCAAAGTAATGTATCTGCTTTTTAATATGCAGTCTAGGTTGGTCATAGCTTTTCTTAGCTCAGGAGGGCATGCAAACCTCAATAGCCTGACTGTTGGAGAGCCTCTTATGTTTTTGTGGGACTTCCATATGTACAAAATTAAGTTTACACTTTTTCTTCTGTTAATCTGTTTTATGCCAATTTAATTATTATGCCACCTCAAGAATCTAGAAGGGAAAAGGGGGAAAGTTTTCCTCCCTATAACTTCATAATTAAAATATGGGAAGATTGATACATTTCTACCTCAAAAGAGGTGAGGGTTTCACATTAAATTGTCATAGAGCAACTAGTACAAATGTTGTCAAGACTAATTCTTAGAATAACATTTTCAGTAACAATGGGGGATATTTTAGTACAGATGATTTCAAGATGATAAGCTACATGGGAGTGGGAATCCATGGATTTTCTGTCTCCAACAATAAAAATATAATGGACAGTCAAAGATTGTTAAATTAATGAAGCAGAATGGTGACCTGAAAGGAAATTAGATTGGAACCCCTTCTAAATATATCTCCGTCACGAAAGAGCCTTTTGACATGGAAAATTTTTCCTTTATTGGTAAAATGAGTATATTAAGCCAGGTCCTTCCTAAGTTCTGACTTATGATTCCAAGAGGAATTAGTTTTAAATTAGATGTAAAAAAGGACTGATGCACACACAAAGCAAAAACATCAAACCTAGAATATAATTTTCCTGTGAAAATAAGCCACTGTAGATAAAATATTGAATTTTAATATTGATGCATAATAGTGCATATTATAAACTGTGTTTTTTCCAGTGGTTACTGTATGGTTTTGCCCAGGTTCCCTCTTCTGGCTGATGGTCATCCTCCCATCACTTGAAATTTCTACTGCTAACAGCTCACAGCTGCCTTCCTTACTGGGTATTGCCCTTGGCAGTGAGTAGTGACTCACCCAGGGGTATGCCGCCTCATAGGGAGTTTCCCGAGGCCCCAAATTGGCTGTTATGGAGATAAAGGCCAGAACTCTTGACTATTATTCCATACTTGGGGCTCTCCAGAATGGGCAGATGCCCCAGCTGCATTGTAGGTCAACTTCTCCCATTGTCTAGTTCTGCTATCCTAGCCTTTACAATTGCAACCCTCAAGAGTAGTTCCCTGCTTAATGGTCTGTTTTCAAGTCTCCATCTCAGTATCTGTCCAGAGAACTATCTAAGACAAAGGTACCTGTTTATCCACCTAAACAGTGTATATCTGCCAATGGACTTCAGGCTCTTTCTCAGATTCTCTAATGACCTTGCATATATGTCATAATTTATGTTAGTAGAAACAATAGTTTTGGTGTGAACCTTGAACCATCACATGAATGGGTTTCTTGAAAATGAAATTCAAGTCCTTTCCATTTAGGCCAAGTGTGTGGTCTTGGACATGGGATAAAGCTTGGGCTTGAGAACTTCATGATGAGATGCTTACCTTTGCAACAATGTGTTAGAATAATTGAGAGAGGAGTGCTTTTTAAATAAGATTTCCTTAATTCTCCTATGTGATGGAAAATTGTATACCAAACTAAATGCCTAAAATTCTTCTTTCATAGATGATAGTGGAAACACAAAGAAACTTAAAAAATATGTGACAGAGAGAAAGGAAATTTTCCCAAGCTTAAAAAAAAATCAAACAGAACAAAGTAACTGCTGTCAACTTTCTCTCCAGTAACAGAAGGAATCCTTCTCCCTCAAAATTGTTCTGGAGGCAAATATCATTATAATGGGTTCACTGGGTTGTTTGCTCTAATTTAATTTTTTACTTCTTCTGAAGTGAAACATTTTCTTAACCATAAGGTAAAAGAGAAGAGGGTAAAATTGTAAACTTTTTCTCTAAAAAGTGAGTACATGCAACACTTATAAATATGTTTTTAAATAAGTTTTGATGACACATTTTTTTTCTATATGGATATCTCATAACAGATGCAACAGTATTATTCAGATTCTTAAAAGTTATATAAGAAATTTGACTAGAATGTGGTTGAATGTGAAGAAATATTCTGAGAGCCAGGATGAATTGCATTATAGTAGTAAGAGCCTTTTAGCATGGCCATGAAGTCAAATGAGAAAACACTCTGGCAATCATAAAGTTGTTCTATGCAAGAGATAGCCATCTCCTTTAGTGACTGAAAAACATTTTTGGAGGTGTGGAGACTGGGGCCAGAGAATGTCAAGGAGCTGTTTAGCAGGAACCCTTATGGCGTCCTCTCCCAAGGCCTCTTTTCCTTGTGACCAAGTTGTTTTATTTTATCCTTTCCTCTTTTTACCTTTGACCCCACTACTTTCCCCTATTATCTCTATTTCCTTTTTTCCTGGGTGGAAAAAAGGAAAAAGATGTTTTACTATGAATACCTTGTTTCATGCAGGATTTTGTGTAGCCTGGGATCTGATGGCCATCCAGGATGAATGAGTTAGAGAACCATCAATATACAGCTAGGATTCCTGTCCAATGCTATTTTGCTTGGGAAACTGGCTTATTAAGTGCTATATATTTTTTTAATGCCCTTTGAAATAGCTAGTAATGCTTTCCTTGATCCGAACAAGTGATTTTTCTTTTCTATGTTATCCAAGAGATTTGAATTTTCTTTCCTCATTTCCAGTGGCTTGCTGATCAAGCTAGCAGGAAGTTACGGGCAAGTCATGATTACATTCAACTCATCACATCAAGGAGATCCTTCTATTGCTCAAATCCCATTGCCATTTTGGCCTGTTGACAATGTAACAAGTTTTCAGTAAAATAATTTGTGTCTTTTGAATTTATATCCTAAGGCCTAAGAGGAGATCTGGCAAAGTAAACCATGTTGTCCAAGACTTGACACCGTTAAAACCTTTGTTTCAGGTTATTTAGTATTTGGTTATGAAAAAAAATCGCAGATAGAAGCATACGAAAATACCCTTTCATTAAATAGTCCCAGAAAGCTCTAATTACTTGGCAGTAATTTACTTCTTTATATGGGTCTGTCCTACATGTTTCTAGTCAGGAAAATTTAGGGCTCAATTTGAAGCCATACAATTGGAGGTAGAAGGCAGGAGGGAAGTCTGCTGTTATAAAAGTTCTATTTTGACCCAGTGCTGCTTTGGAGATCTCTGTGTATGTTGTCTCCTAACCATGCCTTCTGTTTCTGGTATACAGTATGACTTGTACAGCTTTAACAGTCTGTCTTGTAAATAACCAGGAATATTCTGTGCACAAAAAGCTATAAATGGCCATTATCTTATTTAGATAGCCAAAGACCAGTGGGTGGAACCATTGCTAAACACTCCCAAATTCATGAACAGAATGCATTTGTAATCTTACCGATCAAATCCAGACAGTAAAGTGACATTTTTCTGTAAAATACGTTACTCTCTATTGTGATTTTAAGTTATAAGAGCAGCAGCCACACCCCAGAGGCTTCCAGCAAATTGCACTATTTGTGCACAAAAAGCTGCTTAGAATGAAGGGTTAGCCTTTTCCATCATAAAAACATTTCATGTGATTGGCAAATCAGAAAATGGTCAATCAGCAGACAGTTATAGAGATGTTTTTCATCTCTAGTAACAGCAGGATGCTAACGGGAGAGTTAAGGCGAAAAGGGAAAAAAAAAAACACAACATTGATTTGTTGATAGAAGCCAGCAGCTGTCACAGTAAAACATGGTTCTCTTGCACTTAATCAATGTCAGTCTCCAACCCAATCGTTTTGTAGCCCAGATGAGAAGCAATCAAGAGGAACACCTTCATAAGCATGAAGCTTGCTAGATGGGGTTCAATGAAGTGTGTCTTTAAGCTTAGGCACTCAAAATGTGATGCATGACCCAAAGCTAATCAGAAATGCTTAACCCTTTGAAAGGAGGCAGCAATTACTTGCTTGCTTTCCTTTTTCAAAGATAGAAAATACATTCTCCACACTATCTACAATTTTAAGATACCTTGTGTCTGTTTTGACGTGCAATTCTTTTTCTTGCTGGATGAGGTGAAACATCGTCATTAATCATGGTTCCCATCTTAAAAGTGTAGGGTGCTATTTTAAATGCATCTCATTTCTCAGAAAGACAATTTAGAAACAGTGACTAATTTCACCACATATTTCTCATTGTTTCTTTCTCTGTGAATAGTTATTTTATCAAATGGTGGCTTTATTATTAGTGTCTTCAACCCCAGCATAATGGCTTGTGTCCTTGCAAATCAAGACAGTTTGAGGACTAAAGTCATATTTCATATAGAATGATATTTAATTTCATGTGAGTTTCCCTTTCTACTGACTAATGGGGAAGATGCCCTGAGAAACAGAATATCAGTGACAGGGTCACTTAAACGGAGAGAAATTTCCAGCAATGCTTGGGCTTTCCAGATTGCACAGGCTTTCCACACTTGCTTCATCAGTGTCCAGACTACTTGTCTGGACTTTTATTTTTTTTTCAGTTCTTACAGAAATAGGATAGAGAAAAGAGAGAATTCGCTGGCAGTGGACTCTGAACTATCTGGAGGAGAAAAATCTCTACTTCCTCACTTGATACGAAATTACAAAGACAGAATTCTTTTGTTTCATTTTTCACTTTAGATACTTTCAGAAATAATCTGTGAGTTAAGAGAGAGAGGGAGGGAGACTGAAGTCCTTAGTATCTAGTGTGGGATGTAGAAAAAGTAGTAGAGATTAAGAAACATAAGAATCCTACAAAAATAATTTATGTTGGTAATTGCCAGGAAAAAAATTAAAGAAAAAACAGATAACATATTAAAATGAGCTTTCATCTTTAAGATAAGTATATGTTCCTAGGCTTTTTGCTAACAAATTTGTCTTAATTTCATAATTCAGGTACCATTTGTTTAATAGGTAGACTATAGTGGTGAAAATCTGGAGGTTTTATACCAGATTTCCCAATGGCCACTGGAAATCAAGACTTTCATGAATAAAAAGTCGGTTAAATTCCTCCTGTTAAAAAATAAACTGAGGCACATTAAATACATTACGAGTTTATTTGAGCAAAGCTTGATCTGAATGGAGCAGCCCCCAACTGGAAGTAGTTCAGATGACTCCATGGACAGAACCTCATGAAAAGATTTTTATAGAGGAGATGGGGAAGCAAAGAGATAACCTCATTTGATTGATTATCATGTAAGTGGTTGCCTTATTTGGGAAGACCTAGTTGGAGGTCTGTGATTAGTTGTCCTTGGGTTTTGATTTGTTGACCTTGAGGCATTTCAGGCTTAGGTTTGGGTGTGCGGGCAGGCTTATATGACTTTAGAACCACCTCAGTCTAATGGTTTCTTTAATTAACACTCCCAAAGTCAAATTGACATCACTTCCACATTTGTGAGACTTTGGGGTCTAACATACAGAAATCACAATGTTGACTAGGAAAACAAAAACAATTTAAAAATAGGCTTAAGGAGGTGGATGAAACTGGAGCCTATTATATGGAGTGAAGTAAGCCGGAAAGAAAAACACCGATACTGTATACTAACACATATATATGGTATTTAGTCAATCGGTAAAGATAACCCTGTATTCGAGACATCAAAAGAGACATAGATAAATAGAACAGTATTATGGACTCTGTGGGAGAGGGTGAGGGCGGGTTGATATGGGAAAATGGCATGGAAGCATGTAAATTATCACATGTGAAACAAATCACCAGTCCAGGTTCAATGCATGATACAGGGTGCTCAGGGCTGGTGCACCGGGATGACCCAGAGGGATGGGATGGGGAGGGAGGTGGAAGAGGGGGTTCTGAAAGTGGAAAACATGTACAGCCATGGTGGATTCATGTCAATGTATGGCAAAACAAATACAACATTGTAAAGTTAAAAAATAGAAAATAAACTAATTAAAAAAAAATAGGCTTAAGGACCAAACAGATTTTGTGTGTCTGTGCATATGGGTAGTAGTGCATCAAAGCAAACAAATATGTGACCGTCATTATGGGAAAAGAATATTCTCAAGTTTTTTAGTGAGCTAGAATAGACCAAGGAAATATGTTACTTTTTTACAAATTCAAAATATGTTAAAAGCCATTGATGTTTTTTAAATATGTGTTCTGTTATTTTTTCTTCCTGATTTTCTTATGTTTATTATTATTACATATGAACAGTATTTTCAATACTTTCACAGGTTTGCTTATGAACCCTGTCTCTCTAACCCATGTTTATTTCATAAATTCTTAAAGTTACTCATAATAGTCAATTCTTCTGTAACAAACATGTTTAGGAGCATGGGAATGGAAACTGCAGAGAGAGAATATATTGATAAATCCTTAATGCTCTTTTCCCTCACTAAAATTTTGATCAACTTCTCTTACCCCAAATATAAAAATCCAAAGGATTTATCATCTACCAAGTTAGATGGAGTTAGAGAGGGCAGGTGCAGAGGAAGGCAGCTATGCAATGAGGCCATATTTAGCTCCTGCCACTCCTTTAGCCTACATTTGCACCTTAACGAGGTGTTAGGGTTTTTGTTTTGCATATCTGATGCTTCATTAATGCTAGAGCTTTTGTTTCCAAAAGTCTTTATGGAAAATCTTTCTTTGCCTTCATCAGCGCTACTTCAGTATTTATCAGATCAGAGGTGTTAGATTCTCTTTAGTATCAATTAGTCAGAGCCTAGTATCAACATACATTGATGGATAGCTACTTCGAGTTCATCTTGGATAAAGATGGGTCATTTATGTTGTCTGAACACAATTAGATAAGCATCTTTAAGTGCTTTTCCCTAATGAGGAGAAACATTAGATACCTAAAGTGATGGCAAAAACCCGCTGCTAAAATGAATGAGGCAGTTATTACAGGCACAGTTGCCAATGAGGTGGTGGAAATCCCTAATGGAATGAGAACCACTGGCCTATGTTCTTGAATATGTTACAGAGAAGAAGCCAATTCTGACTCCATGTTGGAAATTATCTCTTTGACTTGCTTTTTGTTGCCTTTGTTATTACAATCATACATAAGGGCCTGCCTTGAAGGACCCTGGCCCTCTTCCTGACTGTACACTAAAATGCCTTTGTTCAGCTCTTAGAGAGATAATCTGAACCTGCCTACCTGTGAATAGCTACAACAAAGAGAAGAGATTAACACACCCATTCCAAAGACTGGCCATTTCTGGAGAGGTTTTTCAAGACTGAAGATCCTTTCACTGCACTTCACCATTGCCTCTCCCTTCCTTTCCCTTGACTTCTCCACTGCTTCTCCCCCTTTATTCATCTGTCTTTTTGACTTTAGTTCCTCATTGCCTCTCTCTCTGACTATAAAAGAACCTGGTTTCCAGATCCCAACAAGATGGTTACTCTGAGACATTAGTATGCTATCTTCTCAGTCAGCTGGCTTTCCAAGTAAAGTCGTATTCCTTGCCTCCATAGCTCATCTCTTGACTCACTGGCCTGTTGTATGGTGAGCAGAGTGAGCTTGGACTCAATAACATTTAGTTACAAGTGAGCTTTTGAAAATTTTAGAAAAATTACTTAGAGATACCTGGAAAGAGTACAGCACCTCTTTGCCTCCTGAGGTACACAGACTCTAGAATTAGGATTTAGGCTTAAAATTGTCCTGGATCTTTAAGAATAAAAACAACATGCAAGCAAGGTCACACTGGGACGCAGTGCAGAAAATTACAGCCAGCCCTCAGTACCTGTGGGTTCCACATCTGCAGATTCAACCCACTGTGGATCAAAAATATTTGGAAAATAAAAATTCCAAAAAATTTCAAAAAGCAAAATGGAATTTGCTACATGCTTGCACTCTTTACATATCATGTACATTGTATTTGCAACTATTTACATGACATTTACATTGTATTAGGTATTATAAGTATTCTAGAAATGATTTAAATTATATGGGAGGATACTGAGGTTTGACTGTGTTAATTGAAACTATTAATTCCTATGGAATTGTCAGCTGTATTTGCATCTGACTTGGTGACAATGCTTACCTTTGTTTTAATCTTTCCTGAGTTCTTGAGTGTGTAATTTCCTCGGTTCTGTCTCGCCACAGCAAAGATTTGAAGCAGTGGACCGGTGTTACAGTTATGTGACAGCTCAGTTTTAGTTGGCAAGCAAAGGAAAATACATCCTTGAGGCGTGAGGGAGGGCCATCCCAAAAGAAGAGAGTAGCTCGATCTTGGCTCCTCTTTTTATTTGCTTTTTTCTCCTCCCCCTGAGCCTGCCTTATGTAAACTGGGCTAGCCAGGAGGGCTGTTTGTTTCACCTGAGGTCCTCACTCTGGCCCTCGGATTTTCTTTTGTCCCATTTTTGTGGGCTTTTTCCTTTTTTTGTCTTTTAGTCACCACCATTTTGGGCTCCTTTTTCGTATTCTAACTACCTAATAAGATCATGCTCTGTCTTCCTTTCTACTTGATTTGACCATCCTGGTTTTATTCTTGTATGTGGCCAAGATGACAGACTGTAGTCTTGCTCCCTTCAGTATTACAGCAATTTCTCCATATCTGCACTCAAATCTGCTCTTTCCTAGAATGATGTTCAGTAGTAAATACAATACTAAGGCAATGGCACCCCACTCCAGTACTCTTGCCTGGGAAACCCCATGGACGGAGGAGCTTGGTAGGCTGCAGCCCATGGGGTCGCGAAGAGTCAGACGTGACTGAGCGACTTCACTTTCACTTTTCACTTTCATGCACTGGAGAAGGAAATGGCAACCCACTCCAATATTCTTGCCTGGAGAATCCCAGGGACGAAGGAGCCTAGTGGGCTGTCATGTATGGGGTCGCACAGAGTCGGACACGACTGAAGCGACTTAGCAGCAGCAGCAGCAGCAGCATTTTCTTATATCCAGTATTTTTTTTTTAAGTTCTTTTTCATGTAGTCTGCTTACCTGTTGGCTGACTAAGGCTTCTCCATTGACCAATTTTTTTGAGCCCCTGTACTTGGAGGTATCATGGTGTAGGAGGAAGACAAGGGATGTGGTTGCTATTGACTGTACATTCAGTCTACACCCTTGAGCAGTGAGCTGGCATAATGCTGACTTCAGATTTCTCCAAGGGCAGTGTTGTAAATAGAACTGAATTAAGTAAGATAAAGCATGTAGAACAGAACTTACCCAGCAGCTTACCTAGTCAGTGCTTTCCCATCTTCTGCCTGCCAGAGAAAGAGTGAGATGGAAGGAGGAAAGAAGAGAGAGACAATCTAATATGTGTTTGAAGGGGTTTTTCAGATTCAGTTTAGAAGAGATCATGTCCTTTCATAACTGTTCATTTTCTCTCATTGAATTCAGCCCAAGCCTTTAGCTCTACTTACCTATGGAGGGAAATGTCAGGGCAGCTGCCTTCAGTAGTTTGCTCAGAACAAAGTTTAGATGTGTGACTACTGTGAGTTAAAGATTCTACAAACTTCTAATAGGGATAATAGAGCAGGAGGCCTTTAACAACATCTCTAAATGAGACTCTGCAACTTGGAAAACAGAAGTCCACATGGCCCCTGCAGTCAATCAACAATTTCTGAATACCTGCAGTTGACCCATAGGTAGGTTCTGAGAAGGTTGCAAAAATGACTCATGTAGAGACCATATTTCTTTCCATTTCAAATGTACAACCCACTCCCCTAAAAGCAGCCACTTTCCAGAAGGATGGTGGTCTAAGTTCTGACTGACAAAGTCTGATCTGCTCAACTTATAAACTGTGTTTTCCTTGGGACTGAGCACCCAAGCAACATATTAAAGAGTCTTCTTAGGTAATAGTCCCGTGTATTTGTTCCTAGTTCTTTTTCTATTTTACTTAAGGAAAATCAAGGCAAATGGTTTCCGAATGTTCCCAATTGACAGCAATTTGTGTCCATTTGCACATGAAAGCATGTGGAATGAACAGGCATGGAGGGAGAGAGGCATGCAGGCCTATCCAGAGTGAGGGAGCACAGTCCCCTTGCTAATGGGAAAAATTAAAAGGAATCAGGTTTACTGAATATTTTCATGGAGGTGTTATGAAAAGGAAGCATCAAAGATTTTTAGTTATCTGGTCACCTCTATGGGCAAAGCATTTGGAAGGTAATTCTGAATGTTCTTTGATCAATGAATAGTGACAAATCATCACATTTCAGTAATATGTATGTATAGGAATGATAAACGAGTAAGTGATTGGTGCTTGGGTAATGAAAGGAAGTGCAAGTGATGCAGATGTTGCTTAGCTCTGGATGTGAAAATTAACCAAGGAGGCATATTTGTCAGAAAATTCTCATTTAGAGTTTTATTTATTTCCCTTTCCTTTGCTCCTCATCTATCTTTTCTCAACTGCTTAATCAACCACCCAAGCTATGTTTATGTAGCTAAGATCAAGTGTACAGAAACATTACTGATAAGAATTTTTTCTCTATTTTCCTGTTTTAATGTTTTTACTAGTGTTTTACTACTTTCTATGCCATTTTATGTTTTGTGATTTAAAACTTTTCTATTTGCATGTAAAAATTTTTTACATTCAACATTGAGTATACCTTGGCTTGTGGTTTATCTTTATAATTACTATGTAATAAAATTAGAACTTTGAATGACTTGAGAATAAATGTAAGATTTCCTAATCTACTTTTTCCGAGTGAAAATTCATTTATGAGCTACTTGTTTTATTAGTAGCTAGTGAGGTCAATGGGAGATGTCTTCAACCTGAAAAGAATAAAGAGCAAGGGTCCAATCACTGTACATCCTGTGTAAAATATAACTAAAGTATGTTTTTAGAATTATTTGGGGAACAGTGCACTTGTATATCAAGTACATTGTGTTTAAAAACAAATCAATAATTCTTTATGATGTATTTAACTTACCCCCTGTCTTGTTTGATGTAGCTCACGGTAGATAAGAAAAGAAAAAGATACTGTATATTTCCTAAGGTAAGAGTCTGAATTTTGTATGGGCAGAATAATAATTTTGAATCAATTTAGGTTACCCTTTCACTCTCTCCTACCCCAGAGGTAGTCCTTAGTCTATATAAAGCAATGGGTCTGGAGTCCATTAAGAATTTATTATATATCAACAATGCACACTCTCTGTTGCTATAGGGTGAGAAAAAAGTTACTACAAATTACAGTATATGGTTTTATTAACTTCCTGTGATTGCTGTAACAAATTGCCACAAACTTCATGGCTTAAAACATAGGTATTTATACTTTCACAGGTCTGGAGGCCAGAGTCTGTAATTCAGGTGTGCCAGCAGGATCATGCTCCTTCTGAAGACTCTAGCAGAGAATCTTTCTTCATCTCTTCCAGCTTCTAGTGGTTCCAGGTGTTCTCTGGCATGTGGATGCATTTCTTTAATCTCTGCCTCTGTCATCATATGGCCTTCTTCTCTTTCCCTCTGTGTCTCTCTGTGTGTCTCTTATGACACTTAACTGTGTTTGCATTTAGATTCCCCCTGTATCTCTCCCTGCCCCATATAAACCAGGTTGATCTCATCTTGAAGTTAACTTAATTATATCTTCAAGATCCTTTATGTAAATGATGGTAACATTCACAGCCTCCAAGACTTAGAACATGGACTTATCTTTTGAGGACCACCATTCAACCCTCTATGTGGCTGCTGAGAAACTATCAGAGTTGAGACTTGATGTAGTAGAACTGCAGTTTTCCACTCTGTGGAGCTTTCCTGAGATTTTAATTTGGATTTTTGTTTCAGCATGACTCTCTTCTACAGCTTGTCTGCAATCTTTTCACATGCCAATGAAGATTTTTCCTGTAGCTAGTAGAATAGTGAGAACAGTATATGCTACATAGTATGTGTATGATGAATAGTTGTTCATGATGGATGAGTAAATGAGCTGTCCCTTCTATAAGTTTTATTGTGAAAGAAATACATGGTTTTTGAAAGTTTTCTGAATATTGTTTGGAATTATAATATTGAAACTGCTTTCAGGAGCATATATCTCCCCTATACTCTGTCCCTTATCCTAATATGATATGCTCCACCAAGTGAGGGTCACTTCTCTAGAAAATTTGAAGTCAATGAATCTTTTAGATCAGGAGTTGTTGTTGTTTATTTGCTCATTCATGTCTGACTCTTTGCCACCCCATGGACTGCAGCACACCAGGCTTCCCTGTCCTTCATCATCTCTCGGAGCTTGCCCAAACTCATGTCCATTGAGTTGCTGGTGCCATCCAACCGTTTCATCCTCTGCTGTCCTTTTCTCCTGCCTTTAATATTTCCCAGCATCAGGTTATTTGCCAATGAGTCGGTTCTTCGCATCGGGTGGCCAAAATATTAGAGCTCGAGCTTCAGCCTAAGTCCTTCCAATGAATACTCAGAATTGACCTCCTTGCGGTCTAAGGGATTCTCAGGAGTCTTATCCAACACCACAGTTCAAAAGCATCAGTTCTTTAGCACTCACCCTTCCTTATGGTCCAACTCTCACATCTGTACATGACTACTGGTAAAACCATATAGCTTTGACTATATGGACCTTTGTCAGCAAAGTAATGTCTCTGCTTTTCAATATACTGTCTAGGTTTGTCAAGCTTTTCTTCCAAGGAGCAAGCATCTTTTAATTTCATGGCTGCAGTCACCATCTGCAGTGATTTTGACATTGGCATGCTAAATCCACACATAAAGATTGTATCATAAGAAATATCTAACATTCAGTGCATCCTAAACTATCAACAATATGGGGTGCTGAAAGGGTTTGAGAAAACATGGGCATCAATTAGGAAGACCATGGGCAACTTGGTGAGGATTCTGCTTATAGAAATTTGATGGTTTGATTCCAGAAAACAGATAGATTATATTGTTTAGTTTCCTTTTTACCAAAATGGAAGTTACTTTTTTCTGTCCTTTTATTTTAAAGATATTATTACAATATGTATCTTTATCTACATAAAAATAAGGACAAAAAATTCTAGATACTTTCTGCAATTCAGAAGTAAATCTATGCATATCTAAGTGGATAGTTTTAAAAGGGCAGTTGAAGGCCTTTGACCTGGAGGGCAAGTTGGATTCAGATGAAGGAGAAAACTGAGTCTCCCTTTGGCTGTGGTAACAGGGCTAACCATAAGTAGTAGTGAGTCAGAAAGAAACCCAAGGTCAAAAGCCAAAGAGAGTAGAAAGAAAGGAGGCACTGTGTTGTGAAATGGGATGAACAAGTGGTTTAGGATATGTACTTTTAGGTGGTGCCAACAGGTGACATGACTGCAGACCTGATGGGCCAGGAGAACAGGAAGGTATCAGAGAGAGATGACCAGTAGCGGAGTTGGAGGAAGATTCCCTAATGCTAAGAAACTGTTAAAGCAGTAATTTAATCATCCTATGATTAACATGACAATAAATTATACAACGATGATAACCAGAGTATTATATATTTTAATACTTTGTGATTTATAGCTTGAACACTTCTTTAAAAAGCTTGAAACAGCTTCTATGCTAGAATCATGTATATGCAAAACTGCACATTGGCCCAGACTGGCTTTGGTATTTAAGGCAGTGTTTCTCAATCTGAGGGAATGGAATTGAACCTTGAGCTGGTTCCAATTCATGCCAAGGGTCAAGAGCCACTATTCTGAGGTGGCTGATTCTAGAGGGCTTGGTGGCACTTTTGAGTGATAGCAGTGATCAGTGTCAGAGATATGAATTGATTTGAGAAGCAGGATCTAATCTTGTGAGAAATCATTGCAGAAATAGCCAAGGTCATCGAGATTAAGCTTCAGTTTGAGGGAGCCATGTTGGAGATCTGGACTCAGAGCCCCAAGTATGAGGCTAGTGAGACACACCAGTTGCACACAGTTGGGGTCAAGTGTGGCGGCAGTCCAGTGAGCCTCAGAGCACTAGCTTCAGTCCAGACACAGGAGACTGCTTGTTGGCTTAGAGTGCTCATGGGTCAGAAGCACTCACCTATGGTCATGCTGGATTCTCATCTGTGCAGGAGCTACCAGGGTCAGAGTTACTAATGGCAGAACTTTGGCACTTTGGGGCCTGGATAAGACAGGAGTTGTCAAAGAGAGACACATTTGGAACTGGGACTTGTTCAGCTTCTCCTTTGTCTGGAAGATTAGTGGAGAATATGATGTGGTAGCTCATGAAAGCCAGTCAGTGCCTGAGTTAGTTACCATTTGCAGGGAAGGATGGCTGCTAGTTGCATAACAAGAATAGATACATTTTCAGAAGAATTAAAGCTGAAACTACTCTTTTAATCCCTAGGCCTAGAATCCTTTGCATTATCCATTATCTTCAGTACTAGCTACTTTAAACCCTAGATTTAGTCACGTATTTGCTAAACCGGACTCACCTATTTTAGAACATATGGGACTAAAACGTTTCCATTTGGATTATATGTGTGCATGTGCACATTCATGTGCATGTGCATTGGGGGAGGTGATGAAAGGATGAAGGATTCTGGAGAAAATAGCAAACTGTTTACTGGATATAAACAGCAAAACCCCCACAACATCATTAGTTAAAATACAAATAGGAGTTTGGCAAGGTTAAGCTATTAAGAGGTGATTTCATGTTGTTTGAAGCCAAAGGTAATTTAGATTAAGTGTGCCTTCAGGCAGTACTAAAATCAATTAGCTAATGAAGTTGTTCAGTCACTAAGTCATGTTTGACTCTTTGCGACCCCATGGACTGCAGCATGCCAGGTTCCCCTGTCCTTCACTACTTCCCAGAGTTTGCTCAAATTCATGTCCATTGAGTTGGTGATGTTATCTAACCATCTCATCCTCTATCACCTTCTTTTCCTTTTGCCTTCAGAATTTTGCAGCATCAGGATCTTTTCCAATGAGTCGGCACTTCACATCAAGTGCAAGGCCTTTTTTCTAAAGTGGGAAACTCATACTAAAGGGAATTTAGAAATTGAGGAAAGCAAATCTCTTCAAAGAACAGGTTTCAGAGGACAGTAGCAGATTTCAGGTACTGATGAAGGAGGGAATGCTGTGGTATGGCTGTGGCACTCACATGTCCCCTCGCAGTGACAAAAAGTGGATGATGACAGGCCTTTAGCAGTGATTACTGCCAATGGATGAGGTCGGATCCCTGAGACTAGGAGCAGACCAGGTCTCCGGCATCACTTGCAGCTTGCTGACTTTTAAATCTCACTGGTTGGCTTGGCCTCATCGGTCATCTTCAGCTCAGGATAACAGCAGTAATTTTCACTTTATTTATTTCTGCCTCTTGGCTGGAGATCCTTTAGCACATCCGTTAAGAACACATTGGCCAGTTTCCGTCAGCTTTTGATGAAGACTTTTGATCGTGACTAGCATTTTAAACTCTCACAGCTGCCTGTTACTCAGTCAGTTATTTTCTGGGTTATTCTACATGTGACTTATATTGGAATAGTTGATTCTTTCTTTTGGGCTTTCTTTCTTTTTCTTAAAAAAAAAAAAAAAAAAAAACTTGTCACAGGAAGTTTTCCTACCACGTAATATCATATTTAAAGAAACATAAATTATGAACTGTTGGGAAAACATCACTTGTCCCTTCCTTTACATGGTAATGTTCTAAAGCTGAGGATGGCACATCCCATGAAAAATCTATAAAAGTTAAAAAGCACAGTGACCCATGGTAAGTACTGTCTCCAGAAAACATTTCAGCCTTGTAGATCTATGTGGGTGAGCCTGACTTCTTAGAAATGCTCTGTTCGTTGATTCACAAATTTCTACAAGCAAATTCCCCAGATCTTAGGAATAATAGACTCCTGTGTGAATTTTTATGGAAAAGGAATCTTAAAGAGAATATATTAAAGAAAAGAATTTTCCAAATGATGAGTAGTGATAAAGTAATGTAAAAATATCTTCTCTAGATACCCTTCCTTCGTTGGGTGTGCTCTCTCAAGGCTACCACCTTCTAGGTCACCAGCCTTGGCAACCGTGTGTAAATATGAGTTCTTTCAGCCTTAGTGTGTGCATTGATGATATACTGTTTCTGGAATGACCTTTATAACTGGACCCTCTTGTTCTTATTGCCACTGTCTAGATATGCTCCCTATCATCTGTTGTAGATACGTTCACAATACTCCCAGTCTCACTTTGCTATCTTTGCTTTGCTCTGTCACCACAGGTATCTTTTTAAAACTTCAACTGAATCATTTCACTTTGTTCCTCAAAACAGTGAATAATTCCCAGTGCCCAAGTCAGGGATAAACGTTAATTCACACAACATGGAATGTGAAATGCCCTCAGGATTCTGAGAGTGAGTTGAATTTTTAAAAATAGATTAAAAGAGATAATTTAGGCTGAACGTGCATATTTTAAGTCAGTACAGAGAGCAGACATAATAAAACATCCATACATATTTGGTTTAAATTTATCTTAATATAAACTAATAATTTCATCCAACAGAGTAAATATATTTTAATCATTCAGAGTAATTGACAGAAAATATTACTTGGTCACCAGAGCCTTATGTTGTTCAGAAAATTCAATATGAATATACTATAGATATTATATAGTTATATTTGTAATTATGGAACTTAAAAATTCAGAAAACTTCTTCAAATGGTCAAAGCTTCTGAACTTTATAAAATATAAAAATTCTGTTTTTAAAAATTGAGGAATATCAATATTTAAAAATTCATTTACTTTAATTGGAGGATCATTACTTTTCAATATTGTGGTGGCCTCTGTCATACATCAGCATGAATTGGCCATAGGTATACATGTGTCCCCTCCCTCTTGAACTCTCCTCCCACCTCCCTCACCATCCCATCTCTCCAAGTTGTCACAGAGCACTGGCTTTGTGTTCCCTGGGTCATACATCAAACTCCCAGTGGGTATCTATTTTACATCTGGTAATATATATGTTTCAATGCTATTCTCTCAAATCATCCCACCCTCTCCTTTTCCCACTGTGTCCAAAAGTCTGTTCTTTATGTCCATGTCTCCTTTGCTGCCCTACACCTGGGATCATCTGTACCATCTTTCTAGATTCCATATATATACATTAATATATGATATTTGTCTTTCTCTTTCTGACTTACTTCACTCTGTGTAATAGGCTCTAGGTTCATCCACCTCATTAGAACTGACTCAAAAGTGTTCCTTTTTATAGTCAACTAATATTCCATTGTGTATGTGTACTTCAATTTCCTTACCCATTCATCTGTTGATTCTAGAACATCTAGACTCAGCTGAACATCTAGATTCAGTGCAATCCGTATCAAACTACCAATGGTATTTTTCACAGAACTAGAACAAATAATTTCACAGTTTGTTTGGAAACACAAAAGACCCTGAATAGCCAAAGCAATCTTGAGAAAGAAGAATATAACTGAAGGAATCAACCTTCCTGACTTCAGACTATACTACAAAGCTACAGTCATCAAGACAGTATGGTACTGGCACAAAAACAGAAACATAGACCAATGGAACATGATAGAAAGCCCAGTGATAAATCCATGTGCCTATGAACACCTTACCTTTGATAAAGGAGGCAGGAATATACAGTAGAAAAAAGATGGTCTCTTCAATAAGTGATGCTGGAAAAACTGGTCAACTATGTATAAAAGAATGAAATTAGAACACTCCCTAACACCAATACAGAAAAATAAACTCAAAATGGCTTAAAGACCTAAATGTAAGACCAAAAACTATAAAACTCTTAGAGGGAAACATAGGCAGAACACTCTCTGACATAAATCAAAGCAAGCTCCTCTATGACCCACCTCCAAGAGTAATGGAAATAAAAACAAAAATAAACAAATGGGACCTAATTAAACTTAAAAACTTTTTCACAATGAAGAAACTAAAAACAAGGTGAAAAGACAACCCTCAGAGTGGGAGGAAATAATAGCAAATGAAACAACTGACAAAGAATTAATATACAAAATATACAAGCAGCTCATGCAGCTCAATACCAGAAACACAAACAACTCAATAAAAAAGTGGCCAGAAGACATAAACAGATAGTTCTCCAAAGAAGACATACAGATAGCTAATAAACATGCAAAAGATGCTCAACATCACTCATTATTAGAGAAATGCAAATCAAAACTACAACGAGGTATCATCTCACTCTGATTAGAATGGCCATCATCAAAAAGTCTACAAACAATAAATGCTGGAGAGGGTATGGTGAAAACGGCACCCTCTTACACTGTTGGGGGGAATGCAAACTGATACAACCATTATAGAAAACAGTATGGAGATTCTTTAAAAAACTACAAATAAAACTACCATACAACCCAGTAGTCCTGCTACTGGGCATATACCCTGAGGAAACCATAACTAAAAAGTACACATGTGCCCCAATGTTCATTGCAGCATTATTTATGGTAGCTAGAACATGGGGGTAATATGACTGCTAATGAACATATGTAACTATAGTATATTTATGAAAATTATTAAATTAACATTACTATATTATTTTATACATACTTTAATCAAATTTTGTCAGTTATTCCAGAAATACCATTCATTGATTTGGGATCTAAACCAGGATTATATGCTGCATTTAGTTGACATATTTCTTTAGTATCCTTTACTCTATCAATTATTTATTTTGGGACCACAGCAAATAAGACTGTCACAGCCTTTATGCCTCTACCCTTCACCAAAGGTGGCACAGTGATAAAGAGCCACCTGCCAATGCAGGAGACTCAGGTTTGATCCCTGGGTGGGGAAGATCCACCAGAGGAGGAAATGGCAACACACTCCAGCATTCTTGCCTGGATAATTCCATGGACAGAGGAGCCTGGAGGGCTATAGTCCACGGGGTTGCAGAGAGTTGGATGTGACTGAGCATAGCACAGCACTCTAGCAATCATTTATTTTGGGACCACAGCAAATAAGATTGTCACAGCCTTTATGCCTCTACCATTCACCAAAAATATCCCCAAACTCTGAAGGCTTCAGAGGCTAAACTTAGATTCTAGAAGCCCATAGGACATAATAACTTACCTAAATCTTGGATGTTCCAAAACAACATCAATTTCCTAGAGATTTTGCTCTCCTTTATGCAACTCATGAAAAATGCATTTTGGATCTCCTGAGGCTTCCCAGACAGTTAAGTGGAATACTTGTGGTAAATGAGCAGATTTGCTGGAGCATGGTGCTATCATTGGCCACCATTTTCATTACAACCTAGCTAGTGATCCTGCTGGAGGGTCAGAAGATAGCATTAATCCTCTCTGCATTAGAGGAAAATCACCTCTGTAAATGTGCCAGGTCAAATAACTGAGAAGGACTGTAGACATGAAGACACAGGATGTAGAAACAACTAAATCAAATTATCTGTAAGAAGAAATCTTTGAAATTGTTCCCAAACTGTCATATCTTAAGAAATTAAAACAAAAAGGACATCAGGGGTTTCAATCCTAAAGTAACTTTTGCCTCCGTGAATTAGCGCCTTGTTCTTAGCTCTAGGGCATTAACAGTGTCTCTTGAAATATACATTCAGTTAATATATATTTACTGAATACCTTTATCCTTTATGCAATTGATATTTAAATATAGAAATTAGTAAAGTATGGTTCTTATCCTCAGGATGCTCATAGCACAAGGTAGCTCTGTTTTTACATTCTAAGTCTTTAAAATGTAGTTAGTATATTATAGTTACAGCACTTTTCAATTTGGATTAGTAACATATCAAGTGCTAAAGAACCACATGTGGCTACCATATTGGACAATGAAGATCTCGCATGAAGACAGAAATGATAATTAAACTATATTACAAATGATAAAGTCTATGATCCAAGTATATCCTAAGGTTCTGGACAGAACGAGTTAAGTTGCTTGCTCCTTAGTATCTTATATTCTAGTATATATAACACTACTTATGTATGTAATACATAATACATTTACTTTTTTAACTAAATGAGTAGACGCAGAGTCAAAGAAGTAATCACTGAGACATTTGAGCCATTTCTTCAGGGGTGTTTTAAGGTCTACCCAATAGCAAAGGAGGTAAAGAGTGGAAAAAAAGAAAAGTATTGCCATGCAGAAGGAAGAAGGTGCAGAAAGTTCTTGAGATCTGGGGCTTATTTCAAAAGAATCTGTCTTTGCTGTATCTTCCCTGGTGGCTCAGATGGTAAAAGGGTCTGCCTACAATGCAGGAGACCTGGGTTCGATCCCTGGGTCAGGAAGATCCCCTTAAGAAGGAAATGGCAACCCACTCCAGTATTCTTGCCTGGAAAATCCCATGGACAGAGAAGCGTGGTAGGCTACAATCCATGGGGTCGCAAAGAGTCAGACATGACTGAGCGACTTCACTTTGCTGTAATTATAAGGTCCGGATTTGTTTCATAATTGAAATAATCTATTGAGCTTGCCATACTTTTTTGATCATACATGATTTTGGAGGAGAATGCTACAGAACTAAAGTATAGAATTGACTAGTTGCTAAGGTAGTTTGTGCCAGACAATTTATTCAATTTGAATAATTCAGGTCAATTTTTTTTGGCAGTCTCATTTTGCCTAGATTCTTTCTGTGAAAAAAAATATTATTATGTATATGCATATACATATGAATATATGTATACATACGTGTATATAAATATTGGTTGTTTATATTGCCTAAGATTAGTGTAGGAGGTTCCAAATTCTGATCCAGTCTGGCATTACAAACCTGGATTTTAGCTTTTAAAAAAAATCAAATGAATATCAGCAGTACTGTATGTTAATATTTGAAAGATGCTTCACAGCTTTGAATGAATTGAGTTCAGTGTAACTTTTCTAAAATGCACTTGACCAATGCCAGCTCCTTGAGAGGAAAACAGATTGTTCCCTCTCAGTGAAAAGAATCATGGGAAACAGTATGTCAACAACTCTTTCCCCTTTTAAGTCTGATTCATACTTCCCCAACTCTGTCATTAGGTCATTTCCTCCAGTTTAATTTTGCCCTTGATCTGTAGATAAATGATGAATTTACTGTATATCTAATGTTTTCAGTCAGCAACCATTCACACAGCTCCTGAGCTCTGTAAAAAAAGAAAAAAATAAAGGAAGAAAAATCTTGAAAAATGCAGGAATTGAGTATAACACTCTTTCACCTTCAAGTTAAGAAAACTTGAAAATGAATGTGTAAGTAAAAGATGCTTATATGGAAAGCAACCTTTTATTTATTAAGCAAACTTTGATTTACTTAGCTCTTAATTTAAGGGCTAATTTCTCTTACTATGTCTTTTCTGGAAATATTGACCCAAAGTCTTTGTGTATGCAAATTTTTATTAAGTGCCATACATGGCAGAATACATATATATATATGCACATATATATGTTTTATATATATATATGATATATATATATATTTTAACCAAAAAAAACCCAGGAAACTTTCAAAAAATGGAGTTGTTTAAAACAGTTAATACTGTAAAAAATCCACTCACATTTAACACATTTTGCCAATTCTAATCCAAAGCAAGACATTTAAAAAAATGTTTTTTCCTTCAAAGCAATATATCTACAGAGTCAATAAATATTAGATAATGATGTAGTACTGTTCTATTAATAGAATGTTTCAAAGTTGAAAGGGGAAAAATCTTAACAGATATGCTTTTAAGTTTTCATGAAAAGCAGGGAATAAATCTGTTGTGAAGCCCACATCAGTTTGAATGAAAATCAAAATTGGCAAAACATTTGAACTAAACTTGTAAGGTAGTACCTTCCACTTCTATTTGGCTAAGTTTCAAGGAATGATAAAAAGAAAGTGGTGACAATATCACAACAAGAGTAACACAAAATGAAAATGGAAACCACATTTTGAATACCCTCCATCATGTATTAGGAAGATTTAAGAATTCAAATCTGAACATCCCAAGTTCTTCTGTAAAGCCAACAATATGACTAAACAACCAGAAGAAAATACAAAAATGGAAAAATTTTTACTTTCAAAATGATACTAGCTTTTGTATGTGTCAGGAATTCAGTAACATTAATGGCTTAGACAGACATGTGAAACCAGAGTAGAATTTAAAAAAAAAAATCCTCAAAATGAGGAAGAGCTATGATATACCTCATGAGCTATTTTTTTTTCCAAAGAAGTATTACTCTGAGCTATATAGTTGTTGAAGTCATGCTGTAGATTAAAAACAGGTGAGAATATACAAAGAAAAATTTAAAAAGAAATAACACAATGAGAAAACTACCATTTATAATAAATCCTTTCCAAAATGAAAGACATAAAACTGACTTCATTTCAGAGCCCCTGGCAGCATCACTGTCTATATTATGTCGACACTAATGGTTGGCTGTTCCAATAGGCATTCAGTTCAGTTCAGTCACTCAGTTGTGTACAACTCTTTGCAACCCCATGAACTGCAGCATGCCAGGCCTCCCTGTCCATCACTAACTCCAGGAGTTTACTCAAACTCATGTCCATGAAGTTGGAGATGCCATCCAACCATCCCACCTCTGCTGTCCCCTTCTCCTCCTGCCTTCAATTTTTCCCATCATCAGGGTCTTTTCCACTGAGTTGGTTCTTCACATCGGGTGGCCAAAGTATTGGAGTTTCAGCTTCAGCATCAGTACTTCTCATGAATATTCAGGACTGATTTCCTTTAGGATGGACTGATTGGATCTCCTTGCAGTCCAAGGGACTCTCAAGAGTCTTCTCCAACACCACAGTTCAAAAGCATCAGTTCTTCAATGCTCAGCTTTCTTTATAGTCCAACTCTCACATCCATACATGACTACTGGAAAAACCATAGCTTTGACTAGATGGAAATTTGTTGTTAAAGTAATTTCTCTGCTTTTTAATATACTGTCTATATTGGTCATAAATTTTCTTATCTGCCCCTATCACGTTTGCTACCTTCCACCTTAAAGGCTGGAAAAACTAATTACTCATTTTCTCCACCTTTGTGTAGTGAGATGTGATAATGTGACAGTTCAGGCCAATGACATGTAGAGAAGTATCAGGGAATTTCTGGAACAGTTTTTGCATCTCTGATAAAAGAGATAGAAACAGATATCATATGTTCTTTCTTTTCTTATGCCTTGATTGTGACTGATGTTTGGAGCTAGGGTAACATCTCGTGACATTGCAGGGAAGGTAAAAGTGGATCTCTCAGACATAATCCCTGATATCAGTTCAGTCACTCAGTCATATCCAACTCTTTGCAACCCTATGGTCTACAGAACTCCAGGCTTCCCTGTCCATCACCAACTCCTGAAGCTTGCTCAAACTCATGTCCATCCAGTCCATGATTCCAACCAGCTCATCCTCTGTCGTCCCCTTCTCCTCCTGCCTTCAATCTTTTCCAGCATCAGGGTCTTTTCCAATGAATCAGTTCTTTGCATCAGGTGACCAGAGTATTGGAATTTCAGCTTCAGGATCAGCCCTTCCAACGAGTATTCAGGACTGATTCTCTTTAGGATTGACTGGTTGAATCTCCTTGCAGTCCAAGGGACTTTCGAGAGTCTTTTCCAACAACATAGTTCAAAAGCAGCAATTCTTCGGTGTTCAGCTTTCTTTTTCTTTTTTTATTAATTAATTTATTTCCTACTTTTTAACTTTACAATATTGTATTCTTTATAGTCCAGCTCTCATATCCATCCATACATGACTTTGGAAAAACCATAGCTTTGACTAGGCAAACCTTTGTTAGCAAAGTAACGTCTCTCCTTTTTAATGTACTATCTAGGTCAGTCAAAACTTTTCTTCCAAGGAGCGAGCAGCTTTTAATTTTCACGGCTGCAGTTACCATCTGCACTGATTTTGGAGGACAAAAAATAAAGTCTGTCACTATATACACTGTTTCTCCATCTATTTGCCATGAAGTGATG
Organism: Okapia johnstoni; assembly: GCA_024291935.2. NCBI lineage: Eukaryota > Metazoa > Chordata > Mammalia > Artiodactyla > Giraffidae > Okapia > Okapia johnstoni. The sequence goes on from CM044314.1 coordinate 50,354,036, forward strand.
GGACCGGATGCCATGATCTTAGTTTTTTGAATGCTGAGTTTTAAAGCCAGCTTTTTCCACTCTTCTTTCTCATTTTCATCCAGAGGCTCTTTAGTTCTTCTTTGCTTTCTGCTATAAGGGTGGTGTAATCTGCATATCTGAGGTTATTGATATTTCTCCCGGCAATCTTGATTGCAGCTTACCCTTCATCCAGCCAAGCATTTCACATGATGTACTCTACATATGAGTTAAATGAGCAGGGTGACAATATACAGCCTTGACGTACTCCTTTCCCAGTTTGGAATCAGTTCCAAGTCCGGGTCTAACTGTTGCTTCCTGAGTTGCATACAGATGTCTCAGGAGGCAGGTCAAGTGGTATGGTATTCCCATCTCTTTTAGAATTTTCTACAGTTTGTTGTGATCCACACAGTCAAAGGCTTTGGCGTAGTCGATAAAGCAGAAGTAGATGTTTTTCTGGAACTCTCTTGCTTTTTTGATGATCGAGCGGATGTTGGCAATTTGATCTCTGGCTCCTCTGCCTTTTCTAAATTCAGCTTGAAAATCTGAAAGTTCACAGTTCACATACTGCTGAAGCCTGGCTAGGAGAATTTTCAGAATTACTTTGCTAGCGTGTGAGATAAGTTCAACTGTGTGGTATTTTGAACATTCCTTGGCATTTCCTTTCTTTGGGATTGGAATGACTTTTCCAGTCCTGTGGCCACTACTGAGTTTTCCAAATTTGCTGGCATATTGAGTGAAGCACTATCACAGCATCGTCTTTTAGGATTTGAAATAGCTCAACTGGAATTTCATCACCTCAACTGGCTTTGTTCATAGTGATGCTTCCTAAGGCCCACTTGAATTCACATTCCAGGATGTCTGGCTCTAGGTGAGTGATCACACCATCATGATTATCCAGGTCATGACAATCTATTTTGTATAGTTCTTCTGTGTATTCTTGCCACCTCTTCTTAATATCTTCTGCTTTTGTTAGGTCCATACCATTTCTGTCCTTTATTTTGCTTATCATTGTATGGAATGTTCCCTTGGTATCTCTAATTTTCTTGAAGAGATCTCAAGTCTTTCCCATTCTATTGTTTTCCTCTATTTCTTTGCACTGATCACTGAGGAAGGCTTTCTTATCTCTCTTTGCTATTCTTTGGTACTCTGCATTCAAATGGGAATATCTTTCCTTTTCTCCTTTGCCTTTAGCTAAGATACCCTTGATATCTTAGCTGGTAAATTTTTGCCTCGGCCACATACTTCTGTAGTATCATTTACACAAGAGAAAATAAGCCACTGAGATGGATTTTCTATTACTTAGAGCAAACATTAATAACTTATTAATACTTATTTTTCTGGGCTCCAAAATCACTACAGATGGTGACTGCAGCCATGAAATTAAAAGATGCTTATTCCTTGGAAGGAAGGTTATGACCAACCTAGACAGCATATTAAAAAGCAGAGACATTACTTTGCCAACAAAGGTCCGTCTAGTCAAGGCTATGGTTTTTCCAGTGGTCATGCATGGATGTGAGAGTTGGACTATAAAGAAAGCTGAGAACCAAAGAATTGATGCTTTTGAACTGTGGTGTTGGAGAAGACTCTTAAGAATCCCTTGGACTGCAAGGAGATCCAACCAGTCCATCCTAAAGGAGATCAGTCCTGGGTGTTCACTGGAAAGACTGATGTTGAAGCTGAAACTGCAATACTTTGGCCACTTGATGCGAAGATCTGACTCATTTGAAAAGACCCTGATGCTGGGAAAGATTGAAGGCAGGAGGAGAAGGGGACAACAGAGGATGAGATGGTTGGATGGCATGACTGACTCGATGGACATGGGTTTGGGTGGACTCAGGGAGTTGGTGATGGACAGAGAGGCCTGGTGTGCTGTGGTTCATGGGGTCGCAAAGAGTCAGACACAACTGAGCGACTGAACTGAACTGAACTGCATACTTATTAATAACTTACTTATTAATAAATTAAAATTATTACTCTAGAATCATCAGAAAAGGATAAAACCTTTCATAATTAAAGTTTAGGGGGTTAGTAAATGACAATCCCATTCACTGGAATCATCTGGGAGTCACAGTATTCATATAAGAACCCAATGTTAATATTGTTACAGTTTAATATTGAAAGTGTGGTTTGGGGCTTGCTGATATACAAGTCTGCCTAATTAGGCACTAATTACTGACACTATGTCAAGGTAGTTAGACAGTACAGTAACTGGCCTCAACAGGTAAAGCTCACATTATGGAAGAGCTCAGAATATACCTTCTTTACAACAAGATGAAATAGGTCCCAAAAAAGAAGAGAAGGCAGAAACCTAAGTCTTCAGTTTCTTCTTCCAGACTCTTCCCTAAGCAAAAAGCAGCAATCTATTAGGACAGTTTAGCCTACTTTCCCCTTATGATGCTTAACTCCAACCACTTTTTTTTTTTTGGATTTTGAGTCCATGAGTGGGCACTTCAGCTTTGCTTCAAGAAAGCTCTAGAGTGAATCATGGCAATATATAGTCAATTACATGAATTCTAAGACACTACTATCACCAAAGACTGACATGTCCAGCCTGATTGTCTAAGAAAGCCAATCTGAAGTACTGTACTGAGATTAAAAATCATCATAAACAAAACCCATGAATCTAGAAATATTCCGGATTTTAGTGTGCATTCCTTTTCATCATTAAATGTTCACTATAACAATCATTAGGAGATCTATCTATACCATTCACATTTATAATAATTATTGATCTAACTGAATTAGTGTCTACTGTGTTCATAACTCTTTTCTATTCATTGTACTTGCTTCTTTTTAGTTAATCTTCCCTTTTCTTTACTTTTCCCTGATTTAGTTGAGAATTTTATGTGAATTCATTTTATCTCCTCTAAGCATATAACTTATACTTCTGCTATGTACTGAACTGTGTTTCCCCCTCAATGTGATTGTATCTAAAGACAGGATCTTTTCGAGGTAACTAAAGTTAAATGAGATTGTGAGAGTGGGGCCCTATTCCAATAGGACTGTGGCCACTTACTCAGTGATATTTTGTTATAACAGACTCAACTAACTATGATGACTTCTTTTTAACTGTTTTTAACGGATTCCCCAGACTTTGCAATATTCACTGATAACGAATACAAGCCCACCTTCCAATAATACTATCCAGTTCAAAGGTTATACAGGTACTTCACACCTCCCATGCTTTATCACATTGTTGCCATTCATCTCACTTATTCGTGTGCAAAAATCTCTGTACACATTACTATTATTATTATAAATAAACACGATCTCAATCAAAAATAAGAAAAACAAAATTTTATCTTCATTTATTCCTTCTCTGACACTTCCTGTGTAAATATAAGTTTTGGAATTATATGATTTTCCTTCTCTCTTAAGAACTTCTTTTAACACCTCTTACAGGACAGGTCTTCTGGCAATGAAATCACTCAACTTTTGTTTATCTGAGAAACAATTTCTTCTTCACTTTTGAAAACAAAGTCACTGGAAATAAAATTCTAGGTTGTTGGAAGTTTTTTGTTTTGCTTTCAATATTTTGAATATTTTACTTGATTCTCTTCTCACTCGCAAGGTTTCTGGAGAGAAGTTCAGTGTAACTCTTACCCTTACTCCTCTATAGGTAAAGTTTTTTATTCTCTGGTTTCTTTCAAAATTTTCCTCTTTGTGTTTGATTTCCTGTAATTTTAATATTTTGGGCTTGTTTTTATCAGGCTCTGTTTCTTCTGAGACCCCTGGTGTTGCACTTGGGTGTCTATTATTAGTTTTGTAATGTTCTCAGTCCTTATTACTTCAAATATTCTTCTGTTTCTTTTTCTCTTTATTCTGGTGTTCCCATTATGTTTATTTTATGCCTTTTGAAATTGTACCATTTATTTTTCATTCTTTTTTTCTCTGTATCCTTCAGTTTTAGAAGTTTCCATTGTTGAATCTTCAAGCTCACTGACTTTTATGTCTGCTGTGTCTAGGCTGCTCATGAGCTCATCAAAAATAGTTTTCATTTTTTTACACTGTTTTGATTTTTAAACACTTTCTTTTGATTTTTCTTAGCTTTTCCCTTTCTCACCTTACATCACTCATCTGTTTTGAATATTGTCTACTTTTACCTTTAGATCCCTTAACATGTTAATTATAATTATTATAAATTCCCTCTGTGAAATTCCAGAATCTGTGTCATACATGGGTCTCGTTCTGACATTTCCTTTGTCCTTTCAGACTATACATTTATTTCTTGCCTTTTAGCACGCCTTGTGATTTTTTGTTGAAAGTCAGATGTGATATCTTGGGTAATAAGAACTCGTGTATGTCGGCTTTCAGTGCAAGGTTTTATGTTAACCTCACTAGAAGTTTGGGTATGTTTATGTTTGCTGTAGCTGAAAGTGCCAAAGGATTCAAATTCCTCTAATATCCTTGATTTTGTCCCTCTTGTTTTCTTTGCACTCCTCTAAGAACTCCTCTTTAAATAGAATTTCTACCTTGTAACTCTTTAGCTGTAATCTATGTTATTACGTAAGAGTCCTGTTGACATGGTGGTAAATTGCTGGGGAGGGAAAGAATTCTATTATTTTATGACTAAATCTCAGTCTTTTAGTTGTCCTGTGTTCTAGGGCCATGACCTTCACACATGTTTCTTGGCTCACGTCTCTTCACTCACCCACTGCTTATGTGAGACAGGAAGGTTATTGAGAACTGGAGTTGGGTAATAAGTAATTGGAAGAGTGAGAAGGCCCTAGTAATATCTTTCCCTTATAACAGAGTTGTTTTAAAATATAGCATATTAATAAAATATTGCAATATAGTTAGACCAATGTACCTGGACATGATTGCCATTGAAAAGATAGTTTATTATTCACAGTTCCCAAGAAGAAGGGACATGCCATGTCATGGGGGTGACGGTTACATAGAGGGAAGCACTAGTGTCTGTCATAAGGCAGAAGAAGAAGGAAGAATGGTGGGTAAGAGCTTTTATTAAGGTTTCCATGGAAAGGAGTAGATGAAGTAGGGTAAACAATCTTAGTATTGACCAGCTTGAATACGTTCAGTATTGAATAGGGACATAGGGGTGGTCATAGTTGTCTCTTACCTAGCTTTGAGGTGATGAGGGTAAGTGGATACTGCCCAAAAATGTGAGATCCTGATAAAAGAGATAGTTGGTGTGTGGTCTTTGCATTTGCATTTGAAACCAGCAAGGGGTCAGCAAGGCCTCAAGCTGTCAAACCATTAGAATACAGAAAAAAAAAAGACAGTAAATATAGTAGTTAATAATTAATAATAATTAATACTAGTTAGTACAGTAGACTTTTTCCCCTGGAGAATCCCTTTGGTGTATTTGATTATGGTTGCTTTTCTCCACCTTGCCAGAAGTGGAAGGGGCTCTTTCTTGGTCCTTCACTCTGGGAATCTGGTGGAGTTCCTAGAGACAAACCCCACATAAGTATGAGGGTACCCCTAAGACTGTGGAATTCAGGGTTTTGTCTTTTTCACGCTAGTCCCCAGGCAGCTTCCACAGTTTGTCTAAACTACCATTCAGTGTTCCTACTGGTTGATAGCTCTATCAGCTTCTACTCTGGTTCAGCAGATCTTGGCTGACATTCTTTATTCATCTTGTTTGTCTCTGCAGATTTCATTGCTGGTGGTTGGCCTTACAACTTCTATTCTCTGATGGGCCCAAGGAAAGCCATCAATTTTCAGTTTGTTGAGCTATTTTTCTCATTTTAAAGATGAGAATGACAACTTCAAAGCTCTTTAATGTTGGAGCTGAAACTGGTAGTATTGCAACTGAAGCAAGAAATCTAATCATATAAAATTAGTCTTTTCTAGAATTAGAGCACTCAGCTTTTTGAAGTTTTGGTCTTTTACCTTGCAGAACTGGTTGAGAAATGTAGTAAAATATGGAAAAAAATCCATACGTTAAAAATTTTTAGAAGTTTTTAGATTATACTCTCTTTCTTCGTATAATGTTATATTGCCATTAGCTGTGTCTGCTTCCTGAAGAGCCTAATGCTGCATTAGGATAGTCATTTTCCTGCCAATAAACAGCCACTGATGTGGACAAAGTCATGATAAGCTACAGCGATTCACGAAAATAAAATTTATGTTACTAGTACTTACTAAACCAGTCTTAAAGCCATCCTCATGCCAGTTAAAAAGTTAACCAAACAATTTTAATAATTGGATGCATGACACAATGTAAACTACTATAAATGCCAAGATTAATTATGGAATTCTAGCCTCTGAATTGTGAGAAAATAAATTTCTCCAAAAAGTGAGAAAATAAATTTCTGTAGTTTAAGCCAATTACTTTATGATACTTTGTGATGGTAGCTCTGGCAAATTAATACCAAGATATATGTGAGGTTTTCTGTGAAAAAATTATTGGAGTATAGTTGATTTACAGTGTTGTGTTATTTTCAGGTGTTCAGCAGAGTCAGTTTTACAAATACATATATCCACTTTTTTTAGATTCCTTTCTCATATAGGGTATTAGAGAGTATTGAGTAGTGCTGTACAGTAGGTCCTTATTAGTTATATTTTATTTATAGTACTGTATATACGTTGATCCCAGTCTTCTTCCCACTAAATTGCACTCCACCTTATACCCTGGTAACCATAGGTTTATTTTCTATATCTCTGACTCTACTTCTGTTTTGTAAATAAGTTCAATGATACCCTTTTCCCCCCCTAAGATTCCATACATAAGTAATAGCATATGATATTTGTTTTTCTGTGTCTGACTTACTTCACTCAGTATGACAATCTCTAGGTTCACCCATATTGCTACAGATGGCATTATTTTGTTTTTTTATGGCTGAGTAATATTCCATTTTATATATGTACCACATCTTCTTTATTCCTCTGTTGATAGACATTTAGGTTGCTTCCGTGTCTACCTATTGAAAATAGTGCTGCAGTGAACATTGGGATGCATGTATCTTTTTGAATTATGGTTTTCTCTGGGTGTCTGCCCAGGAGTAGGATTGTTATTTTTATGAAAACATTTTTTGGATGAGTGTGTGTAGATGACAGTTATTTGAGGTGTATTAAGTGACTTGGGTAAGTAGAACTGATAGTTTTTGATAGCTATATTGAGATATATAACATTGTGTAAGAGTAAGTACTGTGTGCTAATTTGATATACTTACATATTGCAAAATTATTCCCACCATAGTGTTAGCTAACACTGCAATCATCTCATGTAATTACCATTTATTTTTTGTAGTGAGAATACTAAAGATACTCTTTTGACAATTCTCTAGTATATAATATAGTATTATTATAACAATCAACATGCTGCACATTATTCATTTTATCACTTTTGAGTAACATCTCACCATTTTCCCCATTTCTAACCTCTGGTAAACATCATTCTACTCATTGTTTCTGTGGTTTCAACTTCTTTAGGTTCCACTTATAAATGATATCATATGGTGCTTACCTTTCTCTGTCTGACTTATTTCACTCAGCATAATGCCTTCAAGGTCCATCCATGTTGTTGCATATGGCAGGATTTCCTTCTTTACATGGCTGAATTATATTCCATTGTACATACAGACCACAACTTCTTTATCAATTTTTCCAGTGATGAATACTTAGGTTTTTTCCATATCTCAGATATTGTAAGTAATACTGTAGTGAACATATACCATTTGTCAGTTTGTCTTTTAAAAATATCAGTTCAATTCCGCTGCCTAATTTTTAATTGTTTTTTTTTCTATTGAGTTATATGCGTTCATACATTTTTATATTAGCTTCTTATCAGATATGTGATTTGTAAATATTTTCTCCCATATCTTATGTTGCATTTTCATTTTGTTGATCATTTCTTTTGTTATGAAGAAGCTTTTTAGGATGGTGTAGTCGACTTAGTAATTTTTACCTTTGTTGCTTGTGCTTTTGGTGTCATATCCAAAAATCTTTTGCCAAGACCAATGTCAGCAGATTTTTTCCTATGTTTTCCTCTATGGCTGTTAAAGTTTCAGTTTTTATGTTTAAATATTTAGTATTTAGCTGTACTAAATGCAGCTTTTTGTGAGGTATGTAAGAAAGGGGTCTAATTTTATTCCTGTGCATGTGGTTATCAAATATTCCCAACATGGTTTATTTAAGAGACTATCCTTTTTATATTGAGTTTTCTTGGCTCCCTTGTCAAATATTAGTTGACCGTATATTCAAAGTTTTATTTCTGGGCTCTTAACTTAATTCCTTTTACCTGTGTGTCTGTTTTTAAGCCAATGTGTGTGTGTGTGCTCAGTCTTGTCCAACTATTTGTAACCTCATGGACCCCAAGCTCCTTTGTTCATGAGATTCTCCATGAAAGAACACTGGAATGGGTTGAAATTTCCTTCTCTAGGGGATCTTCCCAACCCAGGGATTGAACCTGAATCTCTTGCATCTCCCTCATTGGCAGGCGGATTCTCTACCACTAATGCCACATTGGTGTTTACTCTTATGCCAAAGCCATACTATTTTGATTAATATAGCTTTGTAGTATAGATCAAAATTAGAAAGTATGATGCCTACAGCTTTGTTATTTCTATAAATTGTTTTGGATATTTGGGATCTTTTGTGGCCATATGAATTTTGGGATTGTTCTTCTCTTTCTGTATAAAAATGCCATTGGAATTTTCATAAAGATTGCATTGCATCTATAGATGGCTTTGGGTAATATGGACATTTTATTTTTATTTTTTAATTAGTTTATTTTCTATTGTTTTAACTTTACAATATTGTATTTGTTTTGCCATATATTTACATGAATCCACCATGGGTGTACATGATTTTAATCCACTTAATTGCAGCATGTGGTCTTAGTTGTCCCGCAGCATGTGGGATCTTAGTTCCTCAACCAGGGATCAAACCTGTGTCCTCTGTATTGAAAGGTAGATTCCTAACCACTGGGCCACCAGGGAAGTTCCCTGTATATTAATCTTGTATCCTGCAACTTTACCTAATTTATTTATTATTTCTAGTAGTTTTGGGTGAAGTCTTTAGGATTTTCTATAAGATTATGTTATTTTCAAATAGAAACAATTTTACTTCTTTTTCAATTTGTATGCCTTTTATTGCTCTAGCTAGGACTTCCAATACTATGTTGAATAAAAGTGATGAAAATGGGCATTAAATGTCTTATTCCTGGTATCAGAGGGAATGCTTTCAGCCTTTCACCATTGAGTATGATGTTAGCTGTGAGCTTGTCCTTTTTCTCCTTTCTTATGTTGAGGTATATTCCTTCTATACCTACTTTGTTGAGAGCTTTTATCAGGAAAAGATGTTGAATTTTGTCAAATGCTTTGTTTGCATGTTGACATGATCATACAGTTTTTGTCTTTGCTTCTATTGTGTGGCATGGTGTATCACATTTATTGATTTGTGTATGTTGAACCATCCTTGCTTGCATCTCAGAAATAAATCCCACATGATCATGATTTTGAATATTATAAACGTGCTGTTGAATTTGTATTGCTAGTATTTTGCATCTGTATTCATCAGGGATATTGGCCAGAGTAACTAGCCCTGAACACACGTTTGGTGATGGGGTTCAGCTGCAGTAGTCTAGGCTGGTATCTTTCACTGACATAGCTGTAGAGGCCCGGGCTGACTTCTGATGTAGTTTCTGGGCTCTTGCAGGGAACAGAGAAGGGATGGGGAGGGAGAAGGAAGACACTCAGGCAGGCAATGTCAGCCAGTGTGAGTCCCTGTGGAGTGAAAGCTGGTGAAACCTACAGGCGATCCATGGCAGCTGTGATGGTCATTTGGCAAAAGATGGTCAGTGGCAAAAGCTGCTGAGTTTATCTATAAAGCAAGTCACTGTGAGCTGTGAGCACTCCCAGTGGGTGGTTGCTACTGATATCCTTGCTTTATTTTTCTTTTGTTCCGAGTTATCTCTATGGATCTCAGCCTTGCTGGTCTCAGTGGGGTGAAATGAAAGTGGGAATTTTGTGTGGTGCCCCAAAATGCTGAGGAAGCTGGTCACTTAACCCACTCTTCCTTTCTTAGTAGGGAAAGTCTTTCTTCCTGGGGTGTTCTGGCTTGGTGCTGAAGAATACTGCCTTGAGGGATTAGATGATGAAGGCAAAACTAAACTATATTCCTTCTCTTTTTGTGCATTTATTCTAAGTTTTGTTCTTGTTGTTCTACTGTGTTGCTGAATTTTCTTAAGTGGACTCCAGAGCTTTACTAGAGCTGTTTTTGTATGTGGATGGCAATGGCAACTCACTCCAGTACTCTTGCCTGGAAAATTCCATGGACGGAGGAGCCTGGTAGGCTGCAGTCCATGGGGTCATGAAGAGTCGGACACTACTGAGTGACTTCACTTTCACTTTTCACTTTCATGCATTGGAGAGGGAAATGGCAACCCACTCCAGTGTTCTTGCCTGGAGAATCCCAGGGACAGTGGAGCCTGGTGGGCTGCCATCTATGGGGTTGCACAGAGTTGGACACGACTGAAGCAACTTGGCAGCAGCAGCAGCTGTCTAATCGGGAGAAGGCAATGGCACCCCACTCCACTACTCTTGCCTGGAAAATCCCATGGACAGAGGAGCCTGGTAGGCTGCAGTACATGGGGTTGCTAAGAGTTGGACATGACTGAGCGACTTCACTTTCACTTTTCACTTTCATGCATTTGAGAAGGAAATGACTACCCACTCCAGTGTTCTTGCCTGGAGAACCCCAGAGATGGGGAGCCTGGTGGGCTGCCGTCTATGGGGTCGCATGAGTCGGACACAACTGAAGCAACTTAGCAGCAGCAGCAGCAGCAGCTGTCTAATTGGGCTTTCCTGGTGGCTCAATAATAAAGAATCCACCTGTCAATGCAGGCAGGTTTGTTCCCTGGGTTGGTAAGACCCTTTGGAGAAGCAAATGGCAACCCACTCCAGTAGTCTTGCCTGGCCAATCCCATGGAAAGAGAAACCTGGCCAGCTACAGTCCATGGGGTTGCAAAAGAGTCGGATAAAACTTAGAGACGAAACAAAAACAAGCTGTCTAATTGCTCATCTTTGTGGAGAGGCAGAAGTCGGGTCTCCTGTGCCCCCATCTTTGTGATGTCATTTCTGAAAATTAGTCTTAATAGTGTTTGAAGCTTTACGAAGCTTTGGGCCTGTGAATGCTAAAGCAAGTGAAAATGTGAGATGGAAGTCCAGGAAAGTGAGAGGCTGGAAGTTGTGGTAAATTATATGGTATTTAAATGATGTTTTGAGGGAAGACTTCTCAGAATTTCAAGATATTTCTAACTATAGCTAATTACATGTATAAAACTATACAAGGATGTGTATTTGTGTGTGTTTAGAAAATAAGAACCATATATTTGTGACATTTAACATAAATGCTATGATGAAATAAAAATAGAGCTTTTAAATTTATTTTTTAATTTAATTAAAAAATAGTTTTGATTTAATTTTAAACCTTCAATATTTAATGTTTCTAACTACTCTATTCCATCAGTTTTTTTAATTATTAAAAGGAATAACTGTACAGTTATAGCTACTGCTGAAAACTCTCCATAATATTCTTAAGTACCTTACTTCCCCCTGTCTGAAAATATAATTAAAATTTTGAAAACCTGCAATGGTTGAAGAAGCAGATTACAACATTCAGAGTTGTCAGGAAGTAAAGATTTTATATTTCTGGTAGTGAAGAATGCTTTTCCTTTTAGTTCTTGGGTTTTCACTTTCTCACATTTATTTTCAAGAAAATGAACATCATTTTCTTTTCCACTTATAGAACAGAACTTGAATTTGGAAAGAGAAAAGATGCATAAAGTAAGCATGGCATGTGAACAACGTGTTCTCACATCATGAGATTCCCACAAGAAGAAAAATGTCTTGTTCATCCTCAAAAATTGCATTCAATTATAATGTAGTATGTGCAGTATCTTAGGGGCTTACTCTACTAATAGGTATGCTGTATCTGAAAAAAACTAATATTTCATTCAAGTAGAAGGATAAACATGCCAATAGGCATTCCTAATATTTCTGAGAAATGAAAGAATTTAATTTTACTTAATACAATTCTATGCTACTATTTACCCCTTTCTGAGGAAGGGGATAAAATAGAGGCTTTTTATATTAAGTTGTTAATGTTGATCTTTTAAAATATATATAAAAATAAATAACTTTCTGTATATTATACCAAGGCCTGTGAAGTTAGTTTTGAAATTTTTCTAATAAATACGTGAAAATTATTTAAGAAATATGCATTTTTAATGAATGTCTGTTTTCCAGACATTTTCCAGAAGTACAAAGAACATTTTCTTAAGTATCATAACACAGCTATCCATTATAAGATGGAATTATAGCACCATTTCTGATTTTCTTTCTCACCTTTCATTATTTATTTATTCTCATTTGCGTATGTTTGAAGAGATGTGAGCTTTCCGTAATCGTGTCTACAAGTGACCATTAGAGAACACATATGTAACAAAACATAAGAGAGAGCCTGAGATACCCATTTGTTAGCTCAAGGACTTTTAGTGAATATTTTCTGACCACTCACCATGTGCTGAGCAGCGTACTTGGTCATATAAGGAGACAATTTCCTATACTGTTAGAGCTTATAGTTCAGTCAGATCAAGACAGAAAATAAATGTACACAAGTAAATAAATAATTATATATTCGAGTAGTGGCCATTGCTTTGAGATGATGATGGGGAGTGACGAGAATATATGGAATTGACAGGACACAGAAGAAATGACATTTAAAACAAGATCCAGATGACAGGAAGGAAGTAGGCATGGGAAGAATAGAAGCATTAACATTTTAGGAAACACAAGCACTACAAAAGCCTTAAGGTGGGAATAAGCTTGGTTATCTTTGGGAAAAAAAAAAAGACGAGTCTGACATGCATGGAGAGATTGAAGTGGAGATTGCTAACACGTGAATGTAGATGATTTGGTGGAGATAGATTCTGTAGGACCTTCAGCTGTGGCTAAGGGGTTCCTGTTTTTATCTAGTGCATTTGAACATCACAGTAGGGCTTCCATAGAGGGATGAAGTGATCTCAATTATGTTTTAAGGATTATATGTATAAAATTGAATAGAGGAGGACAAGAATGGAAGAGAGAAGTGACTTTCAAGGCCATTTTATTGATCCTGGTAAGAGATGGTGCCTGGTGGCAGATGGCATGATGAAAAATAGAAGGATTATGAGAGCCTTTGGCAGTAGAATCCAAAGAACTTTTGCAGGTGGATTGGCCATAGTGGGGGATAAGAGAATGGGTGGAACTAGTAACTTTTCAGTTTGAGCAACCAAGTGGGTGGCAGTGACATTTATAGTGGCTGGGAGAAGAGTAGGTTTGGAATCCGAGAATGAAGATTCTGTTTTCATGTGTTAAGGTTGCCACATGTGTTACATAATTAAATAGGTATTTAGATATATGAATCTGGAGTTCAGGGAAGAAGTCTGGATTGGAGAAATAAATTTATAATTCAGCAGTATATGGGTGGTGTTTAAAGCCAAGAAGGAACTGAATGAAATTTCTAGGAAGAAATTATCATAGTAGCAAAAGGAGTCACATAGCATGGGGTACTGTTAGAAGCTTAGTAGTGAAGTGAAAGTGTTAGTTGCTCAGTCGTGTCCAACTCTTTGTGATCCCATGGACTATAGCCTGCCAGGCTCCTCTGTCCATGGAATTCTCCAAGCAAAAATCTTAAGAGTGGGTAGCCATTCCCTTCTCCAGGGGATCGTCTCAACCTGTGGATCAAACCCAGGTATTCTGCATTGCAGGCAGATTCTTCACCATCTGGACCACCTGGGAACTCCAGAAGTGTAGTAGAGAAAGACACAAGGGAAGAGATTGATGACCCAAGTGCAGTTCCTGGCATGATTCTTTCTTATTAGTTTTGACACAATGTTAACTAATCAGTTGTTTTTTTTTCCCCCCTTTGGGACAGAACTACAAGAGTAAGATTAGATTTGAGGTTAATCACAATTTGTTTTCTCTTCCAAAAATCTCTTCCAAATTTATTAAGAAATAAATGACTCATTAGGTATTCATTGTAAAGCAAAAGATTAATCTTCTAACTGACTCCAAGATGGTGCCATCACAGTGGAATCAAGAGATATCCTTGCCTCTGTGCCTCAGTTTCTTCTTCCTACCAAGGCCTACCAAGGCCTACTGGCCTACTGACTGTTTTTGTACCCCAGTGTGCTAATTCAGCCATCTGCTCCTTAGAGGATGGTGGCCCAATTCTTTTTTTAATCTCTTAACCACTGATCCTGATATTCCAGCATTGCTTGCAATACCTTGGGTCAAATTTACTTCCCCAAGTTTCTGTGTCCCAAATATCTCATTTTTTAAACAGATCACACTTTTCTGAAGGGCTTAATGGTTACACTGAACATCATCCTTGTGAAGTGATAAGCATCTGTGGTCTTGCTCATTTTTTTCCAGAGCAAGTAGTTTCACAGGGACTGCACAAGCTCTTCTAGTTACATTAGAGAAACAGATGGAATGAGAATCAGTAGATGTCAATCTTACTTGTATCTTCAAAGCGTCCTCTGCTGAAAAGCATACAGCACAAAGCCCAGGTTCTGTGATTCCTCCTTGCTGGGAACTGTTTATTTCTTCCCTCCAGGGCGAGTCCAGACGATACTGGAAACAACAGTCAGCATGGAGACCAAGAGACAGTTTGAGACCCTGTTCTACAACTTCTTATTTTTATAATTATATATACATACATACACACACACATACACACACACACACATATATATAATTATATATATCAGTTCGGTTCAGTTCAGTCGCTCAGTCATCTCTGACTCTTCGCCACCCCATGGACTGCAGCACACGAGGCCTCTCTGTCCATCACCAACTCCCAGAGTTCACGCAAACTCATGTCCATTGAGTCAGTGATGCCATCCAACCATCTCATTCTCTGTTGTCCCCTTCTGCTCCTGCCTTCAATCTTTCCCAGTATCACGGTCTTTTTAAATGAGACGGCTGTTTGCATGAGGTGGCCAAAGTACTGGAGTTTCAGCTTCAACATCAGTCCTTCCAGTGAATATTCAGGATTGATTTCCTTTAGGATGGGCTGATTGGATCTCCTTGCAGTCCAAAAGCATCAATTCTTCGGCGCTCAGCTTTCTTTATAGTCCAACTCTCACATCCATACATGACTACTGGAAAAACCACAGCCTTGACTAGATGGACCTTTGTTGGCAAAGTAATGTCTCTGCTTTTTAATATGCTGTCTAGGTTTCTCATAGCTTTCATTCCAAGGAGTAAGCACCTTTTTATTTCATGGCTGAAGTCACCATCTGCAGTGATTTTGGAGCCCAGAAAAATAAAGTCAGCCACTATTTCCACTGTTTCTCCATCTATTTGCCATGAAGTGATGGGATCGGATGCCATGATCTTAGTTTTCTGAATGTCGAGCTTTAAGCCAACTTTTTCACTCTCCTCATTCACTTTCATCAAGAGGCTCTTTAGTTCTTCTTCAGTTTCTGCCATAAGGGTGGTGTCATTTGCATATATGAGGTTATTGATACTTCTCCCAGCAATCTAGATTCCAGCTTGTGCTTCTTCCAGCTCAGTGTTTCTCATGATGTACTCTGCATATAAGTTAAATAAGTAGGGTGAAAATATACAGCCTTGACGTATTTCTTTTCCTATTTGGAACCAGTCTGTTGTTCCATGTCCAGTTCTAACTGTTGCTTCCTGACCTGCATTTCGCAAGAGGCAGGCCAGGTGGTCTGGTATTCCCATCTCTTGAAAAATTTCCCACAGTTTATTGTGATCCACACAGTCAAAGGCTTTCACATAGTCAATAAAGCAGGATAAGACATCTTTCTGGAATTCTCTTGCTTTTTCAATGATCCAGCAGATGTTGCAATTTGATCTCTGGTTCCTCTGCCTTTTCTAAAACCAGCTTAAACATCTGGAAGTTCATAGTTCACATATAATTGAAGCCTGGCTTGGAGAATTTTGAGCATTACTTTGCTAGCATGTGAGATGAGTGCAACTGTGCTGTAGCCTGAGCATTCTTTGGCATTGCCTTTCTTAAGGATTGGAATGAAAACTGACCTTTTCCAGTCCTGTGGCCACTGCTGAGTTTTCCAAATTTGCTAGCATATTGAGTGAAGCACTTTCACAGCATCATCTTTTAGGATTTGAAATAGCTCAACTGGAATTCCATCACCTCCACTAGCTTTGTTCGTAGTGATGCTTCCTAAGGCCCACTTGACTTCACATTCCAGGATGTCTGGCCCTAGGTGGGTGATCACACCATTGTGATTATCTGGGTTGTGAAGATCTTTTTTGTACAGTTATTCTATGTATTCTTGCCACCTCTTTTTAATATCTTCTGCTTCTGTTAGGTCCATACCATTTCTGTCCTTTATTGAGCCCATCTTTGCATGAAATATTCCCTTGGTATCTCTAATTTTCTTGAAGAGATCTCTAGTCTTTCCCAGTCTATTATTTTCCTCTATTTCTTTGCACTGATCACTGAGGAAGGCTTTCTTATCTCTCTTTGCCATCTTTGGAACTCTGCATTCAAATGGGGTTATCTTTCCTTTTCTCCTTTGCTTTTGGCTTCTCTTCTTTTCACAGCTATTTGTAAGGCCTCCTCAGACAGCCATTTTGCTTTTTGGCATTTCTTTTTCTTGGGTATGGTCTTGATCCCTGTCTCCTGTACAATGTCACGAACCTCTGTCCATAGGTCACCAGGCACTTGTCTATCAGATCTAGTCCCTTAAATCTATTTCTCACTTCCACTGTATAATCGTTAGGGATTTGATTTAGGTCATACCTGAATGGTCTAGTGGTTTTCCCTACTTTCTTCAACTTAAGTCTGAATTTGGCAATAAGGAGTTCATGATTGGAGCCACAGCCAGTTCCCGGTCTTGTTTTTGTTGACTGTATAGAGCTTCTCCATCTTCGGCTGCAAAGAATATAATCAATCTGATTTCGATGTGGCCATCTGGTGATGTCCATGTATAGAGTCTTCTCTTGTGCTGTTTGAATAGGGTGTTTGCAATGACCTGTACATTCTCTTTGCAGAACTCTATTAGCCTTTGCCCTGCTTCATTTTGTATTCCAAGGCCAAATTTGCCTGTTTTTCCAGGTGTTTCTTGACTTGCTACTTTTGCATTCCAGTCCGCTACAATGAAAAGGACATCTTTTTTGGGGTGTTAGTTCTAGAAGGTCTTGTATGTCTTCATAGAAGCACTGAACTTTAGCTTCTTCAGCATTACTGTTCGGGGCATAGACTTGGATTACCGTGATATTGAATGGTTTGCCTTGGAAATGAACAGAGATCATTCTGTCGTTTTCGAGACTGCATCCAAGTACTGCATTTCAGACTCTTTTGTTGACTATGATGGCTACTCCATTTCTTCTAAGGGATTCTTGCCCACAGTTCAGTTCAGTCACTCAGTTATGTCCGACTCTTTGCGACCCCATGAATTGTAGCACGCCAGGCCTCTCTGTCCATCACCAACTCCCGGAGTCTACCCAAACCCATGTCCATTGAGTCGGTGATGCCATCCAACCATCTCATCCTCTGTGGTCCCCTTCTCCTCCCACCCCCAGTCCTACGCAGCATTAGGGTCTTTTCCAATGAGTCAACTCTTTGCATGAGGTGGCGAAAGTACTGGAGTTTCAGCTTCAACATCAGTCCTTCCAATGAACACCCAGGATTGATCTCTTTTAGGATGGACTGGTTGGATCTCTTTGCAGTCCAACGGGCTCTCAAGAGTCTTCTCCAACACCACTGTTCAAAAGCATCAATTCTGTGGCGCTCAGCTTTCTTCACCGTCCAACTCTCACATCCATACATGACCACCGGAAAAACCATAGCCTTGACTAGACAGACTTTTGTTGGCAAAGTAATATCTCTGCTTTTAAATATGCTATCTAGGTTCGCCATAACCTTCCTTCCAAGGAGTAAGCGTCTTTTAATTTCCTGGCTGCAATCACCATCTGCAGTGATTTTGGAGCCCCCCAAAATAAAGTCTGACAGTGTTTCCACTGTTTCCCCATCTATTTGCCGTGAAGTGATGGGACCAGATGTCATGATCTTAGTTTTCTGAACGTTGAGCTTTAAGCCAAATTTTTCACTCTCCTCTTTCACCTTCATCAAGGGGCTCTTTAAAGTAGGAAGTCAAGAAACACCTGGCATAACAGGCAAATTTGGCCTTGGAGTACAGAATGAAGCAGGGCAAAGGCTAATAGAGTTTTGTCAAGAGAATGCACTGGTAATAGCAAACACCCTATTCCAACAACACAAGAGAAGACTCTACATGTGGGCATCACCAGATGGTCAACACCGAAATCAGATTGTATTCTTTGCAGCCAAAGATGGAGAAGCTGTATACAGTCAGCAAAAACAAGACTGCGAGCAGACTGTGGCTCAGATCATGAACTGCTTATTGCCAAATTCAGACTTAAATTGAAGAAAGTAGGGAAAACCACTAGTCCATTCAGGTATTACCTAGATCAAATCCCTTATGAGTATACAGTGGAAGTGACAAATAGATTTAAGGGACTAGATCTGATAGACAGAGTGCCTGATGAACTATGGACAGACGTTCGTGACATTGTACAGGAGACAGGGATCAAGACAATCTTGCCCACAGTAGTAGATATAGTGGTCATCTGACTTAAATTCACCCATTCCAGTCCATCTTAGTTTGCTGATTCTTAAAATGTCGATGTTCACTCTTGCTATCTCCTGTTTGACTACTTCCAATTTGCCTTGATTCATGCACTTAACATTCCAGGTTCCTATGCAGTATTGCTCTTTACAGCATTGGACTTTACTTCCATCACCAGTCACATCTACAACTGAGTGTTGTTTTTGCTTTGGCTCCATCCCATCATTCTTTCTGTAGTTATTTCTCCACTTATCTCCAGTAGCACACTGGGTACCTACCGACCTGGGGAGTTCATCTTTCAGTGTCCTCTCTTTTTGCCTTTCATACTGTTCATGGGGTTCTCAAGGCAGGAATACTGAAGTGGTCTGCCCATTCCCTTCTCCAGTGGACTACGTTTTGTCAGAACTCTCCACCATGACCTTTCTGTCTTGGGTGGCCCTACATGGCATGGCTCATAGTTTCATTGAGTTAGACAAGTCTGTGGTCCATGTTATTAGATTGGTTAGTTTTCTGTGATGGTGATTTTCATTCTGTGTGCCCTCTGATGGAGAAGGATAAGAGGATTGCCAAAGCTTCCTGATGGGATAGACTGAGGAGGATACTGGGTCCTTTTTTTTTTAATTTATTTATTTTAGTTGGAGTATGCGAAACAGAAAAAGAGGCACAGATGCATAGAACAGTCTTATGGACTCTGTGGGAGAAGGTGAGTTTGGGACGATCTGAGAGAATAGCATTGAAACATGTATATTATTATATGTGAAACAGAATGCCAGCCCAGGTTCGATGCATGAGACAAGTGCTCAGGGATACTGGGTCTTGTTCTTTATATGCTCAGTAAATCTTAAATCCAATTTTCTGTGGATGGGTGAAGCTGTGTTCTCTCCCTGCTATTTACCTGGGGCCAAACTATGGTAGAGGTAATGAAGACAATGGTGACCTCCCTCAAAATAGCCCAGGCATGTACTGCTACAGTCCGTGCCCCCAACCCTGCAGCAGGCCACCACCGATCCATGCCTTCATCAGAGACTCCTGGACACCCAGAAGCAAGTCTCCTGTGGGGTCGCTGTTCCTTTCTCTTGGGTCTTGGTGCACAAGGTTCTGTTGTGCCCTCCAAGAGTCTATTTCCCAGTCCTATGTAAATTCTGGTAGCTCTGTGGTGCAGTTAATGCCCACCTCCTCCAGGAGGACTTATGCCATACCCACACCCATATACATATATATATTTGTAATGAGGGTTCCTCTATTCTGCATACTATACTTTTCAGCATATAGAATGTGTAAGATGTGTATTCATTCATGTTCTTGATTTTGGGATTCATATAAATGGGACTATCTTAGAGGTTCCCAAGCTTTCTGGATTCCTGATACCTTTGGTGTCACAGTAATTTTTTCATGGCACTCCTAGCCCATAAGAAATGTTTAATCAATTAGTTTTTTAAATAGTTGGGTCTGAACAACTTAATGAGCTTCCCTGGTGGCTCAGCGGTGAATAATGCACCTACAATGCAGGAGATTTTCCCTGGGTGGGGAAAATCCCCTGGAGAAGGGAATGGCTACCCACTCCAGTATTCTTGCCTGGAAAATCCCATGGACAGAGGAGTGTGGTGGGCTACAGTCCATGGAGTCACAAGAGTCAGACATGACTGAGCAACTAAACAACAAAACAACTTAGTAGTTTGTGTGGTGTTAGGCAGCTGGAGTTCCCATTTACAATTTAAAATATCTTGCAGTACCATTGTGAGTTCACCACAGCATCACAGGGCATCTTGGTGCTCATTTGGGAGTCAGGGGACTAAGTGGCATCTAAAAACAGTGTCAAAGCTGGCACACCTAAAGCAACTCTCATGGAAGAAGATGCTGTATCTATGAGTTTCCTGCATTCCCTAGTAGGAGTCTGGCCTTTGAATATTTGGGACATTGTACCTGATGACCTTAGGAATTCCCAATTTCCAGCAAATATAAAACAAATGGCAGGAAAGTTAATCTTTTCCATAAGGCATATAGGAATTAATTGAACCATTCGCTGTTTATTATTAGTAGCAGTAGTGTGCAAAATAAGGTATGCTTGTGTGAATGTGAATGCTTATCCAACTCAATGTCAATCTGAGAGTTTATAAAATGCAGTAAAAAGCCATTCTTGGCTGGTGGTGGACGACACATGTTTAGCATTTGTTGCCTTCCACTTATCCATGCTAAATGTGAAAGTCTGCCTGCATTTTATCAGGTTCCCCCATCATTAACAGCCTATAAAAAGGCACAATATGATAGAACAAAATATTTCTGCATATTTTAAGAAAAAAATGATGAATGATGCATTTCCCCCAGAATTCAGGTGTTCTTCCTCCACAGGCCGCCTGTGAGTATTTTACTGCTGGGTGTTACAGCCAAGTTTCAGCAGCAAAACAAGATGTCCTTTTGCTTTTTATCAGAGGATATAAAATATTTGCATTTTCTTAACTTCATGAAATATTACCATTAAGCCTAAAAAGTGGGTGTAGCTATAAGAATCAGGCTCTGTGACAAAAGACAAAGTTATGCTTCATGCTGGCTCTTTGTTACATTCTCTTTTGTTCCTTACATGCGGCCATTTTACACTTGCCTAGATCTGTGTGGAATATAATCTCCATTGGGCAATGCTGAATTTCCCTACCATGGTGATGAAAAGAATGTCTGAGTGTAACTAGTTAATTGACTTCGTGGCACTTTTGAGAAGTATTAGCTGTGTGTTTCCTGCGCTATAGCCCAAACTCAGAATGACCACCCACAGACAACTCTAAATAGTTTGGGAACAAACCTACTTATTTATTTATGTATCTGCGAACTAGTTAAAATATGTGTGCCAGATGATCTTCCTGCCAGAAAATATATTTTAATTAGAAATGATGGGTCAAGCATTCACTGAGAAATAGAAGAAAGAGAGAAGAAAGCAAAGAAACTGGCCCAGATCATATGTTTCAACCCAACACTGTACAAGACAAAGTATATCCATACATAACCTAGAGTTCGCCTTTCTGTATTTAATTTTGATTTTTTTTTTTCTTGCAAGACTACAGGGGAATGGAGCCAGATCTATTACTTCTTTTATGTCTGGGACAGAGGCATGTACCCCATATTGCCTGAGGACATTACACAGCATGTGTTGGACATTCAGTCAAGTTTACTGACTCCTACCACGAAAGCCTTTCCATGCACTTCCTCTTTGGAGCTGGTCTTGCCAGACAGGCAAGTGGCTAATGATGGAAGCTGGGCTCTGCTAGGGCTGGGAATTACTTCCAAGTCATTAGGAACACTGGGAACCAAAGATCAAAATCAAAGGACCATGGACGAAAACCACATATAAATGACAGAACCTGGATTCTGTACTCTGGTTGGCAATCTAGCAAGACAGCGACTTGAGAAATAACAAGGTGGAAGGAGATGGCCTTATGTAGTTTTTATGTGTGCCTCCTTCTTTGATTGTGAGGAAGGCAAAAGAAGAAATATAATTTCCAGATGACACCTACCATTTGCTCATATTTTCTAAATCCCTTCATTATCTATATGCTGCTGTTTCTTATTTTCTATGTGCTTCAGTCAGAAACATATTTTAAACATGATTTTTTGAAATTTAAAAACTTTAAGTGTGAGAATTATACACTTCACTGAACAAAAGCAAAATAGTAATAACTTACTTATTCAGTAATAACTTACTTATTGGGCCTCCCTGGTGGCTAAGACAGTAAAGAATCTGCCTGTAATGAAGAAGACCTGGGTTCAATCCCTGGGCTGGGAAGATCCCCTGGAGAAGGTATTGGCTACCCACTCTGTATTCTTGCCTGGAGAATTCCTTGGACTGAAGACCTAGCAGGCTACAGTCCATGGGGTCACAAAGAGTTGAACACTACTGAGTGACTAATAACACATTTACTGAGTAAATGCTATGTACAGAGAACAGGGGAAATTTAATATTATGAAAATTCAATAAGATATTATTATTTAATGTTTTGACATTTCAACAAGGTATTCATATTGATATCCTTTTTTTCAGAAATGAGGAAAATGAGTCTTTAGAGATTTTTAGTGACTTGGCAAAGGACATAAAATTAGTAAGACGTTGAAGCCAAAATTCTAACCTAGGATGGCAACCATCAAAACTAACGCTCATACAGCCTCTTGGTAATCCCCCTTGGAAGCCCAAATCCAGATATAGATGCAGGGATTATCATGTAAAGTTGCTGAAGAACATTCTGGGTGTAGCATATTAGTGAGTAGAAATGGATATAGTGTAGAGACAGGAAACGAGTGATGTGATTTCTTGAAGATATGGAACATCATGACAAATACATAAAAAGAGTAAATGTAAAACAAGTGGCTTCTTTGTCAAAGAGGTAGTGAATAAAAATAGTGACACTGAATGTTCAAAAATTTTATTTCAATTATTTTGAATATCCGAGCACCTGACTGAAAATTCGGTAGACACAAAAGTGTTTAAGTAAGTGTCCCTCCACTCTTGTTTGTAAAGTGCCTCGGTCTCCCTGCACAAAGGCAGCTGCAGTCACTGTTTTCATAGGTGTCCTTGTATTATCTACTCAGAATTTATCTTTTCTTGATCGGGGTTATCAGAGAGGCCTTTAAGACACTGATTTTTGGAATGGAGAAGTAGTGGTTGTTTACAAACTTTTCTCAGAGATGCCTTCGTTTCTATAAGATCTGATTAATCAGATCTCACGTTTGAAATTTGTGATGAAGCACTTTAGATCAAGTGCTTTTTTGTATATTCTATTTAAAATTTTCTAAAGAGAACAAGAGGGTAAACAAGCGTGAAAGGATGGGATTTCTCACCTACCATTGAAAAGAAATTGCTTTCATGTACTTTAGAAGAACTAAATCTTGTAAATCATTCTCTGTCATCAAAACAGACTCCCAAAGGATCTGAAATTCTCAACTGCCTACTTTCCAATGATTTCTTTGCCTACATATAAACATGTATGCATGTGTGTGTGCCTGTGTTATATTCTTTGAAGTAGTAATTCTTTGAAGACTATAAAATTTGAACTTCTCACTATCTCAGATTCTCCTTGTCTCCCATGAGTCTGACTTGCTGAGATTTGTGAAAGCTTTAGCATCATCTCTCTATTATGATGCAGGAGGGAGACACAGCTCTATGCCTGAGAGCAGTGCAGTGTTAGCCACTGCCTTTTGGGGAGCGTTGAGAATGAAAACAAAGAGGTGGTCTCTCTTTATTCTTTAGGGTGACTAAGACCCCACAACTGCACATGGGGCAGACCAACACCCTGCAGTGCAGTTGCATCTGTGAAGGACCACATTCACTTCCACATATTGGTTGGCACGCTTACATTGCAACACTTCCAAGAAGCATGGCAGACCGAGCACAATAAAGTGGTGCGACTCTGTAACTGGTCTTTATCCTGCTGAGTCTTTCCAGGACATGGCTAGCAAGGATATAGAAGCTTTTAAATCTAAGCTTTGGGCTTCCTAGGCATGTGCCAACCATTTTTCCTGTTCACTTTCCAGACCCTGTCCACTCCACATCAGAAGTTTCTCTCATCCTTGATTAAAAAAGAGAATAGTGAGGGTTTTCTCCTGAAGGCTTGGCTCTGAAGGAAGAGGAGTGTAGTGGGACTGACAAGGGTTTTGGAGCCAAACAGAGCCAAGTCCAAATCTCTTATTTGCTACTACCAAATCTATTATTTGCTACTACCAAATCTATTACTATAGACAGTTTCCTTGGTTTGAAACTAAATCCTTTCACCCATGAAATAGGGAGAATCATATAATAATGCCAACTTTGCAGTCCTCGACAATTATATGAAATAGTGTTAATGAAATAATGTGTCTGTTGTAGCTAGTACAGAGTTGGCAATCGTCACTTTCTAAGTACCTGCATTGGAGATGGGGAACTGATGCCTGCAGTGACCTTCCCTATCCTCTTCCTCATCACAAGAGCAGCTTCAGATGCTGGGAAAGGTGCTGGGGGAAGCAGAGATTAGAGACAGTTTGGGATCTGTTTTACTGAATTTTCCTTCATGTAGTTTCTCTCCATTTCTTGTTAGAGAGCAGAACTGCTGGAATTGGATCCCTGGGCACAGGTGGACAAAATGCTCAGTATCTTAGGGAGATCAAATAAGTTGCCCTTAATTCCCAATCTACTTATTTATTGAAATCCTTACCTGTCTGTAAGGATTTTTATCCCAACCTAAAAAATGTGTAGGGATGTGGTGTTTATGAGAAGAAAAGCCCTACTCCAATCCCTGCAAGAGTCCAGTGTCCAATGTCCTTTATGAACCAAGGGACTGAATGGGGGCAGCTTTGGGTCACAAAGAACTTATTAATGTTTTTCAGCACCTACCAATAGCAGATTCCTACTAAACTGCTACAAACTTCAGTATAATAGACTTCTTGTGTATTATTGTTATTTTCTTAAAGTGTTATATGCAATTAATAATTTTAATTATCAAAATGAGTTCCTTGTAATGACACTGTTTAACAGGCATATGCCTCTCTCCCTCAAACACATAGATGCAATGAGAAAATGTTGTAAAACTTAGAATCTCTTTGAGGCTCTGAGGTTTAGCGTCTGTAGTCACTTGGTGATTGAGTTTTTATGTTCTTGACATTTTTCTAAATGAATTCTTCTCTGCTGTCGAAGCTGGAATAGTAGCTTGTCTTTCAATGTATTGGGTTAAATGTTAAAGGGAGAACATCATCAAGGAAAATCCCTTTGGTGTTGTAGCAAATCCTTGGTCATAGTGTGTAGGCAGTTGTGAGTGGGTGGCCAGACATGGTCAGGACCCTGCGGATAATCTCATCACTGTGAACCGTTCAAAGCGCCCAATATGTGAAATTCAGGCTGATTCAACCATTCTCTGTGGCCACCCAGGCAGCTTCCTTGGGTATATTTTAAAAAAATGATCCAGACAGCAGCTGCAGAAAATTTGGGGACCCTTTTCCCTTTGAGTGAGTGTTTCCAGAAAGCAAAATAAATCAAATGTCAGGGTTTGTTCATCTGGTTGGCAAGGAAAGCACTCTCTCTTCTATGAAGGAGGCTGAGTTGAGGAATGTTGTGGTTTCTGGGATTCAAAGCTGGAGACACAGCACAACACACACCTTATTTGAGAGCGATTCACATCATACATTTTCATAAGGCATGGACCAGAAAGCAAGCTTTGTTTTCAAAATGTGTTTCCTTGGCACTAGTTACGGCAATTTGGTGTGTGGTTCATTGTCAAAATGCTGTGGGTGGCAAAAAACGATTGACTAAAGGTGCATGAAATACTAAAACTGGGGTGGTTTGCTCGGGCCATTTACTCTACTCCTAACACCTGTACTCCAAACACAACAATTAAGCCTTTCATGGGGTGATAATCTGTATCATAGGACGACGTCAGAGCTGGCAGAAACCTGACTGAGCAAACTTTTTCTCATAGGGCCAGAGAGTAAATATTTTAGGCTCTTGAACCATAGGACCTCTGTCCCAACTACTCAACTCCTTTCAACTCTGCCATTGTAAAAGGTAACCAGCTATAGGCAATATGTAAACAAATGGGTGTGGGTGTGCTCCAGCAAAATGTTATTTCTGAAAACAGGCAGTGGCTGGATTTGGCCCATTAGTTGCTGTTTACCAACCCCTGGTTTAGATCACTGCTTCCTTTTTACATATGAGGAAACCCAACCAAACCCAAAGACTTAAGTTTGTCACTGTTGCAGGCCAGTGAGAGGCAGGACACACATATCAGAATCCTGTGTTAGGTTCTTTTAGTTTCTTTCTTTTTTTTAAACAAGTAGTTTTCTCTAAACATAGAAAGTCCCCCTGTTGCCTCAGAAACCTCAAGAAGAAAGAGAGAACTTTCTCCTCTCTGTTTTGATATTTCCTTAGCAAAAGTAAATCTCTGAACCTGAGAATACTGATGTCCTTTGAACTCTTAATGAAAGAACAAAACTATAATGGAATAGACAGAAATAACCATGTTTATAGGAAATGTAAGGGTGCATATTAAATACAGAATTTGTTACTTAAACCCCTAGGGGGAAGGTAATTTCTTACGGGAGAAGCAAAAGATTTGGAAAATGATAATGACACCTGTCTCTCTGCACTGAACATGGCATCCTGGTTTTCTAGAACCCCCATTCCTGTTCTCTGTTTATTTTCATTTGACCAGCCTTTCAAGCATTCTTGTGAGGCACCTGTGTTTTGTGAACCCCTAGCTACCACTGACCTCACCTGCCATAGAATTTATTTCACGCTTTTTCTTTGGTGATATTCCTTTGATGATGTCATGGCCCTCTTTATTTTGTTATTTGCATTTTTAAATGTAACTTATTTATTTTAATTGGAGGCTAATTACTTTACAATACTGTGGTGGTTTTGTTATACATTGACATGAATCAGCCATGGGTGTACATGCCCATCCCTAACCCCCTCCCATCTGCCTTCTCATCCCATCCCTCTGGGTTGTCCCAGTGCACCAGTTTTGAGTGCCCTGTTTCATACATCAAACTTGGACTGGTGATCTGTTTCACATATAGTAATACACATATTTCAATGGTATTCTCTCAAACCATCCCACCCTCGCCTTCTCTCACAGAGTCTAAAAGTCTGTGCTTTATATCTATGTCTCTTTTGCTGTCTCCCATATAGGGTCATTGTTACCACCTTTCTTAATTCCATATATATATATGTTAATATACTGTATTGGTGATTTTCTTTCTGACTTACTTCACTCTGTATAATAAGCTCCAGTTTCACCCACCTCACTAGAACTGATTCAAATGTGTTCTATTTAATAGCTGAGTAATATTCCATTGTGTATATGTACCACAGCTTTCTTATCCATTGATCTACCAATGGACATCTAGGATGCTTCCATGTCCTAGCTATTGTAAACAGTGCTATGATGAATACTGAGGTACACGTGTCTCTTTCAATTCTGGTTTCCTCGGTGTGTATGCCCAGCAGTGGGATTACTGGGTTGTATGGCAGTTCTATTTCCAGTTTTTAAAGGAATCTCCACACTGTTCTCCATAGTGGCTATACTAGTTAGTATCCCCACCAACAGTGTAAGAGGATTTCCTTTTCCCCACACCCTCTCCAGCATTTATTGTTTGTAGACTTTTTGATGGCAGACATTCCGATCAGCGTGAGATGTTACCTCATTGTGATTTTGATTTGCATTTCTCTGAAAATAAGTGATGCTGAGCATCTTTTCATGTGTTTGTTTGCCATTTGTATGTCATCTTTGGAGAAATGTCTGTTTAGTTCTTTGGTCCATTTTTTGATTGGGTCATTTATTTTTCTGTTATTGAGCTGCATGACCTGCTTGTATATTTTTTTAGATTAATTCTTTGTCAGTTGCTTCGTTTGCTATTATTTTCTCCCTTTCTGAAGGCTGTCTTTTCACCTTGCTTATAGTTTCCTTAGTTGTGCAAGAGCTTTTAAGTTTAACTAGGTCCCATTTGTTTATTTTTTCTTTTACTTCCATTATTCTGGGAGGTGGGTCATAGAGGATCCTGCTGTGATTTATGTCAGTGTTTTGCCTATGTTTTCCTCTAGGAATTTTATAGTTTCTGGCCTTACATTTAGATCTTTAATCTATTCTGAGTTTATTTTTGTATATGGTGTTAGAAAGTGTTCTAGTTTCATTCTTTTACAGGTGATTGACCAGTTTTCCCAGCACTGCTTGTTAAAGAGATTGTCTTTTCTCCATTGTATATTTTTGCCTCCTTTGTCCAAGATAAGGTGTCCATAGGTGCGTGGATTTATCTCTGGGCTTTCTATTTTGTTCCACTGATCTATATTTCTGTCTCTGTGCCAGTCCCATACTGTCTTGATGACTGCAGCTTTGTAGTATAGCCTGAAGTAAGGCAGGTTGATTCCTCCAGTTCCATCCTTCTTTCTCAAGATTGCTTTGGCTAATTGAGTTTTTTTGGATTTCTATACAAATTGTGAAATTATTTGTTCTAGTTCTGTGAAAAATACCATTGGTAGCTTGACAGGGATTGCATTGAATCTATAGATTGCTTTGGGTAGTGTATGTACTCATTTTCACTATTGATTCTTCCAATCCACAAACATGGTATACTTCTCCATCTATTTGTTTCATCTTTGATTTCTTTCATTAGTGTTTTATAGTCTTCTATACATAGGTCTTTTGTTTCTTTAGGTAGATTTATTCCTAAGTATTTTATCCTTTTTGTCACAATGGTGAATGGGATTTTCCCCTTAATTTCTCTTTCTGTTTTCTCATTGTTAGTGTACAGGAATGCAAGGGATTTCTGTGTGTTAATTTTATACCCTCCAACTTTACTATATTCATTGTTGGGCTCTAGTAATTTTCTGGTGATGTCTTTAGGGTTTTCTCTGTAGAGGATCATATCATCTGCAAACAGTGAGAGTTTTACTTCTTCTTTTCCAATCTGGATTCCTTTTATTTCTTTTTCTGCTCTGATTGCTATGACTAAACTTCCAAAACTATGTTGAATAGTAGTGGTGAGAGTGGCATCTGTGTCTTGTTCCTGACTTCAGGGGAAATGCTTTAAATTTTTCACCATTGAGGATAATGTTTGCTGTGGGTTATCATATATGGCGTTTATTATGTTGAGGTTTGTTCCTTCTATGCCTGCTTTCTGGAGAGTTTTTATTATAAACAAGTGTTGAATTTTTCAAAGTCTTTCTCTGCATCTATTGAGGATATCATATGGTTTTTATGTTTCAATTTGTTAATGTGGTGTATTACGTTGATTGATTTGCAGATATTGAAGAATCCTTGCATCCCTGGGATAAATCACACTTGGTCATGATGTATGATCTTTTTAATATGTTGTTGGATTCTGTTTGCTAGAATTTTGTGGAGGATTTTTGCATCTATGTTCATCAGTGATATTGGCCTGTAGTTTTCTTTTTGTGTGGCATATTTGCCTGGTTTTGGTATTAGTGTAATGGTGGCCTCATAGAATGAGTTTGGAAGTTTACCTTCCTCTGCAATTTCTGGAAGAGTTTGAGTAGGATAGATGTTAGCTCTTCTCTAAATTTTTGGTAGAATTCAGCTGTGAAGCCATCTGGTCCTGGGCTTTTGTTTGTTGGGAGATTTTTGATTACAGTTTTGATTTCCATGCTTGTGATGAGTCTGTTAAGATTTCTATTTTTTCCTGGTTCAGTTGTGGAGGGTTATACTTTTCTAAGAATTTCTTCCAAGTTGTCCATTTTATTGGCATATAGTTGCTGATAGTAGTCTCTTCTGATCTTTTCTATTTCTGTGTTGTCTGTTTTGATGTCTCCATTTTCATTTCTAATTTTGTTGACTTGATTCTTCTCCCTTTTTTTCTTGATGAGTCTGTCTAACAGTTTGTCTATTTATCTTTTCAAATAACCAGCTTTTAGTTTTATTGATTTTTGCTATGGTCTGTTTTGTTTCTTCATCATTTATTTCTGTGCTAATTTTTATCATTTCTTTCCTTCTACTAACCTTGGGTTTCTTCATTTCTTCTTTTTCTAGTTGCTTTAGGTGTAAATTTAGGCTATTTATTTGATTTTTCTTTTGTTTCTTGACGTAAGCTGTTATTGCTATGAACCTTCCCCTTAGCACTGCTTTTACTGAATCCCATATGTTTTGATTTGTCATGTTTTCATTTGTATCCTTGTATATTTTGATTTCCTTTTTGATTTCTTCTGTGATTTGTTGGTTATTCAGAAGCGTGTTGTTTAGCCTCCTTATGTTTGAATTTTTAATAATTTTTTTTCCTGTAGTTGACATCTAACCTTACTGCATTGTATTCAGAAAAGATGCTTGAAATGATTTCAATTTTTTGATTTTACCAAGGCTAGATTTATGGCTCAGGGTGTGATCTGTCCTGGAGAATGTTCTGTGTGCACTTGAGAAAAAGGTGAAATTCATTGTTTTGGGGTGAAATGTCCTATAGATATCAATTAGGTCTAATTGGTGCATTGTATCATTTAAAGTTTGTGCTTCCTTGCTAATTTTCTGTTTGGTTGATCTATCCATAGGTGTGAGTGGGGTATTAAAGTCTCTCTCTATTATTGTGCTACTGTTAATTTCCCCTTTCATACTTGTTAGCATTTGCCTTACATATTGAGGTGCTCCTATGTTGGATGCATATGCATTTATAATTGTTATATCTTCTTCTTGGATTGATCCTTTGATCATTATGTAGTGTCCTTCTTTGTCTCTTTTCACAGCCTTTATTTCAAAGTCTATTTTACCTGATATGAGTATTGGTACTCCTGCTTTCTTTTGGTTTCCATTTGCATGAAATATCTTTTTCCAGCCCTTCACTTTCAGTTTATATATGTTCCTTGGTTTCAGGTGGGTCTCTTGTAGACAGTATATATAGGGGTCTTGTTTTTGTATCCATTCAGCCAATATTTATCTTTTGGTTGGGGCATGCAACCCATTTACATTTAAGGTAATTATTGATAAGTATGATCCTGTTGCCATTTACTTTGTTGTTATGGGTTTGAGTTTATAAACCTTTTCTGTGTTTCTTGTCTAGAGAAGATCCTTTAGCATTTGCTGAAGAGCTGGTTTGGTGGTGCTGAACTTTCTGCTTTTGCTTGTCTGTAAAGCTTTTGATATCTCTTTCATATTTGAGTGAGAGCTTTGCTGGGTATAGTAATTTGGTTGTAGGTTTTTCTCTTTCATCACTTTAAGTATATCCTGCCATTCCCTTCTGGGCTGAAGAGTTTCTATTGAAAGATCAGCTGTTATCCTTATGGGAATCCCCTTGTGTGTTAATTGTTGCTTTCCCTTGCTGCTTTTAATATTTGCTCTTTGTGTTTGATCTTTGTTAATTTGATTAATGTGTGTTTTGGGGTGTTTTGCTTTGGGTTTATCCTGTTTCAGACTCTCTGGGATTCTTGGACTTGGGTGGCTATTTACTTCCCCATTTTAGGGACATTTTCAACTGTTATCTCCTCAAGTATTTTCTCATGCCCTTTATTTTTGTCTTCTTCTTCTAGTACTCCTATGATTCAAATGTTGGGGCATTTAACATTGTCCCAGAGGTCTCTGAGGTTGTTCTCATTTCTTTTAATTCTTTTTTCCTCTTTGCTTCACTTATTTCCACCATTCTATCTTCCACCTCACTTATCCTATCTTCTGCCTCAATTATTCTACTGTTGGTTCCCTCCAGAGTGCTTTTGATCTCAGTTATTGCATTATTCATTATTGATTGACTCTTCTTTATTTCTTCTAGGTCCTTGTTAAACATTTCTTGCACCTTCTCAGTCCTTGTCTCTAGTCTATTTATCTGCAACTCCATTTTGTGTTCAAGATTTTGGATAATCTTTACTATTATTATTCTGAATTCTTTTTCAGGTACAATCCCTACCTCTTCCTGTTTTGTTTGGTTTGTTGGGCATATATCATGTTCCTTTGCCTGCTGAATATTTCTCTGCCTTTTCATTTTGTTTAGATTGCTGTGTTTGGGGTGCCCTTTCTGTAGGCTGGAATTTCATGGTTCCTCTTTATGGTGGAGCCTGCTCCTTGTGGGTGAGGTTGGACTAGTGGTTTGTCAAGGTTTCCTGGTTAGGGGAACTTGCGTCTGTGTTCTGGTGGGTGGAGCTGGATCTCTTCTCTCTTATGTGCAGTGAAGTGTCCAGTAGTGAGTTTTGGGATGTCTATGGGTTTGGCATGGCTTTGGGCAGCCTGTATTTTAATGCTCAGGGCTATGTTCCTGCTTTGCTGGAGAATTTTCATAGTATGTCTTGCTCTGGAACTTGTTGGCTCTTGGATGGAGCTTGGTTTCAGTGTAGGTATGGAGGCTGTTTGATGAGCTCTTGTCTGTTACTGTTTCCTGGAATCAGGAGTTCTCTGATGTTCTCAAGTTTTGGAGTTAAGCCTCTTGCCTCTGGCTCTCAGTCTTATCCTTACAGTAGCCTCAAGATGTCTCCATCCATACAACACAGATGATAAAACATCTAGGTTAATGGTGAAACAGTTCTCCACAGAGAGGGACACCAGAGAGGTTCACAGAGTACATGGAGAAGAGAAGAGAGAGGAGGGTGATAGAGGTGATCAGGAGAAGAGAGGGAGTCAAAAGAGGAGAGACCAATCAAGCCAGTAATCAGTTCCTTAAGTGTTCTCCACAGCCCAGAACACCCAGAGGGATTCACAGAGTTAAGTAGAGAAGGGAAGTGGGAGGGAGGAAATAGAGGTGACCTTGCAGAGAAAAGGGAGAGTCAAAAGGGGAGAGAGCAATCAAGCCAGTAATAACATCCCAAAGTGAAAATGGGTACTGAAGATTAGTTTCTTAAAGGTTCAAAATTGATAACAAATACCAAAAAGCAAAGATTAAAAATCTAGAGTAGAGGTTAGACTCTCAAAAATACAATATTAAAATACAAAACAAAATCAATCACAAAATTATTTAAAAACATATATGAAATTTGCTTTAAAAATAAGGTCTTTTTTTTGGTAAGGAAATAGTAGGTTATAAAAATGAAAATTAGAGTAATAAAGAACTTAAAAAATTAAAAAGTGATAATAATAAACATATATCTAGGAATTTCTCTGGAGTATTGTGGGCAGTGTGGGGTCAGTTCAGTTTCAGATAGTTCCTTGTTCCAAATTATACTTGTTCTCAAGGTCTATAGGCCCTCTCCAATGCTTAGTCAATGTTAACTACAAGGTTTTAATCTGTTGCACCTGTAACTTCCAGAGCAGATCCCTCTTCTTTGTTTATTTTTGTCTCCTCTGTTTGCAAGTCTCTTCAGTGTCTAATTTCTGCCCTGACACAAGGGGGTGAAGGTGGTCATTTATTTAGGCTCACTGTTCAGTTGTGTTGTGGGGAGGGAGGGACACTGCAAACAAATATCGCTGGTGTGTGTGGGGAGTGCTCGCAGTGTATGGACCACACTGGGTTTGCCCCAGCTTGCAGCGTGTGCTTTCTGGTTCTACACTGCTTGGGCTGCAGGGTGCTCTACAGGGTCACCGTCCAAAGCGGGCCCTGCGTTTTGTGCACTTCCCAGGTCTAAGCCGCTCAAGTTCAGGTTCTCTGGCACTCCGCAAGGACATAGACTTGGTTGGGCATGTGTTTTGTGCCCTTCCCAGGTCTGAGCAGCTCAGGTGACTACTGCAAGCGCACTGTTTCAGGTGGGCCGTGCATCTTAATCACCTCCCCTGTCCAGGCTGCTCGGTTTCCTGGGTGTAATGCATGTCTCCTCTGGGGAGCTGATCTGAGGCTGTGACCCTCCTGGCAGATGTCAACCGTCCAGGATCCCAGGAAGGTGTAGTTAGCAACTGGGAGCCTGCTCACAGTTTGGTTGAGGATGCTGGTCTCTGGGGCCGAGCTTGCCCCTTGCCTTCCGGCTCTGGCTGTCTCACATCTGCCTCTCTGCCTCCTGCATGGGGGAGGGGCTCATACACAGCAGGTTAGCTCTCCTTTGTTATTCGCTTAATCCTTTTTTCTGTGAGTGGGCCGGGCTGCATGTTAGAGCCTTTCGCAGAAAAGTAATCTTTTTTTTTTCTTTCTGGTGATCCCACAGTTTGGGTTGCTATCTCATGTTAGCTCCCTCAGATTGTCCTCAGGGCATTTGGGCCCAGTCCTTACCCTAAGCACTGATGATGTAGCCCACACCTCCCTGTCCAGCCACCACTTGCTGGTGGTGGATGCGAGCGTCTGGGCTACTTCTCTGCTGGCAGTTGTGGTTAGGCATGTATTCTGTCGTTTTTTTTCTCCCAGTTATGTTGCCCTCTGAGATTCCAAAACTCCCCAAAGACCCACCTGTGAAAGGGTTTCCTACTGTTTGGAAACTTCTCGTCTTTCACGACTCCCTCCCCAGGATGGTTCTCCATCCCTAACTCTTTTGTCTCTTATTTTGTCTTTTAATATTTTGTCCTACCTCCTTTCGAAGAGAATGGGCTGCCTTTCTGGGTGCCTGGTGTCCTCCGCCAGTGTTCAGAAGTTGTTTGTGGATGTTGCTCACCATTCAAATGATCTTTTGATGAATTTGTGGGGGAGAAAGTGGCCTCCCCTTCCAATTACTACACCATCTTGGGACGGCCCCCATTATTTGTGATTTTTTTTTTTAATTTTTGAAAATTATTAATAAAGGAAAATTAGGTAGTGAAAGGAGAAAAAGATGGTAAAGTAGATAATTTTTAATGCTGGAGAGAGAAGGAAGGGGAGAGAAAGAGAGAAAGAATATTAGTTTGATGGAGATATAGCTCCTCTCTGTTGGTGAAAAGAGGGTTGAGAAGTGGGTGGGGGAATAGATGGAACAGGTCACAGTGTTGGACTTTGCCTGGATGAGTTTGAGTTCAAGATCATCCTAGGCAGGGCTAACACTTTATGAAGACCATAATTGTGCTGGCTGGAGGGGCGTCTGGAAGGACGGCACAAATGCACACAGGCATTTCTCCCTGAGCCATGCTCAGTCACAGCAGACTCCATGGTTCACTAAGTCTGATGCATATGAACATGTGTTACATGAATAGAAGAGTTTCTTATCCAAAAGAAAAAAAAAAGAAAGAAAAAAATGTGAGGAATGATGGATTAAACAAGGTTCTGTGGATTTCTTACCTCAGGACTTCCCAAAGCCCTTAATGTACAGTGTGTACCTTAAGGGCTCAGAGATCAGGAATCTCTAAGACGGGGATCTAGTTTGCAGTGTTTTCTTAACCTATTGGATCATTGGAGCCTTTTACCAGAAAACATGTAAAGGGACAACATTTCCAAAACACATCTGGGTTTTCTATGCCTGGAACTCTCTTTTCCCCAGTATGTATGTGGGTCCCTCACTGCTCTGCTTCACACGAAGCCTTCCAGTCATGACTCTATTTAAAATGAAAATACCTTGTCCTACTCCAGTACTCCATAGCCATCATTTGTTTTATTTTCTACCACACCACTTTAAATCTAATCTAGTATATATATATATTTATCTTTTTTTGGTTTTATTTTCGTTTTGTTTATTTCTGGAATATCCCCACTAGAATATAAACTCTGTGAGACATAATTTTCATTTCTTCCCCTTCTTTTACAGATACATCTCTTCTTTTACAGCACCTAGAATAGTGTCTGGCACATGGTAGGTTCTCCAAGAATATTTTTGAATCAGTGACTCTGGAAAAAAGCTTAGAGTAATAGGGCATAATTCAGTTGTGCTGGTAAACTGCAGTCAGTGCAGCCTCAGCTTGGGGTCTGGGAGATAAGGTGAGACAGTGAATGATAATTTCTACAGATACTATCAGTAGTCACCCTGAAGAAGCATTTGTGTTTAAGTTACCATTGTTGGGGGTTCACTGGAGAGGATTGAAGATAGCAATTCCAGTGACAATGTTCAAATTCGGTACCTTCTGTCACTCCTTTGCTTAAAACCTTCCAACGCTTTTCCATCCCACTCAAGTATAATCCAGTCTTCACCACAATCTCCAAAGCTCTGCATGGTCACCTTCCTCCCCTAGCCATTTTCTTTCTTATCTGACATAATCCAATAGTTATATAATGTGAGTCATATATGTAATTTTCAAGTTTTTAGTAGAAATGTTACAAATAAAAAAAGAAATAAGTGTAGTTAATTTCAATAATCTACTTTAACCGAGTACAGTCCCAATATTATCAGTTCAACACTCAATCAATGTAAAAATTATTGATGCAGTATTTCACCTTCACTTTCACATTAATCTTTGGCATTTAGGTTGTATCATACTTACAGCACATCTCATTGTTGATCAGCTACATTTCCAGTGCTCAGTGGCTATATATGACTTACCTTCCCAGGAAGTTTCTTCCTCAATTTCTCTCCTCCAAATCCTCTGTTCTAACCACTGTGGCCTCCTTGCTTAGCCTCCTTGCTGTCCTTATAATAGAACAAACACATTTTTGCCTCAGTAGGTTGTCAAATTAATGAAATACGAAGCACCCATTTCAGTTTATATTTCAGATAAATTTTCAAGTATAAGTGTGTTCCAACTATTACAAGGGTCCTACTGGCAACACTCAGGGACACACAGGCATCACAGGGAATATGCTGGTATTTTATCTGACAGCCCTACACATCAGGCCATTTGCTTTTCCTCTTCCTTCTACCTGGAATGTTCTTCCCCAATTACCACACTTCCCTCAGTACACTCGGATTTCAGATCAAAGGCCTTAGGGAGGCCTTTTCTTATGACTCAAAATATAACAAATATATCTGTCTCTCTACAGCATTACTTATCACTTCCTTATCCTGTATTATTTTTACAACTATAATTTATAGTTTTTAAAATCTCTTTTTATTTGTGAATTTCCCCTCCCCCGTTAGAATATAGGTTTTATGAATATTTATTTTGTTTCCTATTGTCTCTTCAGTGTCAAGCAAAGATGCTTGGTACATAGAAGATATTCAGTAAATATGTGTTCAATAAAGAAGGGAAGGAAAGAACGACATAACGCTATTGGCAGCAACATGAATGGACCTAGATATTGTGATGCTGAGTGAAATAAGTCATAAAGAGAAGGAAAAATATTGTATGACATCCCTTTTGTGTGGAATTTTTAAAAATGATACAAATGAACTTACTTATGAAACAGAAATTCCCACAGAAAACAAACATATGGTTGCCATGGGGGGAGAATAGGGGAGCAATTGTTACGGAGTTTTGGATCAACATGTACACTCTGCTATATTTAAAATGAATAACCAACAGAGTCCAACTGTATAGCACAGGGAACTCTGCTCAATATTATGTGGCATCCTGGATAGGAGGGGAGTTGGGAGAAAATGAATATATGCATATGTATGGCTGAGTCCCTTCGCTGTCCACCTGAAACTATCACAACATTGTTAATCAGCTATATTTCAATACAAAAAAAAAGTTTAAAAAAAATAAAAAAGGGAAGGAAGACATAGTGGAAAGTTTTAAATATATATATATATATATATATATATATATATATATATATATATATATACACACACACACGTGTACTATTTTTGCAACCCCATGGACTGTAGCCCGCCAGGCTCTTCTGTCCATGGGATTCTCCAGGCAAGAATACTGGAGTGGGTAGCCATTCTCTTCTCCAGGGGATCTTCCCAACCTAGGGATCGAACCTGAGTCTCATGGATTGCAGGCAGATTCTTTACTGTCTGAGCTGCCAGGGAAGCACATATGTATATACATGTATGTATATATATTTAGAAAAATTATGGACTTTTGAGTTGAACATTCATAAAATAGAATCTTGAATCTGCTTCTTATCAGGTGCCCAATGCTTAATTTCCTAAAATGAAATTTTATTATGCATCTAAAATACTGTTGAGAGGATTTATAAAGTGTTTAATAAATCATTTATTACTTGTCTGCTATATACTAAGCAATAAATATAGTGGTATGGACAATAATAATTATAGTAAACAGTAACAGTAATTTTTGTTCTTATGACTGCCAGTCCTTAGCTGTTATTCCAAATTACCCAAATCTCCAAAATTTGAGTATTTCTGCATAAGCTTGAGACTTTATATTTGGAGGCAGAACTTGCCTTGAAGTGACATGAGGCTATTTAGAGTTCACATTTATGTAACTTGGTGTGACTATAGAGTCACATATCACTGCAGAAATATTTATGTGCTTGATTACAGATGCTACCTCAGACCCATCTGTGGCTAGTTATATATTATAAAGCAAATATGCCATAAACTTTCTTACACCTAAAAATTATCTAAATTTTCAAATACATCTGGTCCCAAGATTTCAACAAAAGAGAGAAGACATCTCTTAGCTCCTTGCCAGTCTTGAGGCTTTGCCAAATAAAACATCAAAGAACAGCATACTGTTACTCCTGTCAAGTCTTGCTATCCATTCGACTATTAGGTTTTTCAGAAAATTTGAGTCTACATTTTTCTTTTTTCTAACAATCTTAACATATCTAGGAAATCTTTTTTTAAATTGTTTAGCACTCTGTTCTAACAAATCTGTCATTTTCCCAGTCTATTGGCAACGTGTGCGCTCAGCCACTCAGTCATGTCTGACTCTTTGCAACCCCATGGACTGTAGTATGCCAGTTCCTCTGCCCATGGAATTTTCCAGGCAAGAATACTGCAGTGGGTTATCATTTCCTTCTCCGTGGGGATCTTCCCAACCCAGGGATTGAACTCACATCTCCTTCGTTGGAGGGCAGACTCTTTACCAGCTGTGCGCCTGGGAAGCCTATCTATTTGCAGTAGATCAGAATCATGTCAAAGAAAGCAGATGTGGCCATTTATTCATAAATGAGCGGTCTTCTGAGTGGGGGAGGCTCTGAAATTACTAGCCTTCTATTTTTAAAAATGCTTTCTTTCACTTAAAAATCCTGATAGAAAGGAATTTATATCCACTCATATCTAACATAATGAATCTGGAGATAGAAGCTTGCATCCCTTTATACTCTTGGGGTCAAATTTCTCTGCTGTCAAAAAGGAGCATGAGTACAGTGAAGAGAGCAGTTGTTAAGACAGACAGTATGTTTATGGTGAAGATGTAACTCGTGAAGAATATAACTGAGAACTTGCTGATTTTGCATGCTTTTATCCACAAATGCTTTCCCATATGGCTTCAACCTTGTGTTCTGCACACGTTTAAAAACTCCCCTGCAGTTACTCCTTCTCTCTAACGGTTGCAGTGTGCTAATATTTTTATTTCTTCTTCTGTGTTGTGCTTGTGTGACCAAGTACCTGTCAGCCCAAATCATGGTCCTCTTGCCCATGTCATGTTTAGCCTAACTATATTGACTTGAGAGTTTACTATCTCACAGAAAAAAATATAACAAACAAAATAATCCCAGGTATATATAACTACATAATTTTACCTTTTATGTAGTGAAGTACAAGATATATGCACACACTACCTGTTTTTTCTTTTAATGCCACATAGTATCATTTTCAAAAATACTTTAACCACTGTTACATTTGAAAAGAATATCAACAGATTTCTTAAACATTATTATTATAATCTGAAGGTTTATGTGTCTCAACAATCATATGTTGCAATCCTTTCACCTAAGGTCATGGTATTGGGAGATGGAGCCTTTGGGAGTGATTGTGAAGTGGAATTAGTGCTAAGAATGCTCCCTTGCTCCTTCTACCATGTGAAGATTCTGGGACAAAGCACTATCTATGAGGAAGCAAACCAGACACTGAATCTGCCAGTGCCCTGATCTTGAATTTCCCAACTTCCAGAACTTTGATAAACCTTTTCTGTTGATCATAAGCCACTGTGTATGCCATTATGTTATAGCAGTCTAAACACACTAAGACAATTATTCTAAATCTATCTTCTATAGACCTTTCTATGTTTTGTGATGATGGCTTGGGTATTGATTATAACTGAAATTTGGAATATACATACTTTGAAAAATAAATATGTAACATTTTCCTGTAAGCACTAGTAGAAACTCATGTACATACTTAATGCTACCCATGCCCTGTTTTGCACAGATCCAAAACTTATGGCTCTTAATTTACTGAGTTACAATAACATCATCTATTTAAGCATTTGAGGACATATCATGACTAGGCTTTGAAGCGGACTTTCAGGTGAACTCTTTGCTGGATACTTTTGAAAGCATCCTTACTTTGACTGTAAGAAGTTCTAGGTCCATACTGCTTTTATTTAGCCCCAGGGAATATTTCCAGTCATCATTAAAAGCAGTGACTCCATCAAATGGAATAAACTGTGAAGTTGTGATGCTTTGTTCATTCATTCCTTGACTATGGTAATGTAAGTTAACTTACAGAAATACTGTGTGCTATTTTAATGACATGTCACATAACTTCATAGTTATGAGTACAAGCAGATTTTTTAAACTAATTATTTGTTATTTTGTTGTTCAGTTGCTCAGT
This sequence comes from Okapia johnstoni, assembly GCA_024291935.2. NCBI lineage: Eukaryota > Metazoa > Chordata > Mammalia > Artiodactyla > Giraffidae > Okapia > Okapia johnstoni. The sequence continues at coordinate 50,394,448 of CM044314.1, forward strand.
CATGTCTGACTCTTTGCAACCCCATGAATACCATACCAGGCTTCCCTGTCCATCACTATCCCCCAGAGTTTGCTCTAACTCATGTCCTTTGAGTCAATAATGCAATCCAACCATCTCATCCTCTGTTACCCACTTCTCCTCTTGCCCTCAATCTTACACAGCCTCAGGGTCTTTTCCAATGAGTTGGCTCTTCACATTAGATGGCCAAACTAATTATATGAATCAATTTTATATCTGGCATCAATGTAAAAGAATCCCAGTTTATAAGTGGGTTTTAAATTAAGCTGCTACATGTATGTTTTATAATCATGCAAAACATATCAACCAATATTATGTATTTTTACATCAAACTATTTGAATTATAATTACTAAATTATCAAACTTTTAAAATATTTGTCTCCCTTAATAAGCTCAGGTTTCTGTCAAGAATACCAAAAACCAGTACTCATGATGCATTCATTTTTATGATATCACATTATGTATTTATGTAACAGAGAAAAACAAACCTGACTCCATATTGAATCTATTCTTTTCGCTCTAACCTTTGTGCTCTGTTCCCTGTGCTTAGTCACGCTGTCTCTGCAGTTTGTTGCTTGTAGCCTGAAATAGACATGGTAACCATGTTCAAGACTCTTTTCTTTAAAGGTGTAACACTTTTCCATTCATATAGAAATAAGTTGCAGAACAGAGAATAGCATTTTTCTTAGAATAGCATTTGTCATTTGTTAGAGGTTTACAGAAACACTGTGACTAGACCTAGATGGACACTTGCAAGAACAAAGGATTCCAGCACTAGGAAGTTCGCAACAACCAACCATCCTACTCCGTTTTTAGTATCTTAAAAGAAGCCTGGATTCTAACTTGAGTAAGATGGTTTGGGACATTAGTTCACCATCTTTTTAATCTTCTAGCTTTCCAAATAAAATTGCAATTCCTTGCCTTAACACCTAGTCTCTCAATCTATTGGCCTGTCATGTGGCAAGCAGTATGAGGTTGGTTTCAGTAACCTTTAGACAAGAGCACAAAAGTATAGCTGACACAGCTATGAGCTAATGATTTTACCTCTTTTCCTGATCTTTGTCCTGAATGTTTTGGAGTGGTTTAGTTCAGTGCTTCTTAACCTTTGGAAGGCATCAGAATCACCTGGAGGGCTTGCTAAAACTGACTGCTGGTCTCGACCCCAGAGGCTCTGATTCAGTAATATTTATGACAGGTTCTCTGTAGATGCTGATGCCATTGGTCTGGAGACCTCACTTTACTAATCTTCAGTTACTTTGGTCTACCAAGTCAGTGTCTTCTCAACCCAGCACTGTCTGCATCAGAAGAGAAGGAGATATCACTTCCATCACCATCCCTAAGGACACTGGGAAATTTGAAGCCATTTGGTATCACAGATGCGACTCTTATTTTTAGTGGACAATAACAACAAAAGACAGAATCCAAACAAATATAAATCTTAACCAAAATCTTTCCATGCCTTTTTGTTTCTGTTTCTGGCCAAAATACAGACCTTGCTTTCTCAAGCTAAATAGTGTCAGAGGTGGTTCATTGTTATGGTTATTTTTTAAGTAATGCTATTTTCTTTTTATCTCAAGAATTTTAATTTTGAACATTTCTCAGAGCCATGGGTTATATTCATAGACTTGTTTTTGATTATTGTGTCATTCTCATATCCCCTAATTTACAAAAGTCAGTTAAAATAAAAATTGTGAAGATATAAGAACATACGTTAAATGTAAAATTCAAAACACCATTCAGAAAGTTCATAAAGAAAGACTTTCTATTGGTCCAGGTAATATAACACTCTCAGAATTCCTAAAACCATCAGAAACTAGCCATTAGCTCAATTTTTTAAAACAAACACATAAACATAAGCCTTTGATAGTTGCTCTATTGCTGTAAAGGATAAACACCTAGTCTCCACTAAAAGCAATCTAATTCACCAAAACATTTTCTTGTATTTTAATTTAGGAACACCACATGAATTTCCTGAAATAATGATAACTAGGTGCACCACAAGTGCACTTAGGAATCCTTCCTTTCCCATCATAAGCCATTTCCTTTGCTTTAGTTCTGGGACAGTTGATACAGCAGGTGGTCCAGGAGTTTGAAGAAACCTGTGCCCTGTGGTTATGTTGTAGAGCAGGTTAAGAAGGATAACTAGTAGAGGTACTTTTCACTAAGGTAGCAGTCGATAGAACACTCTGAGTTCAAGAAACAGGCATTTAAGTAGATTTTGATAAGAGCTTGATAAGAGTCTCCAGAAGTGGACAGGAATTGAACTTATGCCAGCACAGTGGATTTTTTTGTTGTTGTCGTTTCTGTTTCCAAGACTGTTCTTACCATTCTTATTTCCCTTTTGGCTGAGTGCAATTGATTAATTTTTTTGTCTGTCCCCAATCTTATTGTAGTACCTCTCAGGAGAATGAATATATGATGATTTTCTTTTCTCATTACTGTCCTCATATTGTCTCTAGAAATAACTAACGTGCCATTCTGTATTATTAAGACATTTGTTACATGAGCGATAAAGAACTAACATTCCTTATCTCATTCTATAGTACCATTTTGATTGCAAAGGAGCTGGCTCAGATAAAAATTAGCTCTGTGCTCAGGTTAATTTCATTTGGTGAAGTGATCCTATTCCAAATGCATTCTACAAGGATTCCCCTGTTCTAAGTTCTGATGTGGGAGGATTTATCTAATGTGAAAAAAACAATGCTAAGGAAATAAAAAGGGTAGTTTCAGTGCATTTAAAATAATGAGATAGGCACTGTAATGCAAGCTCTCTTTTATATATAACAGGAAAGGAGAAAAATAGGACAGAAATCTCTACCATAAATTAAAGATAAAAATCATTGAGAAGTTTGATCCATGAGTATATGTGTCTGTATGCATGCTTGCATGTGCATTTTGTATCCTTTACAAAATAGCGGGTCTGATAGATTTAGGTCATGTTAAAAGAATATGTTATTACGAGCCTACTGTTTACATGAAAATATAAGCATAGAAATGTGAGGAATGTAGAAGGTGATGGCTAAAAACTTTTTTTTCTTTTTTTTAAATCTTGTTAACCTGGAGAATTCTTTGATTTCCAAAAGGGAGATCCATATTTAGATCTGCAAACACATCTTTGCAAATATTTATTAGGCATGCTTTGTAAGTACAACTCAGTATGAGCAAGGCCAGCAGAATGCTGCTGTGTGTCTAAAAGAGTTCAGACGTGTTGCCAGATTGAACTTTTAGAAAAGGATTTCTGTGTATGTGTGTGTATGTTTGTTTATCGGTGCTTTCAAAAGAATAATAAGGACCATTATATATTGACTGTTTACTAGAGGATATGATCTATCTTAGCCATGATACATGTATGGTCTCCTTTCTCCTTAGAAAAAGGAGAGGTCGGATTATGAGGTAGGATTATGAGGTAGTGAGATAGGATTAAGGATTATGTATTGGTAGTTTACAGATGAAGAATGGGGATCAGGAAAGTTAAGGTATTTCCTCAATGTCACACAGTCACTTAAGTGGTGGTTCTGTTCAGCCTAGTTCTGTTCAGCTCCAGAGTTAATGCATTATATCCACTATTGTCTAATACCTCAGGATGAAGCTTCTTTCTGAAGTCTTAAATGCTGAAGGGCCTCTAAGAGGGAATCATATGCTAAGTTTGCAGTCAGAATACCACTGGTTATAGACAAATGAAAATCTACATTTTCTTAACTAACACATTGCATAAGATTGATCTTTTTAGCTTGTAAATTGCTACAGTTTTGTAATTGTAATTCTAGGACATCAAATATCCTATGTGTATGGCCCCTGATACAATATATGGTGAGAGATATTTTAAAGGTGTTGCTGCCTCTGTTAATAAATTATACTCATTCATAGAAAGGTCCATTCACTTTTGTAAGCTTTTGGTGAAATAGCCTCAGTGTTTCGTAAAAAAACATACCATGTCAGAGCAAGTAACTGCACCCCGTAAAACTCGAATGTAACAAGTGTCTGGAATCCAGACTCAGGTGTAGGCTTTCATAATTACTGGGAGATTTGTGTGGACACTGGATACAGGCTTTAATGACCTTGTGATAACAGATAATACTTCTCATGCTAGAGAAATAATTTCATTCAACAGCCATTAAAAGAAGCTAAAATTTCCAGCCAGACCTAGGTCCAATGATATTGGGTCACCTGGATGTTTCAGCATGAAACTTTAAGGTCACCAAGCTTGACTTTTAGTTAGTTACAGAAACTGGTACCCAATTAAAATGCTCCTTGGCAAGCAACTTTCTTGGGCAAAGCAGACTAATTACTGTAGGGAATGAGGATAGCCATGCTTTAAATCATACTGTCTAACCTCAGAAGCAGGAACAGGTCAGTGCCAAGAACATAGATGCAGAGGGTAGTGAAAAGGAAGGAATAACATGTGCACTAATATTAAATCTTACCTACCTGAAAGGACACTGAATGACACTAAACCTCATTCTTGGGTTTAGTTGATAACTGTCCAAAACTTTAATATGTGTGACATGTACAAATTTGTGCATCTAGAATTTAAGTTCTTACTCTATTCATATTTTTAAATTACACTTGTATTGGAATTGATGTTACTCTCAAAATATGTGATAAATCAGTTTGGTTCATTTCAGTTTCTCAGTCGTGTTCAACTCTGCAACTCCATGGACTGCAGTATGCCAGGCTTCCCTGTCCATCAGCAAATCCCAGAGCCTACTCAAACTAATGTCCATCCAGTACATGATGATATCCAACCATCTCATCCTCTGTCGTCCCCATCTCTTCCTGCTTTCAACCTTTCCCAGCATCAGGGTCTTTTCCAATGAATCGGTTCTTTGCATCAGGTGGCTAAAGTATTGGAGTTTCAACTTCAACATCAGTCCTTCCAATGAATATTCAGGACTGATTTCCTTTAGGATGGACTGGTTGGATCTTCTTGCAGTCCAAGGGACTCTCAAGAGTCTTCATCAACATCACAGTTCAAAAGCATCAATTCTTCAGCGCTCAGCTTTCCTTATAGTCCAACTCTCACATCCATACATGACTACTGGAAAAACCATAGCTTTGACTAGAAGGACCTTTGTTGGTAAAGTAATGTCTTTGCTTTTTAATATGTTGTCTAGGTTGGTCACAGCTTTTCTTCCAAGGAGCAAGCGTCTTTTAATTTCATGGCTGCAGTCGCCATCTGCAGGGATTTTGAAACCCCCCAAAATAAAGTTTATCACTGTTTCCTTTGTTTCCTCATCTATTAGCCATGAAGTGATGGGACCAGATGATGCCATGATCTTAGTTTTCTGAATGTTGAGTTTTAAGCCTGCTTTTTCACTCTTTTTTCACTTTCATCAAGAGGCTCTTTAGTTCTTCACTTTCTGCCATAAGGGTAGTGTCATCTGTATGTCTGAGGTTATTAATATTTCTCCCAGCAAAGTTGATTCCAGCTTGTGCCTCATCCAGCTCAGCTTTTTTCATGATGTACTCTGCATATAAGTTAAATAAGCAGGGTGACAATATATAGCCTTGATGTGCTCCTTTACCAATTTTGAACCAGTCTGTTGTTCCATGTCCAGTTCTAACTGTTGCTTCTTGATCTGCATACAGATTTCTCAGGAGGCAGGTCAGGTGATCTGGTATTTCTATCTTTTAAGAATTTTCCATAGTTGGTTGTGATCCATACAGTCAAAGGCTTTGGAGTAGTCAATAAAGCAAATGTAGATTTTTTTTTGGAACTCTCTCACTTTTTCGATGATCCAGCGGATGCTGGCAATTTGATTTCTGGTTCCTCTCCCTTTTCTAAATCCAGATTGAACATCTGGAAATTCACAGTTCACGTACTGTTGAAATCTGGTTTTGAGAATTTTGAGCATTACTTTGCTGGCGTGTGAGATGAGTGCAATTGTGCAGTAATTTGAACATTCTTTGGCACTGCCTTTCTTAGGGACTGAAATGAAAACTGACCTTTTCCATTCCTGTGGCCACTGCTGAGTTTTCCATTTTGCTGGCATATTGAGTGCAACACTTTTACAGCATCATCTTTGAAGGTTTGAAATAGCTCAACTGGAATTCCATCACCTCTGCTACTTTGTTCGTAGTGATGCTTCCTAAGCATTGTAAGGATCCTAAGGCCCACTATACTTCACATTCCAGGATGTCTGGCTCTAGGTGAGTGATGACACCATCATGGTTATCTGGGTGATAAATAGCTGCTTGAAATGATTTTTCAATTAATGGAGGTGAATGTGGCTTGCCTGCTTTAATAACTTTTTTTCCTCCTTTTATCTGTTGTATTCTATGGTGATATGATCACAGGCAAGAAGTAAACAGGAAGATCTCAATGTTTTCTTAAGAATAATAAGGGATGACATTGACCTACTTTTTAATGATTTACATAAGGAATCTATGCATGATGGTAATTCTCATAGCTTAAAAAAACCAACTCAGTAGATTTATAGTCACTTCCTAAAAGTTTGACCTGCTTCCTAGTTTAGCTAAAGCAAAGGTGGATAATGTCTTAACACTCTGTAGAGAAATCTGTGATTGTTAGGTATAGCACAAACACACATAAATAAGTATAAACTTACACAGGCACATACACAAACACACAGGAATAAGCCTCACCAGAATTCTACAAAGAAAGGCTTCGGTTGGTTTTTCTCCTCTAAAAAATGAATTTTGACTCTTGTAGACAGATTACATTCAATGCAGTATTTTAAAAATAATAATAATTATGTACTCCTTAACTAAGGAGTGTTTGAAGATTAAAAAAGGAGATATTCTGAAAATGATAGAACCCAATCCACAAATTAAAGTTTTATAAATATCATATCTCTCTATAAATAAAAAAGCATAGTAGATATATGTTTCAATATCAACTTGCCAACTTAAAATGTAACAAAAAGGTGATAAACTGAAGCCACATAGCTTAACACTGTTGAATCTTTTTATTGTATTGTATGTGCTTTGTGTTGAAAGAGATACCATCTGCTTCTCTGTGACTACTTCTTTCTCTGCAGCTTTATTAGTAAATCACATGTTTCTATGTCTTGACTATGTCTTGTTTTCAACTACTGCAACTTAATTAATCAGTGACTATGTATGGTTTGTTTTTTTCTCGTAAGTTCTGCATGATACTCGCTATAGTTATGTGATGTTTCAGCTCTTGTTCTCTTTGACAACTGCATTATTCTGCTCAATGTGTTCCCCTTGCTCTGGTGATTATGGAGCTTTAAACATCTTTTCATAAGTAGTTGTTGTTGTTGTTCATTCGCTCAGTCGTGTCTGACTCTTTGTAACCCCATGGACTGCAGCATGCCAGACTTCCATGTCCTTCACCATCTCCCGGAGTTTGCTCAAACTCATGTCTATTGAGTTGGTGATTCCATCCAACTATCTCATCCTCTGTCGTCTCCTTCTCCTCCTCCCTTCAATCTTTCCCAGCATCAGGGTCTTTTCCAATGAGTTGGCTCTTTTCATCAGGTGGCCAAAGTATTGGAGTTTCGACTTCAGTATCAATCCTTCCAATGAATATTCAGGGTTGATTTCCTTTAGAATTGATTGGTTTGATCTTCTTGCAGTCCAAGGGACTCTCAAGAGTCTTCTTGAGCACCACAGTTCGAAAGTATCAATTCTTCATTGCTCAGCCTTCTTTATGGTCCAATTCTCACATCCATACATGACTACTGGAAAAACCACAGCTTTGACTAGATGGACCTTTGCTGACAAAGTAATGTCTCTGTCTTATAATATGCTGTCTAGGTTTGTCATAGCTTTTCTTCCACGGAGCAAGCGTCTTTTAATTTCATGGCTGCAGTCACTGTCCACAGTTATTTTGGAGCCCAAGAAAAAGTCTGTCACTTTTCATTGTTTTCCTGTCTATTTGCCATGAAGCTATGGGAACAGATGCTATGATCTTCGTTTTTTGGATGTTGAGTTTTAAATATTAATAACTTCAGATATTCAGATGACACCAACCTTATGGCAGAAAGCAAAGATAAATTAAAGAAGCTCTTGATGAAGGTAAAAGAGGAGAGTGAAAAAGCCGGCTTAAAACTCAGCATTCATAAGAAGAGTTGCTGTGTATTTGAGAGGTAAGTAAAAAACCGATCCTACATTTTTGTAGCACCATGGATTTTCAACTTTAGCATCACCAAGCTCTCCTCTGGGAGTCATAGTTGAGAAGTGGCTCAAGGGAATTTATTGCTTTAACACTTTTCATGCACTGTTGTGAAAAATCAATTGTTCTATGGCTGAAGGCCCTCTACGTGTAGTAATCTTCACAGTTAAAGCTGTTTGAAGAAGAATTTGAAAGGTTGTTAACACTTTCATGGGAATTCCTCCTGCTGAGTGGTGAAGGAGAACCATCTCTAATTCTTAGAGCAGTGCTGTCCCTTAGAACTTTCTGTGATGAGAAAAGTGTTCTATATGTGTGTTGTCCAGTATGATGTTGTTTAGTCACTCAGTTGTGTCCAGCACTTTTGGAGCTCCATGGACTGCAGCCCGCCTGGCTCCTCTGTCCATGGGATTTCCCAGGCAAGAATACTGGAGTGGGATTGCCATTTCCTTCTCCAGGGGATCTTCCTGACCCCAGAATTGAACTCACATCTCCTGCATTGGTATGTGGATTCTTTACTACAGAGCCACCTGGAAAGCCCAGTCCAGTATGTTAGCCACTACTTATATGTGCTGTTGGGCACTTGAAATGTGGCTAGTGTGAACAGGAAATGAATTTTATGTTTCACTTCAAGTATACATTTTCTGTACAATATTATATAAGTTACAGGTGTATAATACAGTGATTTGAAATTTTTAAAGGTTACACTTCATTTATAGTTATTATAAAATTTTGACTATATTTCCCATGATATACAGTATTTTATACCTAATACCTAATAGTTTGTACTTCTGAATCCCCTTTCCCTGTATTGCCCCTTTCTTCCCTCTCCCCACTGGTAACCACTAGTTTGTTCACTAGATCTGAGTATATTTTAGATTACACATGTAAGTGATATCATACAGTATTTGTCTTTGTCTGACTTATTTCACTTAGCATAATACCCTCCATGTCCATCCATGTTGCTTCAAATAGCAAAATTTTTGTTTTTTTTAAATAGCTTAGTATTTTATACGTATATATTCCGTTGTGTATATATGTGTGTGTGTGTATTTATATATGTCACAACTTCTTTATCCATTCATCTGTTGATGGACACTTAGGCTGCTAAATTTTATTTAATTAAGTATGATTTAAATGGTCACTTATGGCTAGTAGCTGTAATATTACACAGTGCAGCCCTAGAGGATAACTGAAAATTTTGTCCAGAAATTTGGTTTGTGATATACCTGTGTAGTCCTACTTTGTATTTGGGGTTCTGTCATTGATTTTAAACTGCATAATTATTGAAAAGACACATATATGTACAGTTATATCTGTGTGTATATGTATATGTGCATGTGTATGGATATAGATACATGACTACCTTTCAGGAAGCCACCAATCTTGAAAGAGAGATGAGTAAATGATGCAATTAGAGAATGTATGTATTAAGTTCAATAAGGCCATTTCTTTTGATTTTCCTTGAATCAGAGAAGAAGAAATTAATGAAGTGCTATTATTTGATTAGTTGTAAATCTAAGTATACCCTAATGTCCACTCATTAATATTGATACTATACAAGAGGTCATCTTATACTCATGGATATTTAGAAGACAAGGTCATGAAAATTCCTTTACTGTGTAAGAAGTTGCACCTGAGCTTTCCTAACCTGTAGAGCTTCTGGCATCATGCAGACATTACTATTCTACGAAGCCCCTGTTTAACCTTTTTGATGGATTAGGTGACACATGGTAATACACTGGCTGCATTACAAACAAGAATTTAAAATGTCTTTGGTGAGATTATGCTCTGGACTCAGTCCTATACTACATTAAAATTGTCAAATCAATTTTTGGATTTGGTTATAGAACAGATTGCAGCAATATAATACCATCATTTGGATGTTGGGTAAAATTCTGTATTTTGGCATTAGGCATATGGAAGATAATGTTAGTCATTATGAACTGTGAAAATCCTCTAGTCCATTTAGGTAGTGAGTAAAAATTTATTGAATGTTGGTATTGATTGAATTCTCTACTGGAAAGAATGTTCAAGTCACATGCCATTCTATCCATAGGCAAATGGTAATTTTTTCATTGAGTTAGAAATGTTGACTTTATTTTTCTGATAATTTCCCTTCTTTTTAGAAGTTTTTGTTGTTTTCCATAATAATGCAATATGTGATTATAGTCCAGGTTCGATGCATGAGACAAGTGCTCAGGGCTGGTGTAATGGGATGACCTAGAGGGATGGGATGGGGAGGGAGGTAGGAGGGGGGTTCAGGATAGGGAACACATGTAAACCCATGGCTGATTCATATCAACGTATGGCAAAAACCACTACAATATTGTAAAGTAATTAGCCTCCAATTAAAATAAATTAATTAATTAAAAAAGAAAGCAAAACAACAACAAAAAAATAAAATATGCTGTTCTCCTTGAAAAAAAACACAGGGAAAAGCAGGAATCTGAAAAGTTTGTCAAACATTCAATAAAATATACTCACTGATTACTCTTAAAAAATCCTAACACACTTAAGATAAGACCATAGAAGCATTCACTTGAAATCAAGAATAAAATATGCACTTATCTTTATAACTATTTAATTTTTCTAGAGGTACTGACAAATACAATAAGATATAGAGCAAAAATATTAGTGAATAAGAGAAAATTAATGTTACAATTTGTAAACAAAATTTTCCCCAATAGGAAACTTTAGAAGACAAACTAAGAATACTAGAAAATTTTACAATTTAATAAATTAACTATGTGCCAGCAAACATAATTTATAGACTGAAACTCTGGTGATGGACTGGCTAATTTCAAATATTAGAAGGATGTGTAATTTTTTGTTAATCACTTACTTTCTATATGCCTCAAATTCATTAGCTATTAAATGGATATGACAAAGGCACAGAATTATGTGTATTAAATAGCATGATTCATGTAAATTAACAAAGTATCTGGCACATAGTATATGTTCAATAAATGCTAGTAAATTATCACTGTAGTTGCTACAATGATATATATAGTGAAATGATACTGCTACAGTAGCAAAAATGGGAAAAATAGGAAAGTATGAAAACATTAATGCAAAAGATGATAGGAATAAATTGGGAATTTTAAGTTTTTTTTTTAAACTAAACTGTAGAAAGACTGTAGATGATGAATATCGTAAACACTATTGCAACTGTTTACTTAAAATAGGTACAAATAATGAGCCAAGAGCATAGATAAAACAGAGAAATAAAAATAAGAAAAAGAGAAAAGAAATAAAAAACAGGACTGAAAGCAAACAATTTAAAATTTATAGATTTCTATCCAACCATATCAATAAACAGAAATTATTCAACCACACAGCCTTCCTAGGTGGCTCAGTGGTAAAAAATCCACCTGCCAATGCAAGAGATGCTGGAGATGTGAGTTTGATCCCTAGGTTGAGAAGATCCCTTGAAGGAGGAAATGGCAACCTACTCCAGTATTCTTGCCTAGAGAATCCCATGGATAGTGGAACCTGGTAGGCTACAGTCCATGGGATCACAAAGAGTCAGATACGACTGAGCAACTGAGCATGCACACATGCATGCATGCATTCTACCACACAGTTAAAAGACTGAGCTTGTCAAACTGGATAAGATTTAAGACCCAACTATAAAAAGTCTAAAAGAAAACCACTTTAAATATAGACATGTACACATATTAAAAGTAAATATCTGATAAAGGATGTACTATGGAAAGATTAATTTTAAAATGATGTAGTTATATTAATATAACATAAATTATAAACATAACAAGGAATATTACTAGAGATATTAAAAGAATGAAAGATATTAAATACTGATGAAGTGGTCACATAAGAAAACATGACAATACTAAATAAGTCTGTACCTAAGAAAGGGGTTTTTCACAAAACAAAAAATGATAAAACTGAAGAAAGAAATATACAGACCCATAGTTGTCATTAGAGACTTCAAAATCTGTCTCTCAATGAAGTAGAGAAAAATCAGTGAGAATGTGGAAGGCTTTAATGCAGCTATTAACCTTAACTGTCAACTATCAACCAGAATGACCTAAATGACATTTCAAGATTAGTCTAAACAATATCAGCAATTCAAGTACACTTACAGACTTCACCAACATAGACCATATTCTGAGTCATAAATATCTCAATAAATTTACAGAAATTGAAATCATACACAGTATTATTTGAGTATTGATTGTGTTGAATCAGTAGATCAAGTTGGGAAGACCTGATATTTTCTCAATGTTGAATCTTAATGTCCATACACATGGAGTATCTCCATTTATTAACTTATTTTTTTCCATAATAGTTTTATAGTTTCCCTTGTATCAATCTTGCACATGTTTTATAAGATTTATACTTAAATATTTCATTTCTGGAAGTGCTAATGTAAATGGTATAGTATTTTAAATTTCAAAGTCCAGTTGTTCATTGCTGGCATGTAAGAAAGCAGTTGACTTCTGTATATTAACCTTGTATTTAAACTTTATTATAGTCACTTAGCTCAAGGAGCTTTCTCATGGATTCTTTGGGATTTTCTACATAGGCGATCACATCATCCACAAATAATTCAGTTTAATTTCTTCCTTTGCAACCTGTTTACCTTTCTTTTCCTTATTTTCTTATGTATTTATTTAGGGCTTCCAGATTATGTTGAAGAGCAGGGGTGACATGGGACATCTTTGTCTTGTTTCTGAACTGAGAGGGAAAGCTTCTAGGTTATCACCATTGAGTATAATGATAGCTGTAGATTTTTTGCAGATGATCTAACAAGTTGAGGAAGATCCCTTCTATCCATGGTTTCATAACAGTTTTCATAAAAAATGAGTGTTAGATTTTTGTCAAATGCATTTTCACATCCCCTGATATCATCATATTATTTTTTTTCCTTTGGCCTGTTAATATGATGGATTATACTTGATTTTCAAAAGTTGAACAAAGCCTGCATACTTGGAATAATTTCCATTTTGTCATGGTGCACAGTTCTTTTCATACATTGTTAGCTTTGATTTGCTGTTTTTTTGTTGAGAATTTTTGCATCTGTGTTCATGAGAGATACTAGTCTGTAGTTTTCCTTTCTTGTAATATTTGTCCAGTTTTGGTATTAGGATATGCTGACCTTACACAATGAGTTAGGAAATATTCCCTCTCTTCTTTAAGAGGTTGCAGAGAATTGATAAAATTTCTTCCTTAATGTTTGGTAGAATTCACTAGTGAACACAGCAGAGCCTGGTGCTTTCTGCTTTGTTTTCTATTTTTGGTCATTAATAATTGACTCAATTTCTTTAATAAACATAGGTTTATGCATATGATCTGTTTTTCTTTGAAGTTTTGTAGATTGTGTCTCTAAGTGAACTGATCCTTTTTATCTAAGTTATCAAATTGGTGGATAATAAATTTTTTATATTTTTTATTATGTTTATTATAAATGGGATCAATAGCTACATCTTCTTTCTGTTTTGGAAATTTATATCTTCTTTTTATCTTAGTCTAGCTAAACATTTTTCAATTTTATTGTTCTTTTCAAAGAACTAGCTTTCAGTTTGGTTTTTCTCTATTAACTTCCTGTTTTCAATTTCACTGATTTCTGCTCTAGTTTTTATTATTTCTTGCATTCTGCTTAGCTTGTATTTAATTTGCTTCTCTTTTCTTAGTTTCTTAAGGTAGAAGTTGAGATCTGTGTTTTGGTTTCTGATATTAACTTTGGAAACTTCTCAAGAATTGGGTTAAACAAGTCTTTTTGATGTGTTGTTGAGGTGTAGGTGAAGGGAAGCACTCTGTAATTTCTATAGTCCTATGATTTGATCTCAGTCTTTAGTCTACTTGTGCACCTGGGCTGTGATCTTTATAGGTGGCTCTCAGTCCCCCACAACCCTTCTAGATAGAGGTTAGATGGGCTGGAATTAAGTATTTTCCTATCTACATGGAAGTCTACAGGAGACAAAAATCTGAGTATTCATATTCCTTACTGTCAAAGGCTAGAGGAAGCTGCAGTTGAGCGTTTTTCTTCCCCTAGGTGGGTTCCTTATGACAATACAGTAGAAGTCAGAAATAGATTTAAAGGACTAGATCTGATACACAGAATGTCTGATGAACTATGGATGGAGGTTTGTGACATTGTACAGGAGACAGGAATCCAGACCATCCCCAAGAAAAAGAAATGCAAAAAAGCAAAATGGCTGTCTGAGGAGGCCTTACAAATAGCTGTGAAAAGACAGGAAGTGAAAAGCAAAGGAGAAAAGGAAAAATATACCCATTTGAATGCAGAGTTCCAAAGAATAGCAAGGAGAGATAAGAAAGCCTTCCTCAGTGATCAGTGCAAAGAAATAGAGGAAAACAATAGAATGGGGAAGACTAGAAATCTTTTCAAGAAAATTAGAGATACCAAGGGAACATTTCATGCAAAGATGGGCTCAGTAAAGCCCAGAAATGGTATAGACCTAACAGAAGTAGAAGATATTAAGAAGAGGTGGCAAGAATACGCAGAAGAATTGTACAAAAAAGTTCTTCACGACCCAGACAACCACGATGGTGTGATCACTCACCTAGAGCCAGACATCCTGGAATGTGAAGTCAAGTGGGCCTTAGGAAGCATCACTACGAACAAAGCTAGTAGAGGTGATGGAATTCCAGTTGAGCTATTTCAAATCCTGAAAGATGATGCTGTGAAAGTGCTTCACTAAATATGCCAGCAAATATGGAAAAGTCAGCAGTGGCCACAGGACTGGAAAAGGTCAGTTTTCATTCCAATCCCAAAGAAATGCAATGTCAAAGAATGCTCAAACTACCACACAATTGCACTCATCTCACATGCTAGTAAGGTAATGCTCAAAATTCTCCAAGCCAGGCTTCAGCAATATGTGAACTGTGAACCTCCAGATGTTCAAGCTGGTTTTAGACAAGGCAGAGGAACCAGAGATCAAATTGCCAACATCCGCTGGATCATCGAAAAAGCAAGAGATTTCCAGAAAAACATCTATTTCTGCTTTATTGGCTATGCGAAAGCCTTTGACTGTGTGGATCGCAATAAACTGGAAAATTCTGAAAGAGTTGGGAATGCCAGACCACCTGACCTGCCTCTTGAGAAACCTGTATGCAGGTCAGGAAGCAACAGTTAGACCTGTACATAGAACAACAGACTGGTTTCAAATAGGAAAAGGAGTATGTCAAGGCTGTGTATTGTCACCCTGCTTATTTAAATTATATGCAGGGTACATCATGAGAAATGCTGGGCTGGGTAAAGCACAAGCTGGAATAAGGATTGCTTGGAGAAATATCAATAACCTCAGATTAACAGATGACACCACCCTTATGGCAGAAAGTGAAGAAGAACTAAAGAGCTTCTTGATGAAAGTGAAAGTGGAGAGTGAAAAAGTTGACTTAAAGCTCAACTTTCAGAAAACGAAGATCATGGCATCTGGTCCCATCACTTCATGGCAGATAGATGGGGAAACAGTGGAAACAGTGGCTGGCTTTATTTTTCTGGGCTCCAAAATCACTGCAGATGGTGACTGCAGCCATGAAGTTAAAAGACACTTACTCCTTGGAAGGAAAGTTATGACCAACCTAGACAGCATATTAAAAAGCAGAGACATTACTTTGCCAACAAAGGTCCGTCTAGTCAAGGCTATGGTTTTTCCAGTAGTCATGTATGGATGTTAGAGTTGGACTATAAAGAAAGCTGAGCACCAAAGAATTGATGCTTTTGAACTGTAGTGCTGGAGAAGACTCGAGAATCCCTTGGACTGCAAGGAGATCCAACCAGTCCATCCTAAAGGAGATCGGTCCTGGGTGTTCATTGGAAGGACTGATGTTGAAGATGAAACTCCAATACTTTGACCACTTCATGAGAACAGCTGACTCATTGGAAAAGACCCCGATGCTGGGAAAGATTGAGGGCAGGAGGAGAAAGGGAGGATAGAAGATGAGATGGCTGGATGGCATCATCGACTCGATGGACATGGGTTTGGGTGGACTCCGGGAGTTGGTGATGGACAGGGAAGCCTGGAGTGCTGTGGTTCATGGGTTCACAAAGAGTTGGACACGACTGTGAGACTGAACTGAACTGAACTGAGGTGGGTTAGGCTCAGGTAAAACTCTAGTCTGTTAGACTCTGGTGAAATAGTTCATTTTTAGGGCAGGCATTGTGTTTCAAAAGTCTTCCCTTGAGGCTCAGCTGGTAAAGAATCTGCCTGCAATGTGGGTGACTTGGGTTTGATTGCTGGATTGGGAAGATCCCCTGGAGAAGGGAAAGGCTACCAATTCCAGTATTCTGTGTTTGAAAACAGCTACTTTTCCTCACCCTCTGCCAGATACACAAGGGAATTGTTCTCTGATTCTTACTGCAAGAGCCCAGTGTGGCTCCCTAGGTAAAACTCAAAAAAGTGGGGGCACTTCTCTAAGACTGGATTCACTGGAGGTGGTAGATATTCAAGGGTAAGTATAATGCAGGTTTATTTTTGGAAGCTTTTAGTAAGAGAGATAGACACAATATAGAGTATCTTATACTGGTATAAATGCAAAGACAGATGTTGATAAAGATGTTGAGGAAGCAAGGGAAGTTGTTTAGTTCAGAATGTTATTCCTAAAGTACTATTAATCCAAAAAGAAAATAACTAAACACAAAAAATGCAGTGCTGTTGTTGATGATAAACATTTATTCCAAGCGTAACTCGTTACTTTTATTATACTTGTAGGAAAGGAAATGCTGTATTCTTCTTTTCACTTTAATAACAAGTAAATGAAAGATTAGAGAAGTTAAGTAACTTGTTGAATAGAAAAGAAATTCTATATGCAGATTAGAGACTAGAAGCACAGTTACCTGGCCTAATATAGGGCTCTCATAAATTTGTAAAAACATAGGATGTATATAAATGCCAAATGTAGAAATTTGACTTACAGAAGTATAGAGCGAAGAAAAAAAAGAAATCAGAAAGAGTTGTAGTGTCTGGAAAGGCTTCACTGAGAATAGGGATGAGAAAGATTGAGATTAACAGAGAAATGGTGAAGGGCATTTCAAGAATGAGTAATGAAGTACACAATAGGGTCAGAAACTCTTCAGATGTCTTCAAGAGATACATACCTTTGATGAAATGGAGGTTTTGCAAGGATAAATATGACAAATGTAGTAAAGACTATGACCAATGGTAGAAATTATCTGTACCAAGAGACACATCATCTCTATCCATTTGTACTGGTTTAAGACTATGTGCTTTACGAATAAAGTATTTTAATATTGAATAAGAATTTGCCTTTTTTTGCAACAACCTGCACAAAAGCAGACATATTTTTCTTTTCAGTTCCAGGGAGATTGTCTTTAGCCAAGAAACTCATTTTGTCATCTCTGAAATAAAGGTGTAACAGAGAAAGTTCAGCTGTTAAGAATAGAACGAGGACTGTCTTCCATTTCTGGTGTCTCCTTTCGGTCAGTTTGACCAGTAAACTGTTTCTCTGTATTTCTTCTGGTTTTCTTTTCTTCCTTGTTTTGTGTGAGGAGTCCCTTGATCAAATAGGAAAATCTATGGTTTATCAATGTTCTTTGTTTTCCTTCCCTACTCCAAACATTGACCACAGAAATTAGCAATCCTTGTTCTCTCTACCGATGTCTATAGTCTAGCCATTGATCTCATAGTCAAGAAACATTGGCCTGTGTGCTACATAATCAGTAACAGACTTAAGCAGTTAAAATTGGGGCATATTCTTGGAAATGGACAGCTGGCCTTCTGCCTTTACTCTTTATCAAAACAGAGAAACTTTTGCATGACTCATGAGACTCAGAGAAAACTAGCTTTGATCTTCTTCATACTTATGGATTAATTTGATATTTAATTTCAAATTTTTTCTACCCCCCACTCAAGAAAAGGAGATTGAAGTGATTGTTTTCATTTTCATAACCATCAGTGGGACAAACCAGATCTACATTGCTTTATGTGTGAGGAAATAATATTCTTTTTTGTCAACTACAACCCAATACTCTTGCTAAAGACATGCGTACCTCCAGGAAAGTTTTGCCTTATTCATTGCCTTGGGACAGAAGTAACACTTCATCTTTCAATAGCTTCTAATAAACAACCCTGTGCATCACTGACAACAACCTCCTCCCTCATATCTTTGATGTATCTTACTGGATAAATAGTGTATACATAAGCAGAGACCTACTCTTACATCTTATGGGAACCTGGACAAGACTCATGATCACAGCCATCAAAACACTTCCTATATTTTGAGAAGAATAATATTAAAGATCTCTGATAGAAAAGCTAAGGTAGAAACCTGTGGATTCCAGGCTGTTGACTTGTAGGTCAGGTGATGCTAAAACTATGTACAAGTGTGAAAAGTCCTTGGAAGGTGTGAAATGTGATTCCTAGGCCGACCAAGTACAACTGAGTACTGGTGATTTGCCTTAATTAACACCACAAGGCTCTCATACTATTTAAAATGAACCCAACATTTTTTATTAAGTCCACAAATCATCAAACCGTATGGTTCATTGAATTGATTCAGTTCAGTTCAGTCACTCAGTCATGTCCAACTCTTTGCTACCCATGGACTGCAGCAGACCAGGCTTCCCTGTCCATCACCAATTCCTGGAGCTTGCTCAAACTCATGTCCATTGAGTCGGTGATGCCATCCAACCATCTTATCCTCTGTCATCCCCTTCTCCTCCTGGAATTGATTGAATGACTCAAAACTCTCAGTTTGGATGCTCTCTATATAGATATATATATAGATATATCCCAATTTGAAGGAATATGAATTTTCAGATAAAGGCTGTACCTTTTTATTTCTAATGCAACAACAGTAAATATATTCAACTCAGAAGCAAATCTAAGTTGTCTATTCTGTGTACATGAACATCAGTATTTAAATTGCTTCTAACTTTTACTTTTTAACATTAAAAAGGAAATACAGAATGACATTTTCAGTCCAAAAAATTAGATATAGTGAATTTGAAGCTTCATTATTCTGAATTAGAGAATTTGTGTGTGTGTGTGTGTATGTGTGTGCAAAATTTCCAAAAGGTAAAATGGGAAAGAAAGCAAATTTCATTGTGTTCTTGTAAGTAAAAACCAGCTAATCTGATGTTACACGTTTATGGGGATAAATAATGCCTCCTGCTTTGAACAATTTTATTTCAAGTGATGAATTTTTCATTGCATACTAAAAGTTACAAATCAGAAATGATACATTCATTTAACTGTAAGTAAGTGTAGCATTTGCCTATGTGAATTCTGTGATATGATAAGAATAAATGTCAGAATCTGTGAAAGTTAAGAAGGGACTCAAGTCCCCCATTATCTACATTGTTCTCTGCAACATTATTTACTAAGCTACATTAATGTATTTCAACTGCTAACATATCATTTAGAAACTTTGGCTGAACTTTAAATTTGTTATGGAAATGAATATGATCCCTTTTTCAAGAAATCTAGTACAGAAGTGACTTAGTCAAATAAGATAGTGTTTAATAATTTTTATGTCATGACCCTTTTTGATAATCTGATCCTCTCCCAAAGGGGGAGAAACTTACATATAGGAGACATTTTGCGTTTAATTTCAGGATGTTCATAGGTCCTCAGAGCTCTTGGCTACTGGTTAAGAACTCTTAGTCATGAATAGAACATTTGATTATAAATCAGCAAACATAGATCCTTATCCTACTTTTATGCTGATGAACTATGGGACCTTGGATAAATTATGTATTTTTCATGCATTAAAATCATCTATAAACATGGTTGATAATATTGGTAATAATGTATTCCTTAATGTAAAGGAGAATTTCTGGTTCTTTGGAGACATATCACCATATAAATCCAAGATGATATCATTATTAAAAGTAATGTGTGGCTCAAATATTGTGTACAATGAAAAATGACAGTTTTATATATCTACCTGTATTTTTACTTTCTTTTCCACATTAGAGGGCTTAGCTTCAAATGAACATTTTTTCAGGGCTTTTCATCCTTACCAAAGTTTTCCTATGACTATCTAATTTTTAAGACCCTATTTTGATACTGAACTGACATATAAGTGATTAATAACATCCATGCAAAATTATTTATTCCTTCCTATGTCTTGGTTTTAAACAAAAAATAATGCTCTAAGACTTTCACAAAATTGCCTATGGCACTTCAATCAAAGATTTCTTCTGGATCATTAGAAGTGATAGGCCTTGTTTAATACTGAAACCATGTGGTTTCATTTAAGGAATTTCAAATTGATGCCAGACATCAGTATGTCTTGAAATCATTTCATTTGAAATAAAGCCTTCCTGCGTTTGGTCTCAATTTTCCTATCTGTCTGATTTTAGACACGGGATAGCCATGGTCCTTCATATTCCTGTCTGTAATTTAACATGTCCTTGAGATTTTTCCATGTTAACTAGATCCTAAAAGACAGCTCTCTTGCCAAATTCACCGCCTTAGCTACATATCTTAATTAACCAAATCAAGGCAAGTAAAGATGAAAATTGGAACTGCTAATGCAACAGTCAATCACCAAGAATAACGCAAACCAGCAAACATTAGTGGAAATGGAGATCCTTTGCGGTAAGGATGTGAATCAAGATTTGGCTAGGCTAACTAATCATTTTGGGGGAATGAAATATCAACAATTGTAAATGGAGGTTTGATGTTGAGATCATCTTAATGAGCTATTAACAAATCCCAAGTGCTATAAAAATCATTGGGAGATATGAAACTTTGGTTTGGGGCTATATGGAAATGATTCATTCTTTCTTTGTGGTTCTTGAAATGCTCCAGGCTCAATGGCAATCTGCCTGATTATTGTCGGACCTTTCTGTATTTCATTTCAAATAAGGACACTAAACCACAAAGTAAAGACCGTATTCTATAAATTTCCTCTAAATGAAAAACTGCCAACATATGCTTTCCACTGCCATAACTACCTTGAAGTATATGAATTGTAGGATTCTTTTTTATTGGGGAAACAAAGGGCAAAAGATTTTCTCTTATAATTTTTTCCTGATTTTTAATTGGTTTTCAAACTTCAACCTAATTACTGTTTGAAGTACAACATTTTCAGACAAATAAAATGGTATACTTGTCAAGTAGTATTATTATTTGGAATCACAGGATTTTATTAAGGTAGTTATTTTTTAAAAAGTCACAATATGAGAATAAATATATAGTCACATATAAAGTACAGCATGCTTGAATTCTTTCTTACAGTTTTTATTGAAATATTGTTGGCTTACAATGTTGTGTTAGTTTCAGGTATAAAGTGATTCAGTTTCAGGTGTAAAGTTATATATATATATATATATATATATATAAACATATAGTAATATGCAGCTGTTATCCTAATAACTCCTAATTTATCCCTCTTCACCGTCTCCCCTTTGGTAATCATAGGTTTGTTTTCTATGTCTATTTTATATTTCTACGTCTCTTTCCTATTTCTGTTTTATATAGAAGTTGATTTGTATTTTTTTTAGATTCCATATATATGTGATATCATATGATATCTACTTTTCTCTAAGTCTTACTTGCTTCACTTACTATGATAATCTCTAGGTGCATCCATATTGCTGCAAAGGGCATTGCTTCATTTGTTTAATGGCTGAGTAATAGTCAGCCACATATAGAGTGATATAAAGAAGATCTGGTGTATATATCTTCTTTATCCATTCACTTAGGCTACTTCCATGTCTTGGCTATCATAAATAGTGCTGCAGTGACATTGGGGTGCATGTATATTTTGGATTATGTTTTTCGTCAGAAATATGCCCAGGAATGGGATTTCTGGATCATATGATAGCTCTATTTTTAGTTTTTTAAGGCATTTCCACGTTGTTATTCATAGTAGTTGCACAAACTTACATTCCCATCAACAGTGTAGGAGGGTGCCTTTTTCTCCAGCATTTACTGTTTGTAGACTTTTGGATGATGGTCATTCTGACTGGTGTGAGGTGATCACCTTATTTCAGTTTGGATTTTCCTATTTATAACAGTGTCGTTGCACATATGTTTGCGTGCCTCTTTGTCGTCCGTATGTCTTCTTTGGTGAAATGTCTGTTTAGGTAGTCTACCCATCTTCTGATTGGGCTTTTTATTTTTTTCCTTTTTATTGAGCCGCATGAGTTGTTTGCAAACTTTGGAGACTAATCCCTTTTCAGTCACATTGTTTCCAAATATTTTCCCCCATTCTGTGGTTTGACTTCATTTTGTTTATGGTTTCCCTGTTGTGCAAAAGCTTTTGAGTATAATTAGGTCTTGTTTATTTATTTTTGTTTTAATTTCCGTTACTCTAGGAGGTGAATCGAGAGAGAGATTGCTGCAATTTAGGTCAAAGAGTGTTCTGCCTATATTTTCCTCTAAGAGTTTTATATGGTATTTGGTTTTATAGTTAGGTCTTTAATCCATCCTGAATTTAATTCAAAATGTTTATGGTGCTAGAGAACGTTTTAATATCATTCTTTTACATGCAGAAATACAGTATTTCCAGCACCACTTATTGAAGAGACAATCTTTTCTCAATTGTATATTCTTGCTCCCTTTGTTGTAGATTAATTCACCTTGTGTACATGGGTTTATTTTTGGGCTTTCTATCCTACTTCATTGATCTATATTTGTTTTCTTCCAGTATCCTACTGTCTAGATTATTATAGCTTTGTAGTCTGGTCTAAAGCAGGGAGACTGATTCCTCCAACTCCATTTTTCTTTCACAAGATTGCTTTGCCTATTCGGGGTCTTTTGTTTTCCATAACAATTATTATTTTTTTTTAAGTTCTAGTTCAGTGAAGAATGCAATTCGTAATTTGATAGCAATTCATGCTTCAGTACAGTTCAGTTCAGTCGCTCAGTTGTGTCTGACTCCTTGCAACCCCATGGACTGCAGCATGCCAGGCCTCCCTGTCCATCACCAACTCCCGGAGTCCACCCAAACCCATGTCCATTGAGTCAGTGATGCCATCCAACCATCGCATCCTTTATCGTCCCCTTCTCCTCCCGCCTTCAATCTTTCCCAGCATCAGGGTCTTTTCCAATGAGTCAGCTCTTCGAATCAGGTGGCCAAAGTACTGGCATTTCAGCTTCAACATCAGTCCTTCCAATGAATATTCAGGACTAATTTCCTTTAGGGTTGATGGTTGGATCTCCTTGCAGTCCAAGGGACTCTGAAGAGTCTTCTACAACACCATAGTTCAAAAGCATCAATTCTTCAGTGCTAGATTTTCTTTCAAGTCCAACTCTCACATCCATACGTGACGACTGGAAAAACAATAGCCTTCGATAGATGTACCTTTGTTGGCAAAGTAACGTCTCTGTGTTTTAATATGCTGTCTAGGTTGGTCATAGCTTTTCTTCCAAGGAGTAATCATGTTTTAATTTCATGGCTGCAGTCACCATCTGCAGGGATTTTGAAGCCCCCCCCAAATAAAGTCTCTCACTCTTTCCATTGTTTCCCCATCTATTTGCCATGAAGTGATGGGACCAGATGCCACGATCTGTGTTTTCTGAATGTTGAGTGTTAAGCCAACTTTTTCACTCTTCTCCTTCACTTTCATCAAGAGGCTCTTTAGTTTTTCTTCACTTTCTGCCATAAGGGTGGTGTCATCTGCTTATCTGAGGTTAATGATATTTCTCACAGCAATCCTGATTCCAGCTTGTGCTTTACCCAGCCCAGCATTTCTCATGATGTACCCTGCATATAGTTTAAATAAGCAGGGTGACAATATACAGCCTCGACGTACTCTTTTTCCTATTTGGAACCAGTCTGTTGTTCCATGTCCAGGTCTAACTGTTGCTTCCTGACTTGCATATAGATATCTCAAGAGGCAGGTCAGGTGGTCTGGTATTCCCATCTCTTTCAGAATTTTCTACAGTTTGTTGTGATCCAGACAGTCAAAGGCTTTGGCATAGTCAATAAAGCAGAAATAGATGTTTTTCTGGAATTCTGTTGCTTTTTCGATGATCCAGCAGATGTTGGCAATTTGATCTCTGGTTCCTTTGCCTTTTCTAAATCCAGCTGGAACATCTGGAAGTTCATGGTTCACCTATTGTTGAAGCCTGGCTTGGAGAATTATGAGCATTACTCTATAGCATGTGAGATGAGTGCAACTGTGCAGTAGTTTGAGCATTCTTTGGCATTGCCTTTGTTTGCGACTGGAATGAAAACTGACCTTTTCCAGTCCCGTGGCTACTGCTGAGTTTTCCATATTTGCTGGCATACTGAGTGCAGCACTTTCACAGCATCATCTTTTAGGATTTGAAATAGCTCAACTGGAATTCCATCACCTCCACTAGCTCTGCTCATAGTGATGCTTACTAGGGCCTATTTGACTTCACATTCCAGGATGTCTGGCCATACGTGAGTGATCACACCATCGTGATTATCTGGGATGTGAAGATCTTTTTTGTCTAGTTCTTCTGTGCATTCTTGCCATCTCTTGTTAATATCTTCGGCTTCTGTTAGGTCCATACGATTTCTGTCCTTTATTGAGCCCATCTTTGCATGAAATGTTCCATTGGTATCTCTAATTTTCTTGAAGAGATCTCTAATCTTTCCCATTCTATTGTTTTCCTCTATTTCTTTGCACTGATCACTGAGGAAGGCTTTCTTATCTCTCCTTGGTATCTTTGGAACTCTGCATTCAAATGGGGATACCTTTCCTTTTCTGCTTTGCTTTTGGCTTCTCTTCTTTCACAGCTATTTGCAAGGCCTACTCAGACACCCATTTTGCCTTTTTGCATTTCTTTTTCTTGGGTATGGTCTTGATCCCTGTCTCCTGTACAATGTCAGGAACCTCCGTTCATAGTTCATCAGGCACTCTGTCGATCAGATCTAGTCCCTTAAATCTATTTCTCACTTCCACTGTATAATCGTTAGGGAGTTGACTTAGGTCATACTTGAATGGTCTAGTCATTTTCCCGACTTTCTTCAATTTATGTCTGAATTTGCCAATAAGGAGTTCATGACCTGAGCCACAGTCAGCTCCCATTCTTGTTTTACTGACTGTATAGAGCTTCTCCATCTTTGGCTGCAAAGAATATAATCAATCTGATTTTGGTGTTGACCACCTGGTGATATCCATGTGTAAAGTCTTCTGTTGTGTTGTTGAAAGAGGGTGTTTGCTATGACCAGTGCGTTCTCTTGGTAAAACTCTGTTAGCCTTTGTCCTGCTTCATTCTGTACCCCAAGGCCAAATTTGCCTGTTACTCCAGGTGTTTCTTGACTTCCTACTTTTGCATTCCAGTCCCCTCTAATGAAAAGGACATCCTTTTGGGTGTCAGTTCTAGAAGGTCTTATAGGTCTTCATAGAAACGTTCAACTTAAGCTTCTTCAGCATTACTGTTTGGGGCATAGACTTGAATTACTGTGATGTTGAATGGTTTGCCTTGGAAACGAAGAGAGATCGTTCTGTTGTTTTTGAGATTGCATCCAAGTACTGCATTTCGGACTCTTTTGTTGACTATGATGGCTTTCCATTTCTTCTAAGGGATTCTTGTCCACAGTAGTAGATATAATGGTCATCTGAGTTAAAATCACCCATTCCAGTCCATTTTAGTTCTCTGATTCCTAGAATGCCGATGTTCACTCTTGCCATCTCCTGTTTGACCACTTCCAATTTGCCTTGATTAACGGACCTAACATTCCAGGTTCCTATGCAATATTGCTCTTTTACAGCATTGGACTTTACTTCTATCACCAGTAACATTTGCAACTGGGTGTTTTTTTTGCTTTGGCTCCATCTCTTCATTCTTTCTGGAGTTAGTTCTCCACTGATCTCTAGTAGAATATTGGGCACCTACCGACCTGGGTTGTTCATCTTTCAGTGTCCTATCTTTTTGCCTTTTCATACTGTTCATGGGGTTCTCAAGGCAAGAATACTGAAGTGGTTTACCATTTCCTTCTCCTGTGGACCACATTTTGTCAGAACTCTCCACTGTGACCCGTCCATCTTGGGTGGCCCTACTCAGCATAGTTTCATTGAGTTAGACAAGGCTGTGGCCCATATGATTAGATGGACCATGTGATTAGATCTGCTTCATGTGATTAGATGGACCAGTCTTACTGGGGTAGGCTTATAATTAATGCTTATAATTCTAAATTAGGTGAAGGATACTGTTTTTCTTCCCTCATGACATTGATTATACCTATCATATAATTGTTAATATACCTAGGTGAAGGAGACTGTGTTTTTCCCTCATGATATTGATCATACCTATCATGTTTCCTCATGACATTGATTATACCTATCATGATTATACCTATAGCAGTCTTCTTATACCTATGCCTACCTAAATTTACTTGTTACCATTTGTTTAACACTTGCTTCTCTACTTGTTAAAGATATGATCATGTCCATTTCATCTTTACATTTTCTAGAACATTTCCAGACATTATATTAATGTCCATCAATGGGGAAATCAACACATATCTTGACTATTACATTGATATATATTGTTTATCAAACATTTTAGGCAAACTTCATAGTACCAAGAATAAATTTTTCTTCCTTAAAATTATTTTACAAAGATCAGTTACTGATATAGATCAAATTCACCTTTCTCAACAGGGTACCCTGCCTACATAATCTTAACATGCTATTAAAATGTGTACTATCTATGAGATTTTTCTAGTATGCCTTGGTCCTTTTAAGATTGTGCACTTGATATGCAGGGAAAAGTATGCAAGTGACTCATTTGAAAAGGAGCCCTTTTCAAAGTGTCAGGATTCATTGGATATATCTTATAAATTCTCCACCCTTACTGGGGACTAACAGCTTTTGCAAAGCCTGTTTCTGATGCTCCTGTTTAAACATTTTCAGCATCCAAAATGCTTTAAACTGTCATCATCTTTTTTACACATTGATACTTATTTCACTGTGTGATTTTTAACTTCTTGTCTTTTACCTCTCTTCTATCAACTTTGTTTGAACTGTCCACTGACATGGCGTAGAGGGACTCCTCATAAAATTGAACTTAACCCTGACCTAACCTCAGTCCAAAAGTTTTTTCAAGTGACACCATCCATCTTTTGTTAAGTTCCTTGATTCTTCTCTCATGAATTGGCCCCTGTGACACTGCAGGCAGGCATGGTATAGCATCCCTCCATTCTGTCTGGGTATTGGCCACATGTGATATTAGCTTTAGTTCAGACACTTTTTAAACTTCATTCTGCAACATGGGGAGTTGCTTTAATTTTTTTAAACCCCTTAATGTATGTTCCCAGTGTAGTTCAGTGAGAATGATTTCTTTATTTCTCCCCCTTTTTCAAAAAGAGAGTGTAATTCCACCTTAAATTTAAAACATGTTAAAGTATAATAAATGTAAAAATGTTCACAAGTGGGGCTTGATAAAGACAGGGAATTTTTCTTTTCCTGTGGTTTTTACACAATTATAAGAACAATGTTGTTTTATGAGCTCAAATTCTTAAGAGCATAAAGACCGAAGATGAAGTAGTAATTGCCAACTAGCAAGTGATAGATTAAAAGCATATGAGAGGTTCTAAAGTGCCTCAATGTATAAAATAATAATGAACTATGGTATTAGAAGAAAAAAGTAAATTGCTGAAATTATGTTATTTTAATTCTGCCTTCGAAACAGCTATCGTGTTGAATCAGTAATATTATGTTTCTTTTTCAGTCTTTAGACGAATATGACATTTTTTCCCCTAACACCCTTCAGATGGTATACCAGAGAGGTTTATCTAACAGAAATGATCTATGAGCTTTTAATCTGAAAAAACAACAAAAAAAAACTCATGATCCTTGGTGGTAAAGAAATTCATCAAAAACTCCACTGTTATATAAAGTACAAGTCTTTCCACAAAGAGTGAAGCCAGAAGGGAGAGCCTCAGAGAGTGGGAAAATCATAATGATAAGTGTGTTCATGTTTCTTTCTTCCTTACTGAACTTCTAGACCAATTTTGGAAGGTCCCAGATCTATTTTAGCTAAGGAATTCCTTTTGAATGTCAGGGCAAGCCTGAAGTTGGGCTTCTGGCAGTTCTGTCAAGAGTGACTACCAGTTTTTTGTACTATAATTTATATCAGGGCTATAATTTAAAATAACCCCTATTTCATCCATAGCCTATTCTTATGTTATGACAATCAATAATGTTTCCAGACATTATCAGATGTCCTTTGGGGAACAAAATTGCCTCATGAAAATTTGTAACATCAACCTTTTTTGTTGCTGATATCCTTATGTCTGTTTACCCATTGTCTATCTGTCACAAACACCCTGAGACACCCCAATCCTGAACACTGAACATTTCATCTTCTTTATTCCCATTGCTGGGTTTCTGAGTACTGCTTAAAAAAAATCACACAATGGTTTCCAAAATTACTGCTGCCTAGCAAAGTGTACTTGTTTCTTTAATCTGCACTCTTCAATTCTCTATAGCATCTGTTGAAATAGTTATCTACTCTTATTATGGTTCAATTTTGTCCCTCATGGCCCACCTCCTAATTCATGGAGAAAATAAAAGCATCAGCAAATAAGTCTCTCAAATTTATGTCCTGGAACTTAAGAACATATCTGCCTGACATTTCCTCTTTTTATATTTTTATAGAAGGACTCTTCTTCTTGTCCATTGATAGCTTCTGCCTATGCCATCTCCAGCCCTTCTCAGGACCCTTACTTTATGAATTATACAGTCAACAACATTTATTAAGCTCCAAACATGTCAGCATAACACAGTTTCTTTTTCCAGTTATTTATTTACTCTTGCCTGTCTCTTACTAGCTTATATACTTTCAAAAATTAAATTTGTATCGCTCCTTCAGTGCCATGCAGTCATTCCTCAAAGAGCTTGAACACATTTTGTGCCTCAAGCTCCTTCTTATGAACATCTTTAGCCAATATCTTATTATTTATTATACTTATTAGCAATATTTTGCCTCTGTTAAATTGCTTACAAGAATATTTGACATTCCTGCTCATCTTAAAGTTTTCTACTTTTTATAACACTACAGATTCCTTTGATTTTATTCTAGTCCTGTGGATATTCTCCCTTGGGATCCTTTCAATGGTCTTCTTCTCATACAAGTTCATGTTCCTCAGGGCTCTCTTCTCACAGTGCCCAGATCATTACTTTCATCTTTTGTATTATTTTAGCTGCCTTCTCATATTTAATCCCACATGTCTAGTTTCATTCACTCAGTTTTGAATGAGTTCTGTAGGTTGTCTCGCTCAGACTAACATTTTTCTGCTAGAATTTGATTACTTGTTGTAACCCCTTTTTTAAATTGTATTCTGCCATCATTTAACCTCAGTTTTTTCTTTCTCTTTCTTTGCCAACAAGTAAATGTTTTCATGTTTCCGAAAGATTAGGGTCCTCTAAGCGAGGAATTAATGGAACAAGGGTTAACAGACAAGCCATGGAAGTTAAAGATGTGTGAAAAGATATAGTTTTGATCACCACCTCCTATGTAGTCTTATGAACTTCTGTCCATAGTTCTTTCAGGCACTCTAGTGAGAAATTTAGAAAGCTTTTGTTGTTCATTGATGAGTCATGTCCGACTCTTTGCGACCCCACAGACGGTAATAAGCCAGCCTTCCCTGTCCTTCACCATCTCCCAGAGCTTGCTCAAATTCATGTCCATTGAGTCGGTGATATCATCCAACCATCTCATCCTCTGTTGTCACCTGCTCCTCCTGCCTTCAACTTTCCTAGCATCGGGGTCTTTTACAGTGTCAGCTCTTCGCATCAGGTGGCCAAAGTATTGTAGCTTCAGCTTCAGTGTCAGATCTTCCAATGTATATTCAGGACTAATTTTCTTTAGGATTGACTGGTCGGATCTCCCTTCTGTCCAAAGGACTCTCAAGAGTCTTCTCCAATACCATAGTTCAAAAGCATCACATCTTTGGCACTCATCCTTCTTTATGGTCCACCTCTGACATCCATACATGACTACTGGAAAAACCATAGCTTTGATGAGACAGATTTTCATTGGCAAAGTAATGTTTCTGCTTTTTAGTATGCCATCTAGGTTGGTCATAGCTTTTCTTCCAAAGAGCAAGCAGCTTTTAATTTCATGGCTGCAGTACCATCTGCAGAGATTTTGGAGCCCAAGAAAATAAAGTCTGTCACTGTTCCCATTGTTTCCCCATCTATTTTCCATGAAGTGATGGGACTGGATGCCATGATACTCATTTTTTGAATGTTGAGTTTTAAGCCAGTTTTTTCACTCTCCTCTTTCACCTTCATCAAGTGGCTCTTTAGCTCCTCTTCACTTTCTGCCATAACAGTGGTGTCACCAGCATATCTGAGGTTATTGCTATTTCTCCCAGCAATCTTGATTCCAGCTTGTGCTGCATCCAGCCACCTGACATTTCATATGATATACTGTGCATATAAGTTAAATAAGCGGGGTGACAATATACAGTCTTGATGTACTCCTTTCCAAATTTGGAACCAGTCCATTGTTCCATGTTTGGTTGTATCTGTTGCTTCTTGACCTGCATACAGATTTCTCAGGAGGCAGATAAGGTGGTTTGGTATTCCTATCTCTTAAAACATTTTCCAGTTTGTTGTGATCCACAACTGAAAGGATTTGCATAGTCAATGAAGCAGAAGTAGATGGTTATCTGGAATTCTCTTGCTTTTTCTATGATTCAGTGGATGTTGGCATTTTGATGTCTGGTTCCTCTGTCTTTTCTAAATACGGCTAAAACATCTGGAAGTTTTGGGTTCATGTACTGTTGAAGCCTAGCTTGGAGAATTTTGAACATTATTTTGCTAGCATGTGAAATGAGTCCAATTGGGTGGTAGTTTGAACATTTTGGGAACTGCTTTTCTATTGGATTGGAGTGAAAACACTTTTTCCAGTCCTGTGGCCACTGCTGAGTTTTCCCAATTTGCTGGCATATTGAGTTCAGCACTTGAACAGCATCATATTTTAGAATTTGAAATAGATCAGCTGGAATTCCATCACCTCCAATAGCCTTGTTTGTAGTGATTCTTCCTAAGGCCCACTTGACTTCACACTCTAGGATGTCTGGCTCTAGGTGAGTGATCACACCGTTGTGATTTTCTGGGTTATTAAGATCTCTTTTGTATGGTTCTTTTGTATATTCTTGCAATCTCCTCTTAATATCTTCTGCTTCTGTTAGATCCATACCATTTCTGTCCTTTATTGTGCTCATCTTTGCATGACATATTCCCTTGGTATCTCTAATTTTCATGAAGAGACCTCTAGTCTTTCCCATTCTATTATTTTCCTCTATTTCTTTGCACTGATCACTGAGGAAGGCTTTCTTATCTCTCCTTGCTATTCTTTGGAACTCTTCATTAGATAGGCATATCTTTCCTTTTCTCCTTTGCCTTTAGTGTCTCTTCTTTTCTCAGCTATTTGTAAGGCCACCTCAGACAACCATTTTGTCTTTTTGCATTTTTTTTCTTGGGTATGGTTCCGCCTCCTGTATAGTCTTACAAACTTCTGTCCATAGTTCTTCAGGCACTCTGTCTCTCAGATCTAATCCCTTGAATTTATTTGTCACTTCTACTGTATAATCATAAGGGATGTGATTTAGGTCATACCTGAATGGTCTAGTCATTTTCCCTATTTTCTTCAATTTAAGACTGAATTTGGAAATAAGGAGTTCATGATCTGAGCCACAGTCAGTACCTGGTCTTGTTTTTGCTGACTGTATAGAGCTTCTCCATCTTTGGCTGGAAAGAATATAATCAATTGGTTTTAGGTATTGACCATCTGGTGACCTCCACATATAGATTCATCTCTTGTGTTGTTGGAAGAGGGTGTTTGCTATGACC
The DNA here is from genome assembly GCA_024291935.2 of Okapia johnstoni. Lineage (NCBI taxonomy): Eukaryota > Metazoa > Chordata > Mammalia > Artiodactyla > Giraffidae > Okapia > Okapia johnstoni. The sequence continues at coordinate 50,426,307 of CM044314.1, forward strand.
AGTGCATTCTCTTGACAAACCTCTGTTAGCCTGCTTCATTTTGTACTCCAAGCCAAACTTGCCTGGTACTCCAGGTATCTCTTGACTTCCTACTTTTGCATTTCAGTTTCCTGTAATGAAAAGGATACCTTTTTTTGGTGTTAGTTCTAGAAGGTCTTGTAGGTGTTCATAGAATCGTTCAACTTCAGCTTCTTTGGCATTAGTGGTTGTGGCACAGACTTGGATTACTGTGATATTGAATGGTTTGCCTTGGAAACAAACAGAGATCATTCTGTCATTTTTGAGATCACATCCAAGTCCTGCATTTCAGACTCTTTTGTTGACTATGAGGGCTACTGCATTTCTTCTAAGGGATTCTTGCCCACAGTAGTAGATACAATGGTCATCTGAGTTAATTTCACCCATTCCAGTCCATTTTAGTTTACTGCATCCTAAAATTTCAGTGTTCACTATTGCCATATCCTGTTTGACCACTTCCAATTTACCTTGATTCACGGATCTAACAATCCAGGTTCCTATGCAATATTGTTCTTTACAGCATCAGAATTTACTTTCACCACCAGGCACACCCACACCTGGCCGTTTCCACTTTGGCTCATCCTCTTTATTCCTTCTGGGGCTATTACTCCACTCTTCTCCAGTAGCATATTGGGCAACTAGTGACATGGGGAGTTCATCTTTCAGCATCATATTTTTGTCTTTTCACATTGTTCATGGGGTTCTCAATGTAAGAATCCTGAAGTGGTTTTCTGTTCCTTCAGTGGACCATGTTTTGTCAGAATTCTCCACCATGACCCATCTGTCTTGGGTGCCCTACACAGCATGGCTCATAGTTTCATTGAGTTAGACAATGCTGTAATCCATGTAATCAGTTTGGTTAGTTTTCTGTGATTGTGGTTTCCATAAATAGAGCTTTACCTCCCCAAATTATGTATTTACATTCCAAAAGGGAAGCAAACCTGGAACCTTGGGTGTATACCAGGATATATAAACCTGGAGACACTTGTCTTACAGCTCATCTAGAGACGACTACTTACTTCCCAGAAAGGAACTTCCCTTTCTCTACCCTAGGAGAATTTGTTTGCATTAGAGAGAATCATTTCTCTTCTCAGGGAGGAAGGATGTTAACTGGACAGCATGTGTATTGAATCCCTGATTCTTAATTTCAGGGCTTCTCTCCTGTTACGTGACACCCATACATTCTAGCTTGTCCATATAGCATCACCCCAGAAGAAGGTAGAAATTGTTGTGTAGTGAACTGATAGAAGTATTACTGTCAGTAATAACAATCTGTCTTGATCCAGAAACCTCATGTTTGAATTGATGGTAATATAAACAAATATAGACATTAAAAACTTAATCATTTTTTACTTCTTTTTCATGAAAATCATGCCATTTTGTTTACTACTAGGATAGTAAATAATTTTATTATCATTTCTTTTGATTTTTTCTGGTATCATTCTTCAAACACATAGAAAAGGGAAATTTGAACCAGGGCAAACTTGACTGCTGCATGGGTTCCAGCTATATGTCAGGCTCTCCCTGGTTACCTTGAGAACTGAAAAGAATAAATTTCTGCCACTTGTAGTGTGTGCCACATCTAGATGAGCTCCAGTACACTGGTCGGTAATCTTGGCTATAGAAACTCATCTCAAATAATATTTATTTTCCCTTGTTTTATGGAAATTTTATAGCTCAATTCTTGGTTGTTATTGCCATTTTTCTTTATGACACCAGATTCTTCAAGCGATCCATCTAGACCAAATGCTTTCCCATAGACAGAGTTGTGTGTGTTCTCAGTCTGCTCTCTCCTATCGCAACTACAGTGCTGCACTTGTTGATACATCCCTCAAAATGTATTGTACCACGAGTGGTCACCCCTTCCCCCTTGAGTTTCTTCCTTTCTTCCTTCAGTAATTTCTACTTTGTTTCTTGTGTGTGTGTCCATGTCCATCTGTCTCTCTTTCTTGTGGGGAAATAGTCAGAGCATCTAAGATTGGAGGAGAAGCATTAAACTTTAAGACAGACGTGGATAGCATTCTATCCCCCTCAAGAAACTGAGCATCATATGAAAGGATGACTTTCCTGTATTTTAGGAGAAAAAGACTGAATGGTTCTAAACTAGGTAAGAGAAAGTGGAGAGGAACATGGTAATTTTCCTGCTTTGATTAGTTTTTCAACATTAGTAGACAAAAAACACAGAGGAGGGATGGGTATGTAGTTCTTCAAACATTATTATATTCCAGTAAAATTATTCTATTGCACTTGAGTTATATCTTAATTTTCAAAGTATTAAATGAAGTATTTTAAAATCAAAATGCAGTCTTATTATTTTAAAATCTGTCATTGTCAGATTAATAATAGAGAATTTAATGATTCTGCTTAGTGTTTCATTTAATTTTTTTGGAGGTCTTAAATATTAGAATTGGGGAGGATAATCTGTTAACAAAGAAAAAGAAGTTGTAATTATTTTATAGTGAGCATTAATTCAGGTATATTTATTAAGTTACTACTCTGGGAAAAGCAGTATGCTAGCTCTTCTGGTATATCAAAATGAATATCTAAGTCAAAAGAGAAATATAGGCTTCTCAGGTGACTCAGTGGTAAAAAAATTGTCTGCCAATGCAGGAGACTCAGGAGATGCAGGTTCAATGGTTGGGTCAGTAATATCCCCTGGAGAAGGGAATGGCTATTCCCTTGAGTATTCTTGTCTGGAAAATCCCATAGAGGAGACTGGTGAACTATAGTCCATGGGGTCACAAAGAGTCAGATATGACTGTGCACACACGTATGCAAAAGAGATGTATAATCTCAAAATATTTATTAAAAAACTATTTTGTGTGTGTTTTACTTAATCTTAAGTTTATTTGAGGAAACTAAATATACACAAAGAATTTCATATCCATTTAAAGTCACATAGGGGAATCCATGGCAGGATTTTGGTTGCTTTAAAATCAGGTCATGGTGAAGAGTTCTGACAAAACGTGGTCCCCTGGAGAAGAGAATGGTAAACCACTTCATTATTCTTGCCTTGAGAACCCCATGAACAGTATGAAAAGGCAAAAAGATAGGACACTGAAAGATGAACTCACCAAGTTGGTAGATGCCCAATATGCTACTGGAGATCAGTGGAGATCTAACTCCAGAAAGAATGAAGAGATGGAGCCAAAGCAAAAACAACACCCAGTTTCGAATGTGACTGGTGATAGAAGTAAAGTGTGATGCTGTAAAAGAGCAATATTGCATAGGAACCTGGAATGTTAGGTCCATTAATCAAGGCAAATTGGAAGTGGTCAAACAGGAGATGGCAAGAGTGAACATCGACATTTTAGGAATCAGCAAACTAAAATGGACTGGATGGGGGAATTTAATTCAGATGACCATTATATCTACTACTGTGGTCAAGAAACCCTTAGAGGAAGTGGAGTAGTCATCATAGTCAATAAAAGAGTCCAAAATGAAGGACTTGGATGCAATCTCAAAAATGACAGAATGATCTCTGTTCGTTTCCAAGGCAAGCCATTCAGTATCACAGTAATCCAAGTCTATGCCCTGACCAGTAATGCTGAAGAAGCTGAAGTTAAACGGTTCTATGAAGACCTATAAGACCTTCTAGAACTAATACCCCAAAAAGATGTCCTTTTCATTTTGGGGACTGGAATGCAAAAGTAGCAAGTCAAGAGATACCTGGAATAAGAGGCAAGTTTGGCTTGGAGTACAAAATGAAGCAGGCTAATGGAGTTTTGTCAAGAGAACACACTGGTCATAACAAACACCCTCTTCTAGCAACATAAGAGAAGACTCTACACATAGAAATCACCAGATGGTCAAAACTGAAATCAGATTGATTATATTCTTTGCAGCCAGAGATGGAGAAGCTCTATACAGTCAGCAAAAACAAGAATGGGAGCTGACTGTGGCTCAGATCATGAACTCCTTATTTCCAAATTCAGACTTCAATTGAAGAAAGTAGGGAAAATCTGTAGATCATTCAGGTATGACCTAAATAAAATCCCTTAAAATTAAACAGTGGAAGTGAGAAATAGTTTCAAGGAATTAGATCTGATAGAATACCTGAAGAACTATGGACGGAGGTTCATGACATTATACAGGAGATAGGGATCAAGACCATCCCCAAGGGAAAGAAATGCAAAAAGGAAAAATTGTTGTCTGAGGAGGCCTTATAAATACGTGTGAAAAGAAGAGAAGTGAAACACAAAGGAGAGAAGGAAAGATATCCCCATTTGAATGCAGAGTTCCAAAGAATAGCAAGGAGAGACAAGAAAGCCTTCCTCAGTGATCAGTGCAAAGAAATATAGGAAAACAATAGAGTGGGAAAGACTAGAGATCTCTTCAAGAAAATTAGGCATACCAAGGGAACATTTCATACAAAGATGGACACAATAAAGGACAGAAATTCTATGGACCTACAAAAGCAGAAGATATTAAGAAGAGGTGGCAAGAATACACAGAAGAACAACACAAAAAATATCTTCATGACCCAGATAATCACTATGATGTGATTGCTCACCTAGAGCCAGACATCCTGGAATGTGAAGTAAAGTGGGCCTTAGGAAGCATCACTATGAACAAACCTAGTGGAGGTGATGGAATTCCAGTTGAGCTATTTCAAATCCTAAAAGATGATGCTGTGAAAGTGCTGCACTCAGTATGCCAGCAAATATGGAAAACTCAGCAGTGGCCACAGGACTGGAAAAGGGCAGTTTTCATTCCAATCCCAAAGAAAGGCAATACCAAAAATTGCTGGTAACCACACAATTGCACTCAGCTCATACACTAGAAATGTAATGCTCAAAATTCTCCAAGTCAGGCTTCAACAGTACATGAACTGTCAACTTCCAGATGTTCCAGCTGGATTTATAAAAGGCAAAGGAACCAGAGATCAAATTGCCAACATCCATTGGATCATCAAAAAAGCAAGAGAGTTCCAGAAAAACATCTACTTCTGCTTTACTGACTGCACCAAAGACTTTGACTGTATGGATCACAACACACTGTGGAAAATTCTTAAAGAGATGGGAATACCAGACCACCTGACCTGCCTCTGAGATGTCTCTATGCAGCTCAGGAATCAACAGTTAGACCTGGACATGAAACAACAGACTGATTCCAAGTTGGGAAAGCAGTACGTCAAGGCTGTATATAGTCACTCTACTTATTGAACTTATATGCAGAGTACATCATGAGAAACACTGGGCTGGATGACGCACAAGCTGGAATCAAGATTGCTGGAAGAAATATCAGTGACCTCAGATATGCACATGACACCACCCTTCTTGTAGAAAGCAAAGAAAAACTAAAGAGCCTCTTGATGAAAGAGAAAGAGGAGAGTGAAAAAGCTGGTATAAAACTCAACATTCAGGAAACTAAGATCATGGATTCTGGTCCCATCACTTCATGGCAAATAGATATAGAAACAGTGAGAAACTTTATTTTTGGGGGCTCCAAAATCACTGCAGATGGTGAAGCCATGAAATTAAAAGATGCTTACTCCTTGGAAAAAAAGCTATGACCAACCTAGATAGCATGTTAATAAACAGAGACATTACTTTGCCAACAAAGGTCCGTCTAGTCAAAGCTATGGTTTTTCCCATAGTCATGTATGGATGTGAGAGTTGGACTGTAAAGAAAGCTGAGCACTGAAGAATTGCTGCTTTTGAACTATGGTGTTAGACAAGACTCTTGAGAGTCCTCGGACAGCAAGGAGATCCATTCAGTCCATCCTAAAGGTAATCAGTCCTGAATATTCATTGGAAAGACTGATGCTGAAGCTGAAACTCCAATACTTTGGCCACCTGATGCAAAGAACTGACTCATTGGAAAAGACCCTGATGCTGGGAAAGATTGAAGGCAGGAGGACAAGAGGACGACAGAGGATGAGATGGTTGGATGGCATCACTGATTCAATGGACATGAGTTTGAGTAAACTCCGGTAGTTGGTGATGGACAGGGAGGCCTGGTGTGCTGCAGTTCGTGGGTTAGCAAAGAGTCAGACATGACTGAACGAATGAACTGAACTGAACTGACAATTCCTAATGAGTTAATTGTTATAGGAGTAGGAGACCACTATGGATCACAGGTGCCAGTGAAGCCTTTATAGGGAGTGAATAAGAATGAATTAGATTTGAATAGGCTGAAAGGGTGGAGACAATCCAAAGAGGCCTGACACTGATGTGAGAACAGAATTTTAAAAGCTCATTTGGAAACTTGCTGTGAGTAGAGGAACGAGAGTGGGAATCGGGGGACAAATTGACCATAAATGAATAAAAGAGTCTTGTTTGATGTGAATAATAGATAGAGTTTGCTTCATGAAGTTGACTGTTTTTAGAAAGGATGAGCCAAAATTCCAAAGAAAGAAAAATGTGGGCTTGATGTGTCTATCTTTAGGGATCATGGCTGCTGGAAATAATTAATTAAAAGTATTCAAACAATTTTGCATTTCAGCTTTTCTTCTATTTTCTACATTAATATGATGCTAATAAATCTCTCACCATCAATTTAATTCTTTCTGTAGTATCTCCCTATTTCATATATTCTTTTAATGTTGATTCAGTGAGCCACTCCCAATACCAGTTACAAGATTTAAAAAGGAGTTACTGGCTAAAGGCAGAATTAATGAAAGAGTATATTAAATAATTCCAGAAAGTAGTGATTATAGATGTTGAAATATCTGCACAGCTTGAAATCCACAAAGATTATTTCAACACTTTATTTTTTATTGTGTGCCAGTTTAATAAGTCTTCTATAGGTATTTACCTCTAATTGTCATTAAACGTTAAACCTTTTTTTGTTCTAGATATTTCTTCCTAATCTTTTTTTATATTTCATTCCATTTTCCCCTCAATGCTTTAGTTTCTATTCCATACCTTTTCTAAATTTTCTAAATTGGAAATATTTAGTATTAGCCACTTCTGTAATTTCCTCCTGTTTCCCCTTTGAGTTCCTTGTGTATGAAGATTTAATTAAATTTCTTTTTCTCTCATCATTTTCTTTTGTTTGCAATTTTTAAATGTCTATTCCTGGTGATTTTTTCTGAGACAGTAAATTAAGTGAATGTCTTTCTCTTAAAGGGAAGGCTCTTTTATAATCTAATACACAAATACATTAGAAAATTATTTATACTGTATACATTCTCTTGATGCTAAGAGCGTGAGTATTATAGTGAGAAAAATTACATGCAGTCATATATTATACTATTATTCTAGCAGATGTATATATTTTTGAGTAGATTGTTCTACCCATATCTTAAGCTTTTGGTTCCATGATCCTCAACTGGGGGCAAGGCTTGTTGCAAACAAATATCCCCTTTTTAATAAATTGATGCTAAGCCCTCTTAGCTCTTTGGGGATGTAGTTTTTTCAGAAAGGAAACTGACCTTGTTTATTGCCTTTCTCTCTTTTGCTGCCCCGAGTGGATTTTCATGCTTGTGAAAATGAGATACTGGCAGGGACCGGATTAAAAGAAGGAGGATATTGGGCCCATTTCCTCCTCTGACTCTGCCAAACCAATTGCACTCTTATAAGTAACCCCCCTGCTCTTCCAGACTTGAGCCTCTCCTGTGCAGAAAATTAGGACAACATCTGAGGAGGTCTAGGACAAGGACAACCATCCACCAGGGACTAAGCTAAGATTGGCAAACCAATTTTCACTTGTGAACAATGCCAGAATTCAACCCATATGTCTCCCATGGTGAAGCACTGTAGTGTGTCATTAACCCACTGTGCCACTTAGCAGCTTCTCTCTGCTTGCTGTCTTGTGAATTAACATCTCAGCTGCCACCACACCAGACCCTGGGTTGATTTCTTTTAGGAGTGTGGCTGAATGAATAGCAGTTCTCTGTAACAAGTGATCAGGGCATAGCACTTTCAAATTTTCAACTGAAAGCAATAGCAATTTGCCATTCAGCCCTATCTTATCATCATCATTAGGTTGGGAAATTGCAATCTGAAGGCTCCTTGCAATGTGCTGTCAACTCGATATCTTGTAATTTTAATATGTCTCTGGTTAATAATTAATTGCTTTAACTCAGTAGGTGGGATCTGAATTTGGCCCCAAAAAAGAAATCCCTCTGAGCTGAAATATTCTTTGAGACTCCAACATTTTATGAAGTTCCCCCTCAATCAGCCTCCTTGCCTTCTTATTTAAATGATCTGCCATATAATGAAATCTGCATCAAAAGCTCCAAGCTTAAAATATACAACAAAAAGCTGCTTCTGGGTGAAGAGTTTGGATCTAAATCAAAACGTTTCTGTGTGCTGGCCATTATCACATGCAGTTAACTGCTGGGAAATACTGATGTTCAAAAGATATGGGGGAAAAAGGCATCTGCTTTCTCACGCTGGTGTATGTTTGTCGTCTTGATAAAAATGCAAGGCAGCATATGCAGAAATTGTGCGGAAACGCCATTCACATGGTAATTCCCTTGTAATTGAATAATTTCTTTTCAGGTGCTGGACTGAATAGCAGACTCAGGGAGGGTTTGAGCATCTCCCTGTCTTAAGTTCTTCCATGACCACATTTTAGTGTCTCATTCATTTTTTGATCAAAGAAAACCACTTTGTCAGGTCTTCAGAATGAAGGCACTGTCCCTTGATTTTCCTGGATCATAAGTTATAATGTAGAAAGGTTTCTCACATTTTTGTCTGATGAATTACTAAAAATATAGTCAGGGTATGAACTTACTAACTCTTTCTCTCAGCCCAAATATTTGGTCTACTACATTTAACAAGTGGAAGGATATTTGGGTAAATTAAAAGATGCCTACCGTAAATCAAGCCTATGATAAATTTGAGTGATATTTCCACTTGCAGGTTCCAATTGTGCTCTGCATTTCCATAATATTAGGTGTACTGGCTACTTGTTCTCATCTATACCTGCCCAATGTTGAAATTCAGGAACTCTGAGCATTATTCTATTTCTATCAAGAAAAGCTTAAGACTTTTCAAAAGTTATTCTGGAACTATACAAAATTCTTAAAAAGTCTACAGCATATTGAAATCAGAAAAAAAGTATATATGTAAATGTCTATGAGGTATTATACCCAGAGATGGGCGAAAGGCTTAATCTCATATTTAATTATAATTAAGTGCTAGTGATGTGCTTGAAGATCCACATTGAGGTGGACAGGCTGTGACCAGCCTCTGAAGGTACAAGTTTATTGATAAACCAATGGTGTTTGTTATTTAGTAGAAGGTGGAACTATCACTCTTATAACCCACAGCCTTCACTCGGACCCTTAGGAAACTGCTTGTGATAGACCTGTGGTGAAGTGCATATGGTAACCAGCTGGCAAAAAGAGAATTTCAAAGTCTCAATACACATTTTTTTCTTAAATTCATAAATACCTCCCCTCCACCAAGTCTTCTCAAATCTCAAAGACCCTTCAGAAGTAGCCAAATCGTTCTTTTTCTGCAAGAGGCACCTTTACGACTACATATAGTCTTAAACTGTAATCAGACTGAAGTATTTGGGTTTTTAAATTTTTCTGTGTAAGGCTTAATGTTTGAGGCTATTAATTCACAGCTAGATTGCCAGACCAAAAAATATACTATCAATAGGGCAGTGATATGTCTCCACTAGGGGTTCAATATCAAAGCTCAAAGACTTCAATTAAAAAGATGGTTAGGGGGATGAGAGAAGTGATGAACTGGAGCTACCTTATATCAGTCTTTGAAAGCGGATTGTTAAATTCTCAGTACTCTTGTGAGCAAGTTGTTACACAAAGCCATTACTAAAATTATATAAACTTATAGTTAAATAATCTTAAAAACAAAAAAAATGCATTCTTAAAATTCATCAATTCCTAATTATTTAACTATAATTTGCTATTATCTGTGCTGCTGAAGTTATTTATAGGATTCATAACTATATAGTAAAAATAGAAACAGCAATGTGTGGATTTGCAGGTCTTTCCAACTCTGACTTCAGTGATTATCACATTAGTGTCTTGTAATTTGCATGATGTGGGCATTTACATAACAATAGTTGTCAAATGCTAAAATAAGAGCATGATTTATGATGTTAACTGCCTAGATCGTGGACCAACAAACTTTTCTGTAAAAGGCCAGATAGTATATATTAACAGCATGTAGAACTTTAAATATATACTTTATAGTTTATATGCAACTACAGAATAATGATTGACTTTTAGGTTGATAATTATTGAAACACTTTTCTATGTGTATGTGTTTAAATATTCTATAATCAAACAGAAATAAAAGGAATGCAGACTCTAATGCTATAGTACAGTTAAGCTTCTTAAAATTCTCTCATCTTGAGGAAGGATTTCCTTAAACTAGAGGCAACTTTTTAAATAATGTTCAAACCAATTTGTTAGGCAGCCGTAAAATACATGTCTAGTTCGTTAATTCTACTTTCTTCCAAAAATTTTTATACCTTATCCTTTTTCCTCCTTTCCCATGCTCACTCTCAGGTTATAACATTTAGAGCAATCAGAACAGATTTTCATTGGCATCTGTCCCCATATTCCCCACCTACTCTTCCTTCCATGTTTCTAAGTACGGTTCCTCAACGTGTAGCCTAGATAATCAAACACCTTATGTCTGCTCAGAGACATTTTCCCATCAGTTCTCTCCTTTCTTTCTTATATTATTATCTTCCCTCTCTTCTTGATTATTCTTGTGCTATTATTTCTCTCATCTTAAACAAGAACTTCTCTTTTTTATCTTTTTTAAATTGAAATATAGTTAATTTACAATATTGTGCTCGTTTTAGATATAGCAAAGTGATTCAATTCTATATATACTTCAAATTATTTTGCATTATAGGTTATTACAAGATACTGAATATAGTATCCCCTACTAAGCAAAGTAAGTCAGACAAAGAAAAATATTATATGATAGCACTTTTATGTGGAATCTAAAAAGATAATACAAATGAATCCATGTATGAAACAGAAACAGACTCACAGACATAGAAAACAAATTTATGGTTATCAAAGGGGAAAGGGATGGGGGAGTGATCAACTAGGAGTTTGAGAGTAACAGATAACAGACTACTGTACATAAACAAGAACTTCTCTTAACCATACTTCCCCTGCGAGCTGCCATCCCATTTCTTTGCTCCCCTTTATACTAAGACTGTTTAAAAGAGATGACTGTATGGGCTTCCCCAATTTCTATTAATATTTTATCAGTCTCCACTACTCCACCAAAAAAATGATATTATTGAGCTTACACATAACCTTCGCATAGCTGGATGAGTGGCTGGTTTGGGGTTCTCATGCTATTTGACCTTACTGTATCACTTGACAGTGTTGATCACACCATCTTCCATGATTAGATGGCCTCATTTAGCTTATAAGTCACCACACAGTTTGCTTTTTCCTGCCACCTCACTCATTATTCTTTTTCCAGTCCCCTTTGCTGGCTTCTCCTTATCTCTTTGATTCTCACTGCTGTGGTCCAGAGTTCAATATTTGATGTTCTGATTCTTTACTTACATTCATTTCCTTGAAGATCTCATCCAAATACTGGCTTAAATATCACCTACATATTGACAGTATCCAAATTTATGTCTTTAATAGTCACCCAAATAAGAAAATGATTTAAAAAATAAATCTACATTTCATTTACAAATTTATTATGTATTTTCCCAGTAAAATTAAGTTTCTAAGGTAAGAATTTAGTCATTCATTAAAGATTTGTGTGTATTTTCTATGTACCTAGTGGCTGGAAGTCAGAGAAAGATCAGAGAAATATTAAATTATTGGAAAAGACATGATCACAGAAAAATTATATGTCGTAGGTATTTGACAAGCAACAGTATATGTAGGAGAGCCTTATGGTGCCCTTAAAAATAGGGGTGTTAGAGCCTGAATTAGAGAAACAAGGACAAAATGAATCTCTAAAGTCATTTCATCTGTCATCTCTCAATTCCTCTTGAGAAACCTCTGATTGCAATAGTTTTCAATGACTCACGGGTTAGAAGTTCAAATACTTTTTTTGTAAGATTATGTCACAATTATAACTGAAATAATCATTAATTTAATTTTAAAGCTCTCTTCAAAGTCTTTACATTGCATTTTGCTAGAGAGTCTTATTTATCCCATAGTTAACTACTGCAAAAAAAAAGATCTCACTGGGAAATATTTTTTCAATCTTAAATAGGATAGGATTAAATCTGAATACAGGAGTTATTTGATAGTCTAAATGAATAGTGGAGCTGATTGTTTCAAGGTACTATCTATAACTGAAAATGGAGGCTGATAATAACACTGAAACAATTTTAATAAAAGTTCTTCTACTTGTAATTCTTTAGTGGGATATTTTCCCTTTACCATACATTTGTTATCTCTTTGGGATACTGGTCAGACAAGTTCTAAACAGGATACCCACTTTTAACCACATATAATTAGATTTTATACACTGTAAGAGATTTGTTGGATACCAAGCCACTTAGCAAGCATGTGGTTAGCCAAGCTGAATCATTGAAGATACTGTTGGTAACCACTGGGCCATTGTGGTCTGGGGATGGTTATTTTGGCTTTGGCTCTCCATTCCTAATCTCTTGGAGAAGTGTTTACCTTCTCTGTTTACACTTCTAGCTCTATACCAAGTTGTGGCTTGCATTTTAGATTTCAGTGTCTTCTGGAAATCGGTTGGTTTATCTTTTTCAAGATTTGCCTTGAGAGTCTGTGTTTTATTGCCAATTAGATAGGTTCCTTAAACTATAGTCTGAAGGGAAGAAAAAAATTTCTAAAAACATTAACCATAATAAATAGGTTTTATAAAAGTTTTAAATTCCACTATAGTTAATCAGTTTGAACAAGACATTTAGGCTGTAAATAGCATTTTAAAGTAAACAGAGCTTTACACAAAGTGACAGTTAGAATTACATTTTCTGCTTCTGAGTGTGAGAAAATTAATGTACCAAAAAAGTGCCTACTATTTAAAGATGTCTTGCTCCAGACATATTTAACAACTGAGATTTGCAGTGGGTAGACCACTGAAGTGTCTCGTCATTAAATTATGCACTGTACATTAGAAACAGATGTACTCCTGGAAGTCTTGCATTACAGCATTGTTTTGCAATTTCCCAATTAAGACATTGCTAAAACTGAAAATGGAAGTGAACTAACAGGTCAGCTATCTTACTTTAATCATGGAGGAGAGCGGTTGGTTTTGAGAGGGCCTGGTGGCTTTCCTTGGCAGTTTGATATAAACTTAAAATGCTAATTCTTTACCTTGTTTTCCTCTAAAAGCTAAGGAATTAACAAAATTACTCATCTTAAATATTGCTTGAGCTTAAAGTATTTTGATTTTAATAGGCCAATGTCACAACTACTTTAGTGTATTGAGTCACAAAACAAATCTTATAAATCAAGTGGAAAAAAAAAAACCTGGGGAAAATGTTATAGTCATTCTTTCTAATCAGTGGAAAAATAGCTATGTATCTCTCTGGAAATAAATTGTATAGAACAATATTTAAAGGAAAGTGAAATTTCATTGAAGAATAATTATTTGGATGGGCTTGGACAAAATCAAAAGATAAGAATGGAGGGTTGTGCTTCCCTGGTGTCTCAGTGCTAAAGAATCCACATGCCAATACAGGAAACACAGGTTCAATGTCGAGTCTTGGAAGATCCCACGTGACATGGATCAATTAAGTCCATGAGCCACAACTATTGAGCCTGTGCTCTAGAGCCCAGATGCTGCAACTACTGAAGCCTGAGTGTCCAGAGCCCATGTTCTGCAACAAGAGAAGCTACCACAATAAGAACCCTGCACACCACAAAGAGAGAAAAGCCCGTGCAGCAATCAAGACCCAGCACAGCCATATATAAATAAATAGTAAGATGTTCCCAAAATTAAAAAAAAGGAAGAGTTATTATCTGGCACTAAAAGGTAAAAATGAAAATCATTGACTGGTTCTAGTCTAGGAAGCGTTTTTGAAAAGAATAGATATTAACTATAAAAAGCTATCAATTTATATTCCAATGTGTGATATATTTTCCATGGAAATTAATTTAGGAAAATTTTTCAAATTCAGGTCATATATGTGGGAATTCTTTCTTTTAAACTTGCTGCTGCTGCTAAGTCACTTCAGTCGTGTCCGACTCTGTGCGACCCCATAGATGGCAGCCCACCAGGCTCCCGTCCCTGGGATTCTCCAGGCAAGAATACTGGAGTGGGTTGCCATTTCCTTCTCCAGTGCATGAAAAGTGAAAGTGAAGTTGCTCAGTCGTGCCTGACTCTTAGCGACCCCATGGACTGCAGCCTACCAGGCTCCTCCATCCATGGGATTTTCCAGGCAAGAGTATTGGAGTGGGGTGCCATTGCTTTCTCCTCTTTTAAACTTAACTCTCCTCAAAAGTGTTAGTAATTAAGTAGGAGGAGAAGGGGACGACAGAGGATAAGATGGCTGGATGGCATCACCGACTCGATGGACATGGGTTTGGGTAAACTCCGGGAGTTGGTGATGGACAAGGAGGCCTGGCGTGCTGTGATTCATGGGGTCGCAAAGAGTCAGACACGACTGAGCAACTGAACTGAACTTACAACAGAGTCAGAGTTTGCTAGACAAATAAAATTGAGATCAGTTTTGGAAATTTTATTTTATAAAATGTTATACATTGGAGGCTTCTGTTTGAAGCGTCGTAAAATTAACAAACCAAATATTTTACAGAACTGGGGGAATAAAGGCTGCAAATTGTCTTCATCTGTGGTTGCCATTCTCAAATATGAAACAAGAACAGTAATTTTTCCTTATTTTTTTTTAAACTGTAGCCCACATATTTTTTGACTACCATCTATTTATTTGCATATGTATTTCTTCACTAAAAAATGTTTTGTTTCAAAAAGTAAATCTACAGTTGTTCTATATCCACAGTTAATTTTCCTGTGTCCAGATACACACATTTTTATTCCAACAAGATAAACATTCCAATGAGATAAATATTTTCACTAAAAGGTTGAGACACTTCAAAGTGGCCACAGATGACTGATTCTTCCTTAGTTACTGCCTCATTGTAAATCTTTTAGCAAGAAGTAATTTCTTCATTCATTTCTCATTCCTTACAAATACAGGTTAGAATAGTGTAACCCTAGGGAAAATAGCCCCAATTTATATTTTTCTAACCTTAATTTTGAAATAATGTCCAATGGAAAAATTGCCCATTCAGTTAGTTTTTAGTTTATAGTTTGTAGTTGTCTCAATTTGTTTGGATGACTGAAATTTCATTAGTTGAAGATACTGTTATACATGGAGTGAGGTTCTGTGGGGATGGGAAATGTATATAATGTTATGAAAGACAGACACATGTTCAAAATGTTGCCATTTGTTTTACATGAATTAGAAAATGATGACATAGCTCTGTTTTGAAATCATCAGTCTTCATGAATTATTTTATAAATAGTATAGTTGAAATAAAACCTGAAACTTATTTTTAGACCACATTTCCCCTGTGATCTTTAAATCCAGGCATATATTTAGGGAAGCTAAATCCTTAAGTTTTAAAGTTATGTATACTTCATGCACCAAAAAGAAATTTGAAGGCTTTTTTTTCCCTCTTTTTTGGCTCCCTAAATATTTTGAGTAGTTTATGTTTCTTTGTTATAGAGAGGGCTCTAAGTCCATTTTTTTTTTTTTGGTAGAAAGTGGGAATTGTGCTTTGCTAAGTGTAAACAATATCAAAAACTAAAGTATCTTCTGGATTTGGATCAGATCCCTAAGCCAATGAGATTCAGTAGCTTCTTATATTGGCAAACTATGTTCCCATCTACCAAAGATGAAAAATGGGCCAACAAGTAGCTTTAGGATTTTTGCCAGATATTTACATATGAATCAAAAGTGATGTCTCCTTAAATTGTACTTAATATCGGAAACAGTCTGTTTGATTTCAAACTTTAGTGGTATTTGATGCAGTCATTGCCTGTTCATGATTAAAATCTTACAGAAAGCCCACCAATGATGAGCAATCTAATATTTGTGGTCTCAAATGTAAACTGTGCCAATTTCATGAAAATCATATTATCATAGTTGGATCCAGGCTAACCACATAGAGCTATTTCTCTATCCATAATTACATAATTAGATTATTTTTATCTTAAAGCATACTTTAAGGAACATTTTCTCTATGGTATATTATTAAAGAATCATGCCTTCTTAAAGTTTCTTTGTAAGCCAAGAAACCCACGTGTTACACATTATAGGGGAAAAAAATAGTTTTCATGAGATTTCTGCCCAGCTTTGAATCAAGGTTCAGGAACTGTATCACAGTCTGCCAGTAATATTTTGGGGTGAAGAGAATACAGTTGCAGAGTAAACTTTACTAAACTAATTGATGAGACAAGATATTGGATGTTAAAAAAATGCTATTACTCTTAATGCCAAACCTATCTTTCTCAAGAGATAGACTTGGACATTTGAGATAAGATTTCAAAACTATGTTCTCTATATAGAAACTGCATCTGCTATGGTAGGCTGAGGGGAGGAGGCAGTCTTGATCTGCAGTAAGTCTATTTTGTTTTAATGTTTGATTATTAATATATGCAATATCTTTCATCCTCATTCTCAGTTTTATATAAGCCAAAGAGAGTGTAAATTCATCCATACTACACAAACCAGGCATACAGAGTTTGGTAACTGACTGTGAATTCTGGTAAATGGCTTATATTTCTCTAGAAATGTCGGTTTGCAGATCTCATGCTTGATATGCTAGAAATGAGTGACAAAGATATGACTCAAGGTAAGGACACAATGCCTAGGGAAATGGAAATATGTGAGATGATAACCCCACTCAACCAAATGGACAATGTTAGTTAAGTAGTAAATGTTTTTATTTCATTTATTTTATTTTCTATAGATTTATAAATGAAAAAAAAAACAAAACTGAGCTTAAGAAAGAAGGCTGCTGCCGCTAAGTCGCTTCAGTCGTGTCCGACTCTGTGCGAACTCACAGATGGCGGCCCACCAGGCTCCTCTGTCCATGGGATTTTCCAGGCAAGAGTACTGGAGTGGGATGCCATTGCCTTCTCCGAGAAAGAAGGCTACTCTGAATCAAATACAGAAGAATGGCCATTTCAAGTCTTAGCTGAATCTGAGTCTGAAATTGCTATCAATTTTTTTTATTATAGAATGCTGCCTTATGCAGATGTGCAGTGAATCCTTGGACAGGAGAGTTATTTGTCCTCCCAGTCTTCCCTGTATCAAAACCCAGTGACAACACAACTAAGAGTAAGTTATTAAACTTGTCCTTAATTCTGTCTACAGTGATACAGCTCTTTGAGATTTCTCACAAAGCTTTTCTCCATGTTGGGATTCTACTCTGAGGAGTTATAAACTGGAGTAACTTTCAGTTTCCTATATCTAAAGTATAAGATTACTGTCGCATCTTTGTTGTATCCTGTGATGCACTGCATCATTGATACATTGGATATCAACTGATACATTGGATATCTTTCCAACTGTTTTGGAAAGATATGGTTTTGTTCTACCTTTAGTAAATTTTCTTTCACTGGCTTTGTTATTTTTCCATGATGCTGAAATTTGAGCATGGATCTTTGAGTACACCACAAAGCATACAGGGAAAACTGGATTTTGTTATGTCACAACCCACTCCAGTATTTTTGCCTGGAGATTTCTATGGACACAGGAGCCTGGCAGGCTACAGTCCATGGGAACGCAAAGAGTGGGACATGACTGAGCGACTAACACTTTCATTTTTCAATCCAAGAAGATCTGTGGATTCATGATGCAAATTTGCCTATCTCCATTCTAACAATATAGACCTATGTATCAATCATTAAAAAATAGTTCTCATCACTGAACTAAAATTATTAAAGACAGTGTGTATCCATTTTTAAATAGTTTACTATGCATTAAAGTTTTGGGGGATTTTGTGTGTTTGACATAGTTACACAATAGGGAGTGGGAAGTGTTGGTTTAATGATACTTCTCCTCAGTTGTTTTGTATATTGTTGTTGCTGTTGTTTCATCACTCAGTTGTGTCCGACTCTTTGCGACCCCATGGACTGTAGCCTACCAGGCTCCTCTATACATGGGATTTCCCAGACAAGAATACTGGAGTGGGTTGCCATTTCCTTCTCCAGGGAACCTTCCTGATCCAGGGATCAAATCTCCATCTCCTGCACTGGCAGGTGGACTCTTTACCACTGAGCCACCAGGGAAGACCTGTTTTGTATATAATAAATAAAATTTAAAAAATCCTGAAATACTTTGAAACTTACACATATACACTTTTCATCATGGAGTAAGAGGTATTCATGTAATTTAATTCTAATTTTATACTTTTCTGTGTATAATAATTGTTGGAATATGGATAACTTATATTTTTTTCTCTATTTTTCCTCATAGCATTGAATCAGAAAGCCTAAAGAATAGTACCTTTGCTTTCCTTTCAGGGAAAAGGGATGATTTAGCTTATTCCATAAACTCAAGAAAAATGAGATATTCTAAAACAGATAACAGATCAATTTCTGTTTTATAAAGGAAGGAAAGATGTGTGTGTGGTGTGTATGTATATACACATATTTACAGGATTCTCCACTTTGTAAGTAAAACAAAATAAATTGTTTTAATGGCTGGTTGGTAGTTAACTCTGTAGTTCTTTTACTGTGTATCAAGCATATAAAATAGATTAATACTGGATGATTATTTTTATACTTTCATCACTAAACATAAATATTATTGATATTAGGACAATGGATATACATAGTTTGAAAGTAGTAATTAACTTTATTAGCTATTAACAATTATTATAGTTTCAGTTCCCAAGGATTATTTTCTTAAATTGATAGTATTGCAATACATCTAGATGTTTGTTGTGAATGAAGCCAGAGGCATCTTCGTAGGTCCACGAAGAACTAATTGCTATGGGAATAGGCCATAACTAGAAGCCAGAAAAAAAATATATATATATATATGCCCTAAGTGTGTCCAGTCATTTGACTTCTGGCAGTGCAGGATGATAATCCCTAAGAGCAGAAGCACATGAAGTGGTTGCACCATTATTACAGCTTAACGATTGGAAGGACAGCACAGGGATGGGGATCACAAATGGAGCTAGGTAATCAGAGTTAAGGAAGTAGAGGTAAAAGCTCTGGAAGGCTGAAGTGGAATGAACAGTGAATGTGGGGCAGAATATGAGAGCGGAGGGGGCTGCATAATAAGAAAGTTTTGGAAAAATGCAGAAGGGTCACCTTGAGTCTTTGGTTGAGTACTGATCTACACAAACATTAGGGGAAACTGTGAAATTAGAGAAAGAACGTGGGAAAGGCCAGAGGTGACAGATTTTTTGAGTTCACATAAGATGGAAGTAATTTCTGTTCTTGAAGTCAAAGTGGAAAGACCTCATGATACATCAGGCCTTAGCAGTGAAAGTAAGTTAGCCTTAAAATTCTCTGTGTGTGCATGCTTAATCACTTCAGTCATGTCTGACTCTTTGCAACCCTATGTAATGTAGCCAGTAGCCTATTATTACTATAGCCTATTACTGTAGCCTATTATTCTCCAGGCAAGAATAATAGAGTGGGTTGCCATGCCCTCCTCCAGGGGATGATCTTCCCAACCCAGGGATCGATCTTATGTCTCCCACATTGCAGGCAGATTCTTTACTGCCTGAGCCACCAGGAAGCCACTTTCCTTTTTAACTTTTTTAACATGTTTAAAAAAGTTAAAAAGAAAGGTTTGAAAAATTATTATGACCCACATGTAACCTAACTGTCTGCCTGGTGAAAATACAGTGCTCTTTCAGTTCAGTTCAGTCGCTCAGTTGTGTCCGACTCTTTGCGACCCCATGAATAGCATGCAGCACACCAAACCTCCCTGTCCATCACCAATTCCCAGAGTTTACCCAAACTCATGTCCATAGAATCAGTGATGCCATCCAGCCATCTCATCCTCTGTCATCCCCTTCTCCTCTTGCCCCCAATCCCTCCCAGCATCAGGGTCTTTTCCAATGAGTCAACTCTTCACACGAGGTGGCCAAAGTATTGGAGTTTCAGCTTCAGCATCAATCCTTCCAATGAATATTCAGGACTGATTTCCTTTAGGATGGACTGGTTGGATCTTCTTGCAGTCCAAGGACTCTCAAGAGTCTTCTCCAACACCACAGTTCAAAAGCATTAATTCTTCGGCACTCAGCTTTCTTCACAGTCCAACTCTCACATCCATATATGACCACTGGAAAAACCATAGCCTTGACTAGATGGAACTTTGTTGGCAAAGTAATGTCTCTGCTTTTTAATATGCTATCTAGGTTGGTCATAACTTTCCTTGCAAGTAGTAAGCGTCTTTTAACTTCATGGCTACAATCACCATCTGCAGTGATTTTGGAGCCCCAAAAAATAAAGTCTGACACTGTTTCCAAAGTCTCCCCATCTAATTGCCATGAAGTGATGGGACCAGATGCCATGATCTTAGTTTTCTGAATGTTGAGCTTTAAGCCAACTTTTTCACTCTCCTCTCTCACTTTCATCAAGAAGCTTTTTAGTTCTTCACTTTCTGCAGTAAGGGAAGGTATGCAAAAAAAAAAAAAATCCTTTACTGTACAGTATGAAATACACAGTGTCCAGCATCTAGTCAAAAATTACTAGGCAATCAAAGGAGCAGAAAAATACAGATTTTTATCAGGAGAAAAATAATTTGATAGGAATAAATGCAGAAATAACACATAAAGGAATTAACAAATGAAGAGTTTGAAAAGCTGTGACAACTACCAGTTTATGGTCTAAAGTATAGAACTCTTAGAAATTTTCAGAGAAAGAAAAACAAAGATGAACAAAGTAAAAATCAACAATCCATTTTTAGATATATGATATACATCAGAGAATTGAAGGTCACACGGGAAACTCCTGCCCCAACTGGACACAGATTCATATACTGCAAGTCAAAGCTTTTTCTTCACTAGGAGCAAAAGTCTAAGAGCAAAACTCGTCTAGAAATACTTAAACTGCAACTGCTGAATTGTTGGAAGTTCTGTTTGGATAAGCTTGAATGTTAGCTACTCCAGGCAGGCCAGTCATACACGGTATCTCATGCTTATGAGAGTTTTACCCCCAATAATCCCACTAGGTTTTCAGGATAAACATTAGAGAGAAATGTCCTCATTATTCCCACAGTGTGAGAAGAATGCAGCATTCTGAAATATTCCAAAAACACTCTATTATCCTTAACAAAGAATTCCCTCTAAAGTTACTAGTTTACCAAAATCTAACTGATTGGTATTTTAATAAAGCCTATCTGACTTAGGATAGGGGAAATATCAAACTCCAGCCCACTTTTACCTTTGATGTGGGGAAAGGGAAATAACTAACTTCAGAAACACCTCTTCATTTCTGTCTCACCCAAGGTGAGGAAACTAGAAAAATAGCAAATTAAATCCAAAGTAAGAACAAAGCTAATAATAAAAATTAGGGTAGAAACCAGTGAAATTTAAAACAGAAATCAATAAAGGCAACAAAACCAAAAGCTATCTCTTTGAAAATATCAATGAAGTTGATAAACCTCTAGTCAAATTAACTAAGAGAAATAGTGACCAGTGGTTGCCAGGGATTAAGATGCTGGGAGTGAGGGATGAGTAGGTGGCACAAGGGGATTATTTAGGCCTGGGAAGCTATCTGTATGTTACACTGTAATGGTGGATACATGACATTATGCACTTGTCAAAACCCATAGAAATATACACAAAAAGAATGAAGGCTACTGTAAACTGTATACTTTAGTTAATGATAATGTATATATATAGGCTTATCAATTGTAAAAAATTTGCCACACTACTCTGAGATACTAAACATGGGGAAAACTGTCTAGTTTAGGGGAAATTGAGTATATATCGGAATTTTTGTACTTTCTGCTCACTTTTGTCTAGAAAGTTAAAGTGGCTCTATATAGTGTGTTAATTTAAAAGGTAGCTGAGATAAACATTAGAACTTCTCTATAAAGGATATAAAAGAAAACCCGAACATAATGAAATCTTAAGCACAATAATCGTAATGAAGTAGTAAACAAAATTCAGATAGAATTAAACATAAAAACATAAAAACATAAAAAACATAAAAACTTTTTAAACATAAAAAGTACAACATATACTTAAAAAAATAAACTAAATGTTATTATAAGTATATAAGTCACAGGCAACCTCATTATACTTAAAGGCATATTAATGAAAAGTATGTTAAGTAAGTCATAGAAAAAGATGAAAATAATTTTCACTATTAGAGGGAATTTATCAAGCATAACACATTTGTAACTGGAGTCCTAGAAGAAGAAAAAATAATGAGGCAGGAAATAAACGTGATGAAACAGTCATTAAAAGTTTCTAAATTTGATGTCTGACAGACACATAAATTCAATAATTTAAATGACAACAAAAGCACAAAGTGGTAATGAAACCAACACTAAGGTTTACAATAAAATCACTGAAAACCAGAGATACTAAGAAAATCTTAAAAGAAGGTAGAGAAAAAAGACACATGCCAAAGAGAAAAATATACATCAAAATGAAAGCAGACTTCAGAAACTATAAAACCAGAAGACAATGGCATAAGATCTTTAATATGCTAATAGAAAAATATTTCTTGACCTAGAATTATTGCATGTATCATAATATCTTTCAAACTTACAGGGAAAAATATGTTCTAGACCAAAAAAAAAAGTGAGAATTCAGAAGATTCATACTAAAAGTAATACTTAAGGAAAATATTCAGACAGAAATTAATTGGTACCAAATATATATTTGAATCTGCAAAAAGAGTGAGAATGCTGGAAATGGTAAATATTTGAATGTTGTTCAGTTGCTAATTCGTGTCTAACTCTTTGTAACCCTATGGTCTGCAGCCTGGAAGGCCCCTCTGTCCATGGGGATTCTCCAGGCAAGAATACTGGAGAGGGTTGCCATTTCCTTCTCCAAAATATTTAAATAAACTTTCAAATGTTTAAATAAGATATATGTTCTCACTTTAAAAAATTTCTGTAGCAGATCATTTCCTGGTCATTATTAACAAATATACTTAACATTTATTATTAAGAAGTAATAATGCATGGTGACGTTTATAGACTCAGCAGAAATAAAACATATGACAACAAAAATACAATCAAAGAGGAAAAGTGAATATGGAGTACACTCTTATAAGATTCTTATACTGTATTTGAAGTGATAATAATGTAATCTTAATTTGACTCTGATAAGTTAAAGATTTGATTTAGGTCATACCTGAATGGTCTAGTGGTTTTCCCTACTTTCTTCAATTTAAGTCTGAATTTGGCAATAAGGAGTTCATGATCTGAGCCACAGTCAGCTCCCAGTCTTGTTTTTGCTGACTGTATAAAACTTCTCCATTTTTGACTGCAAAGAATAGAATCAATCTGATTCCAGTGTTGACCATCTGGTGATGTCCATGTGTAGAGTCTTCTCTTGTGTTGTTGGAAGAGGGTGTTTGCTATGACCAGTGCATTCTCTTGGCAAAACTCTATTAGCCTTTGCCCTGCTTCATTCTGTACTCCAAGGCCAAATTTGCCTGTTACTCTAGGTGTTTCTTGACTTCCTACTTTTGCATTCCAATCCCCTATAATGAAAAGGACATCTTTTTTGGGTGTTAGTTCTAAAAGGTCTTGTAGGACTTCATAGAACCGTTCAGCTTCAGCTTCTTCAGTGTTACTGGTTGGGGCATAGACTTGGATTACCATGATACTGAATGGTTTGTCTTGGAAATGAACACAAATCATTGTGTCATTTTTGAGATTGCATCCAAGTACTGCATTTCAGACACTTTTGTTGACCATGATGACTACTCCATTTCTTCTAAGGGATTCCTGCCCACAGTAGTAGATATAATGGTCATCTAAGTTAAATTCACCCATTCCAGTCCATTTTAGTTCTCTGATTCCTAAAATGTCAACATTCACTCTTGCCATCTCCTGTTTGACCACTTCCAATTTGCCTTGATTCATGGACCTAACATTCCAGGTTCCTATGAAAAATTGCTCTTAACAGCATCAGACCTTGCTTCTATCACCAGTCACATCCACAGCTGGGTATTGTTTTTGCTTTGGCTCCATCCCTTCATTCTTAAAGAGGGAAAACCACTAGACCATTCAGGTATGACCTAAATAAAATCCCTTATGATTATACAGTAGAAGTGAGAAATAGATTTAAGGGACTAGATCTGATAGACAGAATGCCTGATGAACTATGGACGGAGGTTCATGATATTGTTCAGGAGACAGGGATCAAGACCATCCCCATGGAAAAGAAATGCAAAAAAGCAAAATGATTGTCTGAGGAGGCCTTACAAATAGCTATGAAAAGAAGAGAAGTCAAAAGCAAAGGAGAAAAGGAAAGATATTCTCATTTGAATGCAGAGTTCCAAAGAATAGCAAGGAGAGATAAGAAAGCCTTACTCAATGATCAATGCAAAGAAATAGAGAAAAACAACAGAATGGGAAAGATTAGAGATCTCTTCAAGAAAATTAGAGATACCCAGGGAACATTTCATGCAAAGATGGGCTCAATAAAGGACAGAAATGGTATGGACCTAAAAGAAGCAGAAGATATTAAGAAGAGGTGGCAAGAATACACAGAAGAATTATACAAAAACGATCTTCACGACCTAGATATTCACGATGGTGTGATTACTCACGTAGAACCAGACATCCCGGAATGTGAAGTTGAATGGGCCTTAGAAAGCATCACTACAAACAAAGCTAGTGGAGGTGATGGAATTCCAGTTGAGCTATTTCAAATCCTGAAAAATGATGCTGTGAAAGTGCTGCACTCAGTATGCCAGCAAATCTGGAAAACTCAGCAGTGGCCACAGGACTGGAAAAGGTCAGTTTTCATCCCAATCCCAAAGAAAGACAATGCCAAAGAATGCTCAAACTACCACAGAATTGCATTCATCTCACATGCTAGTAAAGTAATGCTCAAAACTCTCCAAGCCCGGCTTCAGCAATACGTGAACCGTGAACTTCCAGATGTTCAAGCTGGTTTTAGACAAGGCAGAGGAACCAGAGATGAAATTGCCAACACCTGCTGGATCATCAAAAGAGCAAGGGAGTTCCAGAAAAACATCTATTTCTGCTTTATTGACTATGCCAAAGCTTTTGATGGTGTGGATCACAATAAACTGTGAAAAATTCTTCAAAAGATGGGAATACCAGACCACCTGATTTGCCTCTTGAGAAATCTGTATGCAGGTCAGGAAGCAACAGAACTGAGCATGGAACAACAGACTGGGTCCAAATAGGAAAAGGAGTACGTCAAGGCTGTATATTGTCACCCTGCTTATTTAACTTATATTCAGAGTACATCATGAGAAACGCTGGGCTGGAAGAAGCACAAGCTGGAGTGAAGATTGCCAGGAGAAATATCAATAATCTCAGATATGCAGATGACACCACCCTTATGGCAGAAAGTGAAGAAGAACTAAAAAGCCTCTTGACAAAAGTGAGAGAGGAGAGTGAAATAGTTGGCTTAAAGCTCAACATTCAGAAAACTAAGATCATGGCATCTGGTCCCATTACTTCATGGCAAATAGATGGGGAAACAGTGGAAACAGTATCAGACTTTATTTTTTTGGGGGGGTGGGCTCCAAAATCACTGCAGATGGTGATTGCAGCCATGAAATTAAAAGATGCTTACTCCTTGGAAGGAAAGTTATGACCAACCTAAATAGCATATTAAAAAGCAGAGACAGTACTTTGCCGAAAAAGGTCCGTCTAGTCAAGTTTATGTTTTCCAGTGGTCATGTATGGATGTAAGAGTTGGACCTGAAGTAAGCTGAGCGCTAAAGAATTGATGCTTTTGAACTGTGGTGTTGGAGAAGATTCTTGAGATTCCCTTGGACTGCAATGAGATCCAACCAGTCCATCCAAAGGAGATCAGCTCTGGGTGTTCGTTGGAAGGACTGATGTTGAGGCTGAAGCTCCAATACTTTTGCTACCTCATGTGAAGCGCTGACTCATTGGAAAAGACCCTAATGCTGGGAGGAATTGGGGGCAGGAGGAGAAGGGGACAACAGAGGATGAGATGGATGGATGACATCACCGACTCGATGGACATGGGTTTGGGTGGACTCCGGGAGTTGGTGATGGACAGAGAGGCCTGGCATGCTTCAATTCATGGGGTCGCAAAGAGTCAGACACGATGGAGTGACTGAACTGAACTGAACTGACTGAAGTTAAAGATGAATATGGTAAACTCCAAACCAATTACTAAGTAAAAAGAACAATGTGAGATAACTAATAGTTAAGATACAATAGAGAAAGATCAGATGGAACAAATATAAAATTGTTTAACTTCAGTCCTATTGATAGCCACATTGAATATATTGTGTCATCCAATACTAAAGTCACATTTAGGTAATAGGGACATATATGTTTAGGCCAAATTTAAATGTGGTATGAGTATAAAACATGCATTGCCTATCAAAAACTTAGTATGAGTTAATCTAATGTAAAATATTCAGTAATGTATTTTTACATTGATTGTTTAAATGAGAATATTTTTGGATGTATTTGGATAAATAAAGCAAAGTATTGAAAGAGTATTATACCCATTTTTGTTGTATCTACTAAATTTTTTAAAAATTACATATATTTGGCTAATATTTGTGGCTCACATTTTTATTTTCATTGGATAGCAGTGGCCCGAATACTCCAGTTAAAAGTAAATATTGTCAGATTGGATGAAAACCAAAACCTATATATATGTTGTCTACAGGAAACCCACTCTAAGTATTAAAATATAAATGTTAAAGAATGGAAAGGTTATACCATGAAAACACCACTTAGATGAAAGCTAGAGTGCTCATATCAAACCAAGTTGACCTCAGAACAAGGAAATATGCCAGGACCAAGAGAGATGTTATATATTAATAAAGAGGTCAATTTATCAAGAAGCTATAGTAATTCTAAATTCAGTAAGAGAAGTTTGAAATATGTAAATAAAAATTAACAGCATAGTGACATCTTAAGAAATGCTAAATCAAGCTAAAAGGATTCATTCAGGCTGAACAGATGATACCAAATTCAAATTAGATCCTCAGAAAGAAATGGTAAATATAAGGGTAAACGGAAAACAGTATTTCTCTTCATATACTTTTACAGTAAAAAATGGACTTTATTGGATTTATAATCTGTATAGGCTCATTTATATATGTAGTTGTACTGTGTCTACAATTTACATGAATTGGTACAATTTTAACTCTATCTTGGTTAGGAAAAAACTAAATATGTGCACTGTAATCCATCGAGTTAAGAAAAAAAGAAAGAGAAAAAGCTATAGTTAATAAGATAGTAGGTAAAATTTTTAAAGTATTCAAAAATCAAAAACAAATGAGAAAAGAGGGAATAGAGTAACAAAAAAGGGGGGGGATAAATGAAAAAAGCTGCATGGCAGATCTAAATTGAATCATATCAATAATTATATTAAATATTAAGAAACTAAACACCCAAATTAAAAACTGTCCAAATGGATAAACGACCCAACAATATGTCATCTAACAGATACAGTTTAAGTAATAATACATAGAAAAGTGCTGCTATTCTAAGATAAGCAGAGCCCTGTTAATAAGAGATTTACTTAGTAAATGGCTAACGAGGAGAAATATATTTAGCATGCCAAGAGTCAGCAAAAGAAGGCTGTAGCAGCAGTGTTAATAATAGATAAAACTGACCTTAACACAAAGTCTATTCCTAAAAATAGAGATTTCGTAATGATAACTCATTTCATTAGGAAGACAAAATTATCACAACTACATGCTTAAGAATAAAGTTTAAAAATATGAAGCAAAAATGAACAGGATTAAAGAAACAGATAATTGGAAAAATAAAAAGATTTTGATAGAGATTTTCTCCTCTTTAAGAAATTGAGAGAGAAACTATACTTTAAACAATCAAAACCAATTCACCTTCAAAGAAGCTAAAGTATCAAATAATTCAATATATACACATGGAGATATGCATATAAAAGTGAAAATAAAAATTTACTCCTTAAAAAGTTTTGGCTCTCTACATTTTATGTTTCATATCAGAAGATAAAACAATGCATTTTATATAAAATAACAAGAACTAGATTTACATTCTTTTATTCTGATGTCTTTGTAAAAAGTTATTTTCTATTTTGATTAACATTGAAAACAAACATTCAGACATCAGGGCAAAGAATAGCAAATACATGACATTTTATTAAGCCCTGTTCTAAACTAAGTCAACACGACCTTTGCTTCACCTTCTTACTTAGAAGTTAATGGCAAAAAAGTCAATGGCTAAAACAGACAGTAGTTTTTGAAAATGAAAATGATCAGAAAGCATCTCAAATTCAAAATCTTTCAGGCATGTGAAATATAATTTTGCTTTATGTCTCATAGTCTAGCTGGAAAGTTTGCTTTTCACTGTTAAGTCTGGGATGTATCTAGTGGTTGCAATGCACCATAACCTTTTTATATGGAAAACATGCTTCTTATACAGTGGTCAGTATTGGTATGACATCTGAGTAGGCACAAAGTGGAAAAAAAAATTCTTAAAATCATCATCAGTTCAGTTCAGTTCAGTTCAGTCGCTCAGTCATGTCCTACTCTTTGCCACCCCATGAATTGCAGCACGCCAGGCCTCCCTGTCCATCACCGACTCCCGGAGTTTACCAAATTCGTGTCCATTGAGTCGGTGATGCCATCCAACCATCTCATCCTCTGTCGTCCCCTTCTCCTCCTGCCCCCAATCCTTCCCAGCATTAGGGTCTTTTCCAATGAGTCAACTCTTCACATGAGGTGGCCAAAGTATTGGAGTTTCAGCTTCAACATCAATCCTTCCAATGAACACCCAGGACTGATCTCCTTTAGGATGGACTGGTTGGATCTTCTTGCAGTCCAAGGGACTCTCAAGAGTCTTTTCCAACACCACAGTTCAAAAGCATCAATTCTTCGGCGCTCAGCTTTCTTCACCGTCCAACTCTCACATCCATACATGACCACTTGAAAAACCATAGCCTTGACTATACGGACCTTTGTTGGCAAAGTAATGTCTCTGCTTTTAAACATGCTATCTAGGTTGGTCATAACCTTCCTTCCAAGGAGTAAGCATCTTTTAATTTCATGGCTGCAATCACCATCAGTAGAAAATCATCATCAACCCCTCACAATACCAAAGACTGGCATAGAGGGGGAAGCAATCTGTGATGTTAATTAGGTCTAACACCAATTTTGTAGTAATTTGATTTCTTTTTCTCTTAGCCATGTGAGTGATATACATGTGCCCCCTCCCTTACCTGATAGCTCAGTTGGTAAAGAATCTGCCTGCAATGCAGGAGACCTGGGTTCGATCCCTGGGTTGGGAAGATAAGATCCCCTGGGGAAGGGAAAGGCTACCCACTCCAGCAGTCCATTGTGGTCACAAAAAGTCGAACAGGGCTGAGCGACTTTCACTTTCTCCCTTACAACCATTTCCCCCTCCTTTTAAAACTGGCACTTCTGGTTAGTAATATGTGTAGAGTTTTCCTGTTGCTGGTCCCAAATCTGGCATTATTTCTGACAGTCATTTTATTTGGATTCAATCCAAACATTTTAGAAGACTGAAGTAAATTAATTGTGTTATCTATTTCAATAAAAGAGCCACCGCAGTCAAGCCAATATAAACAGGCTATAACAGTAATGGCCAATTTAAAGGTTCATTAACAGATACCAGTAGTAGCACTATAATTTCCAACCTTTTATCACTCAAATATTTAACAACAGGCATTGAAGACACCAGAGAAGGGACTATATCATACTGCAGACTGCAGTTGATCAGCTTTTTACTTATCATTATAAACTTCCAAAATATATGTTAAGTTCTAGCTGTCTTGCTAATTTTCAGATTTAATTGTGCCCCCAAAATGATGACAGTATTTTAGTTGTTCTTTTTTGTGCTTCCTTTCCCATTTGTCTCCTCTGGCAAACACTTACCTTTCTGATCATTTACCCTCCTTAACAAATCTCCTTGTTTAATTGTTTAAAATGCTCTATATAGTTTAAGTGAGTTTGGAGCCTCAATGTTTACTTCACTTGTTCACAGTGTGATGGCAGAAAGATGTAGAAGAAACAAAAATTACAGTGGTGTCCTAGAATTTAGGTATTGTTTCTGCTCTCTCTTCTGGGCAGAAAAGAAGCCCTAGCCACAGGTAAGTTGAGCTCCACCTTACAAAAACACCTAGTTGTAACTTGTGTACAAGTAAAAGCTAAAAGTTAAAGTGACAAACTGGGAAAAATTATTCACAAAATCCTATAGATTAATAATATTTATTATTCATCTGCTAGAAATTTGTGAATATTTTCCCAGTTTTATTAATAACATTAATCATTTCTCTGCAAAAGACTTTTAACCTTTCAAGTGGCAATTTTAAAACTCTTAAGAAGTGAAAATCGATTAAAATTTATAAAAAATTATAGAGGAAGAAATACAAACATAAACATAGGAATGACTTTTCATTCGTATCTACGCCTTCATTTGTAATAATAGTACAAAAAGAACAGCACACAGTTTTCATTCATCCTCTTAGTAATGAAAATTGAGTAATAGTATTTGGTACTGTTGAGTGCGGAATGAGACAGGAAAAGTAAGTGTGGATGGTGCTTAGGGGCAATGGGATATTTATGTACTCTCTCTTTTGACATTCAGCTGCAGGGAACTAGACATTGTAAAACTCCAGTGAGATAGTCATGTTTATTAAACAATTGTTTGAAGTATAAATAAGTATAATATTTTTGATATGTATTTGGTATGTGCTGTGATAATTTTAAAAGTGAATCGACTCTTACATTCTAGTGTGAGGAAACAATCACGTTTCCACAAAAACTTAACTACTAAGTTGATTCATAACATAATACCGTATAGTAATGGAAAGTCAGATATAATCTAGATAGCCAAAAGTATGGCTTAAAAGAACCTGACAATCTTTATGATGGCATGTCATGCAAACAGTGAAAGAGAATATCAGGGAATATTTATTAACACGAGAAAACATCTATATTGTGTTGGTTGTTAAAACCAGAGGCAAAATTGTTTATAATGTAAGCATGATTTTGTCAAAAGATATGTATAATGTAATTACATACACGTTTATGTAACTATATAAAAATTTATTTTTATATATTCATATTTAAGGCCAAAAGGTAATGATGGTCTCTATCATTGCTTATATTCATCCACTCAAACTGTTAAAATACCATAGACTGGGTGGATTAAACAACAGAAAATATTTCTCACAGTTCTGGAGGCTGGAAGTGTACGATGAGGGTACTGGAAGTGTAGGTGTCTGGTGAGAAGTCTCTCTAGACTGCAGATGGCTACTTTCCCACTGTGTCCTCACATGGAGGAAAGAGAGAGCTCTTCTTATAAGGATACTAACTCCATCATGAAGGTCTCACCCTGTCCCGCATTATCTCATCCTAACCTAATTCCCTGCCTATGTCCATATGTTCAGATATCATCACCATGGGACTTAAGGCTTTAATGTATGAATTTGAGGAATACACATACAGTGTAACTTAACACTTCACAGATTACTTATAATTTCTTCTTAAACAAAGTAATTAATCATGTTACTCAGGTTACTCATATTACTCATATTAATCGGATTCTAAATAGGTTAATTTTTATATTAAACAGTATTAAAAACAGTTGAAATATTAAGATTCTAAATGGCACAATGATGAACCTGGTTTCATTGTATACTTTTGAGCATTTCACAAAGCTCCCCTTGATCACCTCTCTCATATTCACTAGCTCTTTGAGATCAAAATGACAACACCAGGGATCCTATTTCTTAGTTATGCACATTAATACTTCAAATAAGAGTCATAATTTAACCAGGGTGCATAGTTGCTACTGGGGCAAAATTGGGAAATGAATATTTTTAGATTCTTAATGTATGCAGGTCAGGAAGCAACAGTTAGAACTGGACATGGAACAACAGACTGGTTCCAAATAGGAAAAGGAGTACGTCAAGGCTGTATATTGTCACCCTGCTTATTTAACTTATATGCAGAGTACATCATGAGAAACGCTGGGCTGGGTAAAGCACAAGCTGGAATCAAGATTGCCGAGAGAAATATCAATAACCTCAGATATGCAGATGACACCACCCTTATGGCAGAAAATGAAGAAGAACTAAAGAGCCTCTTGATGAAATGAAAGAGGAGAGTGAAAATGTTGGCTTAAAGCTCAACGTTCAGAAAAGTAAGATCATGGCATCTGGTCCCATCACTTCATGGGAAATAGATGGGGAAACAGTGGAAACAGTGTCAGACTTTATTTTTTGGGGCTCCAGAATCACTGCAGATGGTGATTGCAGCCATGAAATTAAAAGACACTTATTCCTTGGAAGGAAGGTTATGACCAACCTAGATAGCATATTTAAAAGCAGAGACATTACTTTGCCAACAAAGTTCCATCTAGTCAAGGCTATGGTTTTTCTAGTGGTCATGTATGGATGTGAGGGTTGGACAGTGAAGAAAGCTGAGCACCAAAGAATTGGTGCTTTTGAACTGTGGTATTGGAGAAGACTCTTGAGAGTCCCTTGGACTGCAGGGAGATCCAACCAGTACATCCTAAAGGAGATCAGTCCTGAATATTCATTGGAAGGACTGATGTTGAAGCTGAAACTCCAATGCTTTGGCCACCTCATGCGAAGAGTTGACTCACTGGAAAAGACCCTGGTGCTGGGAAGGATTGGGGGCAGGAGGAAAAGGGGATGACAGAGGATGAGATGGTTGGATGGCATCACAGACTCAATGGACACGGGTTTGGGTAAACTCCGAGAGTTGATGATGGACAGGGAGGCCTGGCATGCTGCAATTCATGGGATGGCAAAGAGTCGGACACAACTGAGTGACTGAACTGAACTGCTCAAGGCCTTTAGTCAAGTAAGTGATAAGAACATAATTGCCTTATCCCCAATTTCAGGGGGAAATCATTAATTCTTTCAACACTAAATGCTTGGCATAGGATTTTTATACATGCTCTTTTTTAGGCTGAGGAACTTACTTTCTATTTTTCGTTAGATAATTTTAACACATTGGGTGTTTTAGTGTTTTAATTTTTTTTTACATCTGTTGAACTGATCATATAATTTTTCTGTTCAAATAATGAATAAGGTGAACAAAATTGATTTTTATGAGTTATTATTCAACCTTACAATTCTATTAGAAACTCCAGTTGCTCATTTTACATATTGTCAAGTTCAATTTGTTATTATGTTTTAAGGGAGTTTTGATCTATGTTTATAAAGGATATTAGTCTGCAGTTTGTTTGCTTATAAATGTCTTTGTCTTGGTTTAACAGAGTAATACTGGCCTTAAAAAAGTGTTTCTTTCACTTGTATTTTCCAAAACATTTTGTTTGGGATTATTGCTCTTCTTCCTTAAAGTTGGACAGAATTCATCAGAGGAATTATGTAGTCTAAAATTTTATTTGTAGGGAACTTTTAAAGTAAAACTCAAATATTCTTAGTAGTTAAAAACTAGGGTTTTACAAAGAATTTGGCATGTCATCTAGTTTGCCAAATGTACTTGCCTAAAGATTTGATAACATCCCTCATTATCAGATTAATGTCTGTAGGTTCTGGAGTTATATTTTTTCTGTTTCATTCCTGATAGCTAAAATCTGTGACTTTTCCATCTTTTTCTTGATAAATCTAGCCAGACATTTTTCAGATTCATTTTTTTTTCTTCAAAGTACCCATTTATGGTTCTGTTAATTTTCTCTATGATCTGAGCCACCAGGGATGCGCTTACCTTTTAAAATATTCTTTCTTATACTTACTTTGGGTTTACTTTATGCTTCATTTTTTAGCTTCTTAAGGTAGAACCTTAAGCTAATAGATTCTATATTTTCAATATAAGAATATTAAATCTATACATTTTCCTGTAAGAAATATTTTAGCAGCATCCCACAATTTTTATTATGTTTTCATTTTTTAAAACTATTTTCCAATTTCCCTCGTGATTTTCTTTTTCCTTTGACTCACAGGTTATTCTGCAACATTTTGCACAGTGCCAAATTATAGAGTATTCTTCTATATATCTTACTAATGTCCTTTTTCTGGTCCATGATATAATCCAGGTTCTCTCATTTCATTTAGTGTCATGTCACCATGTCTTCTGACAGTTCCTTAGTCTTATTCAGACATTTAAAACATTAAAAAAAAAACAAAAAATAAAAAACCAAAAAAACACTGAAATTGGGCAGGTCATTGATTTTTGTTCATTTATTTTTGTAGACTATCTCTCAACTTTAATTCTTCTGGTGTTTTCTCATAATTATATTAAAATTAAATGATTTTTGGTAAAAAACACCACAGAATGGATGTTATGTCCTACTCAGTGCATCATATAAGAAACTACATGTTTTTGATGTATTTTGTGACTGCTGCTGCTGCTGCTGCTAAGTCGCTTCAGTCGTGTCCGACTCTGTGCGACCCCATAGACAGCAGCCCACCAGGCTCCGCCGTCCCTGGGATTCTCCAGGCAAGAATACTGGAGTGGGTTGCCATTTCATTCTCCGATTTTGTGACTAGTAACATTAAATTTAGTCACTTGGTTAAGGTGGCATCTCCACTGTAAAGTTACCATTTTATAATGGCATATATTGTGGGGAGATACTTCAACACTATGCAAATAGTTTCTCAATATACCTATGTCACTAATTTTAACATTTCTCAAAGGTTCTGCCTTGTAATGATTATTACTGAAAATTGATGATTTTATATTTTCTTTATTCCTTCTATATTCAGTGATTAAAGTTTTACTGTAAGGAAGAGCTGGCCCTTGTGATTTTTCCCTTTTTTGTTGATGTATTCAATTATTTGTATCAGTATGGACTCGTGGATATCTTATCTTCTTCTCTAGGTTATAACACTATCCTTATTATTTTACAGCTCAAATTTTCCCAAATTTGGCTATTAGAGCTCCTTCAGGTTGGGTTCTGTGTCTTCTTCAAATATCTCCATCATCGTTTTGGGAACATTCTACTTTCTGGCATCAAAATATCCCCGACTCATCTTACATTTTCCTTGCCTGATCCTGATGCCGAATGTTTCTCCAAGGAGTTTGATTCCTTTAATTGGAGAACAATATTCTCATTGCTACTTCAGTGGTATTGCTTCTAGGCCCTTTTGCTGGAGGAGGTAGGAAATATATATGTATATCAACTCATACATTCATACACATCTATGTTTCTATATTTATCTACCTGTCTAAGTACTAAAAACATACCATATGCTTTCCCCCTAGTCTAACACTACAGCATTCATTCTAGCCTTCCCCTTTCCCTCATTTGTATCAATAACTATTTTCTGACAGTAGACACCCAGGCTTTCATTATCCACCATATATTTATTTTTCGCTCAATCCTAGCACACACACAAAGTAACTCCATATCTAAAAACTCATAACCTTGTGAAAACCACACTTACAAACTGGAGTCTAACATTGTTCACACAGTTCTTTTTTGTCTTTAGCCTTACAGATACAGTCAATTTGTGTGTATGTTTGTGTGTTTAAGACTTCTTTGGTTGGTTCTTTTCTGCCCCAATCTTATCAATGTGATTATATTTATCATTTTGTAATAGAGTTAAGTTTGTTATATTTTGAATTTTATTTTGTATGTGCCATATTCTGACAGGTTTTAATCATTTATTTTGAGAATATGGGACACATGATCACCATTCTAAGAGTCACAGCTCAAAATAGGCTCAACAAAGTGTCACTTCTTCCTCTTCTGTCATGTTTCATTTTCAGGTGTGCTCTGAGGGTGAACTGTCTCACAGGTTTCAAAATTATTTTTCCTGTATATTAATATCTTTTCTACAGAAAATCATGTATACACATTTCTTAAATCCTATTTTTTTTATTGTATACTAAGAAGAGTCTTTTGCACTTTGCTTTTTATCACTTGCTAGTTTATGGTGTTCAATATCAAAATAGGTAAATATTAGTATAAGAGTTCCAATAATATCCTTTTTTTGTAGTTCCTAGAGAAAATCCTT
Source organism: Okapia johnstoni (assembly GCA_024291935.2). Lineage (NCBI taxonomy): Eukaryota > Metazoa > Chordata > Mammalia > Artiodactyla > Giraffidae > Okapia > Okapia johnstoni. Next base: position 50,462,329 of record CM044314.1, read on the forward strand.
CTCATTTCTGATTTTGTTTCAGTTGTCTGATTTACTCCTGATTGTGGCTCATGTTGTCTTGTTTCTTGGTATGTTTAGTACTTTTATGTTGGAGTCATGTCTGCACTGTTGTTTTCCTTGAAAGTGTGCTGTCCTTTCATCTGGCATGCAGTTTAAGCTACTTGCAGATCTGCTTGATCTCTTTAAGGCCTCTTGTTAAGCTTTGTTATGGTTGGCCTAGAGTAGGCTTCACTCCAGATAGAGTTTAGCTCTACTACTAATGCATGACCCCGTGGGCTATCACTAGGGACCCTCAGTGGCCTGATCAAATATCTTTTTACTTTCCCTGAACTCTGGGATTGTTCAGCTTACAAGTTACTGACTATCCTTTGTTCAGCCTCATGAACTTGAACTCTATACATACACTGATTAGTTCTCAGCAAAAATGCAAGGGTACCCCAAGCATGTTTCTGAAGCTTTTTCTCTTTGTACTTCTTTGTCTGGAACTTTGCTGTGCAATCTCAGTATGCTCCTCCACGGTTTTCATATCCTCAACTCAGCAAGAATTTGAGGATTTGCTTGGACTCCCTCTTCCTGTGCCCATGATTCAGAAAATGCAGCCAAGCAGAAAATGGGTCCTCACATGCTAATCTTGTTTCCTTTCTCTCAAGGTTCCCTGTTTCTTCTGTCTATTGTACAATGACTGAAAACAATTGATACATATATCTTGTTCAGCTAAGTTTTTACCTCACAAAAGCAGCTTTGGTTTCTGTTTTTACATTAGACTTGAAGGCTGAAGTTTGCCCTTTCTGAGTCATTGATAATCAGACTATAAGGAGCACCCACTAGCCAGTATGCCACCTTTGTGCATCGTGGGATCAGTTGTCCATTCCTTAAGATGCTTAGTCACCATTCACCAATTGTGGCAATAAATAGTATTCCAATCTCTGATGACTGTGATGTGAATAGTGCTTCTGTGGCTGTGAGATGTATAACCTAAACCTACACAAGTAATGAATTTTGACTCTGGAAGGACTCTAGAAAGAGAGAAGAATTACTGATGCCACATCCTGAGAATGTATTATAGAATTCTACTCACAGAATAAAATGGGCACTGTGAGCTTAAATTTTTTTTAGAGACTATGATGACTTGAAAGAATTCTTAAAACAGATTAGAAACATCTTGACTACTAAAGGAAATAGATATATAGGTCAAGAAGTATGAGAAGCTAATAAATACAAACTTTGAGAGGAACGTTGTGAAAAACCAGTCAAATGGTTGGACGCTGGAAACTAAACTACATGGTGTGATGCAATGAAGATATTAGGGATTCCCAGGATGCATATAATTACACACACACACCCTATATATATATATACACACATATACAATCTCTGTATATACACAAAGATTATGTATATTAATATTATGTATGTGCCTACAGAATCACACGTAATAGTTACTCCTTGAGTCATCTTTATTTAGGAGAAATCAATTTAAATAAGCAACAGAAAGACTGCCTTAACTGGGAACAAAAGGCAAAAATTAGATCTGAAACTATGGAGAACCTGTCTCTCTTGATGCTCTTGGTGGTTGACTAGTGAGCTATGAGATTAAGATCTTTTTAAACCCACTAGCAGGCTAAATAATTCTCTGTCCTTAGCATCTTCTTGAGTTACTGCCTAGGCATTCATATTATGGAAGTTCTCTAACTTCATCCAACAGTTATTGACCATCTAATAGCCATTATGATATATAGTGCCATGACAAATAAGACAAATAAAATTTGATCTTTGTCTGTGAGCATTTTATAGTATTGCAGGAGGGATAGACAAAAGAAAAGTAATATTAATGGAAGTGATAGCTCTCCAAAATGAACCACATATGGAAGATGAAATTTTAAGGGGTATTAGTTGTACAGAAGCATCCTCCCAAATCATTATAATCTACAGACCTCTCTCACTGCATATACGTCTCCATGCAACTACATGTATATATTTATATGCTCATTTAGAGCACAGTATTTGTGAATCTTTGTAAATAATTAACATAAGATGCATTAAAGTTTTTGCTTCAAATCATATATTCTCTATCATCAAAGGTAGATATTTATTTTGCTCTGACAAGTACAATTTCAGTAATTACTGTGTTTCACATAACACTATCATAGTCATCAGGCTATTATCTCGTGAGAATAATGCAGTTGCAATTGCATGAGTTTACATCATCTACTGCTGTCTTTTGGGCTTCCCTGGTGGCTCAGAAAGTAAAGAATCTACCTGCAATGCGGGAGATCCAGATTGGACCTCTAGGTCAGAAAGATCCCATAGAAGGGAATGGCTACCCACTTGCTAGTGGTAAAGAACCTGCCTGCCAATGCAGGAGATGTTTAAGAGACACGGGTTCTATCCATGGGTCAGGTAGATTCCCTAGAGAAGGGAATGGCTACCCACTCCAGTATTCTTGCCTGGAGACTCCCATGGACAGAGGACCCTGGTGGGCTCAGTATGTGGGGTCACAAAGAGTCAGACATGACTGAAGTGACTTACCATGCATGCATACTGCTGGTTTTTGCAATGGAACTTAGTGAGTTTGCTACATTTCCAATGAAATTTAGCAGACAGGTTGCTAAGCTGAATGAGGAGTATTGAGATCCACTGCAATACCTGATCCTAAGGATTTCCAAATGGATCACATCCATGGTTCCAGTAAGCAGCCAAACTGATGTCCTACTAGAAAAGATGAGGCAGTACTTAACATTGAGAAATAGAAAGGCAGACCTTGTGGCATATTATCAGTGGGGAAATCTTAGAGCTGTGTTAAAATATAATTTATTAAAAGGATAGTTTACCCATTGTATTAGTTTTATTGTTGCTGGAACAAATTACTACAATCTTAGTGTCTTAAAACAACCACTGTATTATCTTACAGTTCTAAAGTTCAGACATCTGAAATAGTCTTTTGTGGTTAAAACCAAAGTCTCTACAGGACTTTCTGAAGACTCTAGGGAAGCGTTTAGTTCCTTGCCTTTTCTAGTTTCCAGAGGCTGCCCACATTCCTTGGCTCAAGGTCTCTTTCTAGCTTCAAAGTCAGCAATCTCATTCTGACCTTGGCTTTTGTTATCATATTTTCTTCTCCTCTTGCTCTCTTCCCCTTATGCCTATTTCACTTATAAGGATCTTCGGAATTACACCAGAGTCCACCTGGATAATCTTCCCATCTCAATCACATCCGCAAAGTTTCTTCTGCCATGAAGGTATCATAGTCTCAGGGCCAGGACTTAGCCTGTGTACTTCTTTAGGGGGCCATGATTATGCCTACCACACCCAGGCTGTCATTGGTTGTTTTTTTGTTTTCAATTTCACCATGTTATTAATTTTGATGGGTTAGTTAGCCGATAATATTAAAAAAGTTAATTCTGAGTTGCTGACTTAAATTAGGCATAGGAAACAATTAGATATTCAAGGTAAATTTAGCTAATTGTAGAAAATCTCTTTGAGATGATGCAATAACTTTTCGTGTTGAATCTGTTACTAGAAATGCTTGGAAGCAAGGAGGCCTTGCATATTTAAAATATTTGATTTATATTTCTGTAAAAGAAATTGTCCAGTGTCTGCAAACCAGCTTGCTCTCTCTGTACTCCTGGGCAGTATCTATCCATTGGTTATTGCTGAGCATGGATACCACAGAGTACTTGCTCAAAAACTCCTTGCTGCTCTATTATAGAACTTAATTGATTCTGGGTTATACTGGCGGCTGAGCAGAGAATCAAGTTTTCTAAGGACACATATTTTGGCTCTAAGAGTAGATTTTGGAAAAAAAAAAAAGCCTAAGCTACATCCTATCTACTAAATACCTCCCAGGCATCAGAAAATGTATTTGTCAGCAACCATTTTACCTAACTGCAAGGGGGAATATTTAAGGCAAATAGTCCAGGGTCCTGGTTTTTGTTGCAAAATTTGTTGCAAAATTCCTATTTACCTTGGATCCTCCCATACCTCTTACAAGCAGTCCCTCAGAGCTGAGAGGCTGTCTTCTGGATTTAAGTCCTCAGAAATTGCTTCAAATAAAACATAATTCTAAAAAAAAAAAAATAGTCTGTGTATTTTTCCTTTGTTGAAGGATTTCTGCCAGGGCAGTGTCCTCTTCTGATTTTGAACAGAAACCGAGTCCCTTGAGTCCACTGTTAACAGGGGTCTTGTTTCTCCTCTTTTGCTTCCCTCAGCACTGACTTGGAAGATGGAGAAGGAAATGTGTGTTGTGTGCTGTGCTGAGATCCTCATATCATTGGATGGGATGAGACTTAGTCACAGTGGGTGTTAGCTATATTGAGCATATGTCTTGATGACTGACTCATATTTCCCGTTAATTATTATCTTATGGTGTCATCTCATTAAGTAGCAGGATGATAGGATTTTGAATAAAGGAGATAATCATGCTTTAATTTTTGTTTTCTGGGAGGAATCCTAAAATTTGATTATATTATTATAAAATTTTATTATATTAAATAATTTATACATTTATTTTAAATCTTCACAAGAAAAGTACTGAAAGTCTGCTTACTACAGGAGTATCTATGCTTATTAATGTGTGATTAATGAGTGATTCAACCATTTAATAAATACTGTTTATTTATATTTTTATAGTGTCTAGAAGAGGCATCTTGTGAATGAAAAGAATAAAAATACAGTTTGAAAATGATAAATACCCTAGATAATTTTTAAATTTTGTCTTCTGCTTCATATCAGCAGAAATAATAAAGTAGTTTGGTAGCAGTGAGTTAAGTGGTTATATGCTTACTCCTTGGAAGGAAAGTTATGACCAACCTAGACAGCATATTAAAAAGCATAGACATTACTTTGCCAACAAAGGTCCGTCTAGTCAAGGCTATGGTTTTTCCAGTAGTCACGTATGGATGTGAGAGTTGGACTATAAAGAAAGCTGAGAGCCAAAGAATTGATGCTTTTGAACTGTGATATTGGAAAAGACTCTTGAGAGTCCCTTGGAATGCAAGGGGATCCGACCAGTCCATCCTAAAGGAGATCAGTCCTTAGTATTCATTGGAAAGACTGATGTTGAAGCTGAAACTCCAAAACTTTGGCCACCTGATGCGAAGAGCTAACTCATTTGAAAAGACCCTGATGCTGGGAAAGATTGAGGGTGGGATGAGAAGGGGACGACAGAGGATGAGATGGTTGGATGGCATCACCGACTCAATGGACATGAGTTTGGGTGGACTCTGGGAGTTGGTGATGGACAGGGAGGCCTGGTGTGCTGTAGTTCATGGGGTCGCAAAGAGTCAGTCACGACTAAGTGACTGAACTGAAAGACTACTTCATGTGAAAAATTTGAAATTTCTGAAACTTAATTATCTTGTTAACTTCATTGTTGGTTTTAAAGGTAGCTTTAAAGATGTTAAGAATATAATGAAATGTTCATGTGTCCTGTCTGTATGACGTGCACTCATCAGATGCTGAATTTGATGAGCATCTCCCAAGAAGATCTCCAATGAGTGGAGCCCAGATTATAATCCCTGGAACCTCTGATTATGTTTACATGCATGGAAAAGGGATTTTGAAGATTCAGTTATGTTAAGGACATTAAGATGGGGAGATTATCCTAGATTATCCAGGCAGAGTCAGTATACTCACAAGGGTCCTTAAAAATGGAAGGAATCAGAAGAGAGTCAGAGGGAAGGATGACTGTGGAGAAACGCTTGAATTGATGTTGTGTAAGAAGGGCTCAATTTTGTTTTGCTCATTTAAAGATGTAGAAAGGGGCCATATGCCAAGGAATGTGGGCAGTCTCTAAAATCTGGAAAAGGCAAGGGAATGAATTACTCTCTATACAGTCCAGAAAAAACTGCAGCCTTGTGGACAACTTCTTTTTAATCTCATAAGGGACTTTTTGACTTCTGACCTTCAGAATTATAAGATAATAATTTTGCAGTAAGCCACTAAGTTTGTAGGGATTTGTTATAGCAGCAATAGAAAACTAATACATATGAACCAGAGTATATTAGAATTATTACAATTGGTTTACATGCTAGGAGCAGGTAAAATCATCTGTAGCTAAAAGTGAATTACATAACCATCAGTTTGTTCCAAGAGAAAAAAAGGAAGAACTCTAAAAATTATTAGCTTTAATTTTAAAAAAATTAAAAGAATTAAGATATTTATACAAGCCAAGTTTTTAAGCCAACTTAAATTTAGAAAGTTATGATTTTTAAAAAATATTGAATAGTTGATTTACTCTGTTGTGTTAATTTTTCTTCTGTACAGCAAAGTGACTCAATTATCCAACATATTCTTTTTCATATTTTTTTCCATTATGGCTTATTACAGGGTATTGAATACAGTTCCATGTGCTATATAGTAGGACATTGTTTATCCATCCTATATATACTATTTTGCACCTACTAATTCCAATTAACTCTCAGTCTTTGGGAGTTTGCCCCACCCTTGGCCATCAGTTTGTTCTCTAAATCTGTGTGTCTTTTCTGTTTTGTATGTAAGTTCATTTGTGTTGTACTTCAGATTCCACATATAAGTGTTGTCATATTGTATTTGTCTTTCTCTTTCTGGCTTATTTTGCTTAGTATGATGATCTCTGAGTTCATCCATGTTGCTGCAAACGGTATTATTTCATTTTTGATGACTAAGTGAATATTCCATTGTATATATTTATCATATTTTCTTTATCCATTCATCTGTTGATAGACATTTAGGTTGTTTCCATGATTTGGCTATTGTAAATGGTGCTGCTATGGACATAGAGGCACACGTATCTTTTCAAATTACAGTTTTGTCTGGATAAAAGCCCAGGAGTGGGACTGCTGGATCATATGGTAATTTTATTTCTACTATTTTACTACTTTCCACAGTGTCTACAACAATTTACATTCCCATCAACATGGTAGGAGGGCTCCCTTTTCTCCACTCCTTCTCCAGGGGGCTTCCCTGGTGGCTCAGATGGTAAAGAATCTGCCTGCAATGCAGGAGACCAGGGTTCGATCCCTGGGTCAGGAAGATCTCCTGGAGAAGGAAATGGCAACCCACTCAAGTATTCTGGCCTGGAGAGTTCCATGGACAGAGGAGCTTGGAGAGTTACAGTCCATGGGGTCACAAAGAGTTGGACAGGACTGAAGAATTCCTTATTGCCAAATTCAGACTTAAATTGAAGAAAGTAGGGAAAACCACTAGACCATTCAGGTATGACCTAAATCAAATTCCTTATGATTATACAGTGGAAGTGCAAAATAGATTTAATGGACTAGATCTGATAGACAGAGTGCCTGAAGAACTATGGACAGAGGTTCATGACATTATACAGGAGACAGGGATCAAGACCATCTCCAAGAAAAAGAAATGCAAAAAAGCAAAATGGGTGTCTGAGAAAGCCTTACAAACAGCTGTGAAAAGAAGAGAAGTGAAAAGCAAAGGAGAAAAGGAAAGATATCCTCATTTGAATGCAGAGTTCCAAAGAATAGCAAGGAGAGATAACAAAGCCTTCCTCAGCATCAATGCAGAGAAATAGAGGAAAACAATAGAATGGGAAAGACCAGAGATCTCTTCAAGAAAATTAGAGATTCCAAGGGAACTTTTCATGCAAAGATGGGCTCGATAAAGGACAGAAATGGTATGGACATAAGAGAAGCAGAAGATATTAAGAAGAAGTGGCAAGAATACACAGAAGAACTATACAAAAAAGATCTTCACAACCCAGATAATCACTATGGTGTGATCACTCACCTAGAGCCAGACATTCTGGAATGTGAAGTCAAGTGGGCCTTAGGAAGCATCTCTAAGAAAAAAGCTAGTGGAGGTGATGGAATTCCAGTTGAGTTATTTCAAATCCTAAAAGATGATGCTGTGAAAGTGCTGAACTCAATATGCCAGCAAATTTGGAAAACTCAGCAGTAGCCACAGGACTGGAAAAGGTCAGTTTTCATTCCAATCCCAAAGAAAGGCAATGCCAAAGAATGCTCAAACTACCACACAATTGCACTCATCTCACATGCTAGTAAAGTAGTGCTCAAATTCTCCAAGACTGGCTTCAGCAATACATGAACTGTGAACTTCCAGATGTTCAAGCTGGTTTTAGAAAAGGCAGAGAAACTACAGATCAAATTGCCAACATCTTCTGGCAAGAGAGTTCCAGAAAAACATCTATTTCTTCTTTATTGACTATGCCAAATCCTTTGACTGTGTTGTCAACAATAAACTGGAAAATTCTGAAAGAGATGGGAATACCAGACCACCTGGTTATATCAATAAACTCAGATATGCAGATGACACCACCTTTATGGCAGAAAGTGAGGAAGAACTAGAGAGCCTCTTGATGAAAGTGAAAGAGAAGAGTGAAAAAGTTGACTTGAAGCTCAACATTCAGAAAACAAAGATCATGGCATCTGGTCCCATACCTCATGGCAAATAGATGGGGAAACAGTGACAGAGTTTATTTTGGGGGGCTTTAAAATCACTGCAGATGGTGAATGCAGCCATGAAATTAAAAGACACTTACTCCTTGGAAAGAAAGTTATGACCAACCTAGACAGCATATTAGAAAGCAGAGACATTACTTTGCCAACAAAGGTCTGTCTAGTCAAGGCTATGGTTTTTCCAGTAGTCATGTATGGATGTGAGAGTTGGACTATAAAGAAAGCTGAGAGCCAAAGAATTGATGCTTTTGAACTGTGGTGTTGGAGAAAACCCTTGAGAGTCCCTTGGACTCCAAGGAGATCCAACCAGTCCATCCTAAGGAAGTCAGTCTTGAGTGTTCATTGGAAGGACTGATGCTGAAGCTGAAACTCCAATACTTTGGCCACCTGATGCGAAGGGCTGACTCATTTGAAAAGACCTTGATGCTGGGAAGGATTGACAGCGGGAGCAGAAGGGCACGACAGAGTATGAGTTGGCTGGATGGCATCACTGACTCAATGGACTTGAGTTTGGGTAAACTCCGGGTGTTGGTGATGGACAGGGAGGCCTGGCATGCTGCAGTCCATGGGGTCGCAAAGAATCAGACACGTCTGAGCAACTGAACTGAATTGAACTGAACAACTCTTTCAGAATTTTTAACAATGGCCATTCTGACTGGTGTGAAGTGGTACCTCACTGTAGTTTTGATTTGCATTTCTCTAATAATTAGTGATGAGGAGACTAGTGGCCATCTGTGTTTTGTTTTTTTTTTTGGAGAAATTTCTATTTAGGTCTTCTGCCCATTTTTCTATTGGGTTGTTTATTCAATATAATTTTTTTATTGAATTGTAAGAACTGTTTGTATTTTTTATAAATTAAGCCATTGTTTTTTGTTTGTTTTAAAGTCCTTGTTGTTTGCATCATTTGCAAATACTTTCTCCCAGTCTGCAGGTTGTCATTTTTTTTTTTTTTGCTGTGCAAAAGCTTGTAAATTTGATTTGGTCCCATTTGTTTATTTTTGTTTTTATTTCTATTGCTTTGGGTGACTGACCTAAGAAAATATTGGTATGATTTATGTCAGAGAATGTTTTACCTTTGTTCTCTTCTATGATTTTTATTATATCTTGTCTTTTATTTGAGTATTTAAGGCATTTTGAGTGTATTTTTGTGTGTGGTATGAGTGTGCATTCTAACTTCATTGATTTACATGCAGCTGTCCAACTTTCCCAATACCACTTGCTGAAGAGACTGTCTTTCCTCCGTTGTATATTCTTGCCTCCTTTGTTGAAGATTAAGCCCATAGGTGTCTGCACATATTTCTCCTCTCTCTATTCTGTATAAGGTATATAAGTCCATAGGTGTCTGAAATTATTTCTGGTCTCTATTTTATTCCATTGATCCTTATGGCTCTTTTTGTGCCAATACCATGGTGTTTTGATTACTATTGCTTTGTAGTATTGTCTGAAGTCTCAGAGAGTTATGCTTCCTGCTTTGTTCTTTTCCCTCATGATTGCTTTGGCAATTCTGGGCCTTTCATGGTTCCATTGGTGGCTTCTCTGGTGGCTCAGATGGTAAAGCATTTGCCTGCAGTGTGGAAGACCTGGGCTCGATCCCTGGGTTGGAAGATACCCTGAAGAAGGAAATGGCAACCCACTCCAGTATTCTTGCCTATATAATCCCAAGGAAAGAGAAGCCTGGTAGGTTGTAGTCCATAGGGTCGCAAAGAGTCGGACACAACTGAGCAACTTCACATGGTTCCACATAAATTTTAGGGTTATTTATTCTGGTTCTGTGAAAAATATCAGGGGTAATTTGATAGGGATCTCATTAAGTCTATGGATTACTTTGACTAGTATGGCCATTTTAAACAATATGATTGTTCTAATCCAAGAGTATAGGATATCTAAAAGGTATGAATTTTTAAGAGCATGCAAATATTTTGAAATTTCAAGTTTCTTACACATGAATTGTTTCTTACAAATGGGACTTTATACTCTTAATATTAATAGTCATGAACCTAATCTGCACACACAATTTTACAAACTTACATTTTCCAACTTTTAAATAAATCAAAGCTTGTCAGTGAAATTTCTTGGACAATAAACCACATTTTGCGTGTGTATGTGTGTGTGTATAAATATATTCAGCCTGGGATATATTCATTACGCATCTGTCCCTTAAATTTTGTTGACTTCAGAAACATTTTTGAAGATACTTTGTGAGAATGAAAATTACAGCAAGGCCTGTTGTCTGATTCATTTGTCAGCATATATGTGCCAGCTATATGCTTTACATATATACATGTCAAGAATTGATAGGAAACTTGATTTTAAGTACAGTACAGTAGTTCCAAGTACACTGTAAATAAAAATTGAAAAATGGCCTTCCAAATACATAGATAGCATTCATGGTCTGAATCTCATTTTACCCTCTCCTAATGATAAATACTTAGCTTTCAAGTCCCCACCATCATAACTGTAATTTTATTACCCACATATAGGTTAGGGCTAAGGGACACTACATGTATACTGCAGGGGTAGAAAACCAGGAAGTTGTCATAAATCTTTATCATATTCAAGGTGTTCTAAGTATCTTCAAAGTCATGCTGAATGCAGACTTTCTGTTTTCATTTATTTCTTTACCCTTCTTGTGCTTTCAAGTTGGTCATCTACTTCAAGGGTCACTGGCATAAGATAGATCATAATGCTAAATAATTGATTAACTTGAGGGCTTAATCATGACCTGATCAGGGTCTTTTTTCATTCAGATTTGGTCCATTTCAGGCTCAGGTGGTTCCTGCTGTACAGTCACTCTTACCTGCACATATTTTAGAGTGAGCAACTATATTTGAATTCACTAGCTGTTCTGAGGCAATAACTTACGTCATCCACTCAATCTATCATTATAATGACTGAGAATTGAAAAGCAAAGAGATTGACTCTTCATTTCATAAATTTAGTTTCTGTGCAAAGAGAGTAAGGGGAATTGTGCCTACTTGTACTACCCTATCCATTTCATGAAAAAGCATTAAAAGATCAAGCATTTCAGTTCTTCCAGTCAAAAATTCAGTTATTTTCATTAAGATCATGATTATATTGCAAATATTTTAATAAATCTAGTAGAAGGCATTGTTTTTTTAGAGCACAGAAAGAAAAGAATGGTATATTGACTCTAGTATTGTCTCATATTGTCCCTGCTAAGTTCGTAATGAAGAAAAATTCTAAAACTTTTATCATAATCATATTAATTCCCGGAAACATATCATATATCTGTATCTATATATCTGCCTACTATCTACTTATTTTGGTATTTCAACCTTACTCTTAGGGAAAATGGAAGTCTCAAGTGACACATCCATCATAAAAAATATTAAAGGTTGGCCAGTCAGCCAACACATATTTATTTCAAACCCTCTAGGCAGTCATGAGTGATGATTTAAAAAAAGAAAAAATGGCCCATATCGTAAAGTTGCTTTTTAAAAAAAATTAACTGAGCTGATAAGATTTCTACTCAGAGACTAATTAATTTCTATAGTGCAAAAAACTGCAATAGGTATAACAGGAATTCATGGTAGGTATGTTGGTGGGCCAAGGGAATGTTTCCTCAGCTGTCTTGATGGATTTAAATAAAATGGTAAAGGGGAAACCATTTCAGAAAAGAGAAAAGAATAGGAGTTAAAGTATAAAATAAAAATTGACATGGAATGGATAACTTCTGAATAATATGAGACAATTTTAGAGAAGAATGAGAGAATAAAAAGTCTTCACTTTGATATTAGAGACAGTCAAGTTTCAGTAGATGACAAGGGCTTATCAATAATTATTGAGAATCGATTATCAAGGAGAAGAATTGCCCAATCTCTTGATAACACATCATGGCACTATCACTGTGCCATGTGATTAAGAAACAGTGTTCTTTATTCCAGTAAGCAAAGATGACACTAAACGTGCAATTTTACAAACACTCAAACCATCAGGGAGCTTGTGGTCATAAATTCCCTCTATGATTGCATATCTTATGGAGAGTTAGAAATCTCTTGAGAGTTAGAAATCCACTGTTCTTTTTGAATTCAAATATATATATTGAAAATCACAACTTGCACAAACATTGTCTGAGAGGGGGATGGTGGGGAGAGAGTTTTTCCAAGAAGACAGCTTTTAGTAATGGAGAAAAGAGTCATGTATCTAAAGTTTATACTACATTTCAAGCTTTTTAGGAGGCATTTACCATGCACTATCTCACTTAACTCATGTTAAAAAAAATAGCAGTCTCTCACAGTGTATCAGTGTGGGACATGTCAGGGAAATAGAAAGCACTTTAGATACTTCAACAGATAGAATTTAACCTAGGCAGTTGATACATAGGTGTTGGTTAGCTGAATGAGAAAAAAAAGGGAAGATGGGAGGAACCCAGGAAGCATCTCCATCTCTAAGGCTGGGGGAATAAAGGGAAGAAGTTAATGAGAATATCAGAACATAGACGCTCAAATAATGGGTGCTGAGGAGTTGGGACTTAGACTTTTGAGGATTTGCTGCCTGGATGATACTGGTGTGACCCTGAGCCTCATTCTGTAAGTACCAATAGGAGATAAAAACTGGGGTCAACAGTTTCGGCTGAGAGAAGAGTCTGAGAGTTGCGAGCAAAATGTAAGATGGAAGGGTTTTCCTCTGCCCTGCCCCTTCTTCTGAATCATCTAATAGAAAGCCAGCTGGCAGTGAAGACATGTAGTTGGCAGAGGCCCAGTTCCAGCCATACAAGCAGAATATAGAGAAGTGAATTAGGAGCTGAAGACATAGCATACTAACCAGCACAAGCATTTTCCTCAAAATCGGTGTGATAGAACAATTAAGCTACATTTCTAGAGTCATACAATCAATACAGAGCACAATTAAAACCTAATCTCCAGCTTGTCCCATCACAGCCTGTCCCTTCATTGCTTCCTTCTCTGATAGCAGTTGGCCTTGATGTTTAGGCTGCAGAGCCTTTTGAGGTGGTGGAGAATAGTTCAGCCCTGGCTTTGAGACTGAGTCAGAAACACAGAGATTTGCTCGCCTCCTCTGGCATTCATCTCCCACATCTGGAGTGGGACTTACTCATAAAACACTTAACATTCTATATAAAATAGTCCTAAATACCACATATAAAAATAATTTTTGAGAGTAATGTCTTACTTCTAAGAAAATGCTTTGGCTATAATACTTATGTAATGCTAGAAGAATAGGCTGGTGTATTTTTATTCTGTTTGTGTGAGTCCCTAAGTGCAGCTAAAGAACTTGAATTTGCCAATGGTCTTAAAATGTAAGAGCAGACAAGTTTTACCTAAGTTGCTTTTTTGTATGAAACACAACTTCAGATAACTTGAAACACCCTCATTGGCGAAATGTTAATGAGTGGCCTTGGCATCTAAGAATCGTTCTTAAAATTTTCCCACTCTTAAGGATTCTTTTTTTCCTAAGTGTTGTTCTCGAATAGAAAATGGAAAATTCATAGTATCCAAAAGGTTAGATTACTACTTGATCACCCTTATTATGATACCTCTAAGAGAAACAGCAAGTGGTTTAACAATTGCCCATTTATAAATGTGAATGTTGAAAAGAAAACACAGAGGTAGGATTTCAAGTCAGAGGGAAAATTTTCATAAGCAATAACATTAGTCAAAATGTGTTTGTCTTCACAGTAGGTGGAAATGTGTGTGGTAGGACATTTGAGACAAGAATGTGTATTCAAGCCACGTACATTGGACATTTTCAGGCAAAAGAAAAAACAGCTATAAATCAGGTTGAATATTTACTATTTTAATGTCACTAGAAAGCAATTTCTCAGAAGTTATCCCAGTTGCTGTTATACAGAATTTTTCTTCACTTTTTTTGTTGTTGTTAGAGTCAGTACCTTGATTTGCTCTGAGGAATAATATTTACACCAGGAAAATGCTTCTTCTCATCATCTTTCCAAAACCTCTAAGTACCAAAAGCTCTTTTAGAAGCTGTTTTCTTTTGGGATTTTCACTGAGTAACCTACTCATAGGAGGAAAACTACTTCAGCACCAAAACCAAACAAAGCCAACTGAGAAACATTGTGGCTGAATGGTCGGTTTTACCGTCTGGAAGATTGTGGTTAGTCCAGCAGAGCCACTGACTTGCACAGATGCCTGGATAAAGATACCTTTCTTTCCAGTATATTGTTGACCCAAGGGACCTTATGGTCCAAGAACTCATACTTAAAAACTCAATGAACTAAAATATTGATACTCAGTTTTCTGTTTAACCACCCAGGGAGTGCAGTGCAGGTTTGTTAATTAGTATTTGCTACTTGCTGCGAGATTCTAACAGGAAATAAATTCTGGATACAAACTGCCAAAGTAAGGGTGTTCCCAGTGAAGTTTTATATCAAATTGTTTCACATTTCTCTCTCTCTCTCTCTCTCTCTCTCTCTCTTTTAAAGGAAGGACATGTTTGCTCTGCTGGCACAGGCATTTAAAAACTATCTCTACTATTATAATCTATTATAATGATACCTCACTAATTTATGTTTATTCTGTGTGGTTTGTTTTTGGACCTTGTATAGTTTTATGGCAACAAGTTCAAAATTAATTTTCTTATTCCCTGTACATAGTCCAAATTGCACATAGATCAGCTGAATGATGAGATGAATAGAATGAAGACCTTTTTATCTGAATCACAAAATCTTAAGAAAAGAGACACTGTTTCAAAACAATGAAAAAAAGTTGTAGAAAATAAATTATTGAGCTGGTTGTCTTTCATAGAAAATCTATCTCAAAACAGGATTTGTGACCTCAACATATTATATACCAATAAATAAATTTGAGGCAATTTGTATTTGTGTAGGGCTAGAAGAAAAATTACCACAAGAATATTTAATCATACACATAGAAAATGTTTGTATCCATATGTGCTTTCACAGGCCTGTAAGTATAAACACACACACGCAAACACATCAAATAACCTCCAGTTAGTTAATTATCATTATAAAACAAACACACCTAGTTATTACAGGAGTTGACATAGTTCTGGCCTCTTACAGTGTCAGCATTTCAATGTGCATAACCCATGCCAAAGAAAGAAAAAACTAAACACATACACACACACACACACATCCCCCACACCTCTGAGGTCATGGTTACCTTTTGATCAGGGCGTTTGCAAAACAGCCAAAGCTCTGAAATAAACCATGAAGTTTGAGAAACATTTGTAGGTTCTGACAAGCTTCCAGACTTCCTGGTGGGAATACTTGGTGTTCTTTTCCATCCTGCTGGAGGAAAGCAGTGGTTTATGGACAATCTCCTAGGCAATTAGAATTCCATAATTCAAATTAATAACCCCATAAAATATTGCAGATTATGTATTGGAAGACTTGGTTTTTTTAACCTATAAGTAAAGTACTATTCTCATAGCAATTTTGAAATTGCTTGGAATTCATCCCAGTCTGGCTGAAAACAATTTTTTTAAGTTAAAGACATTTGAAATAAAAAAGATTGCATTTAATGAAGATTTTTTAAATTTACAATTAGATTTTAAGATTAGTGGGACATGAAAAATATTTGCTTTCACTGGTTTGCTTTACTGGGAAGTCAATGTTAAGGTCAAGTTTTTCTCAAGCTGACCTTTTCCAAGTAGGAAAGGGGGAAATGGCAAGAGGAGGCAGGAAGACAACTTCATTTTTTCATGTTCCTGTTATGCTTCATCACATTGTCTAGTGAAAGGAATGAGTAAATTAGGTTTTGGGTTTCATGCACTGGATTATGTGTTTTTATATATCTTCCTGCTTTTAATTTAGTAGGGCAGTTCTTTCCATTAGAAGATGGGTCTCATTAAAAGAAATGTTATTATGGAACCATGTGCATTAGGTTTAATTTTCACTCAATTTAAAAAGAATACTTGAGAGACTAGTGCATGGAAGCTCAAAAAAATGATTAGTTGGGGTTCCTTTTAAAGAGAGGAGCTGAATGTGTGAGAATTAGCACCTCTGGGGCAAATAAAACAATCAAACAGTCAGAAATGGGGTTGTCAGCTTTGCGTAAATGACAGACTGCACTGCTCTATTTTCAGACCTTCTGCCTTACTTTAATGACCATTCCCCTTTCTCTTGAGACAGCAGACAAGAATGGCTAGGGGTAGGGGGAGAAGTAAGGCTCTGGCCCAACGAGGACAAGACCCCTAGAGGGATGTCTTCAGTATTTCTTATATTCTGGCACCAAGAGCAAAGTCAGGTCTGTGACTGAGGTGTGAAATCCTATTCCAGCTGGAGCCTTTACTTAGCACAAAGGTCCATAAACTTCAGTGAGCATCAGAATCTCCTGGAGGGCTTATAAAACATAGATTGTCAGTCCCACCTCTAGAGCATACAGTAGGTCTGGGAGTGGAGACAAAGAATTTGATTTTTTTTTTTAACAGTTTCCCATGTGATGATGGGAGAAGGCAATGGCACCCCACTCCAGTACTCTTGCCTGGGAAACCCCATGGACGGAGGAGCCTGGTAGGCTGCAGCCCATGGGGTTGCGAAGAGTCAGACACGACTGAGCGACTTCACTTCACTTTTCACTTTCATGCACTGGAGAAGGAAATGGCAACCCACTCCAATATTCTTGCCTGGAGAATCCCAGAGACGAAGGAGCCTGGTGGGCTGCTGTCTATGGGGTCGCACAGAGTCGGACACGACTGAAGCGACTTAGCAGCAGCAGCAGCAGCATGTGATGGTGGTCCTGGGACCACATTTTGAGGACTGACCCAGAACATGCTTATGAAGGACCAACAGGCTGCAAATAGATTAAGTGCATATACACATGCAAATATGAATAAATTAGATTTTCCTTACAAATTAGTTAGGTTGTAATCACATGTGACGACTGACTGTAGTTCTCAGTGTTTAGCTTATTCTTAGTTGCAGAAAGAAGTATCCATACATGGTTAGATCTCCCCCATCCATTCTATTGCCTCAATCTGGAAAGCTCTTTAGTTCTGCAAAGATATTTCTATTTTCAGTTTAAATCATGGGAATGAGATTTATTGAAAGAGGCAGGAGGAGAGCATATAGAGATGTAAATTGTCCAGAAATCTTATTAATGTAGTTTTTATTACTAGGAGCTTTTTTGTTTTTTCTCTTGCAGGTAACAGAAACTAACTCTAGAAAATTTATGTGGAAAAAAAAGGGGGGGGGGGGGGCTCTGCAGCTGTGAATGCAAGGATGGGCCCTAACCAATTGACTGGTGTCTTGATACCAGAAGAGGAAATCTGGACACAGAGAAAGCTTCCAGGGAGCTGTGCACAGAGAAAGGTAGGGACACATCAAGAAAGCAGCCATCTGCAAACTAAGGAGAGAGGCCTCAGAAGAAACAAGTCTGCCTTCACCTGGGTCTTGGTTCTACCTTACAGAACTATGAGGAAACAAATTTCTGTTGCTAAGCCACCCAGTCTTTGGTATTTTGTTTTGGCAGTCCTAGCAAACTAACACACCATGTCAAGAAGATGGTGAAACCCAAAGCTTGATTATAATGTTCTCTCTTTTTTTTTTAATTGACAAAAATGTCTCTAAATTTATTTAAATAATTTCATTTTTTGAGCCCTTCATGAACATTAAAATCAACTGGTTGGCAAATTCCTAATACAGCCACTGAAATGCTGGAAGATAGCAACTTTTTATTTAGAGTTAAGACTTATTTAGACTTAAGCTTTTTGTTTAGACTTAAGAAAACTGATCCTCCATAGATTAAAATATTTTATATTAATTTGATAGCATATAATATGATATTAAACCCTGATCATTTGTTTTTCTCTTTGGGGGGTTTTCTCAAGTTTCCCCAAGACAAGGCACCAAACGGACTGCCCACATGTCACACAACAGAAAACATGTGAAAGACCAGCCACTGGATTCTGCTGATTCTGAATTTTCCACAGATTTTCATTTCTGTAGGTACATTTTCTTGATGATTATTAATTTAATGTTTCTTACAGGCTTTACATTTTAATTCCTTCTTCTATCTCAGAATATTCATGGTTTGATGGTACCCTGGAAGTGCACTTCTGTTTAATTAATCTCAGCCTTCCCTGTTAACCTCAAATTTCTCATCATCTCAGTTTAGAGTACTTGCAACTTTGGGATGAATTTACTCCCTCTGTCTACAATCAGTGTCAAAAAATCAACTCCATCAGGTGATTACGTTATTCTCATCTGAGAGATGAAGAAATAGATTACAGACAGATTAAGTAACTTGGCCAAATACCCAATACTGAACCAAATAGTTCAGTAATCACTGAACTATGCTTTAAGCAAAACTGGGCTACATCCACAATGTTGTTCTTTAATGCATTGACTTCTGAATTCCAACCTTAATTTAAAACTGGTATTAATTTTTATAAACATCAACATCTCATTTCAAAACCACTGTTCACAGAAAAGATTAAAAGAGTACTGATCACTCCTGTGGTAGGCTTCATGGAAAAACAGAAAACACACATTTTTCAGATGCTTAAATAATGCCAAACTTCTCAAGACTTTCTGCAACATAGCCCTAAGAGGGAAAGAAGTCCTTGGTGTTCTGGATGACACAACAAAAATAATAGCTCTCATATTTACCATAATGATTCTTTCAGATATTGCATTCTACTCAAATATATGTTTGTGCTAGTTTTAGTGTAGCATTGCTTACACTTAAGAGAAATTGTTTTCCGTGTTTCCTGGTTGTTGGATAATATACTGTTGCAATGACTTTATGAAATTTAAAAATGAAATGGATTAAAATGAGGGAGGTTCTGTGACCCAGAAATACCTTCTGGTATTCCAATAAAAATGTATATATGGATATATACATGGACTCAGATTACATACCTATTCTTTTACTGACTTATAAGTTATGTTGTAATGATCAGTGAATAAAAATGCCCATTATGTTTCCAAAGAGACAGTTTAAAATGGTATACATACATACCATTGCTGGAAATATTATAGTTGTTTGTACATTTGAGTCATGTGACAGAATTGAAATTTCTCTGTTCCACTGGGCATTATCTTTTACCATCTCTGGCATATACTCATCAAAGGACTCTTTTCAGGGAAGAAAGATAAATGACGATGTTGTTCTTAACTTTAACAAAGACATCGTAAACATCATTACTTTTAATTGAGCTAAAGTGCTCAAATACCTCATCATCCCTACAGCAATTCTCCCATTTCAGCTCTCAATATTCATTTTAGTTGTAGTGATCTTGTCATATGTGGCAACAACCTTGAGAGTGTCTTCTCACAGTTACTGATTGAACTATTTAGCCTTGAAAAAAGTATCTTCTAGATAAGCCAATTTTGTTAAACATCTTTTATCATTGAGAACAAAAAAGAACTAATTCATATTGTCCGAAGGCTGAACCTTCACTGGATGTCTTTATTTCCCTTCTCTGAAAGGAAAATCATCACTGAAGTTAGGATCAGAAAGCACCAGTCCTCTCGTTGCACATCTGGGCTGCGATTTTCCAGATTAAGCTGGAGTTCATCTATATGGTAAGTTTTCAAAATCCATTCCTATTTTTTTCAAAATGATATTCAAATCACTGGCTTTTTTTTTTTTTAACTAAAAGTTTCAATTTTTACCACCCCATTGAACACACAGAGGAAATCAGGAGGCATATTGTTTAAGGTGAGTGTTCTTGGTAAATGATACAGTGGCTGCTGGGTCATTCACGTTAAGTGATGTCCTTGATGCAGGTTACCACTCCCCAGGTTCGATACGGGAAACTTTTTTCAGCTTGGCCGCCTCTTTTTGATCCAAAATAGATTTAGCCGTGTCTACAACATGAGGTCTATCAAATATTCTCTAGTTACATGAGCTTCATCTTTTAAACTATTTTTGAAAATGACCTTGAAGTTAACGTTGAAAGGTATTTTATTTGTCTATGTGTATTTTTATTGAATTGCTCCTCATAAAGTCTTCTATTTTTTATCTGGAAAAATTTCTAGTGATTATTCTCAAAATTGTGTTGACTGGAATTTAAATTATACTATGAAAGTGGTATAATCAGACCTTCTCATGTCAAAGTTTTCTAGGTTTTAGGTTTGTTATTCCTCTATAATAAAAATCTCATATTTTAATAAATATTAAAATATATTTAATTTTGTAAAATATATTTAATTTTGCTGGTGTTTACCACTTATTAGGGTGCTATTATGGTATTTTTAGAATGTCATACTTATTGTGAACCTATGGAGAAACATGCCCATGACAATCGTCAATGCCTTCAGATTTTTCTATTTTTTAAAATAATCTTGTATAAATTCACAGCTTTAAAGCTTCTGATTAGAACTTTCTATTTAAGCCAGTAATTCATACACTCAATTCAAAATGTAATTAAAAATTACTACCTTTAAAAGATAATCCAAAGTGATACTATAATAATAAAAACTAACTTTGGGGGTTATAGTATGATATTATGGTACTAACTACAGTGGAAATCATAGCTAAATGTAACTGTGTTAATCTGAATATATCCAGATCATAGATTAAAATACTTAACTTTCTGCTTGTTATTGTATTTCACAATTGCTTGTTTGTAACTTTCCCAATTGCTTGTTTGTTGGTGGCAGATAGTCCACACTGCCTCCAGAGATACAAGGGTTTTTTTTGTTCGTTTTGTTTTTAATAGTGGCATTTAAAATACCTCTGTGTTCATTTACTTGACCTTCCAATCAGGATTTTGAGACTCAAAAGGGGAGACCTGAGGGAAGTTAAGTGTTAGGTCCATGTCAGTGGAATTAGGAAAAGAGAAAGATCTAAGGATTTTATCTCAGAAGATCATGGATCCTGGTGGTGAAAGGGCTATAGGAGAATGAGAAGAAGCTAATGGTGGGATAAGCTCAGCCCATGGAGAATCATGTGGAGAGTTTCAGGACCAGCATTAGGAAACTCACCAACATTCAGTTTCAAGAAGCCATTAATATGGTCACCAATTTCTATAGCTCATCTTTGGCCCTTGGAGGAAGTCAGTGGTTTCAACCCTGTGGGCTGTGCAGTTCTCATTCACAGAAGCTGGCATATTGATGGGTCATCCAGCAGAAAGCAGCTTACCTACTCTGAAACTTTGCTGAGCTGCTTAATCTGCCCCTATTGATACACCTCTCTTTTTTAGAGTCTGGGTAATTCTTAAGCCCCCTCAAAATAGAGACAGAGGTATTTAACAACCAAGGAAACAGACATGGATATAAAATGGAAGTATATGGGGGAAGTCTTTAAATTCATGATATCCAGCTTCATTACATAAAGCACTACGCTACACATCTTCATTTTATTGAATGCAATCATGGCAGGAAGAGCCAATGATGGGGTGAGTGTGTGTAATCAAAGGCCAGAAAGCAGAGGAATGGCTTTTAGGTTATTACACTAGTCTATAAAATAAAGAGAATGCCTAGATAGACTGCCAGTGAGAATTATTTTTAAATTTCCATGTTGCAACTTATTTGGACAGACAAAAATCAGTCTTGAGGGCCAGTGACATTAGGAAAGACTGCTCTTGTCACAGAAGCATTCCCAACTGGTTATGTAAGCATCATGCTGGGTTTCTAATTATCACAAAAATACTAGATTTCCTATTTAGTCCCAGTATAGTTAAAGCATGCTGTTCTTTGGGCTTTAGTGAAAAGGAAAAAAAATAAAAAAGATCGGCTGACATGGAATACACATTCTGCTGATTCTTGTGTGTGTGCTCATGTGCTATAAACCTCTCAAAGATTTTAACAACACAGCTGCTGCTGCTGCTGCTAAGTCACTTCAGTCGTGTCCGACTCTGTGCGACCCCATAGATGGCAGCCCACCAGGCTCCGCCATCCCTGGGATTCTCCAGGCAAGAATACTGGAGTGGGTTGCCATTTCCTTCTCCAGTGCATGAAAGGGAAAAGTGAAAGTGAAGTCGCTCAGTCGTGTCCGACTCTTAGCGACCCCATGGGCTGCAGTCCACCAGGCTCCTCCGTCCATGGGATTTTCCAGGCAAGAGTACTGGAGTGGGGTGCCATTGCCTTCTCCAGTAAAACCAAAAAAAAAAAAAAAAAAAGTCTTTGCCATAACTCTACAGTGCAATTAATGTTCTAGGTACAAACACTACACTGATTCACTGAGTTGCCTGAGAGTGTAATGCCAGGGAATACGCAGGCTCCAATTTAAGAACAATCACTCAGTTCCATGTCATTAGTACTATGTTAGAGAGTAACTGATAAGTAAAGAAACTATATTTATAGGTTTCCTGAGGAAAAAATATAGATTAATGGAAAGTGAGTTTTTTTTTGTAACAGACAAAATCTTTTAACATTAAAATAAATCTCATTTGAAAATGAATCTTATTGGCACAGGGCTAATGACTGGGGATAAAAAAATAAATGGATCACATGATTTTCCAGTTCATAAGTTGTGAAGTCAGCCTTCTTGTTTCTGAACCCTGGGTATCCACTGAATTTGATTCATTTAGTTCCCTACATATATTAATTCTATCCACATTTTACTGTCCTATTAAAATGCTGTTTCCAGGGTGGTCCTAAGATGGCAGAGGAATAGGACGGGGAGACCACTTTCTCCCCCACAAATTCATCAAAAGGACATTTGAACACTGAGCAAGTTCCACAAAACAACTTCTGAATGCTGGCAGAGGACATCAGGCACCCAGAAAGGCAGCCCATTGTCTTCGAAAGGAGGTAGGACAAAATATAAAAGAAAAAAGAGAGAGACAAAAGAGGTAGGGGTCCTGGGAAGGGAGTCTTAAAAAAGAGAGGTTTCCAAACACCAGGGAATACTCTCACTGGCAGGTCTGTGGGGAGTCTTGGAATCTCAGAGGGCAACATAACCAGGAGGAAAAATACATTAATAAATAATTAAAACCCACAGATTACGTGCCTAACGGCAACTCCCAGGGCTCGCAGCCACCACCAGAAAGCGGGGGCTGAACAGGGAGGTGGGGGCTGCATTGCTAAGGACTGGCCCAAATGCCCTGAGGAAATCTGAGGGAACTAACATTGCAACCCAGACTGTGGGATAGCCAGAGAGAGAGAAATAAAAAGAGAGAGAGGGAGAACTATCCTGCAAAAATCCCTAACCTAAGACACTGCCAGGCCTGCTCACAGAACAAAGGACTGAGCAAATACCAGAGGAAAGCTAGCAGGCTATGGACCGGCCCACCCCCAACCAGAGACAAGCAGGCAGGGGGCAGCCAATGCTGGAAAGGGGCAATCACAGCCCCAGAGAGGCATCCGTACCAAACTGCAAGCAGGCTTCATTGCTAACCAAGACTTCTTGGGATTGTGGATGGTTGACATCTTCTGGGAGAGTCGCAGCCAGAGATCAGCTCCCCAGAAGAGACACACGGCACACTTGAGAAGGCGCACCTGTTGTACACCCAGAAAACCGAGTGGCTGGGATGAGGGAGGCAATAAGACGCACCCCCACCTGGGGGTGACTGCGTTCGCCAAGCGCCTGGTTACCTGAGCTGCTCAGACCTGGGAAGGGCACAAAACGCAGGCCCAACCAAGTCTGCGCCTTTGTGGAGTACCCGAGAACCTGAACCTCAGTGGCTTAGACCTGGGAAGTGCAGGCAACCCAAGGCCTACCTCAGACAGATGCTGGCAGAGCAACCTAGAGCCTGAGACATGTAGACCATGAAAGCACACACGCTGTGAGCAGGGGCAAACCCAGTGCGGCTGAAACACTGCGAGCACTCCCCACACATGCCAGTGATATTTGTTTGCAGTGTTCCTCCCTCCCCACAGCACAACTGAACAAGTGAGCCTAAATAAGTGACCACCATTGTCTCCTTGTGTCAGGGCAGAAATTAGACACTGAAGAGACCAGCAAATAGAAGAAGCTAAAATAAACAGAGGAAACCGCTTTGGAAGTGACGGGTGCAACAGATTAAAACTCTGCAGTTAGCACTGACTACATTGGAAGGGGCCTATAGATCTTGAGAAGTATAAGCTGGATCAAGGAACTATCTGAAAATGAACTGGCCCCACACTGTTCACAACAGCTCCAGAGAAATTCCTAGATATATTTTTACTATTACCATTTTTTAAATTTTTAAATTATTTTAAATTTTAAGTCCTCTATTACTCCTTTAATTTTCATTTTTATAACTTACTATTACCTTGCAAAAAAAAAACCCTATTTTTAAGGCAAGCTTCATATATATATTTTATAATTTTTGTGACTTTGTTTTGTTTTTTTAATATTGTATTTTTAAGAGTCTAACCTCTACTCTAGATTTTTAATCTTTGCTTTTTATATTTGTTATCAATTTTGTACCTTTAAGAACCCAATCTTCAGGACCCATTTTTACTTTGGAGTGTGATAACTGGCTTGATTTCTCTCTCCCCCTTTTGACTTTCCTTTTTCTCCACCAGGTCGCCTCTATCTCCTCCCTCCCCCTTCTCTTCTCTACCCAACTCTGTGAATCTCTTTGTGTATTCTGGGCTGTGGAGAACACTTAGGGAGCTGATTACTGGTTGGATCTGTCTCGCTCCTTTTGATTCCCCCTTTACTCCTCCTGGTCACCTCTCTCTCCTTCCTCCCTCTTCTCTTCTCTGTGTAACTCCATGAACATCTCTGAGGGGTCCAGACTGTGGAGAGCACATAGGGAATTGATTACTGGCTAGCTTGCTATCTCCCCTTTAGAGTCCCCCTCTTCTCTCCTGGTCACTTCTATCTCCCCCCTCCCTCGTCTCTTCTCCATGTAACTCTGTGAACTTCTCCAGGTGTCCCTCATTGTGGATAAACTTTTCATCATTAACCTAGATGTTTTATCATCAGTGCTGTAAGGATGGAGAAGTCTTGAGGTTACTTTAAGAATAAGACTGAAAACCAGAGGCAGGAGGCTTAAGTCCAAAACCTGAGAACACCAGAGAACTCCTTACCCCAGGGAATATTAATCAATGAGAGCTCATCCAAAAGCCTCCATACCTCCACTGAAAACAAGTGCTACCCAAGAGCCAACAAGTTCCAGAGCAAAACATACCACGCAAATTCTCCAGCAACACAGGAACATAGCCCTGAGCTTCAGTATACACGCTGCCCAAAGTCACACCAAAGCCACTGACTTCTCAATACTCACTACTGGACACTTCATTGCACTCCAGAGAGAAGAGATCCAGCTCCACCCACCAGAACACTGACACAAGCTTCCCTAACCAGGAAACCTTGACAAGCCACCCGTCTAACCACAACCCACAGTGAGGAACCTCCACAATAAAGAGGAACCACAAATTGCCAGAATATGGAAAGGCCACCCCAAACACAGCAATATAAACAAGATGAAAAGGCAGAGAAATACTCAGCAGGTAAATGAACAGTATAAATGCCCACCAAACCAAACAAAAGAGGAAAAGATAGGGAATCTACCTGAAAAAAAATTCGGAATAATGATAGTGAAAATGATCCAAAATCTTGAAAACAAAATGGAGTTACAGATAAATAGCCTGGAGACAAGGATTGAGAAGATGCAAGAAATATTTAACAAGGACCTAGAAGAAATAAAAAAGCATCAATATATAATGAATAATTCAATAAATGAGATCAAAAACACTCTGGAGGGAACCAACAGTAGAATAACGGAGGTAGAAGATAAGATAAGTGAGGTGGGAGATAGAATGGTAGAAATAAATGAAGCAGAGAGGAAAAAAGAATTAAAAGAAATGAGGACAACCTCAGAGATCTCTGGGACAATGTCAAACGCCCCAACATTCAAATCATAGGAGTTCCAGAAGAAGAAGACATAAAGAAAGACCATGAGAAAATACTTGAGGAGATAATAGTTGAAAACTTCCCTAAAATGGGGAAGGAAATAGTCACCCACGTCCAAGAAACCCAGAGAGTCCCAAACAGGATAAACCCAAGGTGAAACACCCCAAGACACATATTAATCAAATTAACAAAGGTCAAACACAAAGAACAAATATTAAAAGCAGCAAGGGAAAAACAACAAATAACACACAAGGGGATTCCCATAAGGATAACAGCTGATCTTTCAATAGAAACTCTTCAGGCCAGAAGGGAATGGCAGGACATACTTAAAGTGATAAAAGAGAAAAACCTACAACCCAGATTACTGTACCCAGCAAGAATCTCATTCAAATATGAAGGGGAAATCAAAAGCTTTACAGACAAGCAAAAGCTGAGAGAATTAAGCACCACCAAACCAGCTCTCCAACAAATGCTAAAGGATCTTCTCTAGACAGGAAACACAGAAAGGGTGTATAAACTCGAACCCAAAACAACAAAGTAAATGGCAATGGGATCATATTTATCAATAATTACCTTAAATGTAAATGGGTTTGAATGCCCCAACCAAAAGACAAAGACTGGCTGAATGGATACAAAACCAAGACCCCTATATATGTTGTCTACAAGAGACCCACCTCAAAACAAGGGACACATACAGACTGAAAGTGAAGGGCTAGAAAAAGATATTCCACGCAAATAGAGACCAAAAAAAACCCAGCAGTAGCAATATTTATATCAGATAAAATAGACTTTAAAATAAAGGTTGTGAAAAGAGACAAAGATGGACAATACATAATGATCAAAAGATCGATCCAAGAAGAAGATGTAACAATTATAAATATATATGCATCCAACATAGGAGCACCACAATACATAAGGCAAATGCTAACAAGTATGAAAGGGGAAATTAACAATAACACAATAATAGTGGGAGACTTTAATACTCCACTCACACCTAAGGATAGATCAACTAAACAGAAAATCAACAAGGAAACACAAACTTAAAATGATACAATAGACCAGTGAGACCTAATTGATATCTATAGGACATTTTACCCCAAAACAATGAATTTCACCTTTTTCTCAAGTGCACATGGAACCTTCTCCAGGATAGATGACATCATGGGCCATAAATCTAGCATTGGTAAATTCAAAAAAACTGAAATCATTCCAAGCATCTTTTCTGACCACAATGCAGTAAGATTAGATGTTAATTATAGGAGAAAAACTATTAAAAATTCCAACATATGGAGGATAAACAACACACTGCTGAATAACCAACACCTCACAGAAGAAATAAAAAAAGAAATCAAAACATGCATAAAAAAGAATGAAAATGAAAACACAACATCCCAAAACGTATGGGACACTCTAAAAGCAGTGCTAAGGGAAATGTTCATACTGATAAAGGCTTACCTCAAGTAACAAGAAAAAAGTCAAATAAATAACCTAACTCTACACCTAAAACAACTAGAAAAGGAAGAAATGAAGAACCCTAGGGTTAGTAGAAGGAAAGAAATCTTAAAAATTAGGGCAGAAATAAATGCACAAGAAACAGAAGAGACAATAGCAAAAATCAACAAAGCCAAAAACTGGTTCTTTGAGAAGATAAATAAAATACACAAACCATTAGCCAGACTCATCAAGAAACAAAGGGAGAAGAATCAAATCAACAAAATTAGAAATGAAAATGGAGAGATCACAACAGACAACACAGAAATACAAAGGATCATGAGAGACTACTATCAGCAACTATATGCCAATACAATGGACAACTTGGAAGAAATGGACGAATTCTTAGAAAAGTACAACTTTCCAAAACTGAACCAGGAAGAAATAGAAAATCTTAACAGACCCATCAAAAGCACGGAAATTGAAACTGTAATCAGAAATCTTCCAGCAAACAAAAGCCCAGGAGCAGATGGCTTCACAGCTGAATTCTACCAAAAATTTAGAGGAGAGCTAACACCTATCCTACTCAAACTCTTCCAGAAAATTGCAGGGGAAGGTTAACTTCCAAACTCAGTCTATGAGGCCGCCATCACCCTAATACCAAAACCAGACAAAGATGCCACACAAAAAGAAAACTACAGGCCAATATCACCAATGAACATAGATGCAAAAATCCTTAACAAAATCCTAGCAAACAGAATCCAACAACATATTAAAAAGATCATACATCATGACCAAGTGGGCTTTATCCCAGGGATGCAAGGATTCTTCAATATCCGCAAATCAATCAACATAATACACCACATTAACAAATTGAAAGATAAAAACCATATGATTATCTCAATAGATGCAGAGAAAGCCTTTGACAAACTTCAACATCCATTTATGATAAAAACCCTCCAGAAAGCAGGAATAGAAGGAACATACCTCAACAAAATAAAGGCTATATATGACAAACGCACAGCAAATACTATCCTCAAATGGTGAAAATTGAAAGCATTTCCCCAAAGTCAGGAACAAGGCAAGGGTGCCCACTTTCACCACTACTATTCAACATAGTTTTTGAAGTTTTAGCCATAGCAATAACAGCAGAAAAAGAAATAAAAGGAATCCAGATTGGAAAAGAAGAAGTAAAACTCTGTTTGCAGATGACATGATTCTCTACATAGAAAACCCTAAAGACTCCACCAGAAAATTACTAGAGCTAATCAATGAATATAGTAAAGTTGCAGGATATAAAATTAACATACAGAAATCCCTTGCATTCCTATATACTAACAATGAGAAAACAGAAAGAGAAATTAAGGAAACAATTCCATTCACCATTGCAACAAAAAGAATAAAACTCTTAGGAATATATCTACCTAGATTGAAGAAAGTAGGGAAAACCACTAGACAATTCAGGTATCACCTAAATCAAATCCCTTATGCTTATACAGTGGAAGTGACAAATAGATTTAAGGGACTAGATCTGATAAACAGAGTGCCCGATGAGCTATGGACCGAGGTTCGTGACATTGCACAGGAGACAGGGATCAATACCATCTCCAAGAAAAAGAAATGCAAAAAGCAAAATGTCTGTTTGAGGAGGCCTTACAAATAGCTGTGAAAAGAAGAAAAGCAAAAAGCAAAGGAGAAAAGGAAACATATTCCCCTCTGAATGCAGATTTCCAGAATAGCAAGGAGAGATAAGAAAGCCTTCCTCAGCAATCAATGCAAAGAAATAGAGAAAAACAAGAGAATGGGAAAGACTAGAGATCTCTTCAAGAAAATTAAAGATACCAAGGGAACATTTCATGCAAAGATGGGCTCGATAAAGGACAGAAATGGTATGGACCTAACAGAAGCAGAAGATATTAAGAAGAGGTGGCAAGAATACATAGAAGAACTGTACAAAAAAGATCTTCACGACCCAGATAATCACATTGGTGTGATCACTCACCTAGAGCCAGACATCTTGGAATGTGAAGTCAAGTGGGTCTTAGAAAGAATCACTACGAACAAAGCTAGTGGAAGTGATGGAATTCTACTTGAGCTATTTCAAATCCTGAAAGATGATGCTGTGAAACTGCTGCACTCAATATGCCAGCAAATTTGGAAAACTCAGCAGTGGCCACAGGACTGGAAAAGGTCAGTTTTCATTCCAATCCCAAAGAAAGGCAATGCCAAAGAATGCTCAAACTACCACACAATTGCACTCATCTCACATGCTCGTAAAGTAATGCTCAAAATTCTCCAAGGCCGACTTCAGCAATATGTGAACTGTGAACTTCCAGATGTTCAAGTTGGTTTTAGAAAAGGCAGAGGAACCAGAGATCAAATTGCCAACATCTGCTGGATCATCGAAAAAGCAAGAGAGTTCCAGAAAAACATCTATTTCTGCTTTATTGACTATGCCAAAGACTTTGACTGTGTGGATCACAATAAACTGTGGAAAATTCTTAAAGAGACAGGAACACCAGCCATCTGATCTGTCTCTTGAGAAACCTGTATGCAGGTCAGGAAGCAACAGTTAGACCTGGACATGGAACAACAGACTGGTTCCAAATAGGAAAAGCAGTACGTCAAGGGTGTAAATTGTCACCCTGCTTATTTAAATTATATGCAGAGTACATCATGAGAAATGCTGGGCTGGATGAAGCACAAGCTGGAATCAAGATTGCTGGGAGAAATATCAATAACCTCAGATATGCAGATGACACCACCCTTATGGCAGAAAGTGAAGAATAACTCAAGAGCCTCTTGATGAAAGTGAAAGAGGAGAGTGAAAAAGTTAGCTTAAAGCTCAACATTCAGAAACCTAAAATCATGGCATCTGGTCCCATCACTTCATGGCAAATAGATGGGGCAAATGTGGAAACAGTTTCAGACTTTATTTTTCTGGGCTCCAAAATCACTGCAGATGGTGACTGCAGCCATGAAATTAAAAGACGCTTACTCCTTGGACGGAAAGTTATGACCAACCTAGATAGCAAATTGAAAAGCAGAGACATTATTCTGCCAACAAAGGTCCGTCTAGTCAAGACTATGGTTTTTCCAGTAGTCATGTATAGATTAGAGAGTTGGATGTTGAAGAATGCTGAGCACTGAAGAATTGATGCTTTGAACTGTGGTGTTGGAGAAGACTCTTGAGAGTCCCTTGGACTGCAAGGAAATCCAACCAGTCCATCCTAAAGGATATCAGTCCTGGGTGTTCATTGGAAAGACTGATGTTGAAGCTGAAACTCCAATACTTTTGCCACTTCATGCGAAGAGTTGACTCATTGCAAAAGACCCTAATGCTGGGAAGAATTGGGGGCAGGAGGAGAAGGGGACAACAAAGGATGAAATGGCTGGATGGCATCACTGACTTGATGGACATGGGTTTGTGTAGACTCTGGGAGTTGGTGATGGAGAGGGAGTCTTGGCATGCTGCAATTCATGGGGTCGCAAAGAGTCGGACACGACTGAGTGACTGAACTGACTGAAAGAAACAATATGGACATGGGTTTGGGTGGACTCCAGGAGTTGGTGATGTGACAGGGAGGCCTGTTGTGCTGTAGTTCATGGGGTTGCAAAGAGTCAGCCACGACTGAGTGACTGAACTGAATTGAACTGAACTGAAAGAAACAAGAGACCTATATATAGAAAATTATAAAACACTGATGAAAGAAATCAAAGAGGACACAAACAGATGGAGAAATATACCATGTTCATGGATTGAAAGAATCAATATAGTGAAAATGAGTACACTATGCAAAGCAATCTACAGATTCAATGCAATCCCTATCAAGCTACCAACAAAATTTTTCACAGAACTAAAACAAATAATTTCATAATTTTTATGAAAATACAATAACCTTCAAATATCCAAAGCAATCTTGAGAAAGAAGAATGGAACTGAAGGAATCAACCTGCCTGACTTCATGCTATACTACAAACCTACAGTCATCAAAACAGTATGGCACTGGCACAAAGACAGAAATATAGATCAATGGAACAAAATAGAAAGCCCGAAGATAAACCCACGCACCTATGGACACCTTATCTTTGACAAAGGAAGCAAGAATATACAATGGAGAAAAGACAATCTCTTTAACAAGCAGTGCTGGGAAAACTGGTCAATCACCTGTAAAAGAATGAAACTAGAACACTTTCTAACACCATACACAAAAATAAACTCAAAATGGATTAAAGATCTAAACGTAAGACCAGAAACTATAAAACTCCTAGAGGAAAACACAGGCAAAACACTGACATAAATCACCGCAGGATCCTCTGTAACCCACCTCCCAGAGTAATGGAAATAAAAGAAAAAATAAAAACAAATGGGACCTAATTAAACTTAAAAGCCTTTGCACAATGAAGGAAACTATAAGCAAGGTGAAAAGACAGCCTTCAAAATGGGAGAAAATAATAACAAATGAAGCAACTGACAAAGAATATCAAAAATATACAAGCAGGTCATGCAGCTCAATTCCAGAAAAATAAACGACCCAATCAAAAAATGGGCCAAAGAACTAAACAGACATTTCTTCAAAGAAGACATATAGATGGCTAACAAACATACGAAAAGATGCTCAACATCACTCATTATCAGAGAAGTGCAAATCAAAACCACAATGAGGTACCATTTCACGCCCGTCAGAATGGCTGCTATCCAAAAATCTACAAACAATAAATGCTGGAGATGGTGTGAAGAAAAGGGAACCCTCTTACACTGTTGGTGGGAATGCAAACTAGTACAGCCACTATGGAGAACAGTGTGGAGATTCCTTAAAAAACTGGGAATAGAACTGCCATATGACCCAGCAATCCCACTGCTGGGCATACACATCGAGGAAACCAGAATTGAAAGAGACACGTGTACCCTAATGTTCATTGCAGTACTGTTTATAATAGCCAGGACATCGAAGCAACCTAGATGTCCATCAGCAGACGAATGGATAAGGAAGCTGTGGTACATATACACAATGGAATGTTACTCAGCCATTAAAAAGAATACATTTGAATCAGTTGTAATGAGGCAGATGAAACTGGAGCCTATTATACAGAGTGAAGTAAGTCAGAATGAAAAACACCAATACTAATACATATATATGGAATTTAGAAAGATGGTAACGATAACCCTATATGCGAGACAGCAAAAGAAACACAGATGTATACAATAGTCTTTTGGACTCTGTGGGAGAGGGCAAGGGTGGGATGATTTGGGAGAATGGCATTGAAACATGTATAATATCATATGTGAAATGGATCGCCAGTCCAGGTTCGATGCATGATACCGGGTGCTCTGGGCTGGTGCACTGGGATGACCCAGAGGGATGGGATGGGAAGGGAGGTACGAGGAGGGTTCAGGATGCGGAACACATGTACACCCGTGGCGGATTCATGTCAATGTATGGCAAAACCACTACAATATTGTAAAGTAATTAGCCTGCGATTAAAATAAATAAATTTATAAAATAAAATGCCGTTTCCACCAAAGAGGTTTCCTGGATGCTCCTGCCTGGAATTAGTCACTCTCTCCTCTCTATTCTTATAGAATAAGATTTGCTATCTTTCACATAGCACATAACTTTCTAATTCACGTTTTACTTGTTTATTTTCATGGCTGAATTGTTTACCAGAGGGCACGGGCCTTGAGGACAGAGACAACACATCACCCAGTTTAGTATTCTAGACACAAATGACAGAAGACATTTTTTTGTAAAGGGCCTGACGGTAAACATTTTAGCGCTTGGTGGCCTCACGTGGTCTCTGTCTCAAAACTCCACTTTTAACAACCATTTAAAAATGTACAAAACATGTTTAGCTTGTGAGTTGTACAAAAACAAGTTGTGTATTAAATTTGGCCCTCAAATTATAGTTTTTAAACTCTTACTTCAGAGTATTTAGCAATGCATATGATAGAACATAAATGAATGTTGGTAAAGGGAATGTATAATAATAAAAAATAGTAAGTATTAAGTAAAATCCTGGATTATTCAACAACGTCCTCATTCCGATCAATGTGGAAAAAGAACAAAACATTTTCACTGCCATTAAACAAATTTAACAGATCCTCTTCTTTCTCCCAGAAACTGCTCAGTCATAAACAGAATTGATATTTTTTACTGCTAACATTTAGTTACTTGTTATTCTTTGAGGATATGTTGTATGACAGATATTCAAAAATCCATACTCCACATGTGCATAAGCTCTACAGACAGCAAAACAACTTTAAGATATTATAAAATAGCCTTTTAAAGGAACACAGCTTACATTCTGTGAGTTCTTAAATTATGAATCCATCACTAAATATTTATTGAGTCATTCCTCCCATGGGAGGGAAGCTTTATGAATGCTTCTGCTTTGAATGTAGAAAGCCATACAGTTAGCCACTCCTTGCCTAACAATGAGAGAGAGCCAGATAATCTAAGAAATAGTAACTGTGTTTGTGTGTTTTACTTTTTTTTTAATTGGAAGATAATTGCTTTACAATAGTAACTTTTTTGAAAAGCTTTTTCTTAGCAGAATCCTAAGGTCATAACATAGTAAAGGGAACTGAATTCTAAAGGACAAATTCTTCTAAGACACATAGGGAATATGCAGTTTCACCTTTAGAAGAACAGAGAGAGCAGAGATGTCTCCAGAGGTGGGTGAGAAGAAATCAGCGAAAATAATGAAATTTTAAGGGCCAAGTATGGGTGAGTGTATCTGTTTAGAGTACCTGAGAGCTCTGAACACACATTTTGCTCAGAAGCTCTGCTTCAAAGGCCCTCACTGAGCACTGTTGAGAAATACTAGAGGCAGAGCCGGAGATTGGTGAGAATCTGCTCAGTGGCTCCCACACACAGAAAGTGACTATCTCTCGTTGGGGTAGAGGCATCTTCCCAGGATCTTCATATCATAAGAAATAAAAGCCTTCTGGGAAGAAAGTAGGAAACCTGTTGTCATAGGGCCATTATGGAAGGAGGGATGCTCTGCATCTTAGGGAGGGCTAGTAAACCCAACCGCTTGCGCCAGAATCAAACCAAGATCTATTGTTTCCAGTAAAGGCCTGCTTTTGAAGGAGAGGCAAGAACACCTCTCGCATCAATAATTACTGCAACAATACAAAGCAGATTGCTTCCAGTGCTAAGGGAAGGAGTTAGACTTTTTCAGAGATACAAGGGTGACTTTGGTTGCCTTGACAGTCGAGAGGCAAGGTCACTGAGGAAGCTCCACCTCCAAGGACTTGCCTCAAATTGAAACTAGAACGGAAAACAAAGAGGCCTACCCAGCTGCTATGGTGAGTCTAGCCCTGACTAGCCATTAACAATTCTCTTCATGGGGAAGAGGTGAGAGGAATGAGAGAAGAGACTGGCAAACTATGGCCTTTAGGCCAGTTCTACCAAGCAGCCCGTTTTTGCGAGTTCAGTTCAGTTCAGTCGCTCAGTCATGTCTGACTCTTTGCGACCCCATGAATTGCAGCACGCCAGGCCTCCCTGTCCATCACCAACTCCCGGAGTCTACCCAAACCCATGTCCATTGAGTCGGTGATACCATCCAACCATCTCATCCTCTGTCGTCCCCTTCTCCTCCCGCCCCCAATCCTACCCAGCATTAGGGTCTTTTCCAATGAGTCAACCCTTCGCATGAGGTGGCCAAAGTATTGGAGTTTCAGCTTCAACATCAGACCTTCCAATGAACACCCAGGATTGTTTTTGCAAGGCCTGTGAGCTAAGAATGGATTGTACATTTTTAAAGGTTTGTAAAATAAAATCAACAAAGAATATGAAACAGAGATCATATGTAGCCTAAAGAGCCAAACTGTTTACTGTCTTTACAGGAAAAGTTTGCCAACCCTTATCTAAGAACATGGAAAGAGACTCTTCTGTTGCCCAGTTGTGCAAAAACTTCCAAATATGAACGTGGAGCAGGAACACCTCTGCGGCACATAAGAACTGTAAGTAGGGAAACCACTGGAGGAATTTGACACTTACGATGCATTGAGAGTAATGGTAGGATACAAAAATCTATGCCTCGCGTACCAGCTCACCTGGCTCAGCTACTCACTAGACTGACACCTTCATATTAACAGCCTGGCAGAAGAAGAGGCACATCTATTCCCAGGTTTAAAAAGGATTTACTTCAGCATCTTTTTCTCTTCTACATACAATTTCCATATTTCAATTAAAAAAAATATAACAAAGCTAGGTCATAAGCTATAATTTTGATGAAAAACTATTCATTTTTGGAAGGTATTTTTAAGATGAGATTAATATTTAAATTAGTAGACTTTGGATAAACTAGATTGTATTCCATAATGTAGGTAGTCCTTATCTAATCAGTTAAACTCATTAAAAACATAAAAGACTGATACCCCCCTTCCCAAGAGGAAAGAGAATTCATCCAAATGCATTAGTTTGCTTTTATCTTTATTAAATTCTATTATTTCCTTTTCTAAGTTGTATTTCCTAAATTCAATTCCTAACTTCTTAATTTGATTTAATTTATTTTGATTCTGTCTTGTGTACTTATAAATTTTTTCTGTAAGTACTGCTGTATCTCATAGTTCTGACATGTTTTCATTGCTTCTAATTTCTAGATATTCTCCAATTTTCTTTTTTTTTCTTTGACTCTAGTGATATAACAAAATTGTTAAATATCAAGGTTGTTGGATTTATTTTGTATGTTTGTATCTAGTTAGATTTTTTTTAATAATTGTCCAATAAAACTAGACAAAGTAGACATTAAAACTTGGCATTAACTTATAAAAATTTGATGAGGTTTATTTATGACCTAATAAATGGTCATTTTTGTTTTTGGTATTGTGTAGCATGACCCCTAGAAAATCAGTCTTATTCTTGTTTTTAGAGGATAGATTTTGATGCATATTTTTATCCCCAAACATTTTTTTCTTAATGGAGACAAAAAAGTAAGTGAATTTATTATTCTCCCAGCATTTTCATCACACTAAGCACTTCCCAATCATTGCTAGGCTTGTTGCGTGTTCCTCTATTTTTTAAGATTTATACAGTTGTATTTTACAACTCTAAATACAATATAGAGTTGTATTTTCTTTTGTAATTATAGCTGGTATTTGGCTTCAGTTCTTTTGTACTAAGGCTTGATTGTTTCTGAGCTCTTTATTTTGATTCAGGTCTTAATTATTTAGATTTTGTGAATAATAATTCTTTTTGTGAAACATTCATAAATAACATATCTCCAGAATCTTGACATGTCCCTTGCCTTTATACATAAAGAAAAAGAATTTGGTTCATTTTAAGACTACTGGGTCACACTATTTTTTTCTTACAACATTTTGTAGACTTTTTTTTTAACAATATTCTACTGTTAAGTATTGCCTTGGAGAAGTCTGAGATCACTCAGATTTTTTTTTTTTTTAATTCCACCCTCTCTGTTTTCAGTTGAGCTCAGTCGCTCAGTCATGTCTGACTCTTTGAGACCCCCATGGACTGCCGCACGCCAGGCTTCCCTGTTCATCACCAATTCCTGGAGCTTACTCAAACTCACGTCCATTGAGTCGGTGATGCTATCCAACCATCTCATCCTCTGTCTCCCTGTTTTAGGATCTTTAAAAAAATTATTTGACGTTCAAAGGAGTTATCGTCATCCTTGAAGTCTGGTAACTTCATCAAGACTGTATTCAGTGTTGACTATTCTGTACTAGATTTTTCTGGGACACAGTGTTCATTTCCTTCTGTTATATCTTAGCATACTTTTACATCGCATTTAGTCATTTGGCTCTACTTTGTCTTCTATTTCTCTCACTCCTTCTAATCACCTTGATCTTTATGTTTTAAAATTTACCTTGTTATTCTGACACTTTTTCTTTATGTCCTTGATTTTATTTATCAGTATCTGTTTATCATGAGCACTTCTAATGGTGAGAAGCCAAAAAACTATTAGGGTATTATTGAGACATGGAATGTGTTTTCAATCCTGTTCTTTACTACACCCTATTTTCTTTGGACTAAATTGATATTGCAAGTGCCTCTATGTGCTCTTTCCTCAAAATCACTGCTGTGAGATCATGTGACGAGTCCGTGGACATATATCAGGTTTTCAGTAGGTTGGCCTTAATTGGGAATAGCTGAATTTACATGATATGAGTCTAATGATTTCTATGATCTTAAATGACTTAGGGAGGAGACTTCTTCCTCTGCAGTAGCATTAGGAAGTGAAAGAAAGAATAAGTTTGAACAATGCTTAGGAAATTAAATCAAAGTACATTAAGATCCATAATAAGCAAAAAGTACCCAGAGACTTACTTAACTATTTGCTGCAATACTATACAGGCAGTGGGTACTTAGCATGTCGGATTCACTTAGGTAAAATGCTAAGATGGAAGGCTTGATTCTCAAAATGCTACAAAAACATTGTAGTTGAAAGTGTTGACATAAGTTTTTTATTAAAAATGTGTGAATAAATACAATATCAGTAATAAGTCAATGATTTTACAAACTTATGATATGGGGAGAACTCATTCCTGTTTATTTTTGGATTTTCAAGTTCATGATTTCATAACTACAATACTACAATATGTATAGAAAACACAGTTCACTTAATGAAAAACCTGCAAAGACTGACATAATTTTGAAAAGAAATAAAGTACTAAAGGGATATCAAAGGTATTTTAATATTTATTTCTAGTAATATAAATATTGTTTAGGGTACTAAAATGGTCTGTGAGCTAATTTCATTAGATAAGGTAAGTAAACGGTGCTTTGCACCTTCAACACTATATATAAATGCTGTGGTAGGAGTCCTATAAATGTTGCCTGACTTACTTCAATTCTTCCTCTCCACTCTGGACTTCTTTCCTTATTTTTCCTAATCTTTTCAAAATTCAAACACAGATAAATACACCATCAGTAATAAGTCAAAGATTTTACAAATTTATGTCCAGTCTGCCCTTCTAGAACGTAAGACTGAGATTTCCATGGGCTGAAGACTAACAGTGATGCTTGGCTGGGCAGCAGACCAA
This sequence comes from Okapia johnstoni, assembly GCA_024291935.2. Taxonomy (NCBI): domain Eukaryota; kingdom Metazoa; phylum Chordata; class Mammalia; order Artiodactyla; family Giraffidae; genus Okapia; species Okapia johnstoni. The sequence continues at coordinate 50,500,890 of CM044314.1, forward strand.
GGTGTTTCAAATCTAGGGTTTCTTGAGATCCCACAATTATCTTGGAACCATTTTCTTCTGGAAATTGTTGTATAATCTCTGGTGAATGAAGCAAAAGAACATTGTTAATCTCAAAATTTGTAGCATCCCTTGCAAATTCCAAGTCAGAATTTTCATTTCTCCCCATGCTGCTCTGAGCAGCCAGGGTAAGACAGCAGAGTAAATAGGAACTCAGAACCCCTAAGGAGAACAGCAGGTAGGGCAGGCTCATAAAACAGAGGCCACCCCACCATATGTGGTCATCTGGCAGCCCCATGAATCAGTTGCACAAAGACAAGCACCTTTGATCTACTTGAAAGGCTCAAGATGTGAATATAAACTTGAGTGACCTTTGTACTTTTCAGCTTGAGCAGTCTGCCCTTGTTCCTTGAATACTTTTTTCTCTAAAACTCCATACCACTTCAGATGAATCTGTGTGACTTTGTGATTTGCCTATCTCCATTCTGGTCTATTCAGCAGCATCCAAGTGTGCATTTTCATTTCTTAAAAATGATTCTACAAACTGATTTCAGAAAGGAAATGTTGCTCAGTTGTGTCCAACTCTTTGCAACCCCATGGACTGTAGCTGGCCAGGCTCCTCTGCCCATGGGGATTCTCCAGGCAAGCATATTGGAGTGGGTTGCCATGCTCTCCTCCAGGGGATCTTCTCAACCCAGGAATCAAACCTGAGTCTCCTGCATCACAGGAGGATTCTTTACTGTCTGAGCCACCAGGAAAGCAAGGAAAGCTCTATAGAATGCCTTCTTACTGGCCTCTTAATTGCTCTCCCTGCTGCTTTCTGCCCCCACGCCCCTTCCATGGATTCTCAACACAGCAGCCAGAGTGACTGCCTCAAAAGCACTCTGAGTATATCTCTCCTCTGCTGAGTTTCTCTGGGGGTTTCAGAGCAAACACATGGCCTCCAAGACCTTACACCTCCAAGACTTTGCATAGACTCAGCCTTTTCTACCTAAATCTTTCATTTCTCTCTCCTTCAGTCATCCTTTCCTTGTTTTCCCAGTCTCCTCAAGGTTCCTCAGCAGCTCTAGGCACATTTGCTTCTTTTAAATAGTAAATATTCTCCTCAGACAATCCTGTTCTGCTTTACCATGGAGCTTCCCTGGTAGCTCAGTTGGTAAAGAATCCACCTGCAATGCAAGAGACCCGGGTTCAATTCCTGGGTCAGGAAGATTCCCCTGGAGACGAAATTGTAACCTACTCCAGTATTCTTACCTGGGAAATCTCACGGACAGAGGAGCCTGCTGGGCTACAGTCCATGGGGTCCCAAGAGTCGGACATGATTGAGCAAGAAAACCACCATTATCCTTGTGGGCATACATATACACACACAGACATTATATATATATATATATATATATATATATATATATATACACACACACACACACACACTGATACATCCATAAAGAAATACATGTGTATTTAAAATCTCTCAAATTCTATCTTTGCAGGATGTTTTTTTTTTCCCTGAGTGGTTCATTGATGAACCATCTTCTACAACAGTTGCACGGCACATAACAGGTGCTCGATGAAATGTATTGAATCAGTAAAAATATGAGTACATATTCTTAAAATAGACTATACAACTGGAAAATTGTTTTAAATTAGAAGAAGAAATGAAAAGAGTAGAAGTGGTTTCTAGATACCTGTGGCTGCTGGGTGCACTTTGCGGTCTGCTTTTGTGCTGTAGTTTGCTACTTGTCTGACATTGGTTTCCTGACATAAATGTCTGTCATTAGGGGTGGCTTCTTCATTCTCAGATAACTGACCATGTTTATTAGGACAGTTAAATCTCTCCTCAAGAGAACTGGATCTTCTATCCCTATTAGAGGTCAGTCTGTGTAATGAACATTTCTGCCAACTCTTTTCATATACTTTCTCCTTGTTCTCTTTTTCTTCCTCAGTACCATCATCAAGCCAGCAGTATGTTATCCTTTTGTTTTTCAACTTCTTCATGCTGAGACTAGTTTTGTTTAAAAAATTCTCAATTTATCTGTATTTTTGTATTACTCTCTTAAGAGTTTAAGTTTATGCTAGACCATTTCCGGAATCTTCAAGCTGAAGCATTCATCCAGAATTTATTATTTTAAAACTTGTATTTGGTTAACAAGACTTATCAAAGATGAACTATGATAGAATTGAGTCTGATTGTGTCAAACTTGAAGGCTCTGTTTGCAATTATGCAGATAATTTAGAAAGTGCCATCTTCCAAGATTTTGATATTAATTTTAAAGTCGATTGAAGTCAGAAATGTCTCTTTCAAAACCTCAGGTTTTTAAAATAACTAATTAAAAATTCTGGAAAGCAAAATAAATACAAGGTAGAAGTGACATATGTTTCTTCCTAATCAAATCAGAAAAGGCATTTCCTATGTCTCTGATTTGTGAACCTTTATCTACATGTTATTATAGGAAGTTGAAGAAATCACCAGAAATGAAGCATCTGCTGCTGCTGCTGCTAAGTCGCATCAGTTGTGTCTGACTCTATGTGACCTCATAGACGGCAGCCCACCAGGCTCCCCTGTCCCTGGGATTCTCCAGGCAAGAACACTGGAGTGGGTTGCCATTTCCTTCTCCAATCCATGAAAGTGAAAAGTGAAAGTGAAGGTGCTCGGTCATGTCGTGTCAGACTCTTTGCGACTCCATGGACTGCAGCCTACCAGGCTCCTCCATCCATGGGATTTTCCAGGCAAGAGTACTGGAGTGGGTTGCCATTTCCTTCTCTGGAAGTATATGAAATTTTCATAATTAAATCAAGACTTTATGATACCAGTACGTGTTAGTCAGTACACATCCAAGACCTTGCTTCACAGTTTGCTGGAGAGAGGACATGACCCTGATGGGGCACAGTGGAATTTGTGTGTGTGTGTGTGTTTTGTGTGCTGCAAAATTAAAAGAGTATCCAACATATTAATATATTCAGTGATCTATAATATATATGATATGTGGTTATGTAACATGAGCAGGGGCTCATGTTACTTAACTCCTGTTTCTAAAATGAAGCATATTTGGTTTACATGGCCAACTTGCTCTATGTTATGTACAACCTAGGGAAGGAATTCTTGTGACAAATAAGCAAAGTCAATGCTTACATGGATATAATGTGAACAAAGGAGGAAAATTAATTTCTATCTTAAATTATAATAAATTAATTGGTATTGTAAACAAACTAGTCAATAAAATAAAATACATAGTTTATACCTTTAAATTCAAATTAAAATTATCCTTTAAAATTCCATTTATTTTATTTTGTGGTTATGATATTTTGAACTTTCAAGAATTCAAAAAAGTTCAAGACAAGCACTTTGGTACTTATTTATTTTAAATTTTTATTTATTGAAGTAGAGTTGATTTACAATATTATGTTATTTTCATGTATACAGCAGAGCAATTCAGACATATGTGTGTGTATGTGTGTTTAATATATATATGTATTTTTTCTTCAGACTGCCTTCCCTTATAGATTATTACAACATATTGTGCAGAGTTCCTTGTGCTATACAGTAGGTTCTTGTTGGTTATCTGTTTCATATACAGTAACATACATATGTTAATCTCAATTTCCTAATTTATCCATCCTCCCATTCCCTTTCCCCTTTGGTAACCATACATTTTTTTTACATGTCTGTGGGTCTCTTTCTCTATCAGATATAAGTTCATTTGAATCTTTTTCTGTGTTTTAGGTTCCAGATATAAGTGATATATCATATATTTATTTGGCTTACTTCATTTAGTATGGTAATCTCTAGCTTCATCATGTTGTTGCAAATGGCATTATTCCATTCTTTTTTATGGCTGAGTAATATTCTGTTGTTTGTGTGTATACCTATATATGTATGTATACATACCACATCTTTATCCATTCATTAGTTGGTGGACATTTAGGTTGTTTCCATGTCTTGGCTATTGTAAATAGTGGTTCAGTGAACCCTGGGGTGCATGAATCTTTTTGAATTATGGTTTTCTTTGGAAATATGCCCAGGAGTGGGATTGCTGGGTCATATGGTAGTTCTATTTTTAGTTTTTTTGCGGAACCTCTATACTGTTCTCCGTAGTGGCTGTACCAACTTACATTCTCACTAACAGTGTAGAAGAGTTCCCTTTTCTCCACATCCTCTCCAGCATTTATTGTTTGTAGACTTTTTGATGATGGCCATTCTGACTGGTGTGAGGTGATACCTCATTGTAGTTTTGATTTGCATTTCTCTGTGTGTTAGTCACTCAGTTGTTTCCAACTCTTTGCAACCCCACAGACTGTGCAGCCCATCAGGTTCCTCTGGCCATGGAATTCTCTAGGCAAAAATACTGGAGTGGGTTGCTATTCCTTTTTCTAGGGGATCTTCCTGACCTAAGGATCGAATCCGGGTCTCCTGCATTGCGGGCAGTTTCTTTACCATCTGAGCCACCAGGGAAGCATTTCTCTAATACTTAGCACTGTTGAGCATCATTTCCTGTGCCTTTTGGCCATTTGTATGTCTTCTTTGGAGAAAGAGAAATGTCTATTTAGGTCTCTTCTCATTTTTTTGCTTGGTTGTTTTATGACATAGAACTGCATGAGAAGTTTGTATACTTTGGAGATTAATCCCTTGTTGGTCACTTTGTTTGCAAATACTTTATCCCACTCTGTAGATTTTCTTTTCCTTTGTTTATAGTTTCCTTTGCTATGCAAAAGCTTTTAAGTTTAATTAGGTTCCATTTGTTTGTTTTTATTTCCATTACTCTAGGAGACAGATTGAAAAAGATATTGTTGTGATTTGGGTCAAAGAGTGTTCTGCCTATATTTTACTCTAGGAATTTTATATAATCTTTTTATGCATTTAGGTCTTTAATCCATTTTGAGTTTATTTTTGTATGGTATTAGAGGACGTTCTAATTTCATTCTTTTACATGGAGCTAACCAGTTTTCTCAGCACCACTTACTGAAGACACTTTATCTCTACTGTATATTCTTGCCCTATGGCATTTATATTTATTGAAGGAAGATACTGGTTTGTTAAGAATGACTAACATAGATAATTATTCTGTGTAACACACTGAAAGGAAACTCATGCAAGAAAAAAATGAGGAAAGTTGTGCAAGAAGAAACATGGCAGATGGAGATGCAAGTCATTGAGCTAGAAAAGATTTACTTAACACCTACAGTGTATCAGACACCATTTTGATATTAGTTATGACTACATTCAGTTTTAAATAGTGATGAATACCATAGAGAGTTTACATGATGAAGAACAAAAGGTGAAAACTGCTTTGAGCCATAGATTTGGGATTATAAGCTGTGTTTGATCACAACCAGCACCTCTGCTGGTCTGACACAAATCCAGATCTGAGTTACCATAAATCTCTACAGATATAGACTTTCTGTGCTATCCTTACAAATTATCAAAATGTGAATATTATAAATATCTGTGAGAGGCTACTAAATAAAGTTGTAAGACTCACAAGTAAGGATGTTTTAATTCCTGACGACATGACTCAATTTTGACATCTGTGAGCATTGTAAAGAGACTGGTGGGGTTTTGGTGAATGAATAAGGCAGCCAGCTTAGATCTCATCTCAAGAGTATTATATTTGTTATAATCATTAAACAGGCATTGACTGCCCCAAATCCATATCTACATTAGGGTTTACTCTTTGTGTTGTACATTCTATGGATTTGCCTAAGGGTATAATAAAACACGCTTCCAATCATTGTGGTATCATGCATATTTTTTTCCCTGTCCTAAAACTCTGTGTTTCATCTATTCTTCCATCTGTCCCCAGATCTCTTAGCAGTCACTGAGCTTTTCTCTGACTCCATAAGTATTATTTTTTTCGAGAATGTTACATAGTTGGACTCATATATATTCTTTTCAGATTGGCTTCTTTCATTTTGCATAGAAGTACATTTTGAAATTATTAGTTACTGGATTGTATACTAAAGGTATGTCTAGGTTTGTAAGAAGCTGCCAAACATTGCTCAGAAGTGGCTGTTCCATTTTCCTCTCCCACCAGCAATGAATGAGAGTTCCTGTTGCTCCATTGTTGATGACGTTTTGTGTTTCAGCTTATAAGCAGCCATTGTTGAAGACTTTCAGACGAGAACCAGTGTTAATAATAGGAAGAAATAGGTTTCTGTGTAGCAAAATAATCCACACTACTTAGAGAAAAAGACATATTTATATCAACTTTATTGTAGGTAATAAGCAAACAGGTAGAATTAACAACAGTAAAAACTAGGGGAAACATGCTTGAGGCTTTTTTTGATGTAATTACTAAAGAAGATGCTAAGAGTAACAATATTGGAGGTTCACAGATGAAACATTTTGCTTGAGTCTAATCAGGTCATTTACAGAGAGTATTATACATAGAGACTATCTCTTTAGTCAGTTTTCAGTTTGATGATTCCATAGTGTCACACCTAAAGAAATTATGGTAAGGGTAAAATAAAGATACTAAGATACTACAAAACCTCCTCATCTGTTGTATTGCATCAGATACTGGTTATCAGACCATTATTTTATTGTAGTTTTTTTCCCACTGGCTGAACTTGTTTGGGTAGTGATAGATTTAGGTATGAAGTGACTCACTGAACCTCATTTTCAGCCTCTGCCATTTTAAAAAGGAAACATTTTATAGAGATCCCTTCCCTTCAAAATTTAGACCAGCATTAGCCCAAACTGTCTAGTCAACACAAGATAGTTTGGGGTACAGAATATTATAATAAAGTCCATTTAAGTTTGTCAAGTCTTGAACTACCTTGAACTAAATTTACGGTGGACCTATCCACTTCCACGAAATTATAGTATATTTATTATCTACATATAATCTAGGCATTCTGTTTATTGAATTAAGTGAGTTCTTTAGCCCTAAGGAAATATTTGGTGTTTTACTCTTCCTCCTCTCATATCCACTGTATGTTTTTAATTTGTCTCTATACGGAAGCTAACAAGCATAGAAAACTTCTGCATCTTCAAGAAAATACAGTTAATATATCAGTCAAGGTCAGACCAGTCTCTGCAAGTATTTAAAACAACATGAAGTTAATCTAGCTAAGTGATCAAAGAGCTGGGAGCTATATAAGGGATGGTAGTGAGAAAGTGTAAGTGAAAGTTCATTCAGTCGTGTCCAACTCTTTCAGCTCCATGGACTATATGGTCCATGGGATTCTCCAGGCCAGAATACTGGAGTGGGTAGCCCTTCCCTTCTCCAGGGGAGCTTCCCAAACCAGGGATCGAACCTAGGTCTCCCACATTGCAGGTGGATTCTTTACCAGCTGAGCCACAAGGGAAGCTGGTAGTGAGAAAGCCCAGAAGTTAAACAAACAAGAAGACAGTGTTACTTCTTATTGGAAAGGTAAGAGAAGAGCCAAGTTATCAGGCTACCTTGGGTTCAAGAATTCCAGGAAGAAAATGGAATCAAGATAGGCTCTGTCATGTGGAAATAGACTATGGAGGACACACAGCTATATCTAGAGGCTGTCTGGTGCAAAGGGTATGAGACTGAGATGGAATATGTCCTTTCATGCTTGTGCTCTTGGGTCTCCCCCTGGTGGCACCCACTGACTGAATCCAGGTGGAATCTAGCATTAATAGGGCCTGTGATACACAGCCTGCAGGGATTAACATCCCTGTGAGACAAAAAGGCAAGGATGGAGAAAGGGCAAACAGTCTCAAGAGCAGCATAGCTAACCACTACTTGGAAACCCTACAGATTTTATACTTTTTCTACACACATTGGGGCTGGGAAACATTAATTGGCCTGAGTGCTTTCCTTCAACCTTATACTCATCACTTGAATAAATAAAGCAAATGATTCCAGAGATGACAAAACTATCCTTATGGGAGCATTACTTTGGGGTTTATATTTTGACATTTCTTTAACTTAAAATTCATGAAGTTTATTTCTGTCTCCTTTCTATATTTAGTTGATTGTGGGATTCTGCAGGCTTTTTAGCATTTTGATAATATTAAAAAAGGAAGCTTCAAAATGATAAAATGTTGTCTAAATATGTATTCCATAATAATTTGATTATCAAAGTAATACAAGGTACTTTTCAGTAATTTATTCAGTAAATGTAAAAATGTCACTAAATTGGAAGTATAATATATGATTCAAGCTACCAATATGCCAATATCCTTTAAAAGATAGCTTGACTCCGGGCCTCCTGCATTATACTGCTTTTCCATAGATGTGGGCACAGACCTAAAGTTTCCTGCCTCCATCTGTTCACTGGGCATTATCATTCGATACACAGAAATAAGGTTTAAATTTTTTAACTAGTTAGTCTTTCCAGACTTTAAATGTTTGATCTTTAAATTTAGTTTTTATTCCAACAAACTGCTCTTTCATGATCATAACACATTTTGGTACCACTGCATATCAGAATAACAAATGGTTCCCCTCTAAATTTTTCCAAATCATTTCACTGGTTAATATAATGTAGTGCTTCTCAGAATGGGTCTGGAACATTATCCTTGGGTATGTTTGGCTTACCTATCTTGTATATCCAGATGTATCACCTTATTTGTTGACTACAAAATGTGGCTTTGAGAACTCAAACTAAGATCCATTTTATGACTTTACAAGGAAACTTCCGAATTGAAATACAGTAAGTCCCCTACATATGAACCTTCAAGTTGTGAACTTTCAAAGATGTAAACATTCCTCTGTGTGCCAGCTGCTGTACTGTACTACTGTACTTTTCAAGGTAATGTACTGTAAATCTTTATTTTTGGTTAGTTTTTGATGTATTATTTGTGTGGAAAGTATCATAAGCCTATTACAGTACAGTACTATATAGCCAATTGTGTTAGTTGGGCACCTAGGCTAACTTAGTTGGACTTAAAAGCAAATTGGACTTATGAACATGCTCTCAAAATGGAGCTCATTCATATGTAGGGGACTTACTGTATATATTAGTATATATCACAAGCTCTCCTAATCGATATACAGACATGAGAACAGGTCTATCAACAATACTTAGAAACAAAAACATCTGAAGTGTTTTCAGTTCTAATCAATTTCTTACCTCAGCTATAGTAGGATAAGAAGATTGTATTAGACAAGCTGAAATTTAATGAGGTGTATCAAAACTTGTAAAACGTTAAACAGCATTAACAGGAAGGAGGAAGTCAAGAAAGGGGAGAATTAAAAAAACAAATGTAATGTGTCCACTGGATTATAAAATGGGCTATACTGGCCAACAAAACTTCTCTATCCTGGTTGGCATGTGGTCCACATTTATCTTATGTAAGATGATAGAAAAATCTTTCCTCCCTTGGATCACCTTCTGTGTTAGTCTCCTCAGGCTTCCATAGCAAAATACCATAGACTGGGTGGCTTAAAATAACAAATTATCTCTCACAATTCCAGTGGCTGAGGAGTCCAAGATCAAGGTGCTGGCAAGGTAAGGTTTCATTCTGAGGATTCTTTTGGTTTGTAAATTGTCTCCATCTTTCTGTGTGTTCATAAGACTTCTCTGTGCATGTGTGGGGAGAGAGAAAGCAAGCTTTCTGGGGTCTTTTCCCTGAGGACCTCACCATCATTACCTCAACAAATCCCCAAAGGTCCCATTTCCAAATACCATCACATTGAAGGGTAGGGCTTTGACATATAAATTTTGGGGGGACACAAACATACATAAAACTTTATCAGTAAACTTGTGATCATTATTTTATTTGAAACTGCGCCCTCACCCCAGATGAAGACGAGTTATAGAGAGAGGTTCTGAGCTGAGATTTTGACGTGCCAGGAGTTCTGGTCAATGAAGGACAGGCCTACAGATTCAATGTATAGAAAGAATTTAAGCAGGATATTGTGGAGATGCCAAGACAACAAGCCAAGCAGGCCATCCAGCTGAATCATCAATTTGAATGGCATGGGCTAAGAAATAGCACTCAGGCAGGAGAGAAGCTGGAAGGACTGAACTACTAAGAATGAAGTATCCAAAAGGAGGATGGTAGAAGGAGCCTGTGAAAAAGTCTCAGAATCTCAGGAACAAAATTATGGTCATTGTTTATGTCAATGAAGATGATAATGTGAGGGCCTATCTCACTGAGACCTGTAGCTGGCTTGCCCTTTGGATTTTACTACCTGGAAAGAATGTTTTAGCTTACATTTTAATCTGCATGGTAGTACTATGTTTTATTTTAAATATATATATATATATATATATATATATATATAAATTGATCTTGCACTCCATACACTTGCACCTTGTTTACTTAAAAAAAAAGGAAGTTTTTCTCCCTGAATATGAACAACTCTTGATAACACTATTAGAAGTTAGGTTTTTAACAGCAAAGTTAAGGGACAGAGCAAGTAATATGAAATTCACACTATGAAAAGTTCTTCTTGGCTTGACTTCTCCTTCTCCAAGATGTCATCTTGTATTAGTACTAGTTTTCAAAATGCATCCTCCAAATCTCAGTCACATTGAGCAAACAAAAATTCTTTCAATCATAGTCTAAATCTAAATAGTCTTACTTGGGAGAGATAGCTCTGTTCCACTGTGTCACTGAGGGATTGAGGCTCACTCCTGTCTTGTAGTGGCCATCTTCCAGAGCCTCAGAGCTTTGCCTATTTTCTGCAGTGACATAAGTTAAATGAATTATGCAAAAAGTACATTAATATCAGGTCTGGACATGGCATATATTATTTCTACCCATATTCCACTGGAACTCAATCTATGAATTATTCACAAGTTCCCATAAAACTGCAAGGGTGGCTGGGAAGTGGAGTCTAAATGTATGTCTGGGTGGCAAAGTTATCAGGGAATGGTGAACACACGTCTTGTCCCTGTTACATCTCTTTATCTCATCTCTCTCTATAGCCTCTTCTCCATCGATGAAACAATTGTGGAAAAGCAGACTGACAACCACAGACATCGCAAAACTTATTTGTAAGTTGTAAGAAGTATCTCATAATTTCTAAAATGTGAATTAATTAGAATCTGGACAGTGTAGTATTTGTGTGTACAAAGTCAATTTCACATGGTTTTGGGCTTCTCCTTGAACACACCATATGTTCCAGAAACAATAAGTCTGTGTTAAATTAAATTGAGAGAATTGTTGCCAGTAAATTTAAAACAAATTCTTGAATATCCTTAGTATTAGTAGATTTGTTATGACTTGCGAAGTTTGGTTACAGATCTTCATGGTTGTTTATTTGTTTATCATATGAGTATCAAGTTTTCTTGTAAGTCCTTATTTTATGGATGGGAAACATTTATGAACTTGCTTCAAGAAAGAACTGACAGTGACCTTTGGGAAAAAGCCTTAGTGCTATTAACCTTTAATAATACAACAGGGAAGAGTCTTTCAAATTCTCAATGTGAAAAGTTGGCCATAATAATAACTAGTATAAAATGCCTTTACTTTTTATCAGAAGGAAGAAAAGTCTCCTTGCTTAGTTAATCCTAGAACTGAAGTTTTCAATATGGTGTCCATTAGCCACATATGGTTTTTAAAATGTAAATTAATTAAAATTAAATTTAAAAAAATTTAGTTTTTCAGTCACTCTAGCCACATGTCAAGTGCTCAATAACCATATGTAGCTGTGGCTACCATACTGGACAGAACAGACACAGAGCCTCTCCATCAACATTGCTAGATGGATAGCAGTAGTCTTGAGACATATTTTTGCCAACTTTTATAGCCTGTGAGAGGAAATGCAGAGAACTCAGATCAGGGTGAAGGTTCACAGCAGGCAAGAGATGCTTATCTGTTACCTATTTCATTTTTTTCATATTCATTAACAAATCAATTTGTTTGTACATAAAAAAAGCTTATCTATTGAGTGTTAGCTTTGATGACTGGAGGAGGATGGCGAGCTCATTGGGGACTTCTTTTTGCTCCTTGTACTAGCATAAAGACTGTTAAATCTATTCAAAAGAAAGCCATTCTCTTTGGTAAGAATGGGTATAATAAATTAAGTACATAGCAATCTGACCTATAATATTTAAAATCACAAAATACATTGGGGTCTGCTCTTTATATAAAAGCCAATCAGAATGACCACTAAAGCTTTTTCTCCCGTCTCTGCCCCACTTCTGTCCATCTACCTTTTCATAACCTTTTTTTTTTTTTTTGATTCCTGGAACATTCCAGTTTTTTTTTTTTTTTTTTTTACAAGCTAACAAGTTTGATGTGGCCCTATGTCTTATTCCCTTCCAGGCTTGCAGCTGTTTTGGCAACAGAAGAAAAAAAATCCCCATAACAAATCAAATAAAAGCCCTTTCTGTGAAGAGGAATTGAAAACAGCAGGCCTCAAAGAGGCCTGCACATGAGCTGCCTTGTTCTGGCTTTCAACACAACTCAAATCAGAAACACATTACCATAATCTGAAACAGCCCACTGCTAACACAAGACAGATGGTGGGTAATAACCCATGCATCATTAATAAATAAATTCCAGCATTAAAGGCTTTACAAAGTATGACAACATTATCTGGGCACAATTACTGCCCCTCTCCCACCCCCAACATCATTTCAGTGTGTTATGGGCTATGTTAGGTTTTTTTTTCTTTTTCTTTTTCCTCCCTCCAACTCCACGGGTCTGAGGGAAGTTTAAATACGGCACAAGTTTTAACCAGATGAAAGCTATCTCAGTGTACAGGACAGGTCTGAAACTCCATAAGGGAAAAATAAAATAGCTGCCAAAGTGTAATAGCTCCCATGTTCTGCTGTTGGATCGGCCCAGGGCAATTTACTGCACTGCCCTCCGCGGCTGGCCTCACCCGCTCTGGTACGCCTCTGTGCCTGCGTAGCACTACGCACTTCGAGCAAGAATCTTGGCATCAGGTTTGCCACAAAGCTGAAAGATATATGTGTGATCTCTCAGCTTTCCTTTTGCAAACGATACCATCTGTCTCTTCTCCCCCTAGCTCCCCCCAACAACAGGCAGAGAGAAAACAATCTTTGATTAGATTGAAAAAGCTGAAACAGGGGTAGAAGAAAAGAGAGAGGGAATTTTAACTCTATAAATAATATCGGAAAAAAAAATGCCATTCATCTGATGCCCAAAGATAGCGATTGCTTCACTTTGTTCTGTAGGATAATGTTATCTCAACGTGAGGTGAGAGGTATAGGAAATTCGCAGAGGACTGCAGAGCCTCTCGGGGTGATCATCTCTGGGATTCCCCAGGGCTCCACAGCATTTCTACGAAGCCTAGGCTGCCGTTTCCTATGCATACCATTCTGAGCCAAAAAGTAAGCATGGTGCTAGGCATAAATTCTGGAGAAATATAGGCTTTGGGAGACCAATATCAAGTTTGACTCCCCCATATGAAATTAAGTATTCCTCCTCAACCATTGGCAGTAGAAACGTTTTTGTCAACCATATCAATATTATGTCTTTAATGAAAGAGAGAAACTATTTGATGTTACTTCACTCAATGAGTGAAGAACTAGGGACAGAAACTATAAGTCCATTTTAAATTGGCTAATCTCAGATGACTAGAAGGCCAAGTGAAAATGTCTCCACAGCATCATCCAATAACCCAGCTGGCCAGTCACACAGACATGACTTACAATCGCTGAGCAGGCAGTTGCTTCTGCTCCGGGGCCATTTGTGGGTGGGTGGAGTGGGACAAAAGAGGAATCTCTCCTTGCAAAGCTGTCCCCTTTCTTTCAGCTCACGGTGAGCTTTCCATCCACTCAGACGAATGCAAGTGAAGTCTGCAAAGTCTGCAAGACTTTCCTGATTAGCATCTAAATCCTTTGCCCCTATCTCCTCTTTCCTAAACTTAAATCAATATTTTTATGTGTACATGTGTATCTACTTTCTCTTAATTGACTGTGTGTTAATCTTATTTCCTCCATTAAATTGTGAAATTCCTGAGGGTAAAAACCATGTCTAATCTAGTCTGTAAATTTCCCTTAGCACCCTGTTCAGAATGCCGCGCTCAAGCTAAATGAAATCACGGCTCAGAGAGAAACACCAGGGCCCCCGGCACTGCAGGCTCAAAGGAGTCCATGAGTTCCAGGTGAGTCTGTTCCAAGGCGGCTTTTCTTTGAGCTCCCTCCAGCCTTCTCTGGGAACAGCTGCTGAGGGATGGTCAGGAGGAGGTAAGTTAAACTTTAATTGGTTCCTGAGGTATGCAGTTTCCTTCATGATGCACACGTGATGGAGGGAATTTTAAATGGACTCTGACTCTGAATCAGTAGACAGAGAATGGAGAAAAAAAAATCCTATTGATCAAAAGATTGTAAAAAATGGCATCTTATATAGAAGTAAGGATTAGTTCCCCCCAAATGTTGGTCTGTTTCCAAATCTATAATTCCTGATATCATATTTGATAGTCTCTCTCTTCTATCTTGTGGTAATTCCTAAGCAGAATGATTTACTAAACTATCATTTCATTATCATCATCTACGTGAAATAAGTAATCAATAAGCTCCTATTTACTAATTTTAAAAATACAGACTATGGTTTGAAGTTGGTTAAACAGATTTAACCACTGTTCTATGGAGTTTTAAATCTAAAAATAAATCTTATGCCTGAAAATACACTAATGCTGAAAAAACAATATAAAATTGCATGTTCACTGTATAGTTTGGATTACTCTTTTTATTTTTACATGTAGCAAATAACAAAAAGCATCATGACATTTATGGAGGAAGAATTATTTTTATATAGTCAAGAAAGTCTTTTTGTAGGAAATTGATTTGTTCATTAATTAATGAATATTTATGTGTGCCAGGCACTGCTTGGGGTTCAGCAATGAACAGATCTTAAAGAGATAGAGCAGAAGAAATCAATTAGAGCAGTGGGCTGGCTGGACAAAGAGGGCAGATTTACTTAGATGAATCAGAGGAGGAAGCAGAGGATAAATACTCTTGTGAGACAAGCTAGAAGAAGCAAGAGCCCAGGATGGCCTACAAACCTGAATTCAGGTTTTAGCCATCTCAGCTGGCCCTGCAGCTCATCAACTGTGGAGCTGGCTGTGGGCTTGCTAGTCTGATATGGCTTAACTTGGAATGACTCAGGTCTCCTCTGAGTGGTCCCTCACACTCTCACAGTTTACTCTGGGGTTTGTTTTCATGGGGTGGCAGAGTTCCAGGAGACTGAGTGGATATGTGAAAGGTCTTGGCTTGGAACTGATATGCTGTGACTTCCAAGGCAAACTATTGGCCCAAGGATGTCACGTGACCAGCCAAAAATTAAGGAGCAGGGGAGTAGATTCCACTTCCTGATGTAACTTGCTTCTTTCAAGTAATATTTCAAAAGGTGTGGATATGAAAGAAGTGGAGAATTAGAATCATTTATTTGAAAATCGTTTTCATTATGATTTATTATAGGACACTTAATATAGTTCCCTGGGCTATACATAGAACCTTGTTTATCCATTCTGTATTAGTTTGCATATGCTAATCTCAAATTTTCAGCCCATCCCTCCCCATGGCAACCACAGGTCTGTTCTCTATGTCTGTGAGTCTGTTTTCATTTCATAGATAATTCCACTTGTGTTATATTTTCGATTCCACATATAAATGATAGCGTATGATATTTGTCTTTCTCTTTCTGACTTATTTCACTTAGTATGATCTATATATCCATCCATGTTGCTTCAAGTTGCATTATTTTATCCTTTCTTATGGCTGAGTAGCATTCTGTTGTATTATCTGTATGTACCATATTTTCTTCATCCATTCATCTGTCAATGGAAATTTAGGTTGTTTCTATGTCTTGACTATTATAAATAGTGCTTGCTATGAACACTGGGGTGTACATATCTGTTTGAATTATAGTTTGGCCCAGATATTTGCCCAGCAATGGGATTGCTGGATTATACAGCAGCACTATCAGAATAATTTTTGCAACTAGTTTATCTCATTGTTAACTAATATTTTTTGGTTATAATGATAACTTTGAAATCTCTCTTCAAAAGAAAATTAAAATTCAAAATACTTCATATTGGGATATTTTTCTTGTCAGATATATTTGTCAGAGAGTGCTTGTCATCTTGCAGGCTAATAGTGAACTAGATTTTTGGAGATTAACAGCAGCAACAACATTCTTGCCAATCTTTATAGATATAAAGTGGTAGAAGTTGAAGAATAAACATTTGTGCTCTTTTCTATCTACTTATATGCTCAGCTCTTTGTCTAGTTTTGCTCCCCAGCTGGGAAAGGAGGAGCTGCCAGATAGTGTGTGGGCTGCAAATCTATCTGGCGGTCAAAGGGAAATGTTTCAGAGACCCTGAGTGTAGGCCCCATTCTCTTTTCCTTCTGCTCTCCACATCCTGGTTAACTGGATCCCACGGGCCAAGGTCATCAAGGTTTCATTTTAGTTCTACTAAAATTGAGTCATAGTTTATACCAGGCCTTGCTCTGAAACCTGACTCTTCTCTCAGGATTAAGATTTGAGAAGTGGAAAGTATGGTGGTCTATAAGGATAAAAACAAAGCCCCCCAGTCTCTGCTATAAATCAACTTTTACCAAATAGTCCAACACAATAATCATTTTCCTTGCCCAAGTGGTGCCTCAATGCTCCTTCAAGTAATGTCTGTGTGTATAACTCTCTCAGGAAAATAGTAAAGCCACCAGAATCTCATCATAGTTCCTAACAGTCTCCCTAACACAGTCTTCAGGCCTTTAAGCTTATCAGAAGTGATGTAAATAAGGTGGTCAATTGAAAGTAGCCAGAAATGGTTACGAGAGAAACAAAATGGAAGACAGTGTACAATGAGAAAACATTCCCAACTGTGTGACAACTTACTGATTTCAGTGTGAGCAACTTTGGCCAGAATTTTTCATTTCATTTTACATGGTTTCATGTTTTCTTACATGTCTTTTGAAGCTTCCTGAGCTTAAAAATATGGGAGCTAAAATGAAGAAAAATAGGTTTCCATGAATTTTCCCTCATTCTAGCCCAAAACTCTTAGGCCTACATCAACCCTATTTGATGATGTCTCCCAGGACTGACAGATGGCATCATAGAGGCATCCTCTCATATCTCGGTGATGTGGCTTGGGAAGTGAGAACATTCTAGGCAAAACTCTATCAATTTCCAGTATCAGTAGTTTCATAATAAAGATAACATGGATCTCTAGTAATTACTAGATGAGTCATTTCTTAAATTACCTTCATTTGTGATTTTATTCCTTGTAGGAAAACAGAAGAAGAAGAAAAAAAAAAGACAAACATTTAAGATTGTAGCTACCAGTAAAGGATGGCAAATGGTTGATCTTACTTTTAAAAATCAGGAACTCAAGCTGAGCTAACACAACATGAGGAATATCATGTCCGACTCTTTGCAACCCCATGGACTTATACAGTCCATGGAATTCTCCAGGCCAGAATACTGGAGTGGGTGGCCTTTCGCTTCTCCAGGGGATCTTCCCAACCCAGGGATAAAACCCAGGTCTCACACATTGCAGGCAAATTCTTTACTAGCTGAGTCACAAAGGAAGTGCAAGAATACTGGAGTGGATAGCCTATCCCTCCTCCAGTGGATCTTCCCGATGCAGGAATCGAACCAGGGTCTCCTGCATTGTAGGCGGATTCTTAACCAACTGAGCTATGAGGGAAGCCCATAAACAACAATAGGCGAGTGATAAAGAAAGTGAAAGTGAAGTCGCTCAGTCGTGTCCGACTCTTTGTGACCCCATGGACTGTAGCCTACCAGGCTTCTCTGTCCATGGGATTTTCCAGGCAAGAATACTGGAGAGGGTTGCCATTTCCTTCTCCCAGAGTGGGTTGCCATTTCCTTCTCCAGGAGATCTTCCTGACCCAGGGTTTGAACCCAGGTCTCCTGCATAGTAGGCAAACGCTTTATAACAATTATATAGCATTCTGTCATATTTAGGAGTGCCCACTGAGATAGGACTAAAGTTATAGCCTAAACAAGTAAGAATGAGGGCTCCTAAGCTAGTAAGAGTCCTTATTTTCTATCATCAGAACATTAATTGTAAAAGGTATAAATAATACAGAAAAACAGCTTATAGAGTAAAAATTTTAGAAGATGCACTGAAAATTTTTAGATTCTTAGAATAGGACCTGACATTGTATGAAGGCTTAAAAATTATTCACTGTAAGAAAACAGGGGGCAAAAGACAAAAACATTTGAAGATTTTAGGCTACCAATATAGGATGGTGGCCTGTTAAAAACTGTTAGCAGTAAGAATACCATCTGTCTGCTTTTCTTTCCTATTTTTCAGATGCCTTATTGTCATACAAAAGTTGGAAGAAAGAGGTTCATTCCCAAAGTTAGCTAACCATATACGGATATAGTGATCTGGACACTTCACAGTCAGCAAAAACACCTCAAAGTTAGGTTTAGTGAAGAGACAGTATAGAGGAGGAGGAGAAAAAGACCTCCTTTTGTAAACCACATTGTAGAATTTGGCATCCACAACTGATCATCTTACCGAGTTGTATGCAGTGTAGACAGGGGAGGTTGAACAAAGGAAAAGGTGTTGTGGACACAAAATAGAAATAAATGCAACACACTCATGTTGCAGAGAGATGAGCTTTTTGTTGTCCTTTAACAATGAACAGCTGATGAGGTTCAAGGAAATTCAACAGTTGTACCTGATTCCTATTCTACACTATCGTTCCTTAATGGATTTAGCAGGGACTGGAAAGAAGTACACTATAATTTCAATTCTCACTGTTATTTTGGAAACTAATCAGGGGAAAGAAGCCCAAAACTTCTTTTTTTTAATTAGTTTATTTGTCTATTTCTTAACTTTACGATATTGTATTGGTTTTGCCATACATTGACATGAATCCACCATGGGTGTACATGTGTTCCCCATCCTGAACCCCCCTCCCACTTCCCTCCCCATCCCATCCCTCCGGGTCATCCTGGTGCACCAGCCCCAAGCACCCTGTATCATGTGTCGAACCTGGACTGGCAATTCGTTTCACATATGATAATTCACGTGCTTCAATGCCATTCTCCCATATCATCCCGCCCTCACCCTCTCCCATCGAGTCCATAATACTGTTCTATATATCTGTGTCTCTTTGTTGTCTCGCATACAGGGTTATCTTTCCCGATTTACTAAATTCCATATATATGTATTAGTATACTGTATTGGTGTTTTTCTTTCTGGCTTACTTCACTCTGTATAATGGGCTCCAGTTCCATTCACCTCATTAGAACTGATTTGAATGTATTCTTTTTAACGGCTGAGTAATATTCCATTGTGTATATGTACCACAGCTTCCTTATCCATTCGTCTACTGATGGGCATCTAGGCTGCTTCCATGTCCTGGCTATTATAAACAGTGCTGCAATGAACATTGGGGTACGTGTGTCTTTTTCAATTCTGGTTTCCTCAGTGTGTATGCCCAGCAGTGGGATTGCTGGGTCATATGGCAGTTCTATTTCCAGTTTTTTAAGGAATCTCCACACTGTTCTCCATAGTGGCTGTACTAGTTTGCATTCCCACCAACAGTGTAAGAGGGTTCCCTTTTCTCCACACTCTCTCCAGCATTTATTGCTTGTAGACTTTTGGATAACAGCCATTCTGATGGGAATGAAATGGTACCTCATTGTGGTTTTGATTTGCATTTCTCTGATAATGAATGATGTTGAGAAGGCCAAAACTTTTAAGACTTATAAAGAAAAAAAGAAAGAAATGTGGCTAAACTGAGTCCTAAAGACAGATGTTTTGATTGGCAACCAGGTAGGTAAGGGAAGAAAAAATATTTATGGAAGAAATATTCATAGGTGAAAGTTTTGAGTTTCCCAAAGTTTTATTTAAGAAAACTTGTATCTTAGTATTTTCCTTTTATAATCTAAAGTATTTTCATGATTATTACAATTTATAGATGATGATTGTTATCACCTTTCAATTATTACAGTTTATAGACGACTACATGCCTTGCTTGTGACTTATAGAGATTAATGGCATTAAAGGGTTGATTGAGTGGAACAGTGTACCATAATCACTATCAGCAACATAATGCCCCATAATAATCAAATTCAAAGAAAAAGCTTGTTTGCCATGTAAATATCCAGCTACTTACCTCCCTACCTGCCAAATAATAACAATGTGCCTGAGTTCAGAGACATCATTAACTCCAAGTTTTATATTCCCATCTAATTGTCCCTCTGACACCCCAGACAACATATCCCCAAATAATGTTTATCACCTTTCTCCAGGGTCTCAAGTAAACTTCCCTTCTTGACTTTGCTCTATTTATAATTGGCTTTTTCATTTTCCTGATTACCCAGGGCATCTACTTCCTTTTCTCTTTAACTTTCCTCTTCCCATAACACATGTCATTGCCAAATCTTAGAGACTTTACATTCGTCACCTTTAGCTTTCTTCCCCTTCTGTCTGTGTTTACTCCCAACTCTTAGGTCAGAGTCAGATGAATGCTAACCTGTTCTATTGAAATAGTCTACTAACAGGTTTCCTATCACCACATTTTCCCCTTCTATCATCTACTCTATGTGTCACTTTCAGAATGATTTATCATTCTCTCATTCAAAAAACTTAATGATTTCCCTTGGGGACAACATGGCACCAATTTGGGGCCAGACAGCACACCTAAAGTTCTGTCTCTGCCACTTTTTAGGAATGTTCTCTCAGGCAAATAACTTTTTTTCCCTACCTTTAAAATGGGGATAATTTTTATTATAAACCAGCTATGTATCAGCCACTCTGTATGAATGCATTTATCTATATTATCTCAAATTTGTCAACTTCCTGGCAAGGTAAATATTATTATTACCATTTTAAGAATGGAAAGACTGGGGCTTGGAGGTAAGTGAATTGCCTATCATTCCAAGACTAGGTGTTTCAGCTGTCTTTGGGTGAGTCAAATGCTCAATATATTGAAAATATGTTCCAGTGATTGCTACAGATGGGAACATATTAGGGTCATACTCAGGGCTTAATGATTTGGGGCCCAAGTTGTAAATTACAGGTTTTAAAGTATCAATGCTTCTGCAATGTACTTCCTACTATTGACTAAGCTTCCAACCATATTTCCCAAACTATTCCTTGGCCAGAGCTTCACCATCTGGACATTATTACCAAATAGATGAATTAGTGTGAGAAAGTGTCTCTTTTATTTCCTCACCTTTCCACAGGCAGCTTGAAGCCTCAGCTGAAGAAGAAAAGGACCATAAGCAGAATCTATAAATGGTGAAAGCAAACTGTCAACTATAATATATTCAGAAATCCTCTCAGCCTAATGTATGGTAATGATACAATAAATAATACTGAATGATTAAATCAATCAATGGATTTTATAATTCATCCTACTTCTATGCCAAGGCTCCAAAGAACTTCAGTTCTTAAACTTAATATATCATCACAGTAATTAAATTATCCTAGTTGTTGGATATTTTTTGTATTCCTTTTGGCCTCTGATTTTTCTACTTTTATTTTACTATCATTATAGTAGTAATATATTTAGGATAATTAACTCTCTTAAAATGTTTCATCAAGGATAGAAGGGGAAGAGGGGGTAGAATGAGAAAGAGAGATGGAGAGTGTGTCAGTCAGTCAATATTATAGACCACTATTCAGTAGACATATAAGTCACATATATAACTATTTTTCCCCCACAGTTTTTAAAGATTTTTATTTTATACTGGAATATAGTTGATTTCAAATGTATTAGTATCAGGTATAAAACAAAAGTGATCCAATTATATATATACATATATTCATTATTTTTTCAGATTCTTTTCCAACATAGGTTATTACAGAATGTTGAATGGTGTTTCCTGTGCTATACAGTAGGTCCTTGTTGGTTATTTTATATATAGTAGTGTGTGCATGTTAACCCCAATCTCCTAATTTATCACTTCCTCCCACGTTTTCCCTTTTGTAACCATAAATTTGTCTTCTATGTCTGTTATGCTTCTGTTTTGTAAATAAGTTCATTTGTATCATTTGTTTTGATTCCACATATAAGCGACTGAGTGACTTCACTTTCCCTTTTCACTTTCATGCATTGGAGAAGGAAATGGCAACCCACTCCAGTGTTCTTGCCCGGAGAATCCCAGGGATGGCGGAGCCTGGTGGGCTGCCGTCTGTGTGGTCGCGCAGAGTTGGACATGACTGAAGCGACTTAGCAGCAGCAGCATAAGTGATATCATATGACATTTGTCTTTCTCGTCTTACTTCACCTAGTAAGATAATCTCTATGTCCATTCTGCTGCTGCTGCTAAGTCGCTTCAGTTGTGTCTGACTCTGTGAGACCCCACAGATGGCAGTCCACAAGGCTCTGCCATCCCTGGGATTCTCCAGGCAAGAATACTGGAGTGGGTTGCCATGTCCTTCTCCAGTGCGTGAAAGGGAAAAGTGAAAGTGAAGTTGCTCAGTCGTCCGACTCTTAGCGACCCCATGGACTGTAGCCCACCAGGCTCCTCCATCCGTGGGATTTTCCAGGCAAGAGTACTGGAGTGTGGTGCCATTGCCTTCTCTGCTATGTCCATTCATGTTGCTGCAAATGGCATTATTTCATTTTTTAATAATGGCTAAGTAATACTACATTTTGTGTGCATGTGTATATATACACACTACATTTTGTTTATCCATTCATTTGTCGATGGGCAACTAGGTTGCTTCCATGTCTTGGCTATTCTAAACAGTGCTGTGGTGAACACTAGGGTGCATGTATCTTTTAAGTTATGATTTTCTCTGAATATATGCCCAGGAGTGGGACAGTGAGGTCATATGGTAGCACTGTTTTTAGTTTTAAAGGAATCTCCAGGCTGTTCCCCATGATGGCTATGCTAATTTACATTCCCACTAACAGTGTAGGTGGGTTCCCTTTTCTCCACGCCCTCCCATGCATTTATTGTTTTTAGATTTTTGTGTGGCCTTTCTGACTGGTATGAAGTGATACCTCACTGTAGTTTTGATTTGCATTTCTCTAATACATAGCTATGTTGAGCATCTTTCCATGTGCTTTGTGGACATCGGTATGTCTTCTTTGGAGAAATGTCTATTTAGAGCTTCTGCCCATTTTTCAGTTGGTTTGGTTTTTTTATATTGAGCTGCAAGAGCTGTTTGTATATTTTGCAGATTAATGCTGTGTGGTTGTATCATTTGCAAATTTTCCCCCCCATTCTGTATGTTATCTTTTCATGTTTTCCTTTGTTGTGCAGAAAGCTTTTGAGTTTAATTAGGTCCCATTTGCTTATTGTTTTTATTTCTATTATTGGGTGATGAATCCAAAAAGTCAATTATTGAGATTTAGGTCAAGGAATGTCCTGTTTATGTTTTCCTCTAAGAGTTTACAGTATCAGTCTTATATTTAGATTCTTAATCCATTGAAGTTTATTTTTGCATATAGTGTTTAGAGAATGTTCTAATTTCATTCTTTTACATGTAGCTGACCAGTTTTCCCAGCACCACTTATTGAAGAGACTGTCTTTTCTCCATTGTATAGCCTTGTCTCCTTTGGCATAGATTAACTGACCATAGGTGCACAGATTTATTTCTCGGCTTTCTGTCCTGTTCCATTGATCTATAAGTCTGTCTCTGTGCTAGTACCATACTGGTTTTGATTACAAAGCCAGAAAGCCTGATTCCTCCAGTTATTTTTTTCTTTTTCAAGACTGCATTAGGTATCTGGAATCTTTTGTGTCTCCATAAAAATTCAAGACTTAATTGCTCTAGATCTGCAAAAACTTACCATTGGTAATTTGACAGGAATTGCATTTAATACGTAGATTGCCTCAGGTAGTATACTTATTTTGAAAATATTGACTCTTCCAGTCCAAGAATATGGTGTATCTTTCCATTGGTTTGTATCATCTGAAATTTTTTTCATCCCAGCATCACATAATTTTCATAGTATAGATCATTTCCTCCATATGTAGGTTTCAGTTCAGTAGCTCTGTCATGTCCGACTCTGCAACCCCATGCACGCCAGGCTTCCCTGTCCATCATCAACTCCCAGAACTTGCTCAAATGCCTGTCCATCGAATTGGTGATGCCATCCAACCATCTCATTCTCTGTCATCCCCTTCTCCTGCCTTCACTCTTTACCAGCATCAGGGTCTTTTCCAGTGAGTCAGTTCTTCGCATCAGGGTAGCCAAGGTATTGGAGCTTCAGCTTCAGCATCAGTCCTTCCAATGAATATTCAGGACTGATTTCCTTAGGATTGACTGGTTTGATCTCCTTGCAGGTAGGTTTATTCCTACCTATTTTATTCTTTTGTTGCAATGGTGAATGAGACTGTTTCCTTAACGTCCCTTTCTGATTTTTCATTGTTAGTATATAGGAATGCAAGAGATTTCTGTATATTAATTTTGTATTCTGCAACTTTACCAAATTCCTTGATGAGCTCAATGGGTTTCTGGTAGCATATTTAGGATTTTCTACGTATAATATCATGTCATCTGCAGAGTGACAGTTTTCCTTTTTTTCCAATATGGATTCCTTTGATTTTTTTTCTCTAATTGCCATGACTAGGACTTGTCAAAGTAACTTTGTTCCATGCTAATAGAAATGCATAAGTTAAGAGCTAAGGGCTTTGAAGCACATAATATAGTTCTTTGCTTTCTACACTTCTTTCCCTCTAGTTTATATTAGAATAAAACACAAAAACAAAACAAACAAACAAAAAAGGTTGAAATAGGAAGATGTTCAGCATAATGTGCTTAACAATTTAGGTGTGGTTTACCACCTGGTGGAGGCCAGCAACCAGAGTAAGTGGGAGCATTCTGGGTATCCTGATTCTCAGAGCAAAAGCCATCCATATCTGGCACAAAAGCTGGAGTCCCACAGTGAGGGGAGACAGAAAACAAGAACATTTCTTGTACCAGCACCTGGAGCAACTATCTGTGAAATGGTGTCCTGGAAACTCTGTCCCATGTGCTCCCACTGTAATTGTTTGTAAAGTGGTGGTAAAGCAAAGATCATTTTGAAAATCTTTTCCTAACCACCCAATGGAAAATGTGAAGGGATCAGTCACCCACTGCAGGCAGGCGGCATCAGTGACAAATAGCAGCATTCACCTGTACCTGAGCCTCTGAGCAAAGTGAACTGGGAACTGGAATGGAGAAGAAGTGGTCTTCATGGCAAACTATCTAATAATAGATATATATCTTTGATTATAAGTTTGTGATAACTTCAGAGTCTTAGTCGGGTCAACATGTATCGCATATCAAACCAAACAGCCCAGTATCTGAACTTTTTGTTTTGCATCTGATTTTGCTTTTACCCATGTGTTCCCATGGTGGTTTGGAGCCTGAGAACCTCTAGAACTTAAAGATATTACCCGCTTCTATTGGGATATTTGGAAATGGTTTTAAGGAATGTTGCCATGAAGGCAACTAGATTATCCACATTACCTGCTTTCAAAAAGAGACTATGAAATTTGAAAAATAATATTTATTTTTTACTTCTGTCTAATGGGAATGATTCAGTCCTAGGAAATAAACCACAGAGCCTTCAGCTGGGAAAATCCTTAGATGCTGTTTAGGCTGTGTCAGTCTCCAACCAGTTTAGGAACACTTTGTAAGCAGGTTTCTGCAAAAACACTTCCAGTGTTGATAAGTAAATAATTTTGTAAATTAGATGGTTTCATTATGGGTACAATTCTTTTTTTTTTTAAATAAATTTATTTATTTTAGTTGGGGGCTAATTACTTTACAATATTGTAGTAGTTTTTGCCATACATTGACATGAATCAACCATGGGTTTACATGTGTTCCCCATCCTGAACCCTCCTCCCACCTCCCTCCCCATTCCATCCCTCTGGGTCATCCCATTGCCCCAGCCCTGAGCATTTGTCCCATGCATAGAACATGGAATGGTGTTCCGCTTCACATATGATAATATACATGTTTCAATGCTATTGTCCCAGAACGTCCCACCCTCACCTTCTTCCTCAGAGTCCATAATACTGTTCTATGCCTCTGTGTCTCTTATTCTATTTCACATGTAGCGTTATCGTTACCATCTTTCAAATTCCATGTACATGAATTAGTATACTGTATTGGTTTTTTAGTTTCTGGCTTACTTAACTCTGTATAATGGGCTCCAGTTTCATCCATCTCAATAAAACCGATTTAAATGTATTGTTTTTAATGGCTGAGTAATATTCCATTGTGTATATGTACCACAGCTTCCTTATCCATTAGTATGCTGATGGACATCTAGGTTGCTTCCATGTCCTGGCTATTGTAAACAGTGCTGCGATGAACATTGGGGTACACGCATCTCTTTCAATTCTGGTTTCCTCAGTGTGTATGCTCAGCAGTGGATTGCTGGGTCATATGGCAGTTCTATTCCCAGTTTTTTTAGAAATCTCCACAATGTTCTCCATAGTGGCTGTACTAGTTTGCATTCCCACCAACAGTGTAAGAGGGTTCCCTTTTCTCCACACCCTCTCCAGCATTTATTGCTTGTAGACTTTTGGATAGCAGCCATTCTGACGGGCATGAAATGGCACCTCGTTGTGGTTTTGATTTGCATTTCTCTAATAATGAGTGATGTTGAGCATCTTTTCATGTGTTTGTTAGCCATCTGTATGTCTTCTTTGGAGAAATGTCTGTTTAGTTCTTTGGCCCACTTTTTGATTGGGTCGTTTATTTTTCTGGAATTCAGCTGCAGGAGTTGCTTGTATATTTTTGAGATTAATTGTTTGTCTGTTGCTTCGTTTGCTATTATTTTCTCCCATTCTGAAGGCTGTCTTTTCACCTTGCTCCTAGTTTCCTTTGTTGTGCAAAAGCTTTTAATTTTAATTAGGTCCCATTTGTTTATTTTTGCTTTTATTTCCAATATTCTGTGGGGTGGGTCATGGAGGATCCTGCTGTGATTTATGTCGGAGAGTGTTTTGCCTATGTTTTCCTCTAGGAGTTTTATAGTTTCTGGTCTTACATTTAGATCTTTAATCCATTTTGAGTTTATTTTTGTGTATGGTGTTAGAAAGTGTTCTAGTTTCATTCTTTTACAAGTGGTTGACCAGTTTTCCCAGCACCACTTGTTCAAGAGATTGTCTTTTCTCCATTGTATACTCTTGCCTCCTTTGTCGAAGATAAGGTGTCCATAGGTGCGTGGGTTTATCTCTGGGCTTTCTATTTTGTTCCATTGATCTATATTTCTATCTTTGTGCCAGTACCACACTGTCTTGATGACTGTGGCTTTGTAGTAGAGCTTGAAGTCAGGCGGGTTGATTCCTCCAGTTCCATTCTTCTTTCTCAAGTTTGCTTTGGCTATTCGAGGTTTCTTATACTTCCATACAAATTGTGAAATGATTTGTTCTAGTTCTGTGAAAAATACCATTGGTAGCTTGATAGGAATTGCATTGAATCTATAGATTGCTTTGGGTAGTATACTCATTTTCACTATATTAATTCTTCCAATCCATGAACACGGTATATTTCTCCATCTGTTTGTGTCCTCTTTGATTTCTTTCATCAGTGTTTTATAGTTTTCTATATATAAGTCTTTTGTTTCTTTAGGTAGATATATTCCTAAGTATTTTATTCTTTTTGTTGCAATGGTGAATGGTATTGTTCCTTAATTTCTCTTTCTGTTTTCTCATTATTGGTGTATAGGAATGCAAGGGATTTCTGTGTGTTAATTTTGTATCCTGCAACTTTACTATATTCATTGATTAGCTCTAGTAGTTTTCTGGTAGAATCTTTAGGGTTTTCTATGTAGAGGATCATGTCATCTGCAAACAGCGAGAGCTTTACTTCTTCTTTTCCTATCTGTATTCCTTTTATTTCTTTTTCCGCTCTGATTGCTGTGGCCAAAACTTCCAAAACTATGTTGAATAGTAGTGGTGAAAGTGGGCATCCTTGCCTTGTTCCTGACTTTAGGGGAAATGCTTTCAATTTTTCACCATTGAGGATAATGTTTGCTGTGGGTTTTTCATATGTAGCTTTTATTATGTTGAGGTATGTTCCTTCTATTCCTGCTTTCTGGAGGGTTTTTATCATAAATGGATGTTGAATTTTGTCAAAGGCTTTTTCTGCATCTATGGAGATAATCATATGGTTTTTATCTTTCAATTTGTTAATGTGGTGAATTACATTGATTGATTTGCGGATGTTAAAGAAACCTTGCATTCCTGGGATAAAGCCCACTTGGTCATGATGTATGATCTTTTTAATATGATGTTGGATTCTGTTTGCTAGAATTTTATTAAGGATTTTTGCATCTATGTTCATCAGTGATATTGGCCTGTAGTTTTCTTTTTTTGTGACATCTTTGTCTGGTTTTGGAATTAGGGTGACGGTGGCCTCATAGAAGGAGTTTGGAAGTTTACCATCTTCTGCAATTTTCTGGAAGAGTTTGAGTAGGATAGGTGTTAGCTCTTGTCTAAATTTTTGGTAGAATTCTGCTGTGAAGCCGTCTGGTCCTGGGCTTTTGTTTGCTGGAAGATTTCTGATTACAGTTTTGATTTCCGTGCTTGTGATGGGTCTGTTAAGATCTTCTATTTCTTCCTGGTTCAGTTTTGGAAAGTTATACTTTTCTAAGAATTTGCCCATTTCTTCCAAGTTGTCCATTTTATTGGCATATAGCTGTTGGTAGTAGTCTCTTATGATCCTTTGTATTTCTGTGTAGTCTGTTGTGATCTCTCCATTTTCATTTTTAATTTTGTTGATCTGATTCTTCTCCCTTTGTTTCTTGATGAGTCTGGCTAATGGCTTGTCAATTTTGTTTATTTTCTTGAAAAACCAGCTTTTAGTTTTGTTGATTTTTGCTATGGTGTCTTTTGTTTCTTTTGCATTTATTTCTGTCCTTCTTTGTCCCTTTTCACAGCCTTTATTTTAAAGTCTATTTTATCTGAAATGAGTATTGCAACTCCTGCTTTCTTTTGGCCTCCATTTTCATGAAATATGTTTTTCCATCCCTTCACTTTCAGTCGGTATGTGTCCCTAGTTTTGAGGTGGGTCTCTTGAAGACAGCATATGTAGGGGTCTTGTTTTTGTATCCACTCAGCCAGTCTTTGTCTTTTGGTTGGGGCATTCAACCCATTTACATTTAAGGTAATTATTGGTAAGTATGGTCCCGTTGCCATTTACTTTGTTGTTTTGAGTTCGTGTTTAAACATCCTTTCTGTGTTTCCTGTTTAGAGAAGATCCTTTAGCATTTGTTGGAGAGCTGGTTTGGTGTTGCTGCATTCTCTGAGCTCTTGCTTGTCTGTAAAGCTTTTGAATTCTCCTTCATATCTGAATGAGATCCTTGCCGGGTACAGTAATCTGGGTTGTAGTTTTTTCTCTTTCATTACTTTAAGTATGTCCTGCCATTCCCTTCTAGCCTGAAGAGTTTCTATTGAAAGATCAGCTGTTATCCTTATGGGGATCCCCTTGTGTGTTATTTGTTGTTTTTCCCTTGCTACTTTTAATATTTGTTCTTTGTGTTTGATCTTTGTTAATTTGATTAGTATGTGTCTTGGGGTGTTTCGCCTTGGGTTTATCCTGTTTGGGACTCTCTGGGTTTCTTTGACTTCTGTGACTATTTCCTTCCTCATTTTAGGGAAATTTTCAACTATTATCTCCTCGAGTATTTTTTCATGGCCTTTCATCTTCTTCTTCTGGGACTCCTATGATTCAAATGTTGGGGCGTTTCATATTGTCCCAGCGGTCCCTGAGGTTTTCCTCATTTCTTTTGATTCTTTTTTCTTTTTTCCTCTCTGCTTCGTTTATTTCCACCATTCTATCTTCTACCTCACTTATCCTATCTTCTGCCTCCATTATTCTACTGTTGGTTCCCTCCAGTATGTCTTTTATCTCCTTTATTTCATTATTCATCATATATTGACTCCTTTTTATTTCTTCTAGGTCCTTGATAAACATTTCTTGCATCTTCTCAATCCTTGTCTCCAGGCTATTTATCTGTAACTCCCTTTTGTTTTCAATATTTTGGATCATTTTTACTATCGTTATTCTAAATTCTTTTTCAGATAGATTCCCTATCTCCTCCTCTTTTGTTTGGTTTGGTGGGCATTTCTCATTTTCCTTTACTTGCTGAGTATTTCTCTGCCTTTTCATCTTGTTTAGATTGCTGTGTTAGGCGTGGCCTTTCTGTATTCTGGTAGTTTGAAGTTCCTCTTTATTGTGGAGGTTCCTCACTGTGGGTGGGGTTGGACGGGTGGCTTGTCAAGGTTTCCTGGTTGGGGGAGCTTGTGTCGGTGTTCTGGTGGGTGGAGCTGGGTTTCTTCTCTCTAGAGTGCAATGGAGTGTCCAGTATTGAGTTTTGAGATGTCTATGGATTTGGTGTGCCTCTGGGCAGCCTGTATATTGATGCTCAGGGCTATGTTCCTGCGTTGCTGGAGAATTTGCGTGGTATGTCTTGCTCTGGAACTTATTGGCTCTTGGGTGGAGCTTGGTTTCAGTGTATATGTGGAGGCTATTGGATGATCTCTTATTAATTAATGTTTCCTCTGGCTTTCAGTCTTATTCTTGCAGTAGCCTCAAGACTTCTCCATCCATACAGCATCAATAATAAAACTTTTAGGTTAATGGTGAAAAGATTCTCCACAGTGAGGGATACCCAGAGAGGTTCACTGAGTTACATGGAGAGGTGAAGGGGAGGGAGGTTGAGGTGACCAGGAGGAGAAGAGGGGGACTCAAACGTGGGGAGAGCAGTCTAGCCAGTAAGCACTTCCCTCTGTGCTCTCCACAGTCTTGAGCCCTCAGAGAGGTTCACAGAGATACATAGAGAGGGGGGAGGAAAGCAACAGAGGTGAGGAGGAGTAGAAAGGGAGGAATCAAGAGGGGAGAGAGAGATCTGGGCAGTATTCTGTTCCCGAAGTGTTCTCCGGTACCCAGAACACACTCAGAGAGTCACAGAATTGGGTTGAGAAGAGAAGGAGGAGGTTGGGAGATAGAGGTTCCCTGGGGGAGAAGAAAGAGCGTCAATAGAGGGAGAGAGTAATCAAGGCAGTAATCACACTCCTGAGTAAAAATGGGTACTAAAGATTGTATTCTTAAATGTACAAAATTGATATCAAATATGTAAAACAAAGCTTAAAAATCTAGAGTAGAGGTTAGACTCTTGTAAAACATACAATATAAAAAAAAGAAAAAAGAAAACAGTATAAAAAGAAAAAAGACAGTAAAACAGTAAAACAGTAAAAAAAAGAAACAGTAAAAAAAGAAAACACAAAAAGTATAAGATATATGTACGCAGTTTGCTTTAAAAATAGGGTTTTGTGGGGTTTTTTGCAAGGTAATAGTGGGTTATGAAAACGAAAATTACAGGTGTAATAGAGGTCTCCTTCTGAAGATAATGCGCTGTCTGTGGATGCCTGACGTCCTCTGCCAGCGTTCAGAAGTAGTTTTGTGAAGTTTGCTCAGCGTTCAGATGTTCTTTCGATATATTTGTGGGGGAGAGAGTGGTCTCCCCGTCCTATTCCTCTGCCATCTTAGCCCCGCCCCCCGGGTACAATTCTTAATCTTCACTTCTTTCACTCTCAAGCCCTTCTAATACCAAGCTCAAATCCTTACCAAATAGTCTTGTTTGCCCAAACTATGTCTATATTTTTCTCAGTTATTAATTGTAATTTCCATTCACTCATTCATTTGAGTTTATATAATCTTTAGATTTTGAACTTTTTTTAATAAAGAATTCATGGAGAGGAGATCAAGATGGTAGAGGAATAGCATGTAGAGCTCACATCTCCTACAAAATCATTATAATACATCTACAAGTGGAACTGTTCACATAGGACATACACTGAATTCCAGAATAAGACCTCAGACTTCCAAAAGGGCAAGAAAACCTCCACAAAATCAGGTAGGACAAAAAGAAGAAAGGAATTGGGATGGGACTTGTGCCCCAGAGAGGAAACTGTGGAGGAGGAAAGGTTTCCATACCCTGGGAAGCCCCTTCATGGGCAGGGGAGATTGACCTGGGTGGAGGAGTGAGCGGGGCTTCAGAGCTTGGGAAGGAAGCATGGCAGTGGGTTTGCAGGAGTTAAAACAGAGAAAGTCAGCACTGTTGCCCTTCTCTCCCCAGGGTGAAGAAGTTGGACTGTGGTAACAGAGGATGTACTCAGAAAAAGCCTGGGCCCAAGAGAAAGGCAGGGTGCCATTACTGGGGGGCTGCACAAGGAGAAGGGCAGCACCACCATAAAAGCTTCTCTCCCTGTGAGCACTTTTGGGTAAAAACAATACCACTTACAGGGCTTCCCTGATGGCTTCGCAGTAAGGAATCTACCTACTAATTCAGGAGATGTGGCTTCTATCTCTGGGTCGGGAAGATCCCCTGGAGAAGGATATGGCAACTCACTCCAGGATTCTTGCCAAGGAAATCCCATGGACAGAAGAGCATGACAGGCTACAATGGGGTCACAAAAGAGTGGGACCTACTGAGTGACTAAACAACAGGAGCTCTGGGGGTGGCAGGGAGCGATTCACCAGGGCCACTAAAAAAACCCAAGCGCCAAATGCTGCCCCCACCATCTCCGGAGCACACAAGGGTCTCTACACCTGCATGACACACTAAGGAAAGAGGCAGTAAGCACCCAAACTCCAATCAGCCCCTTGATTCTGGACAAGATCGCAGAGTAAGACGAGCTTACTTCCTCTCACAAAAACACCAAGATCACGAGTAATTGCTGAGCGACCACTGATAGAGAAGATTGGAAGCTACCAAAACAGATATTCTACATCCAAAGACAAAGGAGACATCACAAGGAAATGCTAAGAGGGGATCATATGTGATATAATCAAATCTCATACCCACCAGGTGGGTGACCCACAAACTGGAAAATAATTACGATGCAGAGAGTCTCACACAAGACTGAAAGCTCTGAGCCCCAGGTCAGGCTGCCCAGCCTGATAGTCTGGTATTAGGAGGAGGAGTCCCTCAGAGCAGTCGGGCTTTAGTGCAGAACTCCACAGAACTGGGGGAAACAGAGATTCTACTCTTTGGCATACACAAGGCCTTTTCCAGGGGGAAAAGCAGAAACTCCAAAATATACAAACAGCTCATGCAGTTCTATGTAAAAAACACAAACCACCCTATCAAAAAATGGGCAGAAGACCTAAACAGACATTTCTCCAAAGAAGACATACAGGTGGCCACAAAGCACATGGAACAATATTCAACATTGCTATGTATTAGAGAAATGCAAACCAAAACTATAATGAAGTATTACCTCACACCAGTCAGAATGGCCATCATCAAAAAAATCTACAGTCAATAAATGCCGGAGAGGATGTGGAGAAAGGGGAACCCTCATGCACTATTGGTGGGCATGTAAGCTGGTGCAGCCACTATGGAAAATAGCACGGAGGTTCCCAGGAATGGGATTGCTTGGTATATGGCTATTGTAAATAGTGCTGAAGTGAACATTGGAGTGCTTGTAATCTTTTTCCCAGAGAAACCATAATTCAAAAAGATTACAAGCACCCCGGTGTTCACTTCAGCACTATTTACAATCGCCAGGACAGGGAAGCAACCTAAATGTCCATCAACAGAGGATAAAGATGTGGCACATATATACAGTGGAATATTAACCATAAAAAGGAACAAAATCAGGTCATTTATAGACGTGTGGATGGACCTAGAGACTGTCATACAGAGTGAAGTAAGTCGAAAAGAGAAAAACATCGTAGATTAATGCTTATATGTGGAATCTAGAAAAAAATGGTATAGATGATCTTATTTGCAAAGCAGAAATAGAGACACAGATACAGGAAACAAATATATGGAAACCAAGGGGTAAGCAGGGAGTGGGAGGAATTGGGAGATTAGGATTGAAACATATACACTATAGATGAAAGGGAAAGAAAGTGTTAACAGCTCAGTGGTGTCTGACTCTTTGCAACCCCATGAACTATAGCCTGCTAGGCTCTGCTGTCCAAAGTGCCCAACACTACTGATACTGTATATAAAATAGATAACTAATGAGAACCTACTCTATAGCATAGGAAACTCTACTTAAAGCACCATGTTGCCCTAAATGGGAAGGAAGTTCAAAAGGGAGGGCATATATTGTATATGAATGGCTGATTCATTTTTTTATATAGTATACACTAACATTGTAAAGTAACTATACTCCAATAAAAATTAATTAGAAAAAAGTCTACAAATAATAAATGCTGGAGAGGGTGTGGAGAAAAGAAAATCCTCCTACACTGTTGGTGGGAATGTAAATTGATACACCAATGGAGAACATTATGGAGGTTGCTTAAAAACATAAGAACTACCATATGGTTCAGCAATCCCAATCCTGGGCATTAAATGGAGAAAACCCTAGTTTAAAAAGACACGTGCACCCCAGTGTTCACTGTAGTCCTAATTACAGCAGCCAAGACATGGAAGAAACCTAACCATCCATCATCAGTGGAATGGATGAAGAAGATATGGCACATGTATACAATGAAATATTACTCAGTCATAAATAACCAAAAATAATGCCATTTGCAGCAACGTGGATAGACCTGAAGATTACCACACTAAGTGAAGTGAGACAGAGAAAAACAAATATCATATAACTTATATGGGAATCTAGAAAGATGATAGAAGTGAACTCACAAAACAGATTCACAGATGTAGAGAATGAATTTATGGTTACTATGGGGGAGGGTTGGGATTGATGTACACACTACTGTGTTTAAAACAGATAAGTGCAAAGACTGTGTAGCAGAGGGAACTCTGCTCTGTATCCTGTAATAGCCTGTAAATGGGAAGAGAACTTCAAAAGAGAATAGATACATGTATGTGTATAACAAATAGCTGAGCAAAGAAGATAAGCTAAAGGCAAAGGAGAAAAGGAAAGATATACCCATTTGAATGCAGAGTTCTGAAGAACAGCAAGGAGAGATAAGAAAGTCTTGTTCAGTGATCAGTGAAAAGAAACAGAGGAAAACAACAGAATGGAAAGACTAGAGATCTCTTCAAGAAAATTAGAGATATCAAGGGAACATTTCATGCAAAGATAGGTAGAATAAAGGACAGAAGTAGTATGGACCTAACAGAAAAAGAAGATATTAAGAAGAGGTGGCAAGAATATACAGAGGAAGTATACAAAAAAGATCTTCATGACCCAGATAACCACAATGATGTGATCACTCGCCTAGAGCCAGACATCCTGGAATGCAAAGTCAAATGGGCCTGAGGAAGGATCAAAATGAACAAAGCTAGTGGAGGTGACGGAATTCCAGTTGAGCTATTCCAAATCCTAAAAGATGATGCTATGATTTGAATCAGTTCTATTGAGATGGATGAAACTGGAGCCCATTATACAGAGTGAAGTGAGCCAGAAAGAAAAGCACCAATACAGTATACTAATGCATGTATATGGAATTTGAAAGATGGTAATGGTAACCCTATATGTGAGACAGAATAAGAGACACAGATGCATAGAACAGTCCTGTGGACTCTGAGGGAGAAGGTGAGGGTTGGACATTCTGGGACAATAACATTGAAACATGTATATTGTCATATGTGAAGCAGAACACCATTCCATGTTCTATGCATGGGATGGATGCTCAGGGATGGAGCGTTGGGATGACACAGAGGGATGGGAGGGGGAGGGAGGTGGGAGGAGGGTTTGGGAGGGGGAGCACATGTGAATCCATGGCTGATTCATGTTGATGTATGGCAAAAACTACTACAATATTGTAAAGTAATTAGCCCCCAACTAAAATAAAAATAAAAATAAAAAAATAAAAAAATAGAAAAAAAAAAAAAAAAGAAAGTGCTACACT
Source organism: Okapia johnstoni (assembly GCA_024291935.2). Lineage (NCBI taxonomy): Eukaryota > Metazoa > Chordata > Mammalia > Artiodactyla > Giraffidae > Okapia > Okapia johnstoni. Next base: position 50,536,508 of record CM044314.1, read on the forward strand.
GAATATGCCAGCAAATTTGGAAAACTCAGCAGTGGCCACAGGACTGGAAAAGGTCAGTTTTCATTGCAATCCCTAAGAAAGGCAATGCCAAAGAATGTTCAAACTATTGCATAATTGCACTCATCTCACATGCTAGTAAAGTAATGCTCAAAATTCTCCAAGCCAGGCTTCAACAGTACATGACCGTCAACTTCCAGATGTTCAAGATGGATTTAGAAAAGGCAGAGGAACCAGAGATCAAATTGCCAACATCTGTTGGATCATCAAAAAAGCAAGAGAGTTCCAGAAAAATACCTACTTTGGCATTATTGACTGCACCAAAGCCTCTGACTGTGTGGAACACAACAAACAGTGGAAAATTCTTAAAGAGATGGGAATACCAGACCACCTGACCTGCCTCCTGAGAAATCTGTATGCACAGCAAGAAGAAATAGTTGGAACTGGACATGGAACAACATACTGGTTCCAAATTGGGAAAGGAGTATGTCAAGGCTGTATATTGTCACTCTGCTTATTTAACTTATATGCAGAGTACATCATGAAAAATGCCAGGCTGGATGAAGCACATGCTGGAATCAAGATTGCTGGGAGAAATACTAATAACCTCAGATACACAGATGACACCACCCTTATGGCAGAAAATGAAGAAGAACTCAAGAGCCTCTTGATGAAAGTGAAAGAGGAGAGTGAAAAAGTTGGCTGAAAACTCAACATTCAGAAAACGAAGATCATGGCATATGGTCCCATCACTTCATGGCAAAGAGATGGGGAAACAATGGAAACAGTGACAGACTTTATTTTCTTAGGCTCCAAAATCACTGCAGATAGTGACTGCAGCCATGAATTTAAAAGACGCTTTCTCCTTGGAAGAAAAGCTATGATCAACCTAGAGAGTGTATTAAAAAGCAGAGACATTAGTTTGCTGACAAAGTTCCCTCTAGTCAAAGCTATGGTTTTTCCAGTAGTCATGTAAGGATGTGAGAGTTGGACTACACAGAAAGCTGAGCTGAAGAATTGATGCTTTTGAACTGTGGTGTTGGAGAAGACTCTTTTGGGAGAGTCCCTTGGTCTGCAAGGAGATCAAACCAGTTAATCCTAAAGGAAATCAATTCTGAATATTAATTGGAAGGACTGATGCTGAATCTGAAGCTCCAGTGCTTTGGCCACCTGATGTGAAGAACTGACTCATTTCAAAAGACCCTGATGCTGGGAAAGATTGAAGGCAAGAGGAGAAGGGGATGACAGAGGATGAGATGGTTGGATGGCATCACCGATTTGATGGAGATGAGTTTGATTAAGCTCCAGGAGTTTGCGATGGACAGGGAAGCCTGGAGTTCTCCAGTCCACGGGGTCGCAAAGAGTCAGACAGACTGAGTGACTGAACTGATATGTATAACTGAATCACTTTTCTGTATACTTGCAACTAACACAACATTGTTAATGAACTATACTCCAACATAAAATTTAAAAAAACATTAAAAAGATGACCTAGCAACACTACTCATTGGTATTTATATCCAAATGTATTTAATTCTGGGATTCAAACAGATATTTCATACCAGTCTTAGCCACATTATTCAAAACAGCCTAAAGATGGAAACTACCTAGAGAAATTGATAAATGTGATATATACACATGAAATATTGTTCAGCCATTAATAGAGAATGAAATTCTGATAGAGGCTGCCACTTGGATTCAATTGGAAAACACTATGCTCTGTGAAATAAACCACACACAAAATGACACATATTGTACAATTTCACATAGATGAGACACTGCAGAAGAGAGTCACCAAGGGCTGGAGGCAGGAGTTACTGATTAATGAATATGTAGGTTCTGTCTGGGGTGATGAAAATATTCTGGAATAGTGGTAACTGTTACAAAACCTTGTAAATGTACTTAATGCTACTGAGTGTACACTTAAAAATGGTTAAGATTGTGGATTTTATGTTATATTTTACCATAATAAAAAATTAATAAACAACAACAAAAGTGAAAAAGAAAAAAAAAAAAAGGAGAGGCCAGGGACATGTGACCACCATGGAGAAAGGACATCTTAAAATTTCCTGTAGTAAAAATGTAATTACCTAGAATCTAGGGAAGCATGTCAGTTCAATAAATGACTGTCATATTATGGCATGAAACAATTAAGTTTATGCTCCTGTTTTTTTTTTTTTAGATTCCCAACCTTTTAAATTTTTTAATTGGGGTAACATTGATTAGTAATGTTATAGAAGTTTCCTGTGTATGGCATTATATTTCTACTTCTGAATGCCCTACAGCAATGTGATCATCACCAAGAATGTATTTTCCATCCATCAGCAAGTACTCAATCCCCTTTACCTATTTTACCTTCTACCACCACCTCCCCTTCTTCTATGTGTTTGTTTTGTTTGCCCATTTATTTTGTGTGTATTAGTTATGTTCCACATATGAGTGAAGTCATATAGTATTTGTCTTTCTCCATCTTTACTCACTTAGTATACCCCTTGAAGGGCCATCCATGGTATCACTAATGTCTGCCTACTTGCCTTCTCTCTTCAGTAACCATCTTAGTTTCAAATGTTATCAGCACTCAGTGCTGTTTTCACTGGACTCCTCAGGTCACTTCTGTTCCCAGAGCATTCTAGTCTCCACATGATAAAATTAGATCATTTCATTCCATTGCTTAAAACTTCCATGACTCCTAGAATAAAGGCCAAAACTCTCCACATGCCATCTCCATCTACATGATCTTCCCTCTGCCTGTCACCACAGTGTGAGTTTGGGCTGCTACCCATCTGCTGCATGCAGGCATGAGACATGCTCTCCAGTCTCAGGGCTACGAGAGTTCTGGCCCCTGCTCTTCATGTCACTAGCTTTGCCATGCTATGCACGTGCACGCTAAGTTGCTTCCGTCATGTCTGACTCTGTGCAACCCTATGGACTGTAGCCTGCCAGGCTCCTCTGTCCATGGGATTCTGTTTCATTTCAAAAGTCTTCCCTGACTCTCCATCCTAAAATGGACACTACTTTACAAATCTGTGGAATCCTTTATCTTTTTTTCACAGCACGCATTTTTAACACAACTAAGAGTTTGCATGCTGCAACTAAAAATACCACATGCTACAAAAATGATCAAAGATCCCTCATACTGCAACTAAGACCTGGCACAGCCAAAAAAAAAAAGAAAAAGAAAGATACGTGTTTTCTCATTTGATAAATTTTTGTCTTTGATGAGACTGAGGACAGAAAGGAGGATCTGTCTTTCTCCAACACTTTCTCTGTATTTCTAAGCAGAACATATTGTTTGGCATATGTAGATGCTTAATAAATATTTAATGATTGATTGAATAGATGAATGCACTTCCAGTTTTTATTAAATGTACTAAGATCCTTCAAAATATTGTGATTGAATTAAATAGGGATGTAATTGTTAAAAACTGTTGACCTTGGAAATAGTTACACAGTGATTTCTGTACTTCATTATGGCCTTAAAAAAACTCTGTATTTATCTCTCCTTTGAATGTTTAGTTCTCTGTTCTTCACTATTTTTAAATTTTCATATAAATTCTACAAAAACATTTCCTCAAAATAAAAAGACTGATGACACAATGCAAGATTAGTCCTCACTATCAATTCACTATCAATACTTTGGCCACCTGATGTGAAGAGCTGACTCATTGGAAAAGACCCTGGTGCTGAGGGCAAAAGGAGAAGGGGGTGACAGAGGATGAGATGGTTGGATGGAGTCACTGACTCAATAGACATGAGTTTGAGCAAGCTCAGGGAGATAGCGAAGGACAGAGAAGCCTGGCGTGCTACAGTCCATGGAGTTGCAAAGAGTTGGACACGACTTAGCGACTGAACAGCAACAACAATCAATTCAGAATTTGACCCAATATGAACATGAACCAAGTTTTCCTGTGTTTTACTAAAGGAAAACATATCTGAATCAATGAACTAGAGTATTTTAAAAAACATGCTTTCAATCTGATTGTCTAGCTATGAAATCTTGAATAAATTAACTATTGATCACTTCATTTGTATATAAATGCAACTATTATTTTAGAGAATAATTGCAAAACTCTATAAAATAATGATTATGACTGGAACATTGATAGGAAACTGTAAGTACTATATATGATTATCAAATTAATGAAGAATGCAAATACCATTGCAAGGGAACATTTCAACCTAAAAAATGGGATGTGTTCAAATAATATGGATAAAATAAATCTCACAAATTATACATGTGGTTATTAAAGCTTGCCCTTCCTATTTCTTCAATTAAGGTTCAGTAAAATTTCACTGAGCTAGTTTGAATTACAGCCTATGACTGAAGGCAATAAAACAACATTCAAAATACAAAAATTTTAGCTGATAGTAATTTACAAAAATTAACATATTAAAGACTCGTTCATATTTCAAAAGCCCCCAATTTGGCTGTTATGTTTTTATCAGAGGTTAGCAAACAACAGCCTGCAGGCCAAATCTGACTGGCCATCTGCTTTTGTATGGCCCACCAGCTAAGAATAGATTTTTACCTTTTTAAGTGGTTGAAAAGATCAAAAGAAGTATATTTTATAACATGCAAGTGTTATATGAAATCAAAAAAATTCAATGTCTGTAAATTAGGTTTATTTGAACACAGCCATGCTTATTCATTTACATATAGTCTATGGTAGCCTTTGTGCTACAACTACAGAGTTGAACAGTTGGGACAAAGACCGTATGTCCTAAAATATTTAGTATCTGGCTTTAAACAGACAAAGTTTGCCAACTCCTGTTTGTACCATGGTATCCTATCTAGCCTGTTACGTATTTTGGTCCTTTTAGGATCTATGTGTTCCTCAATCCTGCACTTTTGTGTGCTGAGGATTTCCACGGTGACTCAGATGGTAAAGTGTCTGCCTGCAATGCAGGAGACCCAGGTTCGATCTCTGGGTTGGGAAGGTCCCCTGGAGAAGGGAATGGCTAACTACTCCAGTATTCTGGCCTGGAGAATTACACGGACAGAGGAGATTGGTGGGCTACAGTCCGTGGGGTCACAAAGAGTCAGATACAACTGAGCAACAAACACTTACCACTTTTTGTGATGAATGGTTCATACCCATACAACTGAGTGACTAATGCTTAACATTTCACGTGGTGACTGGTTCTGGCATTACAACATATCCTTGCTCTACTGATTTAAGACAAATAAACTTGCCTGAATGTTTATTGTTCTTCATGAATCACTTAAGTCTCCTGGTTCCTGGCCTCCCCTACTACCTACCAAACCCTAGCCTGTTGTCTGCTCAGGTCTTAAGTCTTACATGAAATAACCTTAGAAACTATTCACATGGACTGTCCAACCACTTCACCCAAAGGCCCAAGAGGAAATTATATTGTAAAGTACATAACCTCAGAGGCTCCCTGAGGAAACTGTTATAAATGAGCTTTGTTTCTCTGAATAGGAATCCAGCATCAAGGGAAGTAATGATCCAAAGTAAAGACATATGCAAATTTTCATGAACAGTTAAAAGTGATCAAACATGTATTTCAAATTACAGACTTTTAGAACTGGCAGGATGGTTGGAAATAATCCATTTAAATTTTCTGATTTTCAGATAACAAAATTGAGGCCCATGCATTCTTTCCCAAGATTCCACAGCTAGTGGGTATCACAGACTGCACCAAAACTCATATCTCCTGGTCACAGACCATAATGCTAACTTCCTTAACAAAGTGGCAATGGTGTATTCACTTACTATGCAAAATGTATTGTGTAAGGTACATCACTCGGTTCACTTCAGTCACTCGGATGTGTCTGACTGTTTGCGACCCCATGGACTGCAGCACACCAGGCTTCCCTGTCCATCACGAACTCCTGGAGCCTACTCAAACTCATGTCCATTGAGTTGGTGATGCCATCCAACCATCTCAACCTCTGTCATCCCTTTCTCCTCCTGCCATCAATCTTTCCCACTATCAGAGTCTTTTCCAGTGAGTCGGTACTTCGCATCAGGTGGCCAAAGTATTGGAGTTTCAGCTTCAGCAACAGTCCTTTCAATGAACATTCAGGACTGATTTCCTTTAGGATTGATTGTTTGGATCTCCTTGCAGTCCAAGGGACTCTCAAGAGTCTTTTCCAACACCAGAGATCAAAAGCATCAAGTCTTCGGCTCAACTTTCATTATAATCCAACTCTCACATCCGTACATGACTACTGGAAAAACAATAGCTTTTACTAGATGGACCTTTGTTGGTAAAGTAACGTCTCTGCTTTTTAATATGCTGGCTAGGTTGGTCATAGCTTTTCTTACAAGGAGCAAGCATCTTTTAATTTCAGGCTGTGGTCACCATCTGCAGTGATTTTGGAGCCCAAAAAATAAAGTCTGTCACTGTTTCCATTGGTTCCCCATCTATTTACCATGAAGTGATGTGACTGGATGCCATAATGTTAGTTTTCTGATTGTTGAGTTTTAAGCCAGCTTTTTCACTCTCTTCTTTCATTTTCATCAAGAGGCTCTTTATTTCTTCTTTGCTTTTTGCCATAAGGGTGGTGTCATCTGGGTATCTGAGGTTATTGGTATTTCTCCCAGCAATCTTGATTCCAGCTTTTGCTTCATCCAGCCCATTTCACATGATGTACACTGCATGTAAGTTAAATAAGGAGGGTGACAATATACAGCCTTGATGTACTCCTTTTCCTATTTGGAACCAGTCTGTTGTTCCATGTCCAGTTCTAACTGTTGCTTCTTGCCCTGCATACAGATTTCTCAAGAGGCAGGTCATGTAGTCTGGTATTCTCATCTCTTTAAGAATTTTCTGCCGTTTGTCATGATCCACACAGTCAAAGGCTTTGGCGTAGTCAGTGAAGCAAAAGTATATGATTTTCTGGAACTCTCTTGCTTTTTTGATGATCCAGCAGATGTGTGGAATTTGATCTCTGGTTATGCTGCCTTTTCTATGTCCAGCATGAACATCTGGAAGTTCACGGATCATGTTCTCTTGAAGCCTGGCTTGGAGAATTTTGAGCATTTCTTTGCTAGCATGTAAGGTGAAGTGCAATTGTGCAGTAGTTTGAACATTCTTTGGCATTGCCTCTCTTTGGGATTGGAATGGAAACACCCTTTGCAGTCTTGTGGCCACTGCTGAATTTCCAAATTTGCTGGCATACTGAATGCAGCAGTTTCACAGCATCATATTTTGGGTTTGAAATAGCTCAACTTGAATTCCATCACCTCCACTATCTTTGTTCTTAGTGACGCTTCCTAAGGCCCACTTGTCTTCACATTCCAGGATGTGTGGCTCTAGGTGAGTGATCACACCATTGTGGTTATCTGGGTAATGCAGCTCTTTTTGTATAGTTCTTCTGTGTATTCTTGCCACTTCTTCTTAATATCTTGTGCTTCTGTTAGGTCCATACCATTTATGTCCTTCATTGCGCTCAACTTTGCATGAAATATTCCCTTGTTATCTCTAATTTTCTTGAAGAGATCTCTAGTCTTTCCCACTCTTGTTTTCCTCTATTTCTTTTGCCTTGATCACTGAGGAAGACTGTCTTATCTCTCCTTGCTATTCTTTGGAACTCTGTATTCAAATGGGTTAATCTTTCCTTTTCTCCTTTGCCTTTCACTTCTCTTCTTTTCTCAGCTATTTGTAAGGCCTTGTCAGACAACCATTTTGCCCTTTTGCATTTCTTTTACTTGGCGATGGTCTTGATCATTGCTTCCTGTACAACGTCATGAACCTCCGTCCATAGTTCTTCAGGCACTCTATCAGATCTAATACCTTGAATCTATTTGTCACTTCAACTGTATAATCATAAGATATTTGATATAGGTCATACCTGAATGGTCTAGTGGTTATCCCTTTCTTCAATTTAAGTCTGAATTAGGTAATAAAGAGTTCATTATCTGAGCCACAATCAGCCACCAGTCTGATTGTTTAGAGCTTCTCCATCTTTTGCTGCGAAGAATATAATCAACCTGATTTTTGTATCGACCATATGGTGATGTCTATGTGTAGAGTCTTCTCTTGTGTTGTTTGAAAAGGGTGTTTGCTATGATCAGTGCATTGTCTTCGTAAAACTCTATTATCCTTTGTTTGACCTGCTTCATTTTGTACCCCAAGGCCAAATTTGCCTGTTACTCCAGGTAGCTCTTGATATCCTACTTTTGCATTCTAGTCCCCGAAAATAAAGAGGACATCTTTTTTGGGTGTTAGTTCTAGAAGGTCTTGTAGGTCTTCATAGAACCGTTCAGCTTCTTCAGCATTACTTGTCAGGACATAGATTTTGATTACTGTGATACTGAATGGTTTTCCTTGGAAACAAATAGAGATCACTCTGTTGTTTTTGAGATTGCTTCGAAGTACTGCATTTCCGACTCTTTAGTTGACTATGATGGCTACTCCATTTCTTCTAAGGGATTCTGGCCCACAGTAGTAGATATAATGGTCATCTGAGTTAAATTCACCCATTCCAGTCCATTTTAGTTCGCTGATTCCTAAAGTGTCAATGTTCATTCTGTCCATCTTCTGTTTGACCACCTCCAATTGCCTTGATTCATGGACCTAACATTCCAGATTCCTATGCAATATTGCTCTTTAAAGCATTGGACTTTACCTCCATCACCTGTCACATCCACAACTGGGTGCTGTTTTTGCTTTGGCTCCATCCCTTCATTCTTTCTGGAGTTATTTCTCCACTGATCTCCAGTAGCATATTGGGCACTGATCGACCTTGGGAGTTCCTCTTTCAGTATCATCCCGTTTTGCCTTTTCATGCTATTTATGGGTTCTCAAGGCAAGAATACTGAAGTGATTTGCCATTCCCTTCTCCAGTGGACCACATTTTGTCAGAACTCTCTGCCATGACCTGTCTGTCTTGGGTGGCCCTACAGGGTATGCCTCATAGTTTCATTGAGCTAGACAAGGCTGTGCAGAGAAGGCAATGGCAACCAACTCCAGTACTCTTGCCTGGAAAATCCCATGGATGGAGGAGCCTGGTAGGCTGCTGTCCATGGGGTCGCAAAGAGTCGGACATGACTGAGCGACTTCACTTTCACTTTTCACTTTCATCAAAAGGTCCCACGCACACATTGCTGCACTCAGTGCCCCTGACCCTGCAGCAGGCCACCACCAACCCACGCCTCCGCCGGTCTCCTGGACACTCATGGGCATGTGGGTCAGGCCACTGCTGACTCATACCTCCACAGGAGATACTCAGACACAGTTCTGGCTCAGTCTCTGTGGGTTGGGCATGCATTTTGTGCCCTTCCCACATCTGAGCAGCTCAGGCAACCAGGTGCTTGGCCAGCACACTGTCCCAGTTGGGCAGTGCATCTTAATCACTTCCCCTGTCCCAGCGCTTAGTTTCCTGAGGGTGCCATGGGAGCACCATCTCAGGCATGCTGTATGTCTCCTCTGGAAAGCTGATCTCAGGCTGCGACCCTCCGGGTGGATTTCAATCATCCAGGATCTTGGGAAGACTTGGTTAGCAGTTGGGAGCCTCCTCACAGTTTGATGGAAGATGCTGTCTCTAGGGTGAGATTGCAGCAGCCTCTTGCCTTCAGTAAGGTATATAGAAGATACAAATATATTTTATCAAACTGTGATTATTTAAAATTAACACTAATAAACACTAATTAAACCTAACCCAATTTATTTGTCTTTGCTTATCTTCTTGAAATGCAGATCTCTGTTTCGTATTTGTAGGAGCATGGTGGGGAAAATTAGCCAGAGTGAGGATGTGAGGGGTGGGGCCTAAAACCTGGGACCAATGCTGTAGTGCTTGCACCTGGACAAACTTTTCCTCAAGAAATAAAACATAAAGAAACTATAAGGGATTAAAAATAGCTGTGTGCACGCACAGTTCAGTTCAGCTCAGTTCAGTCACTCAGTCGTGTCCGACTCTTTGCGACCACAGGAACCACAGCACGCCAGGCCTTCCTGTCCAACACCAACTCCCGGAGCCCACCAAAACTCATGTCCATTGAGTCAGTGATGCCATCCAACCATCTCATTATCTGTCGTCCCCTTCTCCTCCTGCCCTCAGTCTTATCCAGCATCAGGGTCTTTTCAAATGAGTCAGCTCTTCGCATCTGGTGGCCAAAGTATTGGAGTTTCAGCTTCAACATCAGAACTTTCAATGAACACCCAGGACTGATCTCCTTTAGGATGGACTGGTTGGATCTCCTTGCTGTCCAAGGGACTCCCAAGAGTCTTCTCCAACACCACAGTTCAAAAGCATCAATTTTTCTGTGCTCAGTTTTCTTTATAGTCCTACTCTCACATCCATACATGACTACTGGAAAAACCATAGCCTTGACTAGACGGACCTTTGTTGGCAAAGTAATGTCTCTGCTTTTTAATATGCTGGCTAGGTTGGTCGTAACTTTCTTTCCAAGGAGTAAGCGTCTTTTAATTTCATGGCTGCAATCACCATCTGCAGTGATTTTGGAGCCCCCCAAAAATAAAGTCTCTCACTGTTTCCATTGTTTCCCCAACTATTTCCCATGAAGTGATGGGACCAGATGCCATGATCTTAGTTTTCTGAATGTTGAGCTTTAAGACAACTTTTTCACTCTCCTCTTTCACTTTCATCAAGAGGCTCTTTAGTTCTTCTTCACTTTCTGCCATAAGGGTGGTGTCATCTGCATATCTGAGGTTATTGATATTTCTCCCGGCAATCTTGATTCCAGCTTGTGCTTCTTCCAGCACAGCATTTCTCATGATGTACTCTGCATACAAGTTAAATAAGCAGGGTGACAATATACAGCCTTGACGTACTCCTTTTCCTATTTGGAACCAGTCTGTTGTTCCATGTCCAGTTCTAACTGTTGCTTCCTGATCTGCATACAGGTTTTTCAAGAGGCAGGTCAGGTGGTCTAGTATTCCCATTTCTTTCAGAATTTTCCACAGTTTATTGTGATCCACACAGTCAAAGGCTTTGACATAGTCAATAAAGCAGAAGTAGATGTTTTTCTGGAATTCTCTTGCTTTTTCGATGATCCAGTAGATGTTGGCAATTTGATCTCTGGTTCCTCTGCCTTTTCTAAAACCAGCTTGAACATCTGGAATCTCATGGTTCACGTATTGCTGAAGCCTGGCTTGGAGAATTTTGACCATTACTTTACTAGCGTGTGAGATGAGTGCAATTGTGTGATAGTTTGAGCATTCTTTGGTATTTCCTTTCTTTGGGATTGGAATGAAAACTGACCTTTTCCAGTCCTGTGGCTACTGCTGAGTTTTCCAAATTTGTTGACATATTGAGTGCAGTTATGAAGAAGATATAAAAAGACCAAAACCTTCTGCCACTTTTGGGGAGTGGGGAGCAAAAGCAGGGTGCACACACCAGCAGGTGGGCAAACCACTCAAGCCACCGCTCTGGCCAGATTCCTGGCTTTGGCCCTATGCTTACCCTATAGAAGGAACCAGCTTGCTCCCCCTTAGGGAGTGAATGAGCAAGGGCACCTGTTACTTGGTTTCACACCCTAGTGTTCCAGCATGAGTACCAGTAAAGCTATGCCTTAAACACAGTCCAAGAACCCAGGTTGGTAACAGAGACTGCTTTAACGAGGTGAATAGAATCATACTTCCTCTACCAAAGTTGAAATTTATGTCATTTTTTGTAATTCTTTCTAGATTTTCCTATCAAAAACAAAGACTTTCACAGGTATAATACTTATTTTTCTTTTTCAAAAATAAACTTTGAATGATGAAAGACTTTTACCATGCAGTTTTATTGATAAGTAGTCTCTACAATCAGTTCTTTTTGTTCTTGTTTTGTCCTTCCTCTGATAATAGAAACCCTCAGCCTAAAATATCAAGAGTATAATATTGCATTAAAAATTTTTAACCTCTTTTTAAAAGTTAGTTAATTAATTTTTGGCCACAACCCCCGTGCAGAACTTCTCTGACCAGGAATCAAACCCATGTCCTCTGTGTTGGAAGGGTGAAGTCTTAACTACTAGACCACCAGGGATGTCCAGTATCACATCTTTAAGTGAAAAAGAAACTCAAAGGGAAATCTCAAGAATGTAAATCAAGGAAGGAGAGATTGTGGACGTGGTCATTTGGCTAGATTTGCTACTGTGAAAACTAATTTTTAAATTTTAGACTAGAAATCAACTACAAGAAAAAAATAACTATAAGAGTACTCTAAAGAGTTAATTGTACATGTAACACAATTACATATATATTTAAATATCCCGTCATAGAAACTGGGGCTTCTCTTGTGGCTCAGCTGGTAAAGAATCTGCCTGCAATGCAGGAGACCTGGGTTCGATCCCTGGGTTGGGCAGATCCCCTGGAGAAAGGAAAGGCTACCCACACCAGTATTCTGGCCTGGAGAATTCCATGGACTATATAGTCCATGGGGTCACAAAGAGTTGGATACGACTGGGCCACTTTCACATTCATAGAAACTACTGCTTCTCCCTCTTCTCTAACCCATGGCAAGTCCTCAAAGTAACAAGGAATGACCTGCCTAAAGTGAAGTTTATTACAAATAGCTGTGAAAAGAAGAGAAGCGAAAAGCAAAGGAGAAAAGGAAAGATATACCCATTTGAATGCAGAGTTCCAAAGAATAGCAAGGAGAGAGAAGAAAGCCTTCCTCAGCGATCAGTGCAAAGAAATAGGGGACAAAAAAGACTGGGAAAGGCTAGAGATTTCTTCAAGAAAATTAGAGATATCAAGGGAACATTTCATGCAAAGATGGACTCAGTAAAGGACAGAAATGGTAGGGACCTAACAGAAGCAGCTGTACTTTTTATTTCATGGCTGACCTAGGATCTGGACCTTCCATTTCTCTCAAAGTGATGACAGAGGTATGGCCTGGGGTTTTTGCACTGAGCTAAACTCTGGTACTGGTGAGATGTGAGAACAGTGAAGGGAGTCTCAGGAAGTAAGTTACCAGATGTGGGATCAAATGAAAGTTTATTGTTTAGAAAGAGGATAGAAATTTTAAGTTTCAAGTGAAATCTGATGCTGTTCAATTAAAAATGCATGTTCTGCATAGGGTAAAATAATTAAAATGGGATTTCAGGAAGGAGATCAAATCGATTTTACTCTTTCTACTGAACAACTATGAATACTAATACCACAGTCACAGATATCCTAAGCATTTCTCAGAATATTTTCAGAGAAACTTCCTCCATTATTTTCCATTTACTATTTAATCTGCCTATTTAGCCAGTAAATCAATAACTGCCATTAAAATGCACATATAGAATTACAGAAGAAAATATAGTTTCAGAGAAACTGGAGATATTTCTAGAAGTTATTGAATGCAAACTGCATACTGTCTAACTTATTCTATTATCAGAAGGTCTCAACATCATTCTTCTATCCTTAAATATTTAAACTTAGCTAATATTTTTGTCCTATCCTTTGAAATTGTGAGCTGAGTTGTATTTCTTACTAGAAATAAATCCAATATAATTAATGTTTTTTCTGTGCTGAAAAGTAATCCTGACCTAGCAGGAGACCAGGGAGACTTCAAAACAGCCTTGATAAGGCAATTGGTTCACAAAATTTCTGATTTAATTCAATACTTCATACAGATTCTGAAAGCTCTAAGCTGTCACTGCATTCTAAACCAAATAATCCTTATACACAAAATCTGCAGTACCCTCCACTCTAGTTGTTTGGAAAGTTTCCAGGAGTTTTATATCTACACTTGCACCTAAAAGAGAATAAAATTATAATTATGTCTGCATAGGGAAGCTTCAATATTCTAAGAAAATTTGTGTTTCTCCCTTTGGTTTTTAATATCTAAGTGCTAATTTTCAGAATCAAAGGTTGAAGACATTTCGCATCTATTTATAACTAGCTTATCTTCTCTTTGTTTCTCTGAGTCCACAAATGTTTTTGTACATGTGTGGGTAGAAGAGGGAGCAGGATAGGGAGAGAGAAACAGAAAGAGAGAGAGAGTTTTCCAGCAGAGTTTACCCTCCAAATTAACACACCTGCTCAAATTCATTACTGCCATTTTGTCTGATTCATTCAGCATTAATGTGAACAATAGTCCAATTGCAACCTGGCCCCTGTGGCTGAGTCACCATTTGTGATGATTAATTTTGAGGTTGAATGATTGCTACCTGTCTTCCATTGCACTGTAAACTTCATGAAGGAAGGAACCACATCCATTATGCTCACTGAATACTCCCAGTCATTTTGGCACCAAAGAGGATTTTAGTCATATTTTGTAATAAAGAATGCAGTGTATAAAATTGTGTTCAAAGAAAGAGAGACATTGTTTCATTATTTAATTATTCACCACAATGTCCCTAGTGTATCTTTTTCACTTTGGCCCAACATTTCCCCTAACCTAACCCTATTCAAGCCACAGTTGCCCTGCTCTCCACTCATAGCAACGAATGTACAGATGTAGCTGAGTCTCTGGGAAGGATGGTCCTATGTTCTGCCAAGCTCCTGTGAGGAGGGTACTGGTTAGTGAAAATCCGAGAAGAGCAAATTCATGCACTATTTCTGAGCTAGAGCCACAGGAAGCCCCCAGAACTGTATGGTTACACGGCACATCTAAGTAGAAAGCTTTGCAGCTCATGACTCTCCCATGCTGAAGTGAGACAAAGGAGCAAGAATGATAAAAGCCTAAGACAGGGAAATAGAAAGAAGCTTTATGGGAAACACAGAATAACTCAGCAGTTTCCCATCTTGATCAATAACCATGGACCAAAGGGAATCAATCAGGACAGGTATCCCTTAACCCATATCCAAATCAAGATGCCTTATGAAATAAGTTGTATCATGGAGGAAATTGAAAATGTTAGGTTTTTTGCACACTTTATATGTGTACTAAGATCCCTACCCACAGTAAGTGTCCAATCCATGAGTTGACAAACTGCTGCCCACAAGCCAATTCTGGCCTGCTGCCTGCTTTCATTTTAGCTCATAAACTAGGGTTGATTTTAGTATTTTTTAATTGTTGGGGAAAAAATGTTGGTTTTTTTTTTAAAAAAAAACAGTATTTTGTAACATGAAAATTATATGAAATTCAAATTTCAGCTCCCATAACTAAAGTTTCATAGGAACACAACTATATTCATTTGTTTACCTAGGTTTATGGCTGCTTTTGTACTTCAATAGCAAAGTTGAGTAGTTGAGATGAAGACTGTATAACTGTTCCACATAGTCTAAATTTTTACTCTCTGGCCATTTACAGGAGAAGTTTGCCATCTTTTGATCTAATATAAGAAAACTTCAAAATCTGTAAACCTTTTATTTCTTTCTTCCCTTGACAATACCTGTTGCTCTGCCCTAGCAGAGCCAAATGTGAAAAAGAGAGAAGACGGAGAGCTAGGATTATTTTATAATTTTTAAAACATATTTTAAAAATTATGTTTAATATTTGAAAATATTCTTGGCTGGGACAAAACACTTCTGAATCTTTCATTCAAAATTTCATTCTGATAGTAAAGGTAGTACTGAAGGAAGAGGAATAATTTCCTTGGGCTTAAATCTTTCATAGAAACTAGTGACTCAGAATGCCATCAGGTGACTAGATAAAGGATGCAATAAGTGGTGAGATTAATCAATTCATCACTATCAAAATGTAGACTCTAAAGGTTATAGTTCATCTCATCTTTCAAAAACCAGTAAAATGATCATGTAACTCATACTGAGCTGGCTTTCATAGCTTGTTTGGTGCTCTTAAAATGCCTGGTTTTGCTTGAAAAATAATCTATATCTAACATCATTAGTTCACCTTGACCTTTCCATCCTAGCAATAGGTAAGGACAATGTGCTTTGAGGTAGGTAACCTCATTATTGATGGCCTGATGAGATTTGTCACTATAAAAAATCATTTTCAGTGCCATGGCATAAGAGAAAATACAAAAATACTTTCATGTCCTGGGGAAGGAAAATGGCCTGTGTTACTCATGAGTCCTTTAACGTCTTCAGAAGATTTTCTTTGCTTTTGCTTTGTTTTCATTGTCTAATATCTTTTTTTAAAGTAATTAAATCATTGAAAAGCTATGCATTAAATAATGAGGAATTCAGAATCTTAATATGTGACTAAAGTCAGGTCTACTGAGCAGCACTGACTTAGATACCTAACGCTAAACACACAAACAAGTCTGTGTTATATTATTATTTTCCTTTTCTTAGATATTAAGAGGAGAAAACTCTGGTTAATCCTGTTTGACAAATCCTCCTTCTGCTGTAATCACTCAGGGTTCAAGAACAAACATCAGGTTTCTTTGCTGATTCAGAGCTGATTTTTCCACATTTCTGATGCCCAGCTGATTATGTCACTGGAATATTTTAAACAGATCAAAAGCTCTCAAAGCCTATAGGATATAAGTTCTTGATGGTCTCTCTAAACTCCTGTTTTTGTGGTTTCCCATTATATTCCCTCCACTACAGAATATGGACTCACCTCTCCCTCAAGCATGCTCTTTTAACTTCTAGATATTTGTTTCCTCTTCCTAGAAGATTCATTCCAACCCCTCTGTTTCCCGTAGATTCTACTTAGCCTTTAAATAACCACTCAAGATTCTGCATTAATAGAGTCCTTGACTCTTTTGGGCAGCATTAGACATTCCTGTCTCTGTTTCCACAGACCTTACCTCAACACTATTTTAGTGTTTCATACAATATGTTTTAACTTGTTTATCAGTGATGCTTCTTTCTATTACTTTGACCTCATCGAGGGTACACACTGTGTCTTGTTCAACTTATTATCCAGTTTTAAGCTCAGTGCTTCACAAAGGTGATTCTTAATGGATGTCTATTGACCAAAAGAAGCTATGTTTGAAATCTATTATGTTCTTCCAAAATTAAGCCTTCTTCTAAAAAAGTTACTTCATGGTCATTCTATTAATTTCATATTCTTTAGTTATTTGCACCATTTACATATTTTTTCTAAGAGTTCTTAAACCTTTTGACTGAGTGTTGCCTTGTACATCAACTGCTTAGCTTTTCTGAGCTGTCTGTGCAAAGACTGAGGGCCTTTATGCCTTCTAGAGAAAGCTCTTAAGCCGAAAGCTTCAGGTGGAGTAAGAAGCACATGCAGCATCAAAATCATACAATCAGAAACTACATGCAGCAGAGTGACACACATCTCCTATGGCTTCTATTTCTAGGTTGTTTGAGGTTTTAGGAAGAAGGGATGCCAAATTTTATCACATTTTCCCAACAACTTTTTAACTCATTAACATGATAATTTGCATTAATTGATTTGCTAATGTTCAACAAACCACTCAAGGCTGGGATAAATCCATGTTGGTTATGATGGATTAATGTATTTATATACTACTGAATTCAGTGTCCTAATTCCATGTTTAGGATTTATATAATCTATGAAACTAAATTCCAAAGTAATAGTTTTCCTTTATAACACCTTCATTATCAGGTTATGGTATCAATATTATGCTATGCTAGCCTCATAAAATGAAGTTATGGATTGTTCCATTTCCCTTTTTATTCTCTGAAAGAGATTATTTAAGAATAGAATTATCCAGTTCTTTACATATTGAGCTGAACCTGCTAATAAAACTCCTTAGACCTGAAGCTTTTAGTAAGAAGATTAACAACACTGGATTTTTTAATAGATATAGGAGTAATACAGTTACTCCTTCTTGATTCAGTTTTGATAAGTTATGTTTTTATAAGAACTTATCCATTTCATTGAAGTTTTCAAGTTTACAGTGTATTTGTAATATTCTTATTATTCTTATTAACAATATTAATTAATATTAATATTAATCAATATTCTTATACATTAACTATATACTTATAATTATTAATTAATAATATTCTCTTATTGATCTTATTAATACTAATATTAATTAATATTCTTATTATTTTTAAGCCTTCTTCTAAAAAAGTTACTTCATGGTCATTCTCTATAATTTCATAAATCTTTAGTTTATTTGCACCATTTACATATTTTTTCTAAGAGTTCTTAAACCTTTTGACTGAGTGTTGCCTTGTACATCAACTGCTTAGCTTTTCTGAGCTGTCTGTGCAAAGACTGAGGGCCTTTATGCCTTCTAGAGAAAGCTCTTAAGCCGAAAGCTTCAGGTGGAGTAAGAAGCACATGCAGCATCAAAATCATACAATCAGAAACTACATGCAGCAGAGTGACACACATCTCCTATGGCTTCTCTATTTCTAGGTTGTTTTCGAGGTTTTAGGAAAAGGGATGCCAAATTTTATCACATTTTCCCAACAACTTTTTAACTCATTAACATGATAATTTGCATTAATTGATTTGCTAATGTTCAACAAACCACTCAAGGCTGGGATAATCCCATGTTGGTTATGATGGATTAATGTATTTATATACTACTGAATTCAGTGTCCTAATTCCATGTTTAGGATTTATATAAATCTATGAAACTAAATTCCAAAGTAATAGTTTTCCCTTTATAACACCTTCATTATCAGGTTATGGAGTATCAATATTATGCTATGCTAGCCTCATAAAATGAAGTTATGGATTGTTCCATTTCCCTTTTTATTCTCTGAAAGAGATTATTTAAGAATAGAATTATCCAGTTCTTTACATATTGAGCTGAACCTGCTAATAAAAACTCCTTAACCTGAAGCTTTTAGTAAGAAGATTAACAACACTGGATTTTTTTAATAGATATAGGAGTAATACAGTTACTCCTTCTTGATTCAGTTTTGATAAGTTATGTTTTTATAAGAACTTATCCATTTCATTGAAGTTTTCAAGTTTACAGTGTATTTGTAATATTCTTATTATTCTTATTAACAATATTAATTAATATTAATATTAATCAATATTCTTATACATTAACTATATACTTATAATTATTAATTAATAATATTCTCTTATTGATCTTATTAATACTAAATATTAATTAAATATTCTTATTATTTTTTAATCTTTTCTATATTTCTAGTTCTGTCACTTTTTTCTTCTCTTTCTCTTGATGAATCTCATCATGGGTTTGTCTATTTTATTAGGCTTTAGGACAACCAAGGTTTGGCTTTGTTGTTCCTATTATCTTATTTTCTGTTTTCACTAATTTTTTGCTCTTATTTTTTTCTCTCCATCCATTTGATTTCTTTGAACTTACGTTTGTTATTCTAACTTTTAAAATGAAAGATTTGACATCTAATTTTTTAGGCTTTCTTTCTCATAAAAGCATGTAAGGTATGCATTTACCTATAAAATAAAGTTCAACTCACATCCCATACTTATAAATATGTGGTTTTTCATTCTCATTCAGTTCTAAATATTCTATTATTTAGGTTATAATTTCTTCTTTGATCCAAGTATTATTTATCTGTATTCTGGCCATTTCCAAACAGGTGGAGTTTTGGTAACTTATCTCATGTGTTGCTTTCTAATGTAATTATACTGAGGTCCCAGAACACAATCTCTTAAATTTCTTGCAATTTTTCTATATTGGGTACAATATGTATTTAATTTTTTTTTGTAGGTTTCTTGGGTCTGTGTTTATAAGGGCTATGCACTCTGCAGATGTTGTATACATATACCCTTTAGTTCAAGCTTGTAGATCATTATGTTCATATGTTCAGTCATTTTATTAATAATTTCTCTTTGGGACTTCCCTTGTCCAGTGGTTGGGAATCTGCCTTCCAATGCAAAGGACACAGGTTCAAGCCCTGGTCTAGGAACTAGTCCAGAACATGCTTCCAGGCAACTCAGCCTGTGCGCCACAACTATTGAAGCTCATATGGTCTAGAGCCTGTGCTCCACAACAAAAGAAGCCACCACAACAAGCCCACACTCTGCAACTAGAGATAGCCTCTGCTCACTGAAACTAAAGTAGCCCCTGCAGAGCAATTACAAGCCCAAGCACTGCATCAAAGACCCACACAGTCAAAAATAAATATTTTTTTTAAAATGTATTAAAAAAATAATATCCCTTTTGTCTATCAGTTACTACAAAAGTTATATTAAAATCTTCCATTATGATTGTGGATTGTATAGATTCACATATTTTTTATTTAATTCTGACAGTTTTTACTAAAATATATATATAATACATAAATATATATATACACATATATATTTAAGTAGCTACATTGTTAGGGGCTAACAATTTTAAATTGTCATATATTCATGAAGAATATAAAATTAAAATTATATTTTTATGTGGTAATCCTCTTTATTTCCAGTAGTTTTTTTCTCTTAGGTCTGTTTTGTCTGATGTAAACATAACTACAATAGTATTTGTCTGATATATCGCTTTCCATACACTGAGTTTCAATCTTACCACATTCTTTTATGTCAAGTATATCCATCTTGTCATGGATGGTATGGCATTTCTCCCGTTGGTCTTTTTTATTTCTAGAACACTAATGCCCCTCAGAAGCATCTTGCAAATGGAATCGTATGGCATTGACTGTGCAGCAGCAGAAGGATCTGGATTTCTCTGACCACTGTGTAGTAGTCACCTTTCTACCCTTTAATATGTACCTTTGTATGTAAGTCATGTATTTTGATTTTTCCCCTATGTACAAACTCAGTTTAATCTTAAATCGATATTCAAACATATGGCCTGTTGAGAAACTAAAGATAAATCTAAACTCAATACTGCCTAAATATATTAAAAACTGCAGTTTATAAGCACTTTATCTTTTATATACATATGTTTTAAGCTTTTGCTTTTTCTAATAACATATAGAGTCTTTGAAATTTAATATTTCCAAAAGATATAGACAGTTCGATAGATAGCTAGATAGATAAAATATTATGTTAGTTCAAAGTAGGTAATCAGTTACTGTATCAGAAAATTCATCTTAATGGTGATGGCTTTTTAGCTGAACTTTGAACAAAAGATAGGATCAAGACAAGGAAAACAGTGAGAAGTATTTATAGATTTACTGGACTATTATATATGGGGGAAAAATCTGAGAAGGAGAAAGTGATATATCAGGAATATTTTTTCAGATTTTAATGATTACATTTTGGAGTCTTTAGAGGAGATGGCACTTGCAGGTTTGGTAAAGAGGCTTAAATTCAAATTGTTAAGGTCCTTGAACGCCAAACCTAAGAACTCTTCCTTGTTTAGGATGCATTTTAGTTGTACTGAGAAGGGCAAAATAATCCTGAACTTTGAAAAATTAATTTAAAATGTACTTCATTCAACATGTGTGATTTTACAGAAGTCACTTAGTTTCTCAAAAATCTCAATTTTCTCTTATAAAAAGACATTCTAACAATCTGCATAAAATTAGAAAATGCTCATGGAGCATGTCCGTAAATGTTGAAGGGCTACAGGAATATAAACCATCACATTCCTTAGTTAAGGCCTTTAAAGGTTTACTGTCTAGTGAAGGACACCGAGAATTGTGTCATTTAAAACAGAGTGACAAGTGCTACAAAAGATGTTCACCCAAATTGTACTGAGATATACAGAGGATGAACTCCTAAAAGAGTCCGGAAAAATTAGTAAAGATTATTTCAGATATGGAACTGGCATGATTGGCTGGTGTTTTATGAAGTGCCATCAAGGAGCATGTGAAGGGTGACTATAGTGGAAGACCAGTAAGAAATTCAGACCATAAACAGGGAAGATTTAAGGTACTGTCACTAGATTATGGTAATTGTGGTTATATACTAATTCATTCATTTACTTTTTGCTGCAAATAGCAATTGAGCACTTGCTATGTGACAAGCAGTCTTTTAAATATTACAGATAGACAGGTAGCTACATAGTAGGTAGGTAGATAAAGCAATAAATAATAAAAAATAGGTAGATAAAGCAATAAATAACTGTCCACTTATTGCTTATAACCTGCTTGAGAGATAGAAAACAAAGAGATGCATATGAAACAATATAAGTAGTGATGAGTAAAAGCAAGAGGAAAAAACTAGTAAGCAGATAGAAAATAGGAGAATCACTTATTTTAGATAAGGAGATCAGGGAAGACCTCACTAAGAAGATAGTAAGGAATAAAATATGGAAGTAAGCTACACTGGAGGATGTGCAATTCACCAACAGGGAACAGGTGAAACAAAAGTCCAAAAGCAGAATGAAGCACTTCCCTGGCAGTCCAGTGGTTAAGATTCTGTGCTTCCAATGCAGGGGGTGCGGGTTTGATCCCTGGTCAGTGAGCTAAGAGATCCTACATGCTGTGTGGTGTGGCCAAAAAAAAAAAAAAAAAGAGTAATGAGCAAGACATTTTGAAGGACCAGCAGGAAGACCAAAATATCCTAAGAGAGAAAAAGGAAAAGTGGTAGGAGTTCTAAAAGGTGACTCTGGCTGGTTCATAGAATGATGTTTGCTGCATTAGGTATATGGATTTTAGTCTAGTTGTGAGATTTGGAAAGTTTGAAAAAAGGAGTGACAAGATCCTTGCTCTGCAACAGAGAAGCCACTGCAATAAGATGCCTGTGCGCTACAACTAGAGTGGCCCCTGCTTGCTGCAACTAGAGAAAACCATTGCACAGCAACAAAGACCCAGTACAGTCAAAACTAAAATAAACAAAATTATAAGAAAATCACCGTTCTCAACTGATCGTATTCCTCAAAAGGGTAGATAACTAGTATTCATTTTTGTACTTTTCAAGTATTATAGCACATTTAATATTTCCTTTTCATTCACAATCACTGGCACACAGAATACATGGGAATTAGAATTTGGAGAGTATACTCTGTCTGGTAGAGGGGACCCAAACCAACATGGTAAGACATGGAAAACCTAATTAGATTTTTAAATCAAGATTTAAACTTCAAGACATGAACTGTGAGGTTAGGAGACCATAACTGATGGGAAAGGGCCAGAAGTCCAGGGAGAGAAGATATAGCTTCATTTATAATCTGGCAGGAAAAACTCTTCTGCCCATGAAGAGTTCCAGAGGATGAAGGGCTGCAAAGCCAGGCCATCCAGACTGAGCAACACTGGGAAGGATAAATGTTCCTGGCTGACAGCACACCTTAGGGAAACCAGCTGGGCAAAACGCCATTGCTAGGATTCTAAGTATCTTGGAAGACTAACAAAAAAAGAAAAAAAAAACTTTTTATTTTCAATTTGTAGGCATCATCAAGACGGAGTACAGAAAATTTGGTAGGTCGCCACAGTCTAGATTCTTTTTAAGAAACAAGAGCATGGGAATGCCACCTGTGATGTTATGGTATTCAGAAGAAGGGTACCCAGGAGGACTGTGTTGTCTCCATTGTAGGGCACTCTTCAAAGTTTAGTGAGGCAACAGCCCCTAACTCCTCCTGCATCAAAGTGCCTCATATCTTCTATTAAAATCCTTAATGCTATTATTTACAAATATTTGTGTGTGTGTGTGTGTGTGTGTGTGTGTGTGCATATATATTTTTTTTTTTTTAGAAATCATAAAATGTAGTAATTTGGCAGAGACCCAAGTCAGTGTTCCTTGCTGAATTAACAGTCACATCTTAGTGGGAAGGGGCATTCTCTACTGAGAGATGAATCATTTTGCTTTTTGATCATATGAAAGTTTCTAACTTTCATCCTGCAACTAACTATAGAAGGAAAGAGGATGTTTTTTAATGAAGAAACATAGCGATTGAGGATTTCCTCTTTGCTAACCACTCCTTTATCAGTCAGAGACAGATAGCCTCATAGAGCAATGTAATCAGCCTTTAAAACAGATGATGAGCACAAGCACGGAAATCGAAACTGTAATCAGAAATCTTCCAGCAAACAAAAGCCCAGGACCAGACGGCTTCACAGCGGAATTCTACCAA
The DNA here is from genome assembly GCA_024291935.2 of Okapia johnstoni. NCBI lineage: Eukaryota > Metazoa > Chordata > Mammalia > Artiodactyla > Giraffidae > Okapia > Okapia johnstoni. Next base: position 50,560,168 of record CM044314.1, read on the forward strand.
AAATTTAGAGAAGAGCTAACACCTATCCTACTCAAACTCTTCCAGAGAATTGCAGAAGATGGTAAACTTCCAAACTCATTCTATGAGGCCACCATCACCCTAATTCCAAAACCAGACAAAGATGTCACAAAAAAAGAAAACTACAGGCCAATATCACTGATGAACATAGATGCAAAAATCCTTAATAAAATTCTAGCAAACAGAATCCAACATCATATTAAAAAGATCATACATCATGACCAAGTGGGATTTATCCCAGGAATGCAAGGTTTCTTTAACATCCGCAAATCAATCAATGTAATTCACCACATTAACAAATTGAAAGATAAGAACAATATGATTATCTCAATAGATGCAGAAAAAGCCTTTGACAAAATTCAACATCCATTTATGATAAAAACTCTCCAGAAAGCAGGAATAGAAGGAACATACCTCAACATAATAAAAGCTATATATGACAAACCCACAGCAAACATTATCCTCAATGGTGAAAAACTGAAAGCATTTCTCCCCTAAAGTCAGGAACAAGGCAAGGATGCCCACTTTCACACCACTACTATTCAACATAGTTTTTGGAAGTTTTTGGCCACAGCAATCAGAGCGGAAAAAGAAATAAAAGGAATACAGATAGGAAAAGAAGAAGTAAAGCTCTCACTGTTTGCAGATGACATGATCCTCTACATAGAAAACCCTAAAGATTCTACCAGAAAACTACTAGAGCTAATCAGTGAATATAGCAAAGTTGCAGGATACAAAATTAACACACAGAAATCCCTTGCATTCCTATACACCAATAATGAGAAAACAGAAAGAGAAATTAAGGAAACAATACCATTCACCATTGCAACAAAAAGAATAAAATACTTAGGAATATTTCTACCTAAAGAAACAAAAGACTTATATATAAAAAACTATAAAACACTGATGAAAGAAATCAAAGAGGACACAAACAGATGGAGAAATATACCGTGTTCATGGATTGGAAGAATTAATATAGTGAAAATGAGTATACTACCCAAAGCAATCTATAGATTCAATGCAATTCCTATCAAGCTACCAATGGTATTTTTCACAGAACTAGAACAAATCATTTCACAATTTGTATGGAAGTATAAGAAACCTCGAATAGCCAAAGCAATCTTGAGAAAGAAGAATGGAACTGGAGGAATCAACCTGCCTGACTTCAAGCTCTACTACAAAGCCACAGTCATCAAGACAGTGTGGTACTGGCACAAGGATAGAAATATAGATCAATGGAACAAAATAGAAAGCCCAGAGATAAACCCACGCACCTATGGGCACCTTATCGTCGACAAAGGAGGCAAGAGTATACAATGGAGAAAAGACAATCTCTTTAACAAGTGGTGCTGGGAAAACTGGTCAACCACTTGTAAAAGAATGAAACTAGAACACTTTCTAACACCATACACAAAAATAAACTCAAAATGGATTAAAGATCTAAATTTAAGACCAGAAACTATAAAACTCCTAGAGGAAAACATAGGCAAAACACTCTCCGACATAAATCACAGCAGGATCCTCCATGACCCACCCCACAGAATATTGGAAATAAAAGCAAAAATAAACAAATGGGACCTAATTAAAATTAAAAGCTTTTGCACAACAAAGGAAACTAGGAGCAAGGTGAAAAGACAGCCTTCAGAATGGGAGAAAATAATAGCAAACGAAGCAACAGACAAACAATTAATCTCAAAAATATACAAGCAACTCCTGCAGCTGAATTCCAGAAAAATAAACGACCCAATCAAAAAGTGGGCCAAAGAACTAAACAGACATTTCTCCAAAGAAGACATACAGATGGCTAACAAACACATGAAAAGATGCTCAACATCACTCATTATTAGAGAAATGCAAATCAAAACCACAATGAGGTACCATTACACACCAGTCAGAATGGCTGCTATCCAAAAGTCTACAAGTAATAAATGCTGGAGAGGGTGTGGAGAAAAGGGAACCCTCTTACACTGTTGGTGGGAATGCAAACTAGTACAGCCACTATGGAGAACAGTGTGGAGATTCCTTAAAAAACTGGGAATAGAACTGCCATATGACCCAGCAATCCCACTGCTAGACATACACACCGAGGAAACCAGAATTGAAAGAGACGCGTGTACCCCAATGTTCATCGCAGCACTGTTTACAATAGCCAGGACATGGAAGCAACCTAGATGTCCATCGGCAGACGAATGGATAAGGAAGCTGTGGTACATATACACAATGGAATATTACTCAGCCATTAAAAAAAATACATTTGAATCGGTTCTATTGAGATGGATGAAACTGGAGCCCATTATACAGAGTGAAGTAAGCCAGAAAGAAAAGCACCAATACAGTATACTAATGCATGTATATGGAATTTGAAAGATGGTAATGGTAACCCTATATGAGAGACAGAATAAGAGACACAGATGCATTGAACAGTCCTGTGGACTCTGAGGGAGAAGGTGAGGGTGGGACGTTCTGGGACAATAACATTGAAACATGTATATTGTCATATGTGAAGCGGAACACCATTCCATGTTCTATGCATGGGACGGATGCTCAGGGATGGAGTGTTGGGATGGTGCAGAGGGATGGGAGGGGGAGGGAGGTGGGAGGAGGGTTCGGGAGGGGGAGCACATGTGAACCCATGGTTGATTCGTGTCAGTGTATGGCAAAAACTACTACAATGTTGTAAAGTGATTAGCCCCCAACTAAAATAAATAAATAAATAAAAATAAATAAATAAAATAAAACAGATGATGAGGAAATTCACTAAAGGAGAGCTAAAAGATCTGGATGAGTGATTGCCCTGCCTCTAGAGTCCTACAGGGAAGTCCCTTATGCGTCTATAGCTTATTTATTATTTGAACAGCTACATAGGCGATTATTCCACATGAAACCTTTCAACAGGCAAAAGGAATAGCCCAATAAACACCAAGAGGACATTTTCTTCCTAAAAAGAAACAAGAGACTACACAGAAAGCCTCCTGGGATGTACCTGTAGGTTATCCTGTGAGGCTGAGGCCAAGGTCAACAATAAGTTAACCATGCTCAAATTCTACACCTCAAAACCTCAAGTAATTGTTTTGTGGACAAAATGATTGATTAGGGGACACTTCGACTCAGTGCTCTAGAATGGTGTGTTGTTTTACAGTACTGCTTTTTGTAAATGAAATAATTTGGCTAGAAAATATTGGTTCTGCACTGATACAGGAAATGTACACCCACACAGGTGAACAAGCCTGTTATCAGAGAAGTTGCTTCAGTCCTTTATAAACAGTTCAATGCCTGATCAGTGATCTGGAAATGCTCTAACTGTTCCCTTACTAATATAACAAACATACTGCACCTTCTTTACTTATTCTTTTATGCTTTTTTTGTTGCTGCTTATGATTTTTCTTTTTGAAGGGAGATGATCTACCATTAGCATAAAAAAGTCTGCAACTCTTTAAAGCACAGTTGTGCAAACTAACCTATACTGAGTGTATGAATATTATCAGGTAAAACTTGTTATGTTTTTCATGACTACTAGAAAACACTGGCCTCTCTGTGATCAGGGGCCTCATGGGTCCAAGACTGTTATTTTTATTAATTTATACTTCCTGCCTACATTTGGAGAAATATTCACATGGCCAGCATTGGAAAAATACTGCAATCTGGTAAAACCCATTATCAGAATAACATTCTTACAACAATAAGAGTCAGCATTTTTGTTTTTTAGTTTTGCTCTTATTTCTAATAATATGCAAACAAAAATTCCTGATAAATGTATTTCATATTTTATAATATGTGGCTTCTTACCTTGGCTTGTAAGAATTTTTAAATATTATATTAATTTATTAACTTTGCCACTAATTGTAACAATTCTTTTCTTACTATAATAAAATTATATATTTTATTTTCTCTCATTTTTACTTCCTCTGCTTTTTTCCCCATAAGCAGTTCTTTTCTCTCCATAAATCAATTAAATATTGCACATGTCTTCTTCTAGATGTCTTAATTTGCATTTAGCCCTTTATTGTAATTTATTTTAGTGTGTGTTATAAACTGAGGCTTTATCATCATATTTTCTCCATAGAAAACCTATTTATCTATAAAATGTATAGACTTTCTTATAATTCATCTCTTCCCTATTAGGCTGTAATGCTTTTTTATAGGAATTGTTTATATATTCTATAATCTTTTTTATGCATTGATATTCAGGTCTGCTCTCAAAGTATATTTTAAAATTATTGGATTTTATAATTTTATATTAATTTATTCAGCAAAAGCTTACATTAGTACGTGTTAAGATTTTTTTTAAGAAATTTGAAAATTAATAACATGTTTCTATTACTAACATGTTTCTATAAATTCTGTCAATTAGGTACCATTATCCTTATTTAACAAATGAGGAAACTTGGGCACAGGGAAATTAAATAAGTGCTCAGGGTCCTATTACAGGCCAGAAGCTGACTGAAAATTTATAGTCTTAATCAGTTCACTCTGCTTCTATTATAGATGTCATACTCATATCAGAATGATAGAAGACAGGTAAAGAAGAATATATGGGGTCACATGACTGAGCAACTGACCATATATATGCATATATGAAGCTGCTGCTGTTAAGTTGCTTCAGTCGTGTCCGACTCTGTCCGACCCTATAGACAGCAGCCCACCAGGCTCCCCTGTCCCTGGGGTTCTCCAGGCAAGAACACTGGAGTAGGTTGCCATTTCCTTCTTCAATGCATGAAAGTGAAAAGTGGAAGTGAAGCCACTCAGTCGTGTCCGACTCTTCGCGACTCCATGGACTGTAGCCTACCAGGCTCCTCTGTCCATGGGATTTTCCAGGCGAGAGTACTGGAGTGGGTTGCCATTGCCTTCTCTGATATATGAAGCTAGTGATAGCTAAAAAAGCAACAACAAATAACAGCCTGATCACACTTGAATCTCTCTAAATAGAATCTCCATAGCAGCTGTGGTGCTAAGCTTAGCCTCAACCTGACTCTTCCTCTCCATCCTGCAAAGGGAAGAATCTGTTGGTTTCAGAGTTAAAGAAGGAATCAAGCAATATACTTCAGGGGTCCTTTTGTTAGGGAACCATCGGCCAAAAATCTCCATAAGACTACCTTCTAAGTGTTATTTAATAGTTTACGTATTTCTTCTTCGAAAACACATCCCTCCCTCCCTCTCTCTCTCACTCCCATATGAGGTTTTGGTTCATCATAAATTTATTTCCCAGAGAGTTATGAATTACTTATATTTTCAAAAACTTAACTGCATACTTTTGTGAAAAGGACCCTGGCTGTCTTTGCACAACATTAACCAAAACCCAAAGTTATGATCACTTTTCATAAAAATGAAAATGCAGGACCTTTTGCTCTGAAATTATTAAGAATTTGAAGATGGTGGCAGTGGAGCATTAAACCGAGCCCTGGGCCCCTCCACATGTGGATTCTGTGAGATAGCCCAGGTCTTGTCCACCCTTATTGTGTGTGTGCTCAGTCATGTCTAATTCTTTGCAACCCCTTGGACTGTAGCCCGCCAGGCTCCTCTATCTATGGGATTCTCCAGTCAAGAATACTGAAGCAGATTGCCATTTCCTACTCCGGGGATCTTCCCTACCCGGGGATCTTCCCTACCCAGGGATCAAATCTGCATCTCTCATGTCTCCTGCTTTGGCAAGTGGATTCTTTACTAGTGGACCATCTGGGAAGCCCTTGATAGCTCAGGTCACGTATCCATGAAGCCATGCGGTAGACAAGTGTCAAATTAAACAAACAATTAACTTTTAGATTCATCAATTTACCTTAAAATATATCTGCACAAAAATAAACTGAACTGGTTCTGTTAAAATGGCAAGTGTAACTTTTAGAATCAGATAGACTTGAAAATTATAACTTTCAGAATATGATATTTATATATAATTAATGAGTTACAGTTTAACCACCTATGTTTAGCTTTATTCAACTCTATCGTTCTTGTGTTACATAATGCTTAATTCTAGAGTCACTGTTTACTTAGAGACTAATTAATAATGATAAAACCATTATCAGGGCTTTTCTGGTGGTCCAGTCGTTAAAAATTGACCTTGCAATATAGTGGACACCGGTTCCATCTCTCCTCTGGGAAGATCCCACATGCCTCGGGGCAACTAAGCCTGTGAGCAACAACTACTGAGCCTGCATGCTGCAACTACTGAAGCCTGGCATGCCTAGAGCCCATGTTCCACAACAAGAGAAGCCACTGCAGTGATAAGCCTGCACACCACAACTAGAGAGTAGCCCCTACTCACTGCAACTAGAGAAAGCCCATGCAGCAACAAAGACTCAGGACAGCCAAAAATTAATAAACAGTTCTAAAAAAAAATCATGAAATTCAGGTATAAAGAATGCTCCATAAAAACAAACTATTCTAGTTCTGTGAAAAATGCCACTGGTATTTTTGATATGGGTTGCACTGAATCTGCAGATTACTTTGAGTAGCTCAGTTCAGTTCAGTCACTCAGTTGTGTCCGACTCTTTGTGACCCCATGGACCATAGCATGCCAGGCCTCCCTGTCCATCACCAGCTCCCAGAGTTTACTCAAACTCATGTCCATTGAGTGGGTGATGTCATCCAATTATCTCATCCTCTGTCATCCCCTTTTCCTCCTGCCCTCAATCTTTCCCAGCATCAGGGTCTTTTCAAATGAGTCAGCTCTTTGCATGAGGTGGCCAAAGTATTGGAGTTTCAGCTTCAGCATCCTTCCAATGAATATTCAGGAGTGATCTCCTTTAGGATGGATTGGCTGGATCTTCTTGCAGTCCAAGGGACTCTCAAGAGTCTTCTCCAACACCACAGTTCTAAAGCATCAATTCTTTGGCACTCAGCTTTCTTTATATTCCAACTCTCACATCTATACATGACTACTGGAAAAACTATAGCCTTGATTAGACAGACCTTTGTTAGCAAAGTTGGCAAAACACTACTTTGAGTAATATGGTCATTTCAACAATATTAAGTCTTCCAATCTAAGAACATGGTATATCTTTGCATCCGTTTGTGTCTTCTTCAGTTTCTTTCATCAGTGTCTTATGGTTTTCTGAATAGAGGTTTTTATCTCCCCAGGCATGCTTATTGCTAGTTATTTTATTCTTTTTTGATGTAGTTATAAATGGGACTGTTTCCTTAATTTCTCCTCCTGCTAGTTTTGTTATTAGTGTAGAGAAATATAATAGATTTCTGTATATTAATTTTGTATCCTGCAAATTTACCAAATTCATTGATGAGCTCTGGTAGTTTCCTGGTGTTATCTTTAGGATTTTCTATGTGTAGTATCATGTCATCTGCAAACAGTGACGGTTATACTTTTCCAGTTTGGATTCCTTTTATTACTTTTTCTGACTGTTGTGACTAGGACTTCCAATACTATGTTGAAGAAAAGTGGCAACTATGGGCATCCTTGTCTTGTTCTGATCTTAGAGCAAATGCTTTCAGCTTTTTCATCATGAGTTTAGCTGTGGGTTTGTCATCTATGGCCTTTATTATGTTAAGTTGTGTTCCCTCTATGCCCAAATTCTGGGGTGTTTTTATCAAAAATGGGTGTTCAATTTTGTTAAAAGCTTATCCTCCATTTATTGAGATGATAATATGGTTTTTATTCTTCAACTAATAATTTTAAACTTTGCATCAGAATGCAAAAGACTTCAAATAGCCAAAACAATTTTGAGAATGAATCATAAACTCGAGAAATGATACACCCTGACTTCAGACTATACTCCAAAATTATAGTAATCAAAACAGAATTTTACAGGCACAAAAACAGGCACATAGATCAATGGAATGGAATAGAGAGCCCAGAAATCAGCTCACACTTATGGTCAATTAATTTACAACAAAGGAGGCAAGAATATACAATGGAGAGTAGATCGTCTCCCCATTATCTAATATCATATTAAAAAAAAACTCAAAATGGATTAAAGACCTAAATTTAAGATCAGATACTTTAAAACACCTAGAGGAAAACAGGCAGTACACTCTTTGACATAAATTAGAGCAGTATTTTTTGGATCTCTCTGCTAAAGCAAAGGAAATAAAAACAAAAGTAAACATATAGGATCTAATCAAACTTAAAAGTTTTGCACAGCAAAGCAAACCACTGACCAAATGAAAATTAAACCTACTAAATAGGAGGAAAAAAATTTCAAATTATATAACTGTAAGTGGTTAATATAAAATATGTATAAACAGCCCATACAACTCAGCATCATCATCGGAAAAAAAAAAACAATTAAAAAATGGGCAGAAGAACTGAACAGACATTTCTCCAAAGAGGAAATGCAGATGGCCAATAGGCACCTGGAAAAATGTTCAACACTGCTAATCATCACAGAAATGCAAATCAAAACCACAATGAGATCACCTTAAACCTGTCAGAATGTCTATCATCACAAAGACCACAAATAACAAATGTTGGCAAGGATGTGGAGAAAAGGGAGCCTCTGTTCCCTGCTGCTGGGAATATAAACTGATACAGCCACTGTAGAAAAGAGAATGGAGGCTTCTCAAAAAAGCTAAAATAGAACTACCATATGAGCTAGAAATTCCACTCCTGGGTGTATATATATGTTAAAACAACAAAACAACAACACCACAACACACAAACATGAAATTTGAAAAGATATATGCACTGCAATGTTCATAGTTAGCATTATTCACAATTGCCAAGATACGAGAGCAAACTGTCCATCAACAGATGAATGGATAAAGACACTGTGGTATTTATGTACAATGGAACACTCCTAAGTCATAAAAAAGAAAGAAATTTTAACATTTGAAGCAACATGGATAGACTTGGAGACATTAGGCTGAGTGAAGTAAGTTAGACACAGAAAGACAAATACTACATGGTATCACTTACATGTGGAATCAAAAAGTACAACAAAATAGTGAATATAAAAAATCAGATGCCAACTCATAGAGCTAGAGATCAAACCAGTGGTTACCAGTGGGGGGGAGCACTGATAGGAGGGATACCATAGAAATAGATTAAGAAGCACAAACTATTATATATAATATAAGCTATAAGGATACATTATATAACATAAAAATATAGCCAATATTTATAACAATTATAAATGGAGTATGACCTTTCAAAATTGTGAATCAGTATATTATATACCTGTAACATATAATATTGTACATGAACTATACTTCAATTAAAGAAAAGAAACTATTTCGATAAGGAGACAGCACTTTATTTCTTGTTAGTCTATCACTGCAAAAGGCAGAGTTCTGTAATACATAGTTTTTATTTCTAGGAGAAGTAAAGAATTCCTAATTCAAGTCTCAATACAGACTTAGGAACACTGATGCCCTGAGATACTTCACCAAAGCATTTTATCTGCAGCAGCAAATATGCAAATGTAGAAACATATTTGAAGTTAGTAATCAGATGTAAACTTTAATAGTACAAGCTAAGAACTAAAGCCTTATCCTGATTGGTAGTTCTTATCTGTAAGATGGGGAAGAAGGGTTGATACCATGTAACTCTAGGCTTTCAGTGGATGTAAATTACATGTCAAGTAACAGTGCCCCAGTCCTCTGATAAGGAGAGAGAGACTGCTTAGATAAGAAAGAGAGTAGGCAGATAAGGGAGAGCAAATAAGAGAAAAGAACACAAGAGACTTAAACCACCAGGCTGAGGTTTTCTGTTTAAATACCATGCCATTTAATTTCTGAGAAAAGCAAACTCTTGGAATAAAGAGTCCAGGCAAAAGACACAAGTGAGTAGCCTGAGATCTGGATTTTAATTCAAGGGCTTCTATTAGGTACCAATGTGTCCTTGTGTTAGTTTTCTATTTACCTCTGCTTCAGTTTCTTCTTATGTAAAGTGAGGGATTTAGAGTAGAACACTTTCCCAGACTGATAGTTCAAAATGTATGTATCTAGTTTGCTTAAAAATTAGATAATTTTGTAGCAAAGGTTCCTGACTTTTCTTAGCTGTCTCTGGAAAACCCATTGACATCTATTTTGTCTAATGTTCAATGATCACCTGTTTGATCCAGATACTTGGTGCTAAGTTCTAGATATACAGTGGTAATTAAAACACAGGCCTTGTGGTAGTACATCTATGTAAGATTAGTGAAACATGTATTTTCACACTGAAATAAGAGGGAAAAGATTATATTTTTTCCCACTAACTACTAATATTCTCTTTCATTTTTTTAAACTTTTTTTTTGTTTTAGGGTATAGTTGATTAACAATGTTGTGATAGTTACAGGTAAACAGCGAGGGGACTCAGTCATACATATACATGCATCCATTCTCCCCTAAAATCCCCACCCATCCAGATTGCCACATAACATCGAGCAGAGTTCGAACTGATATTCTTGACAAAAAGGTACAGATCATCAATGTTATAATTCTATATAAGGTATTGATGAAGGGCAGGACCCCTGTGGGACTCCTGGGCATGGAGGCCTTATTGTCTCCTATTTCTCGTAGGCAAGGCTCCATCCTCCATGACCTTCTCTGAGTTTCAAAGGGCTGAACAGTTCCAAATCAAGGGAGAAGGAGCCAGGAAACTACCAGGCAGGATTAAAGGACTAGAGAGACTAGACCACCTAAGACCCTGAACACAACCTAATCTTGTCAGCAATCCCACCCTTTTGAAACTCTGTAGAAGAAAAATGCAAGACTATTACTTGTTCAATAGCTCAGTTGCATCCGAATCTTTGTGAGCCCATGGACTGAAGCAAACCAGGCTTCCCTGTCCTTTATAATCTCGCAGAGTTTGTTCAAACGCATGTCCATTGATTCAGTGATGCCATTCAGCCATCTCAGCTTCTGTTGTCCCCTTCTCCTGCCGTCAGTCTTTCCCAGAATCAGGCTCTTTTCCAATGAGTCGGCTCTGCGCATCAGGTGGCCAAAGTATTGGAACTTCAGTTTCAGCATCAGTCCTTCCAATGAATATTCAGGGTTGATTTCCTTTAGGATTGACTGAATCTTTATCACACTTCCCTGCCTTACTATATAACCTCTTGCTATTCACCAGGGAGGAAGGTACAGGTCTTGAGGCACTAGCCTACTGTGTTGCCTCCTTTGCCTGGCAAAGTAATAAAGCCTCTCTTTCTTTCCCCTCCATAAGTCTGTCTCTGTATTCTTGTTCAGCACTGGTGCACAGAGAGCCAAGATTTTGGTATCAGTATCCTATCTATAAGGTTTTTTTGTTTCTCTTTTTAAAGTATGTGGAGCTTGAAATTAAGATCTAGGATCTGATACTTGCTCCTTAAGGTCAAAGGATGGATCCACATTCTTTCACATTGGAACCTGACTAAGTGAAAGCACTATGCTCTTTCAGAAATAATGATGCAGTCTTCTACATGAAACTGAAGAGAATGATAAATTTAGAGAAGTAAAACGCACTCTATAACTAGACAGTCAATTAAGCTGGCAAAGTAGGAAACCTAAAATGATTTGAAATTGAGTCCTTGAATTTCATAGCAAGAAGCCCCTTCAGAGTTACTCTAATTTTAACCCCCTCATTTTATGGATGAGATAACTAATATTCAGAGAGGTCATGTGTCCTGGGCAAAGTCACCCAGCTGGTAAATGTGAGAACCAGGATTCTATAATATGTGTCCTCTCTACATATGTAGTTTTTAAATGGGTAACTCAGCATTATGATGAAATATATATTAATGTAAGCTTGGCATCTGATGTGCTAGAAGGCATCACACAGTCTGTGTACAGGAAGTTAGATAAAAATGCTGCCCTGATTAATTAAAGTCTTCTCTGAAACATCTAAGAAGAAAGAACATTTTTTCTTTCACATATCAAGATTAGTCCTCTAACAGTATAGAGACCACATGTAAAGCTAGAGGGATGAATTCTGGAGTTCCTGTTCTATTAACTAATGGGGCTGCTGCTCCTGCTGCTAAGTCGCTTCAGTCGTGTCCGACTCTGTGCGACCCCATAGACGGCAGCCCACCAGGCTCCGCCGTCCCTGGGATTCTCCAGACAAGAACACTGGAGTGGGCTGCCATTTCCTTCTCCAATGCATGAAAGTGAAAAGTGAAAGTGAAGGCGCTCAGTTGTGTCTGACTCTTTGCGACGCCATGGATTGTAGCCTGCCAGGCTTCTCTGTCCATGGGATTTTCCAGGCAAGAATACTGGAGCGGGCTGCCATTTCCTTCTCCAACTAATAGGGCAGTGATATCCTATTAAGGTTATTTGATTTCTTGAAAGGTCCAGAAGTTTATTTCTTAAATTTATATACCACCTCTATGAAACTTTAAGCTTCTAGACAGCTAGAAAAAATAAATCTAACTGACACAAATTTATGTTTACCAATCAAATGAGGATATCAAGTATTTTAATTCTAAATTGTTCTCTGGAAAGGTCTAGAATGCAATGCTACATGCAATGCTGACATGGTCTCTGAAAAACAGGGGGATAATAAATCTATCACAATTTAAGATGTTTTTATTATACTTCTAAATAAAAATCTAACAAAATAAAAGGAAAAAAATCAGGGAAAACTTTAATTTATGCTAACTATTTGTTTGTTTTTTTTTAGATGACCTACCCTGGGTTGAGGGCTTCCCTGGTGTTTCAGGCAGTAAAGAATTTGCCTGCAATGTGGGAGACCTGGGTTTGATCCCTGGGTTGAGAAGAACTCCTGGAGAAGGGCAAGCAACCCACTCCAGTATTATTGCCTAGAGAATCCCATGGACAAAGAGGAGCCTGGAGGGCTACAGTCCATGGGGTCACAGAATCAGACACAACTGAGCAACTTTCACTTCACACTTCACTTTACTCTGGGTTGAACCAAAGGACCATAGAAGTTAAAACTGTATTCTATACCATTGGTCATAAATGTTAACTTTAAGTAACAACTTCAACCCACTTTTCTTTCTTAATTATAAATAAGGTCATGGAAACCACTTCAAATAATCCTCACAACTTTGCAGATATTGCTGATGACCAAAGCTGTCACCAGGATAAGAGAACATAGAGAAGAGAGATCATTTTCCTACTGGCTTTCTTTATAAGGGGCTTCCCTGGAAGCTCAATCAGTAAAGAATCTGCCAGCAGCACAGAAGACCCAGATTCGATCCCTGGGTCGGGATCCCCTGGAGAAAATAAATGGCAACCCACTTCAGCATTCTTGCCTGTAAAATCCTATGGACAAAGGAGCCTAGCGGGCTATAGTCTATGGGGTCGCAAGAGTCGGATATGACTTAGCAACTAAACCACATAAGGGCAGAACTGTATAGGTATTTGAGAGGAATGTGTGTTTGCTGTGGCTCCAGTGATTGCTTCTAAGCTCTGAATAGGGCCTAAATGACAAGAATAGTTTGTTCTAGAACTGTAATTTTGGGTTTGGGGAGTCAGATTTTCAGTATCCTATGCTATAGGCCCTGTTGCCATGTCTATAAAGCATAAAATATGAGAGCTGAAATATATTTATAAGTTCATATTGTCCTGTCTCTTTATTTTATAGTTGAGGAAACTGAGGCCCAGTAATATAATATGTCACACTCCTGGACACATAGCTCATTTCTAGCTCTATCCAAATTAAGTCTAGATTAAACTCAGGTGCATTGGCAGGCTGAACCACAGTCCCCTAAGAATATCCATGTCCTATTCCCCAGAACCTGGGAATATTTTACTTATGTAGTAAAATGAACATAGTAGAAGTGATTACGTTAAAGATCTTGAAATGGAGAGCTTTCCTGGATTTTCAAGGCAAATCGGATAAAATCACAAGAGTTCTCATGAGAGGAAAGTAGGGGGATCAGAATTAGTAGTAGGAGACGTAGAGACAAAAGTGAGATTGGAGTGACACAAGGCAGGGGCTCTGGGTCAGAGTGCAGGCAAGTTCTACCAGGTGAAGGCAAGGAAATAGATTCTCCCCAAAAACCTCCAGAGGGAACACACCCCTGACGACACCTTGATTTTCAACATCTGATCTTCAGATCTGTGCTACAAACACATCTGCACTATTTTAAGCCACTAATTTCTGATAACAAAATTTATCCAGGGGCTCTCTCTACAGCATCCCATGTCCATGCTGTATGTTTTTAAATGTCTTACCGTCTGTATTCTCAGACATCTGCTGCTGCTAAGTTGCTTCAGTCGTGTCCGACTCTGTGCGACCCCATAGACGGCAGCCCATCAGGCTCCACTGTCCTGGGACTCTCCAGGCGAGAACACTGGAGTGGGTTGCCAGTTCCTTCTCCAGTGCATGAAAGGGAAAAGTGAAAGTGAAGTCGCTCAGTCGTGTCAAACTCTTAGCAATCCCATGGACTGCAGCCTACCAGGCTCCTCTGTCCATGGGATTTTCCAGGCAAGAGTACTGGAGTGGGTTGCCATTGCCTTCTCCCCCAGACATCTAGTTATCCTTAAAGATAGGCAAAGTATGTTATTCATCTCTATATATCTTGCTCCTTCAGAGTTGAATAAATAGATGTTGAATAAATTATCAAATACTCCTAATGCTGACATTTACTAAAATACACCTAAACTCCACTCATGAGATGGATCTGCCAACCACTCAACAAACCTTTTGTTGAGAGCTTTCTATGTATAAGGTGCTGTGAATTTTATATATATATATATATATATATATATATATATATATATATATATATATATATATGAAAACTTGGGCAGCCCCATCTTTTTGTGAAAATTTTAATCACTGAAATTTTGTTAAAAGATGACAATCTTGACTCAAGACAATCCAAATTGAATAACTTTGAACTAGACCATGATTTTAAATTCAAAGGGGATCTGATGCAATGCAAGTGGGACTGATTCTCAAAGAAAATCCATTTCATACCTAGGCTGCCCAGATAATACGAACCCTTTTTCCTTTGTATACAGTTTTAAGAATGTTTCAGCCACACTTAATACAACTATTCCAAATAAAACTGAAAATGTTTTCCCTCTCAGAAGGAAATGATCCAAATCATGTCCATTTATCCATCCAGGCCTATATTCATTATCTCTGGGAGATGTGGTTAGGCCTGAATGTGACTCTTCATGACCCTGAACCTGGACTACAGTGAAAAATTTAACCGTCCCTGTAAGCATAAAATAACAACCCAGTCCCAGTATTCTTGCGTGGAGAATCCCATGGACAGAGGAGCCTCGGAGGCTGCAGTCTACGGGGTTACGAAGAGTTGCACATGACTGAATGACTAAGCACACACACATAATACAAAGGTGAAGCAAAAAGGGGAAATTCACGGTTAAATTCCTACCACTGGGTAAAGGGAAGAAGGTTAAAAAACAAACAAAAAAGCACACTACTGGGGAAGGATGCTAGTCATGGCATAGATTTCCCATCCAGTTTGACTATATAGGGTTCCTCTGATTGAGAAAAATTGTCATCCTTGAGACAAGTATAGGGGAGAAATTTTTTTCTGGGGTCTGCCCTGCTATACTAACCTACATATTTTGGCAATTGGTGGCCTAAGCATTGTCATTCAATTTTAAAATCACAGGTCCCTGCTTGTTACTCATTTAAAAAGTAAGCTAATTTGTTTGATTTCAGGGGATTATATGCTAGAAATTTTGTTGATCTGTGGTCTTTAGATTTGATGAAGACCTGTTTAATATCCTAACATCCCAAAGTTGTACCTACACTTTAGTTGAATCCAATCACACTTGCTTATGTACAAAGGGAATTTTCTGGTTCAAATAATTGGTCCCATCTGGTCCAAGCATCTCCTACAACCACAAGGAGAAGTAGTACTGCAGAGTGGTAAAGAGCAGAGACTCTAGAGCTAAACTAACTGGGCTTAGGTTCCAGCTCCCCCATTTACCAGCATTATAACCTTAAGCAATTTGCTCAAGCCCTTGTGACTCTGAGGAATGAGTACAATAATAGCATCTATGTCTTAGGTTGTTTGTGAGGATTGTATATAATAATAAATCTCTGAAAAGTACCTGGTCATGTATGCAAGTGCCACATACAATATATAATGTAAAAAAAATCCTACTTTAAGAGCTTTGGCACATAATTTGTAAGCAAAAAACAATATTTTAAAACATACCTAAACTCTAGGCAGGGCTTCTCTGGTGGCTCAGAGGTTAAAGCGTCTGCCTGCAATGTGGGACACCTGGGTTCGATCCCTGGGTCGGGAAGATCCCCTGGAGAAGGAAATGGCAACCCACTCCAGTATTCTTGCCTAGAGAATCCCATGGATGGAGGAGCCTGGTAGGCTACAGTCCACGGGGTCACAAAGAGTCGGACACGACTAAGCGACTTCACTTTCAAACTCTAGGCAAAACTATCACAATGTATTCCAGGTAAAAATAAATCAGTAAGTGGGTATATGAAGCAAGTTTGGGTATAAGCCTCCTATACACCAAAAGTTATCTGCCAAAACCTTTGTTAAAGTAATAGTTACTGCTCCTGAAATCTAACTAGATGATATAAATGAAAGTTCCTAGGACAGTACCCTGTATATGCTGAATGCTTGATGAATAAAAATACAATTGAAATAATATTCCTAAAGCAATCTTACCCAGAGTAACACAAACACAGGGGGATGTCGGCTTACAGGCCTTTTAGCCTCGGGGGGCACTTAAAAAATGCACTGAAACCTGTAGGGAGGTATTCCATCTAGATAATCTCTACTCCAGAATTTGCTTAATTGACTATGTGAAGAGATAGTCTTACATTTTTTGACTTTACCAAGTATCGCCAAAATTAGCAAAATGTTGCGATGATGATTTTTAAAAATTGCATTGTATCTAACATATATTTCTAAAGCATTCACAATAAGTAAGTGCTATTTATTAAAACTTGGATATGATCCTTGATCATAGAAGCTTTGTAGTTTATTCATAAGATCTTAGGCAACTGAATCAGATAATTTAAATAAAACATTATAACATTATGTATTATTAATAGGCTATTAGTAACCTATTTTATTAACAAGCTTTTACTATTAAGAATAATAAAAACATGATATATTGTCTAGTTACAATTGTGCTTCTTACTATAGTCCTTTAGAAAATGTATGCGTGGATGTATGTGGTTGGTTAGTTTTTTTCCAAAGTTAAAACAAATACTGACAAAGTTATGTCCGACACTTTGCGATCTCATGGACTGTATAGTCCATGGAATTCTCCAGGCCAGAATACTGGAGTGGTTAGCCTTTCCTTTCTCCAGGGGATCTTCCCAACCCAGGGATCGAATCCAGGTCTCCCGCACTGCAGACAGATTCTTTACCAGCTGAGCCACAAGGGAAACCCAAGAATACTGGAGTGGGTAGCCTATCCCTTTTCCACCAGATCTTCCCAATCCAGGAACTGAACTGGGGTCTCCTGCATTGCAGGTGGATTCTTTACCAACGGAGCAAGACAGCCTTCCAAAAGTGACACTCAGTTTAGTTAAGGGGAACATTTTATAGGGTTGTTGGAAGTGGTCAGTTTGAAATCTTAATTTATGCCTGTTTTCTGAAGAGAGAGGAGGAAACAGGGTTCCCATATTGGCAAATGATTGGAATGTAATTATATGTAGCTATCTCAGTGCTTTTTTTTTTTTTCTTATAAGTATCTTTCCATTTCTGAAACTTTCCCTCTTCTATGTGTTTGGATAGCAAGCACAAGTCTATCCCCATCTTTACCAACCTCCTACCCCCTTCTTAGCACACCACAAAATTTTGACATGTCAGTCACACTGGTTTAAATTAAACCTGTTCTCTGGAATGAACAGGGCATGTGTTCCACATGGGAACAACATCATTTTGCAGTGATTCATACAGATTCTGGGGGTCTCTCCATAAGACTGAAGTTTCTGAACTAAGCGAGAATGGAACTTGCAGAAGCCATCATTCTCCCCAAGGGTAGAGTTCTCACAAGAGAACTGAAGTCAACAGGAAGGAAGGCAGGGTTGAGATGGACAGGTAGATAAACAGATAGATTAGAATAGGGAAGCAGTGAGAAAGAAAGAAAGAAAAGAAGGAAGGGAAAGAGGGAGACAGAAATGAATTTGTGGCATAACTTGACCCTTTAAAGCACATCACATCAGAGAGCTAGCATAATAAAGATAACAGATAGCCAAGCAGACAACTAGAATATTCAGTCATAGGAGCTAATTTTTCATATTTTGGTTGGAACTCTATCACCTAGCATTAAAGAATTCTAATACACTTTTTCACTGAAAGCTAAAGATTAGCTAATTTCTGTCTGGGAGTTACATCTCTCATAGAATAGAAGGCTGAGATTCAGTTTCTCAGTTACATTAGATGCTACACTCTTACTGTCCATAACTATTCATACAGCTTTAATAGATTTCATCTCCTGAGACATGAATAAAGTGACTCTCATTCTAATTCTACTCACATATTGTCACTGTGGTGATGAGAGGGGGTCAGGAATATACTATATTTCTTAATATTAGGTTTTATTGTTCCTTTAATCTCCATAAAATATAAGATATTCAAAATAATATGATTTGATCTGCTGCAGTAACCACAGACCTTGCTTTAAATCAAAATATGTGATTTATGTCTATATATTTATCTATATTGGGGTGCTTGGAGGTAAGGTATGGGAAACAGTTATTGATTGCTTTCACATTCACAATACAGAGATTACCAGATAACACATTTCTCAAAGGGAGTGCCTCTCAAATGTCAATGTGCACACAAATCACTTGTAAATTATTTAAACTGTGAATTCTTATTTACTAGATCTGTGTGTGTGTGTGTGTGTGCACGCACACACGTGTACTCAGTTGTGTCCAACTTTGTGACTCCATGGACTGTAGCCCACAAGGTTCCTGTGCCCATGGAATTCCCCAGGCAAGAATATTGGAATGGGTCACCATTTCCTCCTCCAGGGGATCTTCCTGACCCAGGGATCAAACCTGTGTCTCTTGCAACTCCTGCACTGGCAGGCGGATTCTTTACCACTCTACCATCTGGGAAGCATAAGAGTCTCTATATCTACCAGGTTTCCCAGTGCTGGCATTACTGCTGGTCATGGGTCCACATTTTGAATAGCAAAGTTCCAGGGTTTCCCTGGTAGCTCAGTTGGTAAAGAATCCTCCTGCAGTGCAGGATTTGATTCCTGGGTTGGGAAGATCCCTTGGAGAAGGGAAAGGCTATCCACTCCAGTATTCTGGCCTGGAGAACTTCATGGACTGTATAGTCTACAGGGTCGCAAAGAGTAGGACATGACTGAGCGACTTTCACTTTCGTAGGAAACTTCATCTAGCCAACGTGTGTGCCAGAGATAGTCTCTGGTCGGGCTCTGTAAAGCTTTAGATCTAAGAGTGATGGATCTGATGGCATCAGTAAATTGAAATATTCATACATTTTTATTAATGCTAAATGTAAAAAATAATAGTACAATTATATATCATAATTACATATTATAATTATTGTTGCATGCTATAGAAGTGAAAAAAAACATGTTGTAAAATTCATTTTGTGTTGCTTCTCTGATAGAAACCATAAAACTAGTCAATGATTTTGATGAGAAAGTAAGTCAGACAACTGAAAATCATACCCATTAATACCAGGAGAACATAGGGATGGTCAGGTTCAGTGACCTGTGATTGTCACGCTAGGAGAGATTATTTTAGGTAAGAGTTCATAGTAGCTATTCAAATTTACATCCTCTAATGGACACTTGGAAGTGCTGAGCAGTTTCTATATTTAAGTGGTGAGGATGCCTACATTAATGAAAATTAACAATCCACAACTGCCAATCAGCATTGTTTGATATTAAGATGTGCACTTTCAATATTTTTGATATTGAAATCTTTGATAAAACACAACACCTTTCCTTAATGGAAGTTCCAAGAAATGGATACCTCACTCTTTGTTGTCTGATCAATTTATTTTCACTCTTTTTTTTGTTTGTTTTTTTGGTAAAGATCTCGCATGTAGTTTTTTTTTGACAGAAATGTATTTCGTTACTCTTTGCATAGAATATAAATAATTGTATTTTAGATTTACATGAAACTGAAGTAAAGTGAATTCAAATATTTGTTGAAGTGAATTAGAATACATACACATTCTATCTGGGCATACACACATACTGACTGAATGTTCCATTTTGGTTATTAATGTTTTCAGTTGAGTTCAGTCACTCAGCTGTGTCCAACTCTTTGCGACCCCATGAACTGCAGCACGCCAGGCCTCCCTGTCTATCACCAACTCCCAGAGTCCACCCAAACCCATGTCCACTGAGTCGGTGATGCCATCCAATCATCTCATCCTCTGTTGTCTCCTTCTCCTCCTGCCTTCAATCTTTCCCAGAATCAGGGTCTTTTCAAATGAGTCAGCTCTTCGCAACCAGTGGCCAAAGTATCGGAGTTTCAGCTTTAACATCAGTGCTACCAATGAATACCCAGGACTGATCTCCTTTAGGATGGACTGGTTGGATCTCCTTGCAGTCCAAGGGACTCTCAAGAGTCTATAATGTTTATCTTAGTCAAATCTCTAAACTGGCTACATTAATTACTAAAAGCAAAACACTGTATCTTAGGCCAGGCAGGCTTCATTTGAAGCTGTGTCCAGAGGGCAGAGCAGCAAACCAAACAGGATTATTCTTGAGCCTTAAGATGTAATGATACTTGCTTTGCTAGGTTTTGGACTTGCTTGGGACCAATAAACCCTTTCTGCATTATGATTTCTGTCTTTTGGAATTGGAAATGTCTATCCTGTACCAATCTTACCACTGTGTTTTGGAATCTCATAATTTATCTGGTTTCACAAGTTCACAGCTGGAGAAGTTTGCTTCAATATCAATAATACCTGGAGTCTCACCTATACCTGATTTACGTGACATTTAGATACTTTGGACAATAGGATTTATGCTGGAAATTTGATGCTTTGGGGGCTATTGGAATGAAATGAATATATTTTGTGTGCCATTTGAGGGGCTGGTATTTTGTTAAGCAGCCTGACCTAAGACAGACCACATTTTCTTTGCAGTATCCTGGATTTGACCTTTGCTTGAAAACCCCTGCTTAACTGTAGCACTGGTTACCATCTAGGGAGACTAAAAAAATTCAAAACCATCAAGTTCTGCCTACTAACTGTTTAATAATATACTTCTCTTCTCACATTTTACTATATGCAGCAAGAAGAAACCAGGAAGCATCTGCTCAGAAACTACCTGTATTACATCACCCAGCTCACTAGGAACATCTTTTTCCAAATAATTGCAGATGACATTGTTGTTAAACCATTCACCCCTTCAGGACGAGGATCCTCTTTCTTCCAGTTCCTAATACCAGCATTTACCTTAGGCTTATTCTCACCTCCATTTCTCAGTCCTTAATCAATGCACTATGAATTTTGAGAATTTGTTTTACTCCAGCTATTGGGAAAATAAATTACCCCAAGTCTGTGTGAGTTTCACCCCCTCCCATCCTTCTCTCCCTGGCCTTGGATAGTTTCCTCATTGGCATATGCCCGTCAGTCAAATAAAGACTCACGGGGGACCTTCTGCAAGTCTCTAAGGTTCTCTTTTTGTGCAGTTATTTCCCCTCCTGAGATTCTGCCCTGAAAACTTTATCTGTCTTGGTTTATTCAGACTCCTAGCTGTACTTCTGCATTTAAGATCTCTTGGCTGCAGTTAAGCTCTCCTTTATCGTCCATGGCATTGACATTCTCCAGACAGTATACTGACTCAAATACAGGACTCACCTCATTTCTCCCCTGGGTCTCATCTATATCTGATTTAGATGACACTTAGATACTTTGGACAATAGAGTTGATGTGGCTTTTTATGTTGCTTTAGACTGACTAAATATGATCCTAATTAACTCCATCTTGCCTTGAGGCAGGCAGTCACCATACTAAATTTTTAATGCCTAAATTATATCATGAAGTGACCTTGTCCTGATTTCTAGACTTAAGTCTTGTCAACTATACCCGTATTATTTCTTAGGGTATGTTAGGTAACTTTCTCATGTACTGTTTTTATGAGTTATCATATTCTTTTCCTGACTAGCACTCCTAAGAAAATTTTCTAACCTTTTAAGTAATTAGATCACTCTTCTAGAGATTGGCCTTTCATCCTAATTTCAGACACCACAACTGACTGTAAATTTCAAGAGTACCTATTAGACATTTACAGTATAGCAAATTAGGGGCTCCCCTCATGGCTCCTTAAGAATCTGCTTGCAGTGCAGGAGATACAGGCAACATGGGTTTGATCCCTGGATCAGAAAGATCCCCTGGAGAAGGAAATGGCAACCCACTCCACTGTTCTTGCCTGAAAAACCCCACGGACAGAGGCGTCTACAGTACACAGAGTTGCAAAGAGTTCGACACAACTGAGCGAATAAGCATGCTGCTGCTGCTGCTGCTAAGTCGCTTCAGTCGTGTCCGACTCTGTGCGACCCCATGGACTGCAGCCTGCCAGGCTCCACCGTCCCTGGGATTCTCCAGGCAAGAACACTGGAGTGGGTTGCCATTTCCTTCTCCAATGCATGAAAGTGAAAAGTGAAAGTGAAGTCGCTCAGTCGTGTCCGACTCTTCGTGACCCCATGGACTGCAGCCCACCAGGCTCCTCCGTCCATGGGATTCTCCAGGCCAAAGTACTGGAGTGGGTTGCCATTGCCCTCTCCGTGAATAAGCATACCATAGTATAATAGACAGTATCTTACCACTAAAGAGCCCAGACCCTTTCTCAGGGAGCCTTATGATGCACCATAGTATAATAGACAGTATCTTACCACTAAAGAGCCCAGACCCTTTCTTAGGGAGCCTTATGATGCACAGTCACAGTTACAGTCTGTTCTGCCCAGCATCTGGCCTGTTGACACGTGGCAGTACGAGCTACTTACTTTTATGGTAGAGGATGCTACCAGCAACAATGAAGCTCCATCTATCCTGAAATTTTAATATAGGAACAAAATTTCAGCTAGGCCAAAGATTAAGGACTTTATTTTTCTTTAAGCTAGTTCTAAAACTTTTAAAAATCATTATTTATGGCCCCTGGATTAAAGTCTCTCAGAATGACTGACAGTAGTATATCAACACTCTGTAAAGGAGTATGGTTACAACTTGTATCACAAATAAAACCATCACACAATATCTGACATGATCAGAACATTTTCCAAAATCCTGTTAGGGCTGTGTAATCATTGGTCTAGATCTTTCTCAAAAGTTCTCCTTTGTTGTCAGGTCTGTATGAATTCCCTAAAGCCCTTAAGTTTTCAGAGCCTATCTGATCTTCTTTAAACACCTATTAAAATAAGAACTTACATGATTCCTTAAGTTTAAATAACAAGATGTATAAGCTTATTGATTCTTAATTGTTATTAGTGAACAAGTGACTTTAGATTTGTTTTCTTCCATGGAATCCCAATATACATAAATATTTTGCATTGTTTTAACTCATTTGACTATTAGAATCAACATTTTGTTTCTCAGAAGTGTCAGATTTAAGTAAAATTCTTATAGAAATCTGTTTTAATGGACTTTATTTCTATCTGACTGAATAATAAACCTAAACATTTCTATCACTAGAAACTCATCCCAATGTTTGCGGCACTATTTATTTCTCTGCTAAGAATTACTGGGACTCCTCTGGTGGTCTGTGGCTAAGACTCAGAGCTCTTGATGCAGGAGGTCTGCATTTGATCCCTGGTCAGGGAACTAGATCCCACAAGCTGCAACTAAGAGTTTGCATGCCACAACTAAAGATTTTGTGTGCCACAATTAAGAACCAGTTGAAGCCAAATAGGCTTCTCTGGTGACTTAGGCAGTAAAGAATCTATCTGCAATATAGCCAAGTAAATAAATATTTAAGGACAAACAAAAAAATCCCAAAAGTATGAGATTATCCTCATTTAAAAAACAGAACTGTTTAAAAGTAAATGCATCATTTCTTTTTTTGTTGTTTGTTTTTGGTTTTGGTTCATGGAAATATTATTGTAGCAACAATCATATTAAATGTCTATGATTTATTGTGACTATAATTACCAGTATTATATACTGCCCAAAGACTGAAAAAGTGTATTAATAATTGTACCAAAATATAAACTGAGACATACTGAATGGGTCATTTTTTAGACCTTAGAGATTAGACATATAGTCATTTGTAGTAAGTAACTTGGTGCAAATGACTAAATACTATAAGTGATAGCAGTCAGTATTTGGTTCTTATTTGGCTACTTATCTTGCCTCTCAAACAAAAACATCATTTGAAACTGATAAGAACCAACTGCTCTGATCTCCATGGATTTATCTGTTCTACTCTTCGTAGTTCTTAATAGTGCCTACATAAGTTATCTCAGATTCCCTTTGAAGAAAGAAATATATCAATATAAATGAACTATTTTAATATGGAGTTATATTTAATGTACCCACTTTAACTTTATATAACTAGGAAATGTGAAGAATTTTAAGGAAAATTCTATTGTCTCCAGAGTTTTATTGACCAACAAGTCAATAATAAAATATGTCATGTCTGTTCTTTAATTATCTATATAATTTATTCATTAACCAGTGTGGGTGACCCTGATTTCTCAAAATGGCCTTCCTGAGAAGGCAGAGTAAATTCTTTATTGCAAGCAGTAGAAAATGATTGAACATTGCTATCCCATTGTACTTTACCAACTTCCACGCTCAAGTAGTTTAAACCCAAAAAAGGACCCAGATATTAACAATGGTAAATACTACTGTGTCTTCCCCAGAACATGTAGTTGAGAGAGCAAACAACCTTGGAGATGCTGTATTGAGTTTCTTTAATACCATTTTGGCACATTAAAAGTGTTATCCATGAAACACTGAATAAGACACTTCCTCATGATAGTATTTCTTTACATCCCTCATAACTTTCTATTTCCCAGAGATCTGGAAACAGCAGCAACAAAAACATTGGCAATTCAACTTCTATTTATTTTTTAGACTTTTCAAAATGGAATCCTTCACTAACTAGCCTTAGGGTGCAACTGAAATAAGTAAAGAATACAATAAATTAAAATGCTCAAAAAATAGCTTAAAGCAATATTAAAACAGCATGACAAGAATCATTAAAATAGTGAATATCCATTATGTCTTGCTGCATTGCTGCATTTGGCAATCTGGGAAAATTCTTTTGCATGATTTTGTATAAGGTCAACATATGGAGAATTTATCAATTTCTAGTAGGCACTCAGTAAGTGCATATTTGGGTTAGTGAATAAATATGTAAATAAATGCTTAAGTATTCAGGGACAAGAATGGAAAGGAAAAAGTTTTATAGACTGATTAGATGTCTTATGGAAACTGAAAACCTAGTTTTCAAAGAGACTGAAGTATTGATTTGTATCAGTGGATATTTTCCTTCCATTAAATTTTATAAATTAGAAATACATGCTCATCTTGTTACTGATTGGAATATATACATTTTTCTAAGTATACTTGATTACAATGTTGTGTTTATTTTTAATTTTTGGCCATACTCTGTTGTGGGATCTTTGTTCCCCAACCAGGGACTGAACCCACACCCCGGGCATTAGAAGGTAACGTCCTAACCACTGGACCACCAGGGAAGTCCTTTGATTGGAACATTTTATGAGATATGCTTTCTTTAAGGGAAAAATAATAGCAGGACAATGATCTGTTTGTAGCATTTTACAGTCTTAATCACTCTTGTCTTAGATATAAGTAATAAAAACCAGTATTATTAAAAAAGGCATAAAATGTTTTGATTAAATGCAGAAATAATCAGATACATCATGAAAGAGAAAGAATGAAAAGCAAAAAATTAATGTTGTATAGGCTAATTCTAACTAAACAACCCATTTAACATGCCCATATTTAAGATGATGTATGTGATGTATCTTTTTTTTTAAATCATGCTGAATTTACTGACACAGGGTCAATAAATTAACCAGCAATTCAGGATTCAGTGCTTTAGCTGAAGCAGTTAGGAAGAGCTCTAAAATGCTGGTTGGGTGGCCAAGTGGCTGGACCCAAAATGTGGCCTACATTAAATGGAGCTGAATTTATCCTATACTGTAGAGGAAAGTATTTGAAGGCTTGAGGAAATTGTAATGTTAGAGTATATTTATCCTGTAATTCCTGCTCTCCAAACCTGAAAGGCCATAACTTTCACTACAACCATGA
The DNA here is from genome assembly GCA_024291935.2 of Okapia johnstoni. Taxonomy (NCBI): domain Eukaryota; kingdom Metazoa; phylum Chordata; class Mammalia; order Artiodactyla; family Giraffidae; genus Okapia; species Okapia johnstoni. Next base: position 50,586,235 of record CM044314.1, read on the forward strand.
AAAATAAATTTGTGGGGGAACCCTAGCATTCTTGTGGTCTCTCTTCTTTTTCAAAATTTAAAAATTTTAATTTTACTCAGCGTATAGTTGATTTACAATGTTGTGTTAGTTTTAGGTGTATAGCAAAGTGAGTCAGTTATACACATCCACATACATACATTCATTCTTTCTTATAGCCAAGACATGGAAACAACCCAAATGTCCATCAACAGAGATGGATACAGAAGATGTGGTATATTTAACATGGAATAACACTCAGCCATAAAAAATAAAATAATGGCATTTATAGAACATAGATGAATCTAGAGATTTTCATACTAAGTGAGGTAACTCAGACAATGAAAGACAAATATCATAAAATATCACTCATAATGTGAAAGTCGAAGAGTTGTCTACAACTCTTTGTGACCCCATGGACTATACAGTTCACAGAATTCCCTAGGCCAGAATACTGGAGTGGGTAACCTTTCCTTTCTTCAGGAAATCTTCCCAACCCAGGGATTGAGCCCAGGTCTCTTGCATTGCAGGCGGATTCTCTACCAGCTAAGCCACAAGGAAAGCCCATGTGTGGGCTATAATTTTAAAAAATGATACAAATGAACTAATTTACAAAACAGAAACAGACTCACAGATATCAAAAACAAACTTATGGTTACCAAAGGGGAAATGTGGAAGGGGAGGGCTAAATTATACACACACTACTATATATAAGAAAGATAACCAACATGTATCTACTACATAGTACAGGGAACTCTACTCAACATTTTATGAACCTATCAGACAAAAGAATCTAAACAAGAAAAAAGAACGTAATATATCTTAAAATTAATACATAATTACATTATATTACATTAAATTATACATAATAGTCAAGATAATGATCTGCCATTCCCTTCAAATAATTGGAATGCTCTTTTCAAATTTGTGCTCAAATGTTTTTCCATAGTTTATATACATTATAATACTTGTACTTCCCCTTTGAAATACTCACCTATCCATCATGCTAAAATTATTTTCCATTGTCTAATTCACTAGAATATAAGCTTAATTAGCCCAGATGTATTATTCTTTTGTTCACCATTATATCATGCTGATTAGAAAGTCCTCAGCATATTTGGGTTCAATAGATCTTGGTTGTATAAATATTTAACTGCTGCAGGGCTCAGAAAACTCCTTCTGTAGGTTTCTCATTGAAATCTCAGTTGTATATGAGTTAACTATGTTCTGTTTTTATATCTGAATTTAGTAAGGAAAAAGAACCCCCACTTTTTGGCTTGCAATAGTTTATCATAGATAATGCAATATTAGCACAAGAACTATTAGAATAGTTTGTACTATTTTTAAACATTTAACATTATCTTATGGATACTGAAGTGTGACCATGCCCCCGCCCCCCCCAAATGATGACTGAATAAAGTAATTTGAGTAATACATAAAGCAATTGAACTAGATTATATGTTGAAAATGTATTATAAAAATGTTCAAGATAGTTCTTTGCAATTTCTATTCACCTGTGTAAAGCATACATTGATTTTCATGCATTCGTAACTAGAAGCACATATCTTAACATATCTTGCTGTTCCTATTTTAGAAAAACACAGAGAAACACACGAGCTCTTTTTATTCTTCCATTGGTCTCATTTCCATATCCCTAAAGTACCATTCAAAATGTTACTTGTGGAATTATAAAGTGGCAAACATTCAACCATAAAAGGTTGAATTAAAAAGGCTGTTTTTGCAGATGTTAGCAGTACCCCATCATAACTGGCCCACCCACTACACAGTATATGTCAGATGCTTCTTCCTTCTGTCATCTTTGAGTTCCTGTCCCTGTGACTTCTCTAGGCAGGGGTGTGCTCCGTTCACTCATAGATTGGACTGCGAGTTCTGGGAGGCAGGATAGATAACTAACATCCTTGAGAGCAATCCCAAACAATGAGGAACAGGAGTCTGTAAATAAATACACCATCTTCCTCATCCTTTTGGTGGGATTACTTGGAAGCATGTTCTATGTTGTCTCCCACAAATGTCCCTCAGGACTGCACCTCAGTCACCCATCTACTTGTTAACAACTCCACACAGGCTTTCTTTCTCTGTCTTACTACTCCATCCCCCTACAGGTGCTTCTGGGAGTCAGTTCCCAAACAATTTGCACTCACTCATATCCTTATTTCAAACTTTATCTTCTGGGAAGGAGAACCCACAGCTATTATGAGATGTGATCTTCAAAAGTAAAGAACTTAATAAGCCTAGAGAAGGGAACTTCAGAAAAGAAATAACCACAAGGTGAGGAAATGGCCAAATTGAAATACAGTACAAATGAAAGAACAGAAAAAGAAAATACTGTGGAAACTAATAAGTATAAGAAAAGTAAACAGTTGTGGAGAAGTAAACAAAATGAAAGGCAAAGATGTTGATAAGCTAAGGGGAAAGAAAAAGAAAAGCAAGAGACAGAGTAAATTCTGCTGCTGTTGCTGCTGCTAAGTCGCTTCATTTGTGTCCGACTCTGTGCGACCCCATAGGCGGCAGCCCACCAGGCCCCCCTGTCCCTGGGATTCTCCAGGCAAGAACACTGGAGTGAGTTGCCATTTCCTTCTCCAGTGCATGAAAGGGAAAAGTGAAAGTGAAGTCTCTCAGTCGTGTCTGACTCTTAGCAACCACATGGACTGTAGCCTACCAGGCTCCTCCGTCCATGGTATTTTCCAGGCAAGAGTACTAGAGTGGGTTGCCATTGCCTTCTCCGAGTAAAATCTAGAGGGAGAAAAACAAGAACAAAATAATTGATCAACCAATTCCTTTCACGTCTAATTTTGTTAGCTGCTTGTCCTCGCTAGAAAACTGGGTGATCCAACTACAATAGTCCCCAAGAGGCTAGGAAAGAGGGTAAAAATACCTCATGCTCATGATAGTTTTCGGGGAGTCTAAGAACAAGCATCAAGTATGAAAGAAGGTACAAGCAACAAGCCAGAAATGTGTGTTTACTGTTTATGTCACAGAAAGAAGTAGTAATGAAGAGTCTGTACACAGACAACCAAGGAAGATGAGTCTAAGGGAAGGTCAAATTGCCTTGATGACAAGGACAGGCTAACCTAAGCAAATTTCAGAAGACTGGCTGACGAGATGCACTAGGCTTTAATTTCTGTGGGTAAGAACTCTCTCCTGTTTCTCCAAGACATTGGACATTTGTCTTCCTTACTCTTGTGTAAACATGTAACAGTAGAATTGTAGAGTCTAAGGATAAGTAGACATTTATCTTTATAAAAAGCTACCAATGAACACAGCCACAAAAGAAAGAAAAAAAAAACAACTACCAATGAGTCTTCCAAAATGGTTATACGATATTACACTTCAACCAGTAATGTCTGTGTTCAAGTTATTTTACCTCTGTACCAACATTCAGTATTGTCTTTTAATGTTAGCTATTGCAGTGGGTGTAAAGTGCTATTTCTCAGTGTAAGAGTTACAGATAACATTTGCATGTTACAATCACATCATGTGTTTGTAAGCTACTTACATATCTTCTTTCATGAAGTGTTTATTCAAAATTTTTCTTCTTCTTCACTATTGTTTTCCTCTTCCAACTGGCAAGAAGACAAAATACCTGTGAAAATAAAGCAATTTTTTTCCACTATATACAACTTTAAATGTTATTTTCATAGGTAACCACATTGTGCAAAAAGTGAGGTTTTCATTTAAGTTGATATGAAGCAACTCTCATGGTAAAATAGGTTTGTTGCAGATGCAGTGTTTTAGAAGCTTCTAAAGATGGTGTAATGTATGTATTGGTATATCAGAGAAATAAATTCTTGAATAATTTCTAGATTTCCAGGGGCCTGACCTGATCCAAATAGTAATTTTTATTTCTTAAATCTGACAAAATAAACAAATTGTAATTGTTATTACTTATCTATTTCAAAAATTTAACATATATTTTCATTATCCAATACCTGAGAGTCTCTTAAACATATGTTGTTTCTTATTTCCCTTAATAAAGAATAGACAAACAAGCTACCTTATTGCCATACTATCAGCGTAAAAAATAATGTAGCTATTTTATTCAAATCATACAGTTCCTAAACATCAGATATTGTGGAAATATTAGGATGAGAACTGTTACATAAAGTATATTCTCGACAAAGTGTATCAGCTTTATATATAGGTTACAGTTTGCTACAGCCTCCCCCAAATATACAAGAGTATAAAAATCTCATAAATTTCATCACATTATAACCAACACTGAACTGATTAAAGATCAAATCTAAAATAAAGAATTTTAGAGATGAATTGGATTCAAAGGATTCTTCAGCACCTACCATGTTGCTCACATCTGTATACCAAAGGATTTGGCAGAACATGAAATTATATATATATATGTATATTTGAAACATTAATGATTCAAAAATATCTTTATATTTAAGCAACAATTTCACATCAGTTAAGGAATTTACAAACTCCACTTTTTGACTCAATGAATTACTTTTGAGCCACAACCAACGTAGTACAATAATAATAAAAATGTGTATTTTACAAACTTAAGCAGTAAAGTGTAAATGATGTCCAAATATGTTTTGCATGTAAACTGCAAATCCAGTAGTTGTGTACAGATATAAGAGTTGGACAATAAAGAAAGTTGAGTGCTGAAGAACTGATACTTCTGAACTGTGGTGTTGGAGAAGACTCTTGAGAGTCCCTTGGACTGCAAAGAAATCAAACCAATCAATCCTAAAGGAAATCAATTCTGAATATTAATTGGAAGGACTGATGCTGAAGCTGAAGCTCCAATACTTTGGCCACCTGATGGTAAGAACTGTGATTGGAAAAGACCCTGACGCTGGGAAAGATTGAAGGCAGGAGGAGAAGGGGATGAAAGAGGATGAGATGGTTGGATGGCATCACCAACTCAATGGACATGAGTTTGAGCAAGCTCCAAGAGATGGTGAAGGACAGGGAAGCCTGGTGTGCTCCAGTCCATGGGGTCGCAGAGTCAGACTCGACTGAGGGCCTGAACAACAACAACCCTCATGTTCCTTACAGCATTATCTATGATAGCTAAGAATGGAAACAACTGAAGTATTCAGCAATGGATAAAGAAACCCATACACATGCAGGGGATTATTTAGCTACGGAAAAAAAAATCTTGCCATTTGTGACAAAATGGATGGAACTTGAAGGCCTCACACTAAGTGAAATAAGTCAGACAGATAAAGACAAATACCATATCATCTCACTTATATGTGAAACTTGAAAAAAGAAATGCCAAAAAAACCCCACCTATCTCATAGAGAGTATAGATTGGAGGTTGCTAGATGTGGGGAGTGTAAGGTGATCAAAATGGGTGAAAGGAGTTAAAAAGTTCAAGCTTTCAGTTACAAAATACTAAAAAATCATGGAGATGTAAAGTACAGCATTACTTACATAATTAATAATATTATGATTATTGCTGATAATATTGTATTGCATATTTGAAAGCTGGTAAGAGTAAATCTTAAAAGTCCTCATCACAACAACAAAGTTGTAACTATATGATGACATTTGTTAACTAGACTGATTATGGTGATCATTTCACAATATATACAAATAGTGAATCAGTATGTTGTCTACCTGAAATTAATATAATGTTATATGTCAACTGCTTGTTGTTTAGTGGCTCAGTCATATTTGACTCCTTTGCAAGTCCATGGATTATAGGCCAAGAGGCTCCTTTGTCCATGGGATTTCCCAGTTAAGAATACTGGAGTGTGTTGCCATTTTCTTTTAAAATATGTCAATTATATTTCAATTAAAAAATGTATTTACAAAAAAAGAATCAGGGGTGAATAAAAACTTCTAATATTATCATATAAATACATTTATTAACAATACTATTTAGTTGGTAAGGAATGGCAGTTACTTTTCTCTGGAGTTAAACAAGAGATTTGACTGTTACTACTTTCTTCCAAATTCAGGATGAACAACTGTTTTGTGACCTTAGCCATATTTTGTAATTAGCATCTCAAACTGCATTAGTAAACAATGTATTTCTATAGAGAGAGGTGAAATTGATTTGTAAGTGATAGATGGCATATCTTGAGATATTTTTACAAGCAAACTACTGTTTTACTTACTTTGTGCTTATTTGCAGTATTTGAGGGGTATTGACAAAGGCAGCTGGGGTGACCCATGCCTTCTCAGGCCACTTTATTTGGGAAATAGGAATGTGTTCATACACAGAATTTATCTTTGATGTTCACATTGTAGTTAAGAAAATGATCGCTTTGTGTGAAATGAGCTGGTTGTCCTGTAGAGGGATCATACTGATCATTTAATTATTGACAGTCGCACTGATGAAAGAGTTTCTGAAGCCTTTTTGAGTGACCTGAGAGGTTTGGGCTTGTTTGTTTTTAGGTTTGTATTTTGATAAAATCTTGTTTCCTAGAGCTTTTGTTTATTTCAAATAGCAGAATAAGGGAAATATAATATGACTCATTCCTTTTGGTTGTACATAAGACAAACTTTGAAAACAAAGATTTCAATAGTACCAAGTTCCAACCTATAGTCTCTTACATGAATAATTAAACTTTCTTTCCACACATAGAATACTACTAACTTTCCAAACAGAATTAAATATAAGTCTCTGGGGTCATTGCTCACTCTCCAACCTATGGCTATAAGACACTTCAATATAAGATTCTCATCTAAAACAAAGAATGAGACAAAATCTGTCCAACAATAACCTATGACTCAACAGTGCTTCAACCATACATTTTTAGAGCACGGCAATAATTTTTTTAAAGCTCTGTCAAAGCTTAATACACATATAATTGAAACAGTAAAGGGGCAAAGAGAATTTAATTTTCTGATTCTGAACATGTTTTGCTGCAGTGAGGAAAAATTACAACTAGTGTTCAGTTATTTAGTGTGTTATTGCAACATTATATAATACAGAACATTTATTGTTATAGAAAGTGCTTTTCACTTTAAAGTCCCAAGTCATAAATAGTTGTGCACCAGTTATTATCATTTACCTTTTCCTTAGGTACATTACTTTTCATATGATTTCATTAGTGCTTTGTTCCCTAGTGTGCTAGTAACTTAAAGTCTACTTGCCAAAACTCAGCTGAGGAGGAGAAAAAAAACTTATTCTTGCTTCAAATCTTTAAGTTGGAACAAAGCATTTTGCAAAAGATGGTAGTTGTAAAAGATCCAGATGGAAGAGCCTATAAACTGTGGCCAGTGAGCATAGCATTGCTCTCCCAGATCTGCAAGACTTAATAGGCTTCAGACAATTAATAGAGGCTATTAGAGTTTTATGTGATCTTAATTTTGCATAGTGCCCTAACAATGACTACTCTAAAATGCTTGGTTAATCTTTTTTCTTCTTCCCACAAAGCTTGATATTTGCTTTTAGTATATGATAGCTTTTGTTACCATTTTTCTTGGGAGAAGGAAAAACTATCTGAGGTAACTACCTTGAGTGACTTGCCTAAAATTAGAAGACTGAGCAAATTTATTTATCTTTTTCTGCTGCCATTTCAGATAATCTAATGACTGTTACTACATTATGGGAAATGAGTTAAGGTCAGGTATAAGTAGAAACAATACACTTTCAAAATATGAGATTTGGGGATGAAGCACTAAAGCTTGGATTTTACTATCTGTATTATTTTATTTTAATATTTAGAAAACTGCAGTATAAAAAGACAAGATGGTAGAAAACCTGAATAATAACATCCAGGTAACTCAATGATTTTCTTGAGTTTTTTTCAGAGTTTATGAAGACAGCAAATGGATGATTCTGAAAGACAAATAAAAACACTGAAAATAACTTAACATAGAAAGAAATAGGAAAAGAAGACCCAGAGAGTTCCCTGGTGGTCCAGGGGTTAAGATTTTACCTTCCAATGCAGGGGGTGTGGGTTCAATCCCTGGATGGGATGTTAAGATTACACACGCCTCATGGCCAAAAATACAAAAACATAAAACAGAAGCAGTATTGTAACAAATTCAATAAAGACTTTAAAAACGGCCCACACCAAAAAAAATCTTAAAAAAAAAAGGAAAAGGAGACCCAGACTTCCAGGAAAGATGCAGAAATAAGAGAAAAAACTTGAGCCACAGGGTCCCTTCCAGTAACAAACCTTTAGTGATGCCACAGGAGTGGCAGTGATGTTGATAAGTCAGTGAAACGATTACAAACTCTCTATATATGTGTGTATATATACACACATATATAACATCTTTTTTATCCATTACTAACTATAGATGGACATTTAGGTTGCTTCTATGCCTTGACTATTGTAAATAGTGCTACTATCAACATTGAGGTACATGTATCCTTTTGAATTATGTTTTTTTCTGGATATATGCCTACAAGTGGGAATGCTGGTAGTTCTACTTTTAGTTTTTTGTGGAACATCCATACTGTTCTCCATAGTTGCTATACTAATTTACACTCCCACCAACAGTGTAGAAGAGTTCCCTTTTCTCCACACCCTCTCCAGGATTTATTGTTTATAGACTTTTTGATGATGGCCATTCTGACTTGTGTCAGGCAATAACTCATTGGAGTTTTGATTAACATTTCTCTGATAATTAGTAATGTTGAATATCTTTTCACATGCTTTTTTGGACATCTCTATGTCTTCTTTGGAGAAATGTCAATTTAGATCTTCTGCCTATTTTTGATTCGGTTGTTTTTATATATTGAGCTGCATGAGATGTTTGCATATTTTGGAGCTTAATCCCTTGACGACTGCGTTGTTTGCAAATATTTTATCCCACTCTGTGGGTTGTCTTTTCATTTTGTTTATGGTTCCATTGGCTGTGCAAAATCTCTTAAGTTTAACTAGGTACCATTTTTTTATATTTGTTTCTAATTTCATTACTCTAGGAGGTGGATCCAAAATGATATTGTTACAGTTTATGTCAGAGTGTTCTGCCTATGTTTTCTTCTTAGAGTTTTATAGTATCCAGTCTTATATTTAGGTCTTTAATCCATTTTGAGTTTAATTTTGTGTGTGCTGTTGGAGAATGTTCTAATTTCATTCTTTTACATGTAACAGTCCAGTTTTCCCAGCATCACTTACTGAAGAGACAGTCTCTTCTCCAGTGTATATTCTTGCATTCTTTGTCATAGATTAATTGACTATAGGTGTGTGGTTTCATTTCTGGGCTTTCCATACTGTTCCATTGACAGACCACAAATCTGTCTTTGTGTCAGCATCATACTCTTTTGATTGGTGTAGCTTTATTGTATAGTCTGAAGTCATGGAGCCTGAGTCCTCCAACTCTAAACTCATTCTATGAGGGCACCATCATCCTGATACCAAAACCAGACAAAGATACCACAGAAAAGGAAAATTACAGGCCAATATCACTGGTGAACAAAATCCCCAACAAATCAGCAAACTGAATCCAACAATATATTAAAAGAACCATACACTTTGACCAAGTGGGATTTATCTCAGAAATCCAAGGATTTTCCATCTGCAAACCATTGAGTGTGATACATCCATTAATAAATTGAAGATAAAAACCATACCATGTCAATAGACACAGAAAAAGCTTTTGACAAATTTCAACAACTATTTATAACAAAAACTCTTCAGGGACTGGGCATAGAAAGAACATATCTCAACATAATTAAGACCACATATCACAAACCCACAGCTAACATCATACTCAACAGTGAAAAGCTAAAAGCATTTCCCCTAAGATCAGGAACAAGACAAGGATGTCGACACTCTTTTATTCAACATAGTTTTGGAGGTCATAGTCATGGCAATCAGAGAAGAAAAAGAAATCAAAGGAATCCAAATTGGAAAATAAGTAAAATATTACTCTTTGCAGATGACATGATCTAATACCATGCTATATATTTTAGAAAATACTAAAGAGGATGCCAGAAAATTACTAGAATTCATCAATGAATTTGGTAAAGTTGCAGGATACAAAATTAATACACAGAAATCTCTTGCATTTCTATACACTGACAACAAAAAATCAGAAAGAGAAATTAAGGAAACAATCCCATTTACCATCACATTAAACTGAATAAAATGCCTGGGACTAAACCTACCTATGGAGGCAAAAGACTATACTTTGAAAACTATAAGATGCTGATTAAAGAAATCATAGATGACACAAATAAATGGAAGATATACCATGTTCTTGGATTGTAAGAATCAATACTGTCAAAATGACTACACTACTCAAGTTAATCTACAGATTCAGTGTAATCTTTATCAGATTGTCAGTGGCATTACTTTGCAGATCTAAAACAAACAAACAAAAACTCTTAACATTTGTATGGCAACACAAAAGATCCTGAATAACCAAAACAATCTTGAGATGTAAGTTTTAAAGCCATATGTGTTGCACTGGGTAATAGGAACTTTATTAATAGGGCTTTGGTGTATTTAATTTTGCTAAAAGTTTAGCTGTGTTTAATATTTGCTATAGCTATAGGTGCCAGAGACTTCAAATTCCTCTAGCATATTTGATTTTGTCTCCCTATTTGACTTTGGGTTACACTGTAAGTACTCCTCCCAATAGAGTGTGAATAGAAGATTTTTCTGCTGAAATCCACTGTTCTCTGCTACAGCCCTGTTAGCATAATTGTAAGGTATGAGAAGGAGGAGGCAGAGATGTTTTATAGTCTTATGATTATACTTTAGTCTTTCACTGTGCCTATGTCCCTGGGCTCTGATCTTCAAAGTATCTCTTAACTTTTCCCCACTTGGACAAGCTTGGAAAATTAGAGAGGACTGGAGTGGGACAAATGTCATCTATATCAGATGAGGTAAGACTATGAGAAAATCTTCTTACCTGAAGATTAGTAAATTCTACGTGAATATTTCACAAAGATTTCTCTTCCTCTCCACCTTCCAGAGCCAAGAGGAGATCTTTCTGACTGGATAGATTTCCTGAATGTAAAATCCATGAAAGTGTGGGTATCCCTTTAAAATCAAGACTTTTAGAAGTTTTTCAGTCACTCCAGTTCCCACTCAGCCTCTAACAATTCATCAAAATCACCATTTAAATTCATCTATCAGTTTATGGATCCAGAGGCTTGTTCCACATAAACACAGCTTAACTGTGACTCTCTAGATTTGTGTGTATCTCCAGATTTCAGGGTCTTGTTTTGTCCTACAAACTCAAATTTCTGAGAAATCCATGAAAAGTTGCTTACTTTCAGTTTTTTTTTTCTTCCAGCCTTTTCTTTTAGGACGAGAGTGGCAACTCCCAAGCTCTTTACATGTCAGAGCTGAATCTGAAAATGACTATATATAAATGTGTGTGTGTGTATACACACAAACTTTTGTATGTATGCATGTATGTGTTAATGCAATCCATTAGAATATATTATTATGGGAAAATAAGTTTTAACAACATCAGAAAAATACCAAGGATCAAGCTTAAGAAGAAATGTACAAATTATATTTAAAAAAGCATCAAATGCATACTAGGAAGATCAAATAAGTACTCACTAATCAGAAGTCAGTTCTCTTAAATGAATGTCTAAATTCAATGCAATTACAACAAAAATATCAAAAGCAATTCTTTGGAAGTGAATAAGCTTATTTTAAAATAGTTATGAAAGGTAAAACAAAAGAATAGCTGGGAAAATTCTGAAGCAGATAATAATGCAGGTGAATCAAGGTCTGCTGCTGCTGCTGTTGCTAAGTTGCTTCAGTCATGTCCGACTCTGTGCGACCCCATAGACGGTAGCCCACCAGGCTCCCCTGTCCCTGGGATTCTTCAGGCAAGAACACTGGAGTGGGTTGCCATTTCCTTCTCCAATGCATGAAAGTGAAAACTGAAAGTGAAGTTGCTCGGTCATGTCCGACTTTTAGCGACCCCATGGACTGTAGCCTACCAGGCTCCTCCGTCCCTGGGAGTTTCCAGGCAAGAGTACTGGAGTGGGTTACCATTTCCTTCTCCAGAATCAAGGTCTATCATATTTTAAAACATCAAGATAAAACTACAGTAAATAAAATAGTGTGATAGAACACAGAATTATGTTTTCATTCAATAAATATTTAATGTGTATCTAGAGTAAGTCAGACACTGATCTATGCATTTGGGACAAAGGGGTAAAGAAATCAGAAAAAAAATATTGTTTGCCCTTACGGAGCTTTTATTTTAGGTGTAGAAGACAGGTTAAAAAAAAATAAAGTGCATGAAAATCTGGGGTAGCCCAGTGTTAGCAACTGCAGAGATTAGAAAGAACCAGAAGAGGGGATGGCGGAGGAGTTACAAGTGACGAAAAACCAAGATAGTATGGGAAGCTGAGTAACATAGAATTTGGCTGGCCTCTATCACCAATTCCTGGGAGGTAACCACTAAATTGGAACCTCTAATTGGAATGAAAACTGACGTGGAAAACTAAAAGGAATGACAAAGAATGTGTAAACTATTGCATAAATGCACTCATCTAACACACTAGCAAAGTAATGGTCAAAATTCTCCGAGCCAGGCTTCGACAGCACATGAACCATCAAATTCCAGATGTTCAAGCTGGATTTGGAAAAGGCAGAGGAACCAGAGATCAAATTGCCAACATCTGTTGGATCATCAAAAAAGCAAGAGAGTTCCAGAAAAACACCGACTTCTGCTTTATTGACTACACCAAAGCCTTTGACTGTGTAGATCACAACAAACTGTGTGGAAAATTCTTAAAGAGATGGGAATGCCAGGCCACCTTACCTGCCTCATGAGAAATCTGTATATAAGCCAAGAAGCAGCAGTTAGAACTGGACATGGAACAACAGACTGGTTCCAAATAGGGAAAGGAGTACATCGAGGTTGTATATTGTCACCCTGCTTATTTAACTTACATGCAGAGTACATCATGAGAAATACCAGGCTGGATGAAGCACAAGCTGGAATCAAGATTGCCAGAAGAAATATCAATAACAGATATTTATGCAGATGACATCACTCTTATGGCATAAATCAAAGAACTAAATAGCCTCTTGATGAAAGTGAAAGAGGAGAGTGAAAAAGTTGGTTTAAAATTGAACATTCATAAAATAAGATCATGGCATCTGGTCCCGTCACTTAATGGCAAATAGATGGGAAAACTATGGAAAGAGTGTGAGACTTTATTTTTGGGGGGCTCCAAAATCACCAGAGATGGTGACTGTAGCCATGAAACTAAACGATGCTTGCTCTTTGGAAGAAAAGCTATGACCATCCTAGACAGCATATTAAAAAGCAGAGACATTACTTTGCCAACAAAGGTCTGTCTAGTCAAAGCTATGGTTTTACTATTAGTCATGTATAGATGTGAGAACTGGACTATAAAGAAAGCTGAGTGCCGAAGAATTGATGCTTTTGAACTGTGGTGCTGGAGAAGACTCTTGAGAGTCCCTTGGATTGCAAGGAGATCTAACCAATCAATCCTAAAGGAAATCAGTCCTAAATACTCATTGGAAGGACTGATGTTGAAGCTGAACTCCAATACTTTGGCCACCTGATGTAAACAACTGACTCATTGGAAAAGATCCTGATGCTGGGAAAGACTGAAGGCAGGAGGAAAAGGGGACAGCAAAGGATGACATGGTTGGATGGGCATCAACCATCATGTCCATCATTGACTTGATGGACATGAGTTTGAGCAAGCTCCGGGAGTTGCTGATGAACAGGGAAGCCTGGCATGCTGCAGTCCACGGGGTTGCAAAGAGTCAGACTCAACTGAGCAACTGAACTGAACTGAACCTCTAAATCCTTGGACTTTCACAAGTGACATGAGTGTCTCTGTATTCATGAAGGAAGCTCCGTGATTGGGACCTCCCAGACCTTGCCTCCCAGACCTTGTCCTCTGACTGGTATTGATTTATACATTCCTTTGTTATTAAGATTGTTAAGTATAATGCTTTCCTGTGTTCTATGAGTAATTCTAGAAGCTTATTGAAACTCAGGGAAGAGAGGGAATCCATGAAATTGTAGATAGCAGATAGATGTGAAGGTGGCTTGGAAAACTGCACACTAGTGGCTGGTGCCTGAGATGAGGGCACATTATAGAGAATGATGACCTTAACTTGTGAAGTCTAGTCTAACTGTGTTGGTGTCAGAAGTCACAGCAGAGACCAAGGAAAGAAAATATTTCAGGGAGCAGGTAATGGTTATCTGAAACAGATTATATAAGATCTGAGAAATGAGGCTTCTACTCAACAATGTGGAAATTATGGATGACTTTGAAAAAAGAATTGTCCAGAGTTAAGGGAGTGAAATCTTGATTTGCAAAGCATTCTAACTAGAATAGGTGTAGAGGAATTGTGGGCAGCAAGTATAGACTATCTTTTGGGGAGTTTTGCTATCAATTGAAGTGGGCATGTGAGGCTTTAGCTGGAGGTAGGTTTGAGATAAGGTTTTATTCTTTGTTAAGATTTTATTTGATAGAATGTTTATGTTCATGGAAATAATCCATTTGGAGGAAAACATAGAAGGGGTAGGAGAGAGCAGAGATAACATGTGGACAATGTCCTTGAGTATGCAGAAGGCACTAGATAGATAAGGGTGGACCTGAGAAAAGAACACAGATAGTGCTTCTATAGCTGCAGAAGGGAAGGAAGGACAGAGACACAGATGCCTTCAAATGGACAGACATGATGGTGTGAACTTGCAGAGAAATTCTCTTTGGATTGCTTCTACTTTTGTGGAATATGAAACATAGAGTGAGAGCAAGGATAGTGCAGGAATTATTGGAGGCTTGAGGATAGAAAACCAGGTATGAAACCTAGGCAGCATTAAGGACTTAGGAGAGTGGTTGTAGTCATAGATTTAAGCGAAATCAGTTAGCATGGTGGCAGGAGTAGCAATGTGGAACATGGAGCCTGCCTGTCTCACAGTTAAATGTTATGGTCAGAGTAAAACCATTATCATTTGACAGGGGTCCCATGGGTCCAATAAATGAAGAAATTCATTTATGGTACAACTGTATTTCTCTTAGATTAAAAAAGTGAAGTGAACATTTAGAAAAGAAAGTGGGGATATACAGGTTTTTGCTCATAACAGATTAGTGGAACAGAATATTAACAGAAAATCCACAATAAGTGGATTAATCCATAATAAGTCTGTGTGGTGTGCATTTAACAATGGTAGAATTTCATATCAATTCAGAAAAAAAAATGAATGATTTAATGTCTGCACAGTTGTAACAGTGTCATAACTGCAGTTGGATTTCTATATTATACTTTGCACCAAGAAAAATTCAGAGAGATCAAATACTTAAATATGAAAAAAAGTAAATTATAAATTGCCATAAAATATATAAAAATAAAAACACATTTTGAAGTGGGTAGAGCTTTTCTAAATATGACACAAAAAATAGAAATTCTTATAAACTATATTGATCAATTTTACTGTTTCAAAGAATTCATTACAAAGCAGGTATAAGCAAACGCTAAAGACAAATGTTAAAATGAAAAAAAAATGTCTACAAATAATGAAAGTTGGAGAGAGTGTGGAGAAAAGGGAACCGTCTTACACTATTGATGGGAATGTAAATTGGTGCAGCCACTGAGGAAAACAGTATGGAGGTTCCTTACAAAAACTAAAAATGGAGTTACTGTATGATCCAGCAATCCCACTCCTGGGCACATACTGAGAGAAACTAATTTGGAAAGATACATGCACTCCTATGTCCACAGCAGCACTATTTATGGACTGGCCACAAAGTCCATTCAGAATTTTCCATAAGATGTTACAGAAAACCCAAACAAATGTTTTGATCAACTCAATACATTAGCCAAGACATGGAAATGTCCCAAATGTCCATTGGCAGATGAATGGATAAAGAAGATGTGGTGGATATATGCATACACAATGGAATAGTAGCTTTAAAAAAGAATGAAATAATGCCATTTGCAGCAAAATGGATGGATATAGAGATATCATACTAAGCAAAGTCAGAAAGAGATAGACAAATACCATGTGATATCAAGTTATATGTAGAGTCTAAAATACAATACAAATGAACATATCTACAAAACGGGAACAGACTTGCATACATACAAACAGACATAGAGAATAGACGTGTAGCTGTCAAGGAGAAGCGGGGATGGGGAGAGATGGATTGGGAGTTTAGGATTAGTATATACAAACATATATAGAATGGGTAAACAACAAGGTCCTACTATATAGCATAGGAAACTATATTTGACATCCTGTGGTAAAACACAATGGAAAATAATATGAAAAATTATATATATATATATATGAAAAGATCATGTGGCAGGTTACAAAAATGACTCAGATTCCCCACTTCTCTGAATGCGTGTTCCTTGCCATTTGTCTGTGTAGAGCCTGCTGCTCTGGTTCTGGCCATGTGACTTCCTTTGGTCAATGGAATATTAACAAACATGACATAAGCAGACTTGAGATGTGCTTGTATAAGGGGATTTTCCTGCTTTTGCAATTTGCCTTGGCTATGACAGCCAGCCTGCTTGAGGATGAAAGACACATGGACAGAGCCAAATCACAGCAGTCATCCTGAGCAAAGCCATCCTACTTCAGCCAAAAGCCAGCCATCTCACAATATGTGAATAATTCCCAGAAGAGAAGCAAAACCATCCAATTAACCCACTGACTTGTGAACCAAATACAAATTTATTATTTTAAGCCACTGAGTTTTAAGGTGATTGGTTATGTAGCATTATGTTGGTAAAAGATTCTTGGTGGAAACAGCAAGACTTCAAACTGGCTTTTTCAGTTAGTGTAGAGTTAAGGGCACTGGTGCAATGCCACGTTGTAATGTTAAAAAGCCTCATGCATCAATGTAAACTAATGCTCTCCAGCAAGTCAGACAAAATCCACTCACAAAGTCATTGAAAGACCATTTTACAACAAAGAATTCTCTCCACCAAATAATCAAAGTATACTGACTTTTAAAAAAGTACCAAAGGTCTAATAACCCCTGCTTGTCTGTACTTTCTATTAGCATCGGTTTATGTTCTTTCACCTCTTTCTGTTTAACTGAGATGTAATTCTTCTCATTTGCCAGGCTTATCTGGCTTCTGACAGTTGTCTTCTCTTTCCTGGCTCTCTTGCCTCTGTTTAACCTGCCACAGCCTTATGTTTTCCCCCCTGTGCTTCAGGAAAAGGAAGATAACTTGGCATACCTGGCAAAGACTTGTGACAGTAATATATGAGCAGGGTGCTCCCCTGATGTCTCAGAATAAAACAGTACCCTCAAGAAGACAAACCCTCTGTCATTTGGTTTCCAGGCATACAAACATATCTAAAAATGCAGAGCTATATACATTTTAAAGTAAGAAATTCTTTTTAAAATGGAAGTGCAGAGCATGATCTCGAGGAAAAAACATAGGCTTTGGAGTCAGACAGTCCTCAGATTGAATCATGACAGTCTTTTACCTCTGGCAAGTTACTTACCTGCTTGAGTATCCTTTTTGTCTTCTGCAAAATGTGAGGATTATATGAGACAGATTAACTAAACTCCTAGCACAACCAGCATGCTTCTTCCCTGAAATCTCTCTGGCTTCACCAACAAACAAGATTTTTTTTTTTTTACCTCACTCCTACATATCCCACAAATCCTTTAGCAATTCTTCTCTGTCTCAGCCTTTCCAAACTGGTACTCCTTCTAAGAGTCAGCACTCTTTCTGATCAAAAGTGACTGGGATTCAACTGCTAAAGGCATAGAGAAGAGGAACTTTTAAATAACATTAATTTTTTAAATTTGGATGCAATTTCAAATTGGAGTCTTTCATCCTTCTTACATAAGTGATGCTTCTACTATTTATTAACAGAATGCTTTTATAAATTCCACAGAACTTTCAGAACACATCTGGAAGGTTATTTAGTACAGCAATTGTGAAACCGCTGTCAGATAAGGTACGTGCCACAATTAATAGGAAGTAACTAGTCAGTCTTATTTATGAATCTACTGAATGATGACCATTTCCTTAAAGGACCTTCTCATGCAACAGGTATTTGAAAAAGTGTAACATTAACATCTTGGTTGTCTGAAGATAGTTTTTTTCCCCCCAGATGTTAATTTCATTGAATTACCATCCATTTAAATATCTTTTCAAGTTAAACCCCAAAATTTGTACCATATTTACCTTCATAGGCATTAAATTGTGGATGAAGAAGTGTACAACTGTTCTTTTTACCCAGTAAGATTACTTGCTTGTTCTTCCACTGTACTATAACAGGAAAACTATAGAAAGCAAAAAATCCCTCACAAACGAGGTACCAAACACTAATGCTATGGCTGAGAGAGAAACATAGAAGCCACCATTTATTGATGCTTCAAGTGTGCTAACTAATTTCTTATCTTATTCAATCGTAAACTGCTCAGGGTAAATATTTTTAGCCCCATCTTATAGGATAATTTTCTATCAATGCATAGAGAAAAAGTAGCTTTCTTAAGCTAAAAACAGTCATTTATATATATAATAGATATATATATATTTGGATGCAACACTATTAAATGAACAACAAAGTAACTATAACAACCACCACTCAAGTTCCTCTTTTGCTGCATCCATCTGAAAATAATGCTGCCACAAATTCCTCTCCCCCTCTGTGAAGTGGGATCCTTTCATATCATAGCCAATTCAGAGGCTGTTAATTTCTCCTTATATTTCTTCTCAGGATTCACCTGCCACCTTGCCTTACTCATTTGACTTTCTACTTCTGCTCTTCACGTGAACTGCTTGTGCTATTCTTGAAGGATTTTAGAGATGGACATTTTCATGTCAATGACCACGTAAAGAGCTGAATTTTAAAATAAAGATGGGGAGGAGCCAAAGTGGGGGAGAGATTCTTTTCAACTTTTCACAGTTGAAATACAATACCGATGCAAAGATAATGGGTTAAAAATAACATCTGGGGATAAATTCAGTGAACAAGGGGCTTGAGTTGCCATCATGAGGCATGTAAGTACAACATAATTTTCTGTTAGTTCTTTGCCCTTGGCTGTATAGTCAGGAAAGCTTCTAATAGTCCAAAGTAACTAAGGAAGGAATCATTTTTGAGTACCTTTTCGGTATGTAGAAGATATTAAAAAGTGAAGAATGATTTACTTTAGCCATTCTTGAATCATATCAGGAACGAGAAAAATATGGGAAGTTAGATCAGCTTTTTATGGAATTAATCTTAAATTCCTCAGAATTTAGATTACAGATTTTCATGTCCATAGGGAACAAAAGAACATTAACATACAAAACGCCACTTTCATTTGCTGCCTGATGCTATTTTTTTTCCTTGACACTATGTAAAACTAAACAGGGCGCACTGGGTTCTCAAGAACTCTATAATGATGTTGACATCTTACTCCCACCCAACAATGATGATCCAAGTAGGAAGCTGCCATCAGAATAATTACTGCAGAACAATCATAAACTAGAAATTAGTGATGTAATACAGTCTTCACACATTCCCCAAGTTGAAGACTTCTTCATTTTTCCTGGGAAGGAATTTTTTTTTTTTTTAATGAAACACATTTCTCCTTTTGTGTCACTCCTCTACTGGATTTACCCACCACTTTATTCTTAAACATGGCCTGAACTTCAATTCTCTAATCCTCTGAATATTTGACCTACAGTCATATTTTGCAGCACTTGGCTTGATATGGCATCCTTCTTGACTTCCTTCTCTTCATAGCCATACTTTTTCATTTTCCCAAAAGTTTTTCCAGGAAATACTTCCTAATAAATCACTTTCACAGGAATCTTTACCTCAGCATCTGCTTTTGAGGAACCCCAACTGAGATAAGTATACAAAAACGTGAACACACCTGCTCATTATGATAATCTAATTTGACCATATGAAGCACTTATTTTATTTTATTCTTTTGGCACTGTCAAGAGGCATTATTACATAGTTAATAGCTTATGTTCTCTATGTTAAATGTTTTGTGGGGTTGATTTCTCTGGGGTATCTCTCCTTTGGTTTTTCAAATTTAGCTTATAAGGTTACAATCTTATACAATGTAGTGCCTCAAAGAACTTTTCAGACTATCTGACTTACCTCAGCGTTTCATAGACACTTTGAGAGAAATTAAACAGTTTAGCCATAATTGTACAACCGGCTAGAGGCAAAAGCTAGAGTGAGAAGCTTCTTCAGTGCTTTTTCTAGCCAGTATTCAGTGGTTTCTTCGTGCTACACTATGGACATTTTATTCCCTTTATCTGCCTTTAGTAGAGACACAAAACAGCTGGTCACCATCCTTCCTATTCGGATAGAAAGTGCAAGAATGAACTATTAAAGAAATCACCGCCTTCTCTCCAGTCTAGTGGGTGATGACTCCACTTAGAGGAAGGAGCAATAGAGGGGAAACACACAATGCTGCTGGCCTGTTTCCATACAGTCTGTGGATAATAGAGCTCTTTGATGTCTGGTACATTCATAACCACCAAACTCGGCTTTCCAGTCAGCAGAAAGGCTATTTTACACTACTTTTGATGTGATGAAATAACTTAACTAGACATGGTTAATCACATAGCTGGTGATTATGCCATGCAAGGAAAATTCATTAAAATAAGCCAAGTGCCTCTAAAAAGAAGAAAGGAAAACTCCTTAGCAGGCATACACATAGCTGACTCAAGTGCTCTGGCATGACTCGGTTTTTCACCATCCACATTCACTTTATTTTCATAACATGAAACATAAGCATAAGCGCTTCGACAAGAATTCTGCATTACCTGCCTAACTTGCTTAGTGCTTATTCTGTGAGGCAGTCATAATTTGTCTTTATGGTGTTCCAGACATATCTGGCTTTGATCACACCGCCAGGCTGAACACCGACAGATTCTGGGACTAAAGCAGAGAAAGCTCTTTTGTACAAATTTAATCCCGCTTAGGTCATCTGTTTATTGCTTTGTCCAGAACATCTAGGTTTTCAAATGATTTGACCAGTATCACAAATGCAAATCCTATAATAAACGAGAGTACCTACAGGATAGCAGCATCAAAGGAAAAACCGCTCTGGGGAGAACAGCCCTGACAAGTTGGTTTATTAGTTCAGCTGGTTTTAAAGACCAGCCAAGGTCCTGTTTTCAACTAGATTGTTTATTATTTGCTCAGCTCTTTCATGAAAATAAGCAAACTAAATCTATTAGAGCAGATTTCTTTCTATGAAAAGGAAATACTAATTTTTGTAAGTCTAAATGAATAGAAAGCTAATGAAATATGATATTTAATCCACATTCAAGCATTTCCTAAAGCCTGGAAACTGAAGCGGTGGCCTTGAAATTAAGCTATTGATTGATTGTAGTGTATGATTACATTCTTCTCCCCCCCGCCTTAACCATAGGCTAAATAAAATGGTGAACTGTTTTTAAATAACTTAAGAAGTGTTTGGTGGACTCTCTAATATTCATTTGGACATAGAGGGCACTGTTGCATAAAAACCAACTAAAGACCAATATAGGCCTGAAAAGGTACAATTTTAAAATTTAGGAATTCAGAGTAATTTTAGGAAAAGTCAACCAGTGCTATATAAAGAATCAAGGCTTTGTGCTTAGATAATTGGTCCTTTCAGGAGTGAGTAGGACACACGTGCGTGCTCTGTCATTCAGTCGTGTCCAACTCTTTGCGACTCCATGGAGGGTATCCCACCAGGCTTCTCTGTCCAATTAATTTTCCAGGCAAGAATACTGGAGCAGGTTGACATTTCCTACTCCATGGAATCTTCCCAACCCAGGGATTGAGCCCATGTCTCTTGCCTCTCTTGCATTGGCAGGTGGATTCTTTACCACTGGCCACCTGGGAAGCCACAGTGGACAAGTCACTGAAAAAACTCATTCAATACAAAAAAACAAAAGTATGTTTTCAATAATGGATGAATTTGTTAACTGTATTACAAATAAAATATCAACAGGTGATTAAAAGTTTAATTTCAGATGTTTTTAGTGCCTGTATCACTGTAAGAATGACAAGGAAATTAATTAAGCATTCTGTTCCCATGTTTCCTCTTCAATAAAATGAGGCTCAGGACTTCCCTGGTGGTCCAGTAGTTAAGAATCTGCCTTCCAATGCTGGGGATTCAGATTTGATCCCAGGTCAGTAGACTAAGATCCCACATGCTTCAGGGCAACTAAGCCCAGGCTCCGCAATAGCTGAGCCTGCGGACTTTGGATCCCTTGTGCTGCAACTAGAGAAGCCAGAGCCCCGCAATGAAAGATCCCACATGCTCCCACAAAGACTCCACCATACCACAACTAAGACACAATGCAGCAAAATAAATATTTTTTTTTAAATGATGAGGCTCATTCACTCAAAAATTATTTATACAGTTTGCACTAAGTGCCACAGGATTTAAAGTGGTGAGCCAGACAGACAGTCTTTGCATTCTTCAAACTGACACTCTGGTAGAGGAAAAACAGACAATAAACACATGAATAAATGTTAAGATAATTTCAGATGGTGATAACCACTCTGAAGCAAATATGGGAGATGATGTGACAGTGACTTGAGGAGGAAAGCATGATTTTAGTCAGGAATAATCTTAAGGGATAATATTTGAGTTAAGATATAATGGGGGAGAAAAAGCCTTGCTAAGAGGTGATATGTGTGAGGAGTTAAGGGAAAGGACTCCACAGAGCCAAACTGTAATATTTTGGTCACCTGATGTCAAAAGTTGACTCATTGGAAAAGACCCTGATGCTGGAAAAGACTGAGGCAGGAGGAGAAGAGGGCAACAGAGGATGAAACGGTTGGATGGCATCACTGACTTAATGAACATGAGCTTGAACAAACTCTCAGAGATAGTAAAGGACAAGGAAGCCTGGTGTGCTGCAGTCCACGGGGTCACAAAGAGTTGGACATGACACAGTGACTGAACAAGAACAAATCAAACCAAAGGCTTTATGCAGGCTGAACCTGTGTGACGGGACAGAAAGAAAGACTGTATGATACAGCATGGTGAGTAAAGGAAAGTGTGAGAAGTTAGGTTGAGAGAAGTTGGAAGAAACTAGATACACAGTGTTTAGAACAGGGTGTGGAATTTGGATTTCAGTCTAAACATTTTGGGAAAGCATCAGAGGGTTTTGAGCAGGAGAGTGAGATGTAAGGCTAATCATTGTGTTTGAATATAGACTGGATCTCAGAGTATGGAGAATAAAGGAAGTGAGATCAGTTGGGAGGATAGTAGTTACCCATGAGTGACATTAGATGACTTAAATTGGCACAGGAAGACAAGATCAAGAATTTTCAATTTTTTGTGCAGTGGATCATTTTGCCAGTCTTTGAACACCTCCCAAAATTAGTATTTTAAATGTATAAAATACAACATAAAGAATTAAGAAGGAAAACAAGTATATCAAAATCCAATTATCAAAATATTTTTGAAATATGTGATTCATAGATTAAATTAAAAAATTAAGTGTAAACAGTATTTTGAAATATCTGCACAAATTTTAAAGTGATATGACAGTATCTGAGATAACATTGAAGAAAAAATTTAACAGAATAAACTAAAAGAGAATTAGTTCTTATAAATCTGTTAACCATTTCAAATAGCAACTTTAGCATCACAAAATTTGAATTTTAGCATCACACAATTTGAAGGAAGTAATGATTAAAGATATAAGTTAGCAAATATGGCTAGTGTAATATGACCTGGGCATTAAAAGATAAATTTCTGTGACCGATAGCATAAAGAGTCACATGGAATTTACCAGGAAGATGCAATCAAAATGTTTAGGTGTGATGTGGACTTTTAACATTCTTTGCAGTTTTGGAAACCCATAGGAAGGTTAATGGAGACAGCACTTCAATTTTTACTTCTTGGACAAAATCAACAGGCAGTCCTCATCAAGGAAGTGAGACCAGAAGCAAAGATAAGACAGTTAATAAGCAAGGAATCTTATCAATCTGGATGTAAATACTATTAATTTCTGCATGAATGTGAAGCAAGTGGAGAGTGAATACAGTTGCATTTAGTACATGAAGAACTTGAGACAGACCCCCGCACCCTCACCCCATAAGGAGCAATGGGATAGTCCATGTGAGAAAGTATCTTGCAACTGAGTAGGCAATTTGGGTTTTTATTATATCAAAATAAGTGCTGCTATTTGCCAATGTAGCGCTTCCTGGTAGCTCAGATGGTAGAAAATCTGCCTGCAATGCAGGAGACCTGGGTTCAATCCCTGGGTTGGGAAGGTCCCCTGGAGAAGGAAATTGCAAGCCACTGCAATATTCTTGCCTATAGAATTCCATGGACAGAGGAACCTGACTGGTTACAGTCCATGGGGTCACAAAGAGTTGGACACGACAAAGTGACTAACACATACATACACATACATTTGCCAGTGTGGACTGATAAAGATTAACTAAAGTTAATTCTTAATTTTCAGATATTGCAGCATAATAGGATATTCTGCATAAGATCCCTTTTTTCCTTGGTTTGTATCTTTCATCTTTTTATTTCCTCTTGTCCATACTCCTGTATTTCTGCTTTCTTCTTTCTTGATTTCCTATTTCTCATACTACTCTATCTTACACCAATCATGCCTAACCCTACTCCTCCCTTTCTTTATTGCTGATATTTTTCTTCCTTCTGCTGCCCCTTCTCTTCGCTTGCTCATCACTGCCCTCCTACACCTCTTCAGCTCAGACTCAATGCTCATTTTCACTGTGACCCTACAAAACGGAGTGTGCTTAGTTGCAGGCTTGTTTTTCCAACCAATTCCAGAACACTTTGATCTTACAGAGACCTGCCCAACCAGGACATTTCTTTGAACTCAATGCCTTTGGCTTTTCTCAATAGTTCTTCTTAACTTCTGCCTATAATTTTGCATTCCCTGGAATTCCACTTGCTGAAAAAGGTGCCAGTTGAACAGATGCCAAATATTTGAGGTTTTGTTATGTGATTAGAAACTTGGACATTTTAAATCAAGGAATTTTAGCAGTGCTCTAGTGCTTAAATGAGTCTTAATGAATACATATTCAAGACTTAAAGCAAAAAAAAATAAATAAAACTTTCATATAAAAAATTAGCAAGAAACAATGGCAAATATGAAATGGATGTTTATAGATGCTCATATTAAATTGCTTCTTGTCAGAGCAATGTAAAAACTTTCTTAGCTCTGCAAAATTCCACTGTAACTCCTTCCCTCAAATTGTAAAGTAAAGCCACTTAATGATTTTATAAAATCCATCTTTACCATTCTCATGTGTTTATTTAAACTAGATTATAATTAAGATGAAGTAGTGGTATAAAGAAGATTAGGAGATTATAACAAGGAAAAATATCAAAAGGCTTCATAATAGCAAGTCCTAAAAAGGAATATTAAAGTATTTAGTCACATTGACCCAGAAAAGTTAATAAAAAATTTACATGTTATATTAATCAACTTTTTTTATTTGCAAACTAGAAACAATGTAACTCAAGTATTATTAATTCTCCTTCCCAATTATACTTAAAGATTTTATCTGGAGAAGGATTTTAAAAAATCTGATTGAACCCCCCCAGGCAACCACAATATGAAATGATTTGTGGCTCTGCATTCTTACCACAGTGGTTAGAGATGTGAAAAACTGGGATGGTTCCTAAAGAAATGCAGCTCTCTGGATCACTTTTCTTGATTTAACAAAATACACAATGGAGAAAAGACAATCTCTTGAACAAGTGGTGCTGGGAAAACTGGTCAACCACTTGTAAAAGAATGAAACTAGAACACTTTCTAACACCATACACAAAAATAAACTAAAAATGGATTAAAGATCTAAACGTAAGACCAGAAACTATAAAACTCCTAGAAGAAAACATAGGCAAAACACTCTCCAACATAAACCACAGCAGGATCCTCTATGACCCACCTCCCAGAATATTGGAAATAAAAGCAAAAATAAACAAATGGGACCTAATTAAGATTAAAAGCTTTTGCACAACAAAGGAAACTATAAGCAAGGTGAAAAGACAGCCTTCAGAATGGGAGAAAATAATAGCAAATGAAGCAAAGGACAAACAATTAATCTCAAAAATATACAAGCAACTCCTGCAGCTCAATTCCAGAAAAATAAATGACCCAATCAAAAAGTGGGCCAAAGAACTAAAGAGACACTTCTCCAAAGAAGACATACAGATGGCTAACAAACACATGAAAAGATGCTCAACATCACTCATTATCAGAGAAATGCAAATCAAAACCACAATGAGGTACCATTTCACGCCTGTCAGAATGGCTGCTATCCAAAGACTACAAGCAATAAATGCTGGAGAGAGTGTGGAGAAAAGGGAACCCTCTTACACTGTTGGTGGGAATGCAAACTAGTACAGCCACTATGGAGAACAGTGTGGAGATTCCTTAAAAAACTGGGAATAGAACTGCCATATGACCCAGCAATCTCACTGCTAGACATACACACCAAGGAAACCAGAATTGAAAGAGATGCGTGTACCCCAATGTTCATCGCAGCACTGTTTACAATAGCCAGGACATGGAAGCAACCTAGATGTCCATCGGCAGACGAATGGATAAGGAAGCTGTGGTACATATACACAATGGAATATTACTCAGCCATTAAAAAGAATACATTCAAATCAGTTCTAATGAGGTGAATGAAACTGGAGCCTATTATACAGAGTGAAGTAAGCCAGAAAGAAAAACACCAACACAGTAATCTAACACCGCTTACTCCTTGGAAGGAAGGTTATGACTAACATAGATAGCATATTTAAAAGCAGAAACATTACTTTGCCAAAAAAGGTCCGTCTAGTCAAGGCTATGGTTTTTCCAGTGGTCATGTATGGATGTGAGAGTCGGACGATGAAGAAAGCTGAGCGCCGAAGAACTGATGCTTTTGAACTGTGGTGTTGGAGAAGACTCTTGAGAGTCCCTTGGACTGCAAGAAGATCCAACCAGTCCACCCTAAAGGAGATCAGTCCTGGGTATTCATTGGAAGGACTGATGTTGAAGCTGAAACTCCAATACTTTGGCCACCTCATGCGAAGAGTTGACTCATTGGAAAAGACCCTAATGCTAGGAAGGATTGGGGGCAGGAGGAGAAGGGGACAACAGAGGATGAGATGGTTGGATGGCATCACTTACTCGATGGACATGGGTTTGGGTAAACTCCGAGAGTTGGTGATGGACAGGGAGGCCTGGCATGCTGCGATTCATGGGGTCGCAAAGAGTCGGACACGACTGAGCGACTGAACTGAACTGATCACATATATATGGTATTTAGTTAATCGGTAAAGATAACCCTGTATGCGAGACATCAAAAGAGACACAGATAAATAGAACAGTATTATGGACTCTATGGGAGAGGGCGAGGGCAGGATGATATGGGAGAATGGCATTGAAGCATATAAATTATCATACGTGAAACGAATCGCCAGTCCAGGTTCGACGCATGATTCAGGGAGCTCGGGGCTGGTGCACCGGGATGACCCGGAGGGATGGGATGGGGAGGGACGTAGGAGGGGGGTTCTGGAAGGGGAAAACATGTACATCCATGGTGGATTCATGTCAATGTATGGCAAAACAAATACAATATCGTAAAGTTAAAAAATAGATAAATAAACTAATAAAAAAATAAATAAAGATTTGTATGAATACCTCCTTTAAAAAAAAAAGCATCAATTCTTCAGTGCTCAGCTTTCTTTATACTCCAACTCTCACATCCATACATAACTACTAGACAAACATAGCTTTGACTAGAGGGATCTTTATACATAGTATCAATAGTGTATATGTATCAATCCCAATCTCCCAATTCCCCCAACCCTTTTCCCCTTGGTATACATACATTTGTTCTTGACATGTGTCTCTACTTTTGCTTTGCAGATAAGATTATCTATACCATTTTTTTAGGCTCCACATATAGCATTAATATATGATACTTGTTTTGTTTTTTCTGGGTTCTTATCTAAAGGCTCTGGAGGAAAATTTGCTTTCAGGTTTGGCCAGGATGTTGGCAAAACCGTTTCTTGTTATTGTAGGCTTGAATACCCAGTTCTCATCATAGCTGTTAGGGGGCTGCTCTCAGCTCTAGGAGGCCTCTAGCTTTCCTTTTCAAGCAACCCCCTCTACATTCAAAGCTATCAGTGGTACATGCAGTCCTCCTATGGTAGAGTCTCCACATTACCCTTCTGCTACCAGCATGACAAAACTTTCTACTTTTAAAGGGTGTGTGTGATTAGATTAGGCACATGGATCATCTCTCTATTATCTTATCATCCCTATTGCCAAGTATGTCATATAACATCATATAAACACAGGTATGATATATTCATCATACTCACAGGTTGTATTCATACCCAAAAGGGAGGGAATTACATACGGGTCATTCTTAGACTTTTGCCTACTGATATTTAAGAAACAACAACTATGTGTGATGTTTTGATCCTGTATAGACATAGCAACTGGGGTGAGATGTCTAGAATGAGGTACACTGTAACTGTGGGTTCAGTATCACATCAATGGTAAGATTTGCTTCCCAAGCTTTATTCCTCAAACATTTTTGATGGGATATATAGGATAATAAATTACTAAATAATCCATTCATTCTTTGAATGAAAGGAAGGAAAGAAAGCCATGAACCTGAACACTAAAGCAGTAGATTGGGAAGAAAGTGAGTCTTGAATCATCAGAAGTATATTTGGCTTGGAAATGTGATGAGGAGGGGAAGCAGATGATATCAACTGCCGTAACAAAATTGAGTATTCAATTTAATGTCCCATTCTCTCAAGTGGATCAATTCCGTATAGCATCATGGTAAGTGACTTAAATAAATGGTTCAGACGGTAAAGACTCTGCCTGCAATGCAGAAGATGAGGGTTCAATCTCTGGGTTGGGAAGATCCCCTGGAGAAGGGCATGGCAACACACTCCAGTATTCTTACCTGAGAATTCCATGAACAGAGGAGCCTGGAGAGCCATAGTCCATGGGGTAGAAAAGAGTCAGACATGAATGAGCAACTAACACGCACACACAGCTGTACTGATAACACTAATGCATATAGAAGTGAGGAAAAATGCAGAAATAGTTATCACTGCATTCAATAAAAACGTGGAAGCAGTATCCATCAAAGAGTCATCTATCCTTGTTCCAAAAGATTTCAAAACTTACTTAATTTCTTAAAGAAAAATAAATTAGAATTTTCAAATAAAAAGGATAGTATCACAAGGCAAGTAATGAAATTCTAAGAAGTTTGAAGAAAAGTAAGATGAAATAGGTGACAGCCTGACAACAGCAGAAGATGGTAGAACTACCATAAAACCACATCAAACTGGATCCATTTAGTAGACGGGCAAAGCTTGGTTTTTCAGCTCCATACATACAATCATCTTGGTAATTCTGAGTTATAAAAATTTCATATCTTTATTTTTAAAAAGTATATTTATATGTTAAAATAAAATGCAAACCTTTGTTATTTAAAAAAGATGATGAAATTTAACTGTATCACTTGCCAATACTTTTAGGTGGAAATAATTTCTTGTCTAACTTTTGTTATAAACCTCAAAATATAAGAGAGCTGATGTGCATGTGCTATTTTAATAGGAGAACACAAATTCCAGTTACACATTTGTGGGAGAGATAATACCGGGAAAAGTAAAAACTTTACAAATTAAAGTGTTCTTGACAGATAGAACTGCTGAAATCTACACAGTCCACAAATTTTTGTGATACTGTTATTTGACAACAGAATGCTTTAATTAGTTCATTTATACTGACTTAGATTCAGATTCATAAGGCATAATGAGTAGGTTGAGGTAATTTATGAGACAATTGCTTACTCTGTGATCAATTTTATTCTATAGACATTCCTTTATTTTTTATTGTGTGAGATATACCTTCTTGATTTAATTTTTTAAGAGTACAATACAGTCATACTAACTATAGGCACAGTATTGTATGGTAGATCTCTAGAACTTAATCATCTTGCATAAACTAAACTATATACCCTTTGACTACAACTCTGCATCCCTCCCACCTGGTCCTTGATAACCACCATTCTACTCTCTGCTTCTACAAGTTTGACTAAGTGGTATATGACTTGTCTCACTTAGCATAGCATCCTCAAGGAAGACCCATAGCAGAATTTCCTTTCTTTAAAAGGCAGAATGATATTCCATCGTATCAATATGTATATATAACCACGTATTCTCAGCTATTTGTAAATAATGCTGCAAGGAAAATGAGAGTGCAGACATCTCTTGAAGATTATGATTTCAATTCCTTCATACATATACCCAGAAGTGGGACTGGTGGATCAAATAGTACTTCTAATTTTAATTTTTGAGAAACATTCATATTATTTCCCATATCAATTGTACCTCTTTATATTCCTACCAACAGTGTACATGGGTTGTAATTTCTTCATATCCTCATTTGTTATCTTTTTTCTTTCACAGTAGCCATCCTAACATGTGAGGTAATATTTCATTGTGGTTTTGATTTTGATTTTCCTGATAATTAGTGACACATATTAAGCATCTGTTCATATATTTGTGGGACATTTACATGCCTTCTTTGGGGAAATGTCTATTGAAGTCTTTTCCTCACTTTTTTCTATTTACATATCCAAACATACAAATACACTTTGGAAGACACTGGATGCATCTGGCAAAGGAATGATCTGTGTTTGTGGGTGTATGTGTGGGTGTGGGTATGTATGTATGTTGGTATGTATGTGTGTGTGTGTGTGTGTGTGTGTGTGTGTGTGTGTGTGTATATATATATGTATATATATATAAAATTCTGGGGCTTCCCCTGCTTCTCATCCATAAAGAATCCACCTGCAATGTAGGAGACACAGGTTCAATCTCTGGGTTGGGAAGATCCCCTGGAGAAGGAAAAGGCAACCCACTTCAGTATTCTTGCCTGGGAAATCCCATGGACAGAGGAGCCTGGCAGGCAGGCTACAGTCCACGGGGTTGCAGAGTTGGACGCAACTTAGTGACTAAACAATGACAACAACATATATAATTCAAGGTGGCATGCTCTTAATTTGTTTAATCTAATCTGCTCTCTATAATCCTTGGGTTAGGATTGTGTTTATCTAAGAGTAACAGAAAGCCTTACTACAGTGGTTTTAAAAAGTAAAATGCTGATTATGTAATGCAAAAAGAAGATCAAGGGATCATACAGATATGATGGTTTACATGAAGTCATCCTTGATCTACTCTCATCATCTCCTTGTACTCTGTGGCTTTTGTCCTCATAGTGGCAGGATCATGTATTCTGGAGTTTTTTATTTTTAACAAGACTAATTCTTTTAGATGAATTGCAACATTTGAATGTTCATTAACTTTCTACACTTTTTGGAAATTCCTCTTATAATATTATTTGCCTGTATTTTTTTATCTAGCTCTTTTTCTTCTGAAAACTATGAAGTTTTTAACATGTCTTTTTGAAACATATTGTGTAGAAATGATACAGATATATTTTGATCAATTTATTATTGCCTTGATGTAAATGTTATGATAAAAGATATTATAATTAGGTTTAAATAAGCATAATGCCAAATAATGTGTAATATATAAACATAATATTTGTTAAGAACTTTTGAGGTGGCAGCTTTGATCAAGTCAGTGCTTGACACAGGATAACCCAGTTAACTTAAATCTCAGATAAAAGTACTAGTAATAGTTTTGTTTACAAATGAAGATATTGAGTCTCAGAGAGGGCAAACAGTTACACAGCTAGTGAGTGGCTCATTTGAGATCTGAATTTAGGCAATGTAGCTCCAAAGTCATGTTCTTCTTAAACATTGGGCTAGACTGCTTTGCTTCTATACAAATAAAGTTTGCTGCCATACAGCAATTTTTTCAAGTTGTATTATATGACTATTTCACACTCAACTACTCAGCTTGTAGCCACTAAATCCCTATTTTCTTATATAACATTTAAAACATAGACACGTATTTGTGGTAAAGACTTTGTGATCTGTGTGTGTGTGTATGTGTGTTATTAAGTCAATTTTATTACATACTAAGTGGTTCAGAAAAGGTCCTTGAAATGCACATGGGCTCCAGTTTTTTGCCAAGTTTTACAATTACATTTTTTTCTAATTAATCTAACCTCATCCATCTGAGTTTTGGTTCACTTTTTGGCAGGATAAGTAAATGCTACAAAGAAAGTATAAGTCAGATGGAGCCTTTGATTACTGTGCATTCCCATAAAATGTACAGATGTGGCCTTAATGCATAATAGAAATTCCAGTTTTTGTAAACTAAAACATGTGGGACAACCTAGCAACCTTTTTAGGTATTAGGGGGAGTATCAACCATCACAATACCAGATGTTTCTCAAGTCTGCACTGATTGGCTTTCAAAAGTTCAAACCCACTTATATGCTCAAGTCCTTTGAGAAAGCTGTTGATATGTGGGCCTGCAATTTCAGTGTTGGTGGAGAGAAGATTAGAAATAAAGTTTTAGTTCCTGTAAGTTATGAAAAATATTTTACTCATAATTTTCATGAATGTACTAGCCCACTTATTAATTGATGGTGATTTGATAGAAGAATAACAATAATGAATCCCTTGCAAATTATTCATTCTTGGAAATCTGAAAAATCACCAATGTGAGTACTAGCTTTATAGGTAATCAAACAGGAAATTAGACTACCCATCAGCAGGTACAATTTGTTATAGATCACTGATAGCCTTTAAAACATACAAACCTTCTGATTAACAAAGATAGCACGTGTTGAGGAGAAATAAAATTACTAAAATGTTATGAACCAATGAAGGTCACATCAGGGCTAGATAACATAAAATATTATACTTCTGCTCTTGATTGGTAGATATACTTGAGAAGAATGGATGAGTAGTAAAAGATCTTTGCCTACTGTTATGCAACCAGACAGAGTGTCTCACTGGTAGCAACTGTGTAGCGAAGAAATTTCTGTTAAAAAATATTAGATATTCAATAAATCAGTTAAGTTGCTCAGTGGTGTCAGACTCTTTGTGACCCCATGGACTGCAGCACGACAGGCTTCCCTGTCCTTCACCAACTCCCGGAGTTTGCTCAAACCCATGTCCATCGAGTCAGTGATGCCATCAACCATCTCATTCTCTGCCGTTCCCTTCTCCTCCTGCCTTCAATCTTTCCCAGCATCAGGGTCTTTTCCAATGAATCAGTTCTTCACATCAGGTGGCCAAAGTATTGGAGTTTCAGCTTCAGCATCAGTCTTTCCAATGAATATTCAGGACTGATTTCTTTTAGGATGGACCGGTTGGATCACCTTGCAGTCCAAGGGACTCAACACCACAGTTCAAAAGCATCGATTCTTCTGCACTCAGCTTTCTTTATAGTCCAACTCTCACATCCATACATGACCACTGGAAAAACCATAGCTTTGACTAGATGGACGTTTGTTGGCAAAGTAACATCTCTGCTTTTTAATATGGTGTCTAGGTGGGTTATAGCTTTTCTTCCAAGGAGCAAGCATCTTTTAATTTCATGGCTGCAGTCACCATCTGCAGTGATTTTGGAGCGCCCCAGAATAAAGTCTTTCACTGTTTCCATTGTTTCTCCATCTATTTGCCATGAAAGGATGTTTCTGGATGCCATGATCTTTTTCTGAATGTTGAGTTTTAAGGCAACTTTTCACTTTTATCAAAAGGCTCTTTAGTTCTTCTTCGCTTTCTGCCATAAGGGTGGTGTCATCTGTGTATCTGAGGTTATTGATATTTCTCCCGGCAATCTTAATTCCAGCTTGTGCTTCATCCAGCCAGGCATTTCACATGATGTACTCTGCATATAAGTTAAATAAGCAGGGTGACAATATACAGCCTTGACGTACTCCTTTTCCTATTTGGAAGCAGTCTGTCGATCCATGTCCAGTTCTAACTGTAGCTTTCTGACCTGCATACAGGTTTCTCAGGAGTCAGGTCAGGTGGTCTTGTATTCCCATCTCTTTCAGAATTTTCCACAGTTTATTGTGATCCACACAGTCAAAGGCTTTGGCATAGTCAACAAAGCAGAAATAGATGTTTTTCTGGAACTCTCTTGCTTTTCGATGATCCACCAGATGTTGGAAATTTGATCTCTGGTTCCTCTGCCTCTTCTAAATCCAGCTTGAACACCTGGAAGTTGATGGTTCATGTACTGTTGATGCTTGGCTTGGAGAATTTTGAGCATTACTTTGCTAGTGTATGAGATGAGTGCAATTGTGTGGTAGTTTGAACATTCATTCTTTGGCATTTCCTTTCTTTGGGACTGCAATGAAAACTGACCTTTTCCAGTCCTTGGCCACTATAGTTTTCCAAAATTGCTGGCATATTGAGTGCAGTATTTTCACAGCATCATGTTTCAGGATTTGAAATAGCTCAACTGGAATTCCATCACCTCCACTAGCTCTGTTCATAGTGATGCTTCCTAAGGCCCACTTGACTTCACATTCTAGAATGTCTGGCTCTAGATGAGTGATCACACCATCATGATTTTCTGGGTCGTGAGGATATTTTCTATATAGTTCTTCTGTGTATTCTTGCCACCTCTTCTTAATATCTTATGCTTCTTTTAGGTCCATACCATTTCTGTCCTTGATTGTGCCCATCTTTGCATGAAATGTTCCCTTGGTATCTCTAATTTTCTTGAAGAGATCTCTAGTCTTTCCCATTCTATTTTTTCCTCTATTTCTTTGCATTGATTGCCAAGGAAGGCTTTCTTATCTCTCCTTGCAATTCTTTGGAATTCTGCATTCAAATGCATATATCTTTCCTTTTCTCCTTTGCCTCTAGCTTCTCTTCTCAGCTATTTGTAATGCCTCCTCAGACAATATGTATGTATTCAATAAATATATTAGAACAAAAATTTCAAGTTGGAAAGAGTCTTAGAGATTTCCTTTTCCCAATAAAAAATTCTCATTAAAAAATACATTGTTAGGACTTCCCTGATGATGCAGTGGCTGAGACTCTATGCTCCCATTACAAGAGGTCTGGGTTTGATCGCACATGCCACTAATAAGTGTTTATATGTCACAACTAAAGACCTGCACAATCAAATAAATTAATAATAAAAATAAATATTTAAAAATAGTATTTAAAAATATATTGCTGTATATTTCACTGTATGTAAAACACAGTCATGAGAGTCTACTTGAGTGGGACTTCTCACAGAAAGATCCCTTGGTCCACCTAAGGAGACCCCTCCGCTTTCTGGTTAAATAACAGCTCCCATCTTATTAAGGGGCATTGGCATGTAATCTTAAATAGTTATTCTACTATTTAAAAGAAATAATAAAATTGACGCCCCAACATTCGAATCATAGGAGTCCCAGAAGAAGAAGATAAAAGGAAAGGCCATGAAAAGATACTCGAGGAGATAATAGTTGAAAATTTCCCTAAAATGAGGAAGGAAATAGTCACAGAAGTCCAAGAAACCCAGAGAGTCCCAAACAGGATAAACCCAAGGCGAAACACCCCAAGACACATATTAATCAAATTAACAAAGATCAAACACAAAGAACAAATATTAAAAGCAGCAAGGGAAAAACAACAAATAACACACAAGGGGATCCCCATAAGGATAACAGCTGATCTTTCAATAGAAACTCTTCAGGCTAGAAGGGAATGGCAGGACATACTTAAAGTAATGAAAGAGAAAAATCTACAACCCAGATTACTGTACCCGGCAAGGATCTCATTCAGATATGAAGGAGAATTCAAAAGCTTTACAGACAAGCAAGAACTGAGGGAATTCAGCACCACCAAACCAGCTCTCCAACAAATGCTAAAGGATCTTCTCTAAACAGGAAACACAGAAAGGATGTTTAAACACGAACTTAAAACTACAAAGTAAATGGCAACGGGGACCATACTTATCAATAATTACCTTAAATGTAAATGGGTTGAATGCCCCAACCAAAAGACAAAGAGTGGCTGAGTGGATACAAAAACAAGACCCCTACATATGCTGTCTACAAGAGACCCACCTCAAAACTAGGGACACATACAGACTGAAAGTGAAGGGATGGAAAAATATATTTCATGCAAATGGAGACCAAAAGAAAGCAGGAGTTGCAATACTCATTTCAGATAAAATAGACTTTAAAATAAAGGCTGTGAAAAGGGACAAAGAAGGACACTACATAATGATCAAAGGGTCAATCCAAGAAGAAGATGTAACAATTATAAATATATATACACCCAACATAGGAGCACCACAATATATAAGGCAAATACTAACAAGTGTGAAAGGGGAAGTTAACAATAACACAATAATAGTGGGAGACTTTAACACTCCACTCACACCTATGGATAGATCAACAAAACAGAAAATTAACAAGGAAACACAAAACTTTAAATGATACTATAGACAAATTAGATTTAATCGATATTTTCAGGACTTTCCACCCCAAAACAAGCAATTTCACCTTTTTCTCAAGTGCACATGGAACTTTCTCCAGGATAGATCACATCCTGGGCCATAAATCTAGCCTTGGTAAATTCCAAAAAATTGAAATCATCCCAGCCATCTTCTCTGACCACAATGCAGTAAGATTAGACCTCAATTACAGGAAAAAAACTATTAAAAATTCCAACATATGGAGGCTAAACAACACGCTTCTGAATAACCAAAAAATCACAGAAGAAATCAAAAAAGAAATCAAAATATGCATAGAAACGAATGAAAATCAAAACACAACAACCCAAAACCTATGGGACACTGTAAAAGCAATGCTAAGGGGAAGGTTCATAGCAATACAGGCGTACCTCAAGAAACAAGAAAAAAACTCAAATAAATAAACTAACTCTACACCTAAAGCAACTAGAGAAGGAAGAAATGAAGAACCCCAGGGTTAGTAGAAGGAAAGAAATCTTAAAAATTAGGGCAGAAATAAATGCAAAAGAAACAAAAGAGACCATAGCAAAAATCAACAAAACTAAAAGTTGGTTTTTCGAGAAGATAAACAAAATTGACAAGCCATTAGCCAGACTCATCAAGAAACAAAGGGAGAAGAATCAGATCAACAAAATTAGAAATGAAAATGGAGAGATCACAACAGACTACACAGAAATACAAAGGATCATAAGAGACTACTACCAACAGCTATATGCCAATAAAATGGACAACTTGGAAGAAATGGACAAATTCTTAGAAAAGTATAACTTTCCAAAAT
Source organism: Okapia johnstoni (assembly GCA_024291935.2). Taxonomy (NCBI): domain Eukaryota; kingdom Metazoa; phylum Chordata; class Mammalia; order Artiodactyla; family Giraffidae; genus Okapia; species Okapia johnstoni. The sequence continues at coordinate 50,623,266 of CM044314.1, forward strand.
TGAACCAGGAAGAAATAGAAGATCTTAACAGACCCATCACAAGCACGGAAATCGAAACTGTAATCAGAAATCTTCCAGCAAACAAAAGCCCAGGACCAGACGGCTTCACAGCGGAATTCTACCAAAAATTTAGACAAGAGCTAACACCTATCCTACTCAAACTCTTCCAGAGAATTGCAGAAGATGGTAAACTTCCAAACTCATTCTATGAGGCCACCATCACCCTAATTCCAAAACCAGACAAAGATGTCACAAAAAAAGAAAACTACAGGCCAATATCACTGATGAACATAGATGCAAAAATCCTTAATAAAATTCTAGCAAACAGAATCCAACATCATATTAAAAAGATCATACATCATGACCAAGTGGGCTTTATCCCAGGAATGCAAGGTTTCTTTAACATCCGCAAATCAATCAATGTAATTCACCACATTAACAAATTGAAAGATAAGAACAATATGATTATCTCAATAGATGCAGAAAAAGCCTTTGACAAAATTCAACATCCATTTATGATAAAAACTCTCCAGAAAGCAGGAATAGAAGGAACATACCTCAACATAATAAAAGCTATATATGACAAACCCACAGCAAACATTATCCTCAATGGTGAAAAACTGAAAGCATTTCCCCTAAAGTCAGGAACAAGGCAAGGATGCCCACTTTCACCACTACTATTCAACATAGTTCTGGAAGTTTTGGCCACAGCAATCAGAGCGGAAAAAGAAATAAAAGGAATACAGATAGGAAAAGAAGAAGTAAAACTCTCACTGTTTGCAGATGACATGATCCTCTACATAGAAAACCCTAAAGATTCTACCAGAAAACTACTAGAGCTAATCAATGAATATAGTAATGTTGCAGGATACAAAATTAACACACAGAAATCCCTTGCATTCCTATACACCAATAATGAGAAAACAGAAAGAGAAATTAAGGAAACAATACCATTCACCATTGCAACAAAAAAAGAATAAAATACTTAGGAATATTTCTACCTAAAGAAACAAAAGACTTATATATAGAAAACTATAAAACACTGATGAAAGAAATCAAAGAGGACACAAACAGATGGAGAAATATACCGTGTTCATGGATTGGAAGAATTAATATAGTGAAAATGAGTATACTACCCAAAGCAATCTACAGATTCAATGCAATCCCTATCAAACTACCAATGGTATTTTTCACAGAACTAGAACAAATCATTTCACAATTTGTATGGAAGTATAAGAAACCTCGAATAGCCAAAGCAATCTTGAGAAAGAAGAATGGAACTGGAGGAATCAACCTGCCTGACTTCAAGCTCTACTACAAAGCCACAGTCATCAAGACAGTGTGGTACTGGCACAAGGATAGAAATATAGATCAATGGAACAAAATAGAAAGCCCAGAGATAAACCCACGCACCTATGGGCACCTTATCTTCGACAAAGGAGGCAAGAGTATACAGTGGAGAAAAGACAATCTCTTGAACAAGTGGTGCTGGGAAAACTGGTCAACCACTTGTAAAAGAATGAAACTAGAACACTTCCTAACACCATACACAAAAATAAACTCAAAATGGATTAAAGATCTAAATGTAAGACCAGAAACTACAAAACTCCTAGAGGAAAACATAGGCAAAACACTCTCCGACATAAATCACAGCAGGATCCTCCATGACCCACCCCCCAGAATATTGGAAATAAAAGCAAAAATAAACAAATGGGACCTAATCAAAATTAAAAGCTTTTGCACAACAAAGGAAACTATAAGCAAGGTGAAAAGACAGCCTTCAGAATGGGAGAAAATAATAGCAAACGAAGCAACAGACAAACAATTAATCTCAAAAATATACAAGCAACTCCTGCAGCTGAATTCCAGAAAAATAAACGACCCAATCAAAAAATGGGCCAAAGATCTAAACAGACATTTCTCCAAAGAAGACATACAGATGGCTAACAAACACATGAAAAGATGCTCAACATCACTCATTATTAGAGAAATGCAAATCAAAACCACAATGAGGTACCATTACACACCAGTCAGAATGGCCGCTATCCAAAAGTCTACAAGCAATAAATGCTGGAGAGGGTGTGGAGAAAAGGGAACCCTCTTACACTGTTGGTGGGAATGCAAACTAGTACAGCCACTATGGAGAACAGTGTGGAGATTCCTTAAAAAACTGGGAATAGAACTGCCATATGACCCAGCAATCCCACTGCTAGGCATATACACCGAGGAAACCAGAATTGAAAGAGACGCGTGTACCCCAATGTTCATCGCAGCACTGTTTACAATAGCCAGGACATGGAAGCAACCTAGATGTCCATCGGCAGACGAATGGATAAGGAAGCTGTGGTACATATACACAATGGAATATTACTCAGCCATTAAAAAGAATACATATGAATCCGTTCTATTGAGATGGATGAAACTGGAGCCCATTATACAGAGTGAAGTGAGCCAGAAAGAAAAGCACCAATACAGTATACTAATGCATGTATATGGAATTTGAAAGATGGTAATGGTAACCCTATATGTAAGACAGAATAAGAGACACAGATGCATAGAACAGTCCTATGGACTCTGAGGGAGAAGGTGAGGGTTGGACGTTCTGGGACAATAACATTGAAACATGTATATTGTCATATGTGAAGCAGAACACCATTCCATGTTCTATGCATGGGACGGATGCTCAGGGATGGAGCGTTGGGATGACACTGAGGGATGGGAGGGGGAGGGAGGTGGGAGCAGGGTTTGGGAGGGGAGCACATGTGAATCCATGGCTGATTCATGTCGATGTATGGCAAAAACTACTACAATATTGTAAAGTAATTAGCCCCCAACTAAAATAAAAAAAATAATAATAATAATAATAAAAAAAAAAATAAATAAATAAAAAATAAAATTGAGGCACAATGATGTTTAGTGTCATTAAGTATTCAAATTTACTTTTCCTGATTCTAGATGAGTATTTCATCATTTGAAATGTTGCATTGAAGGTTACCACTCAAGGATAGATAACAAAGTAATTCTAGTTCAAATGGAAAAGATCTCTGATTACCTATATTTTGAAATTATTGATGCTATGTTCTGCTCCATTAGCAGAGATAATTGCTATATGACTGCACTGAGTCACTTTGAAAGCTATTAGATTCATTTGAAATCTAAATGCATTTTGCTACAAGTAATAGGTTTATTTGGCACTGAAATAGTTACCAGTAGTAAGTTCTAGGATCTTCAGGAACCATAAAACCAAACAAGCATCCTCTTCATATACCTAGGAGAGTTTAAGAACAGTGTAATGTGAGAGCCTTGATTCAAAGTAGATGTTTTACTGGTGGTTGGGGGGAGGTGAGGCTGATGAGATTAAGATTGTTATTTTTTATTCCCAACTATGAGAGGCCATCTGAATAGCAAGTGTCACAGACAAGTGGCTAGTCTCAGTAGGGGCAATCCTATAATTATTTAAATTATTAAACCTGAAACTTGCACACAATATAAAACCTAATCCTGAAACAATGTAACTAACATTCAAAAACTCAGTGACACGCCCTGCTTTCAGTTTTCATTAATTGTTCTTTAGCTGATATTTCTATGGACTCAATTCTCTTTTCATCTGAAATGTTATTACACTTGAATGCTAGTCCAGATGCAAGGTGCTCTGGTGTCTGTAGACTATCTCTTTTCTCTCTCTTGGGAGATCACTTTTTTTTCTGTCCCTGTTCACTTGGTCAAATTTTTATATTCTCTAGATTTGGAATTTTGGTCTCCAAGCCATCATCTGACTTTCTAGAGGTGACTTGAGGACCTGCTATCTTGCCAATAGCATGGAAAAGTCTTTACTTAGTTTAGACAAAATTAATGAATTTAAATTCAAGGTGAGGTATAGAATATATGCAAATACAGAGAAATAGATCAGTTCATAAGAGGAAGATCTATGATTCTATTTAAGTCTAAGTCTGGTCTGAGTATAGAAGTGACAAACACAACTTGGCAGCCACCTGATTTTCTTTTCTTTTGAAAAATATTCCTATTATTGGCTATGGGGCCAAAGAGCCTTTATGATGACATAACTTCTTTAGTTTCTTAAGACCTTTTTTCTTCCCTGTGTTAAAATCTCTAATCCTGTTTTAAAGTCTCTGATTCTTGGTGGACTACCCATTCAGTTTCAATTTCTCATGTGATTATCTGCTTCAAATTGTTAGAACATCTACAAATGAGAAGTGATTGATGTGCTCTGAGCCCACTGAGTGATCAGACTGGCTCAGGTTGTCTGTCACTTCTTCAAGTTCTTTCTGATAACTTTTTCCCTTATTTCCTCAGAAAAGGATTTTCAAGAAAAGTATTATTAAAGCTTTATTGATGCCCTTAAATTAGTAAGATTTATTGCTTTTTCATGTCATTATCCCTGGACATGAGTGCCTGGACAAGAAGACTTGTCACTGAGACTTTCAGATGATTTAGAAACAAACAAACAAACAAAAAACCACTAAGTAAAAAAAAAAAAAACAACTCTCTAAAGCCACTGTCCTTCTAACTGTTCACTGTTTTGTTTTTTGTTTTTTTTTCAGATGAAGAGAGGTTAATTCCCTGTAAGGATCCATAAATGGAAAAGATTGAAGAAAGAGGGTGTGCTGTTGAGATCTTTCCTGTTGATGAATTATATCGCTTTAGGACTAGGAATATTTTAGATGCAAGTTTCAAATTTGTTAAGAGTATCAGAAAACTGAAGTTTCTATTCAGATTGAACAGTGTCTTTATTTTCATTTGAATATTCTTGATAGAACTCATACATTATCTGCTTTAAAAATTTTATTTAAACTAAAAAAAAAAAAACTACCTCACATGAGCGGTTTACTCATTCCCTCCCTTCCCCAGGCAACCACCAATCTGTTCTTTCTATCTATGAGCTTGGTTTACAAATACACCTACATGTGTATATTAATTTCACATATAGGAGAGATCATACATTATTGTCTTTCTCTGTCTGACTTATTTCTGTTTCTCTGCTTCATGTTCATTTTTTAATAGGATTAGTATAACAGTCTGCCAAGTGTTTGGCTAGTCCCTGGTTTCTCCCTCCTCCAAACCATCCTCTAAATAGTTATCAGAGTGATCTTGCTAAGACAAAAATATCATCAGGTAGTTCTCCTACTTAAGTCATTATATTACTCTTAGATGATTCAACTCATGTAAGAGTAGTACAGGGGTATATCTGGATCCACCCTCTCCTTCTTGTTTTTCATTCTGGGGTCTGGTCTTCTTCACTTCCTCAATTATACCATGCTATTCATCTCCAGGCCTTTACATGTGTACTTTACTCTTTCTAGAATGATCTTATCCACCTTCTTCTTTCAAAAACCCCCCAACTCCCACATAATTAAATCCTCACCAGGTCTTCCCACAGTGTCCCAGTGCACCATCCTACTCAGTTCCTCAGTGAAACTACTGAGTAACTCTGTTCCCGGAACTGCAGTGGGAGAGGAAGGGGGACTGGACACTGGGCATGTGGAACTCCAAATTCAGACCACCACTTCTTAAGCCTCAGGCCAAAGAAAACATCCTTAAAGATTAGCATATGCTTGCAAATTACTGATAAATACCTGTGGTAGGAATCTATGAATATGCAGCAATGCTAATAGCACCAAGCATAGGAAATATTTAGATGCATTAGTTAACCCTGACACAAAGGCAAATCCTCAACATAAGGCAAGAAATTAGATAAAACATTTACTGAAAATGAGCACATTTTCTATATGGTTTTCTTTTTTAAAAAAATCCATATGGATTTGGAATTGGAATTATAGATAATGCCACATAAGCATTCCTAATGTTGTCAGCTCCACTGGGATGAAGTGTCTCACCCCAACCTCTCAGATGGTCAATTAGGACTAAAATTCTCTTGAAAGCTCCCTTAAGACTCCATCGTTACCTAATGTCAATTGTTCAATTACAAATCAGGTTTCAAATGTCTCTATATTCTGCACATTGAAGAAGTAAGTGGAAAAAAATTGAGAGATGGAGAAGGACCAGATCAATTTGGGCTTTCATTAAACTACACATAATTAACACAGAACAGATGCTTCCCAATTAATTGTGCTGGCTTTAGACCCAGGAAAATCTTTACTGATTTTTCTTGGACAGAACTTGGCAAGAGGGAAGGTCCAATAGAACCAACGCATATTCTACAATCATTCATAATAATATTGTTAGTGTTGTTGTTTAGTTGCTAAGAAGTGTCCGACTCTTTTTGTAAGCCCATGGACTGACTGCAGCCTACCAGGCTCCTCTGTCCTTAGGATTTTCCAGGCAAGAATACTAAAGTGGGTTGCCATTTCCTTCTTGCCCCTGTGCATATTACAGAATTAACTGCTACATAAAAATATTTGAACAGAGGTTGATGCTTTATTCTCAGAGTTCAAGATTTAAACATGCAATATTGATAAGGACTGATAGAAAATGAATGAGTACTAAGTTAGATATGAAACAAAAGCTATCAATCTATCTAAAGAAATAATACCATGTATGTGTGTGTGTGTGTATAAATCTGGCAAATACTTTATATATAAGTCTTTACTCACAAATCTAAGTGCAAAATATTCTAGGGTATTCAAAAAAATACTGGTACAGGAATATAACCTTAAAACCATAGAAAATATCACATACACATTTTCTCATAGTGAATAGAAAGGGTCCTACGTAGACCCTGAAAGAGTAGTATTTACCAGAAAAAGAGACCAAATCTCTGTGTAAAAAACAACTTCAAAGGGAATACAAGTTTTAAAAGAGCAGTGCAACTATGAGTATGCAGTCATTAATATGCAAACTATATTTAGCTTCTACTTTAAAAAAAAAATCTAATGAATTCATCTCTCCCAGGTCAGAAAGTGTTCAATATGCTACTGGGGAAGAACAGATAAATAGCTCCAGAAAGAATGAAGAGATTGAGCCAGAGAGGAAATGACACTCAGCTGTGGGTGTGTCTGGTAGTGAAAGCAAAATCCAATACTATGAAGAACAATACTGCACAGGAACCTGGAAAACAGGTCCATGCATCAAAGTAAATTGGACATGGTCAAGTAGATCGACATCTTAGGAATCAGTGAATTAAAATGGACAGGAATGGGCAAATTTAGTTCAGATGACCATATCTACTACTGTGGGCAAGAAATGACCCTGATGCTGGGAAGGACTGAGGGCAGGTGAAGAAGAGGGTGCAGAGGAGGACCAACTCAATGGACATGAGTTTGAGCAAACTAGGAAATAGTGAAGGTCAGGGAGGTATGGCATGCTGCTGTCCGTAGGGTCACAAAGAGCTGGACATGACTTAGTGGCTAAACAACAACGAACAACAATCCTTATAAATTTAGAATTTCTGTTTCTGTATATTTATAAATGCCAAAAGTGATATTGTTTCCTAACAAGGATATAATCATAGTTTGTTTTTAAAACCAATGGTGATTTCATTTCCTGGATTGGTAAGGGTTTATTAGAGATGATATAAATATTTTCCATATGAATAAAACAGAAAAATTGCAAGAACTGAAATTTAATTGGAAAGGTGGATAAAAGATGTACAATCTGTCCATCTAACCAAGCATACCCCAACACAAACTAGTCTAATGTATGCCTAAATATTCATAGTAGATACATCAAGAAGGTAGGAAGTAAGGCTTATTTTGATTATTTATATTTTCAGAATTCCCTACAATTCAGCTCTATCATAGAACTTAATAACTATAGAGTTATCATCTCTGTGATTTTATTTTCAGTTCTATCATTCATCTTATAAACATAATAGCCCCCACACCATAGTAGGAATCCAAATATAAGAGAAAATCCAAGAAAAATAACTTGTCAAAGTACTTAGCACTAAACATAAAATATTTATGATGATATTAATAGATCACTATATATACATATATATATATTTAACCTAATAATGATAATAGATATCATACAACAAGGATTTGAGTACTTTAACAACCAACAAAGTTAACTTAAAAACAAACACTAAAATTAGATGACTTCTGCTTCATCAAACTCTGGGAGATAATGAAGCACAGGGAAGTCTGGCGCACTGCAGCCCATGGGGCTGCACAGAATCAGACACGACTTAGGAACTGAACAGCAGCAACTGCTTCATCAATTTGTCCATCAGACACAATAGCCAATACATGTTCATCAAATAATTATTCAATCATTCAAACCACTAACATAATGCCACTAAAAGAACTTTAGCAAAATTCCAATGTAAAATGTACACCTCTAAAGCAGCAACCTACAAAGAACTTGATTCTTGTACATAGCTAAGTTTTAAGAGCTTTCACCTCTCTGGGATCTCCAATTCCTTAGCACCTGTCAAGGTGGAACCATGAGTTTCTCTATATAAATACTGACTCACAAATAAGCCAATTTCTTTCCTGAAACTTTCACACTGAAGTTGGAGACTGAATTCTCTTCCTCATTCAGTGTATCATTAAGGTAAGCTAATGAGAAATAGTATTCATTTATTACTTATTCAACAATTCTTTGCTAAGTATTTACTATGTACTAGCTATTATGCCAGGCAGAGTAAAGAAGGCAGACTAAACTGTACTATCACAGATATTAGACTTAATGTGGGATACATATAAGAAAAGGGAAATTTATAGCATGGTGTGATAAATATTATGGAAGAGGAGGTGCAAGCTGCCATATAGGGAGCCCCTGGATCTGGGAAAGGGACAAAGAAGGTTTTCCTAAAGGAACTGACGTTTACGTAGAGACCTAAAAATTAGTTGAAATTAAGTGAAGAAAGAGAGAATTATAAAACAGCATGTGCATATGCCTGGAGTAAAGGCACTGTCTGAACCCAAGGAGAAACCAGCTGGCAAGGGAGACTGGGGGATGAAATAGAGGTCAGCATTCTGGGGCACAAGCCAGGGAGGGACTGAGGAAAGGGACACCAGGTGGACATGAGGGCAATGTGCAAACAATTATCATGCATACATAGTAAATTACTTTTTAAAATGGATGTTAGCCCTTGCAAACCAAGCTTTAGAAAAGATGTTACCTTTGGAGGAAAGGAAAAGGACTAGCTTGATAAGCAAGGAAAAAGATGTCTAACTCCACCATCAGCCACAGACAAGATGGTCACACAGAGGGATGAATGAAGGACTATTCATGTTTTTGCTCATTGAAATGAAATTAGATGAGAATATGTTATGGTGCAGTTTTCTAGGACTAACTCTAATGTATTATTTCTTAAGAAATTGGGGGGAAATATGGGAAAATGATAGAGTTTCTTAAATCCTGGTGGTAAAAAATGTGGTGCATGTTTTTTGTACTTTTCTGTATGAATAAAGTAGCTTGTATTTTTAAAAAGAATGCATTCTGCCAATTTAGCATGTTTGAATTACCTCTAGATTAGTGGATTCCAAATTTTAATGGATCGCAGATTCCTTTGAGAAATTGAAGAAAGATATATTTCTTTTTCCTCTACAATACCTCCCCTCAACAAAACAAAAAGTCATGATTACACTGAACACAAAAGTTCACAAACGTTTATATAATTTCAGAGAGTTCACAGACCAGCCCATTTAGAAACATCCTATGGGTCCGTGTATCCCAAAAACAGTGGGTAGGGACTCAGTAGACAATATACAGCTTTTAAGCAAGGCTAAATGGGAATTTGCTGTACGACTCAGGGAACTCAAACAGGGGCTCTATGACAATCTAGAAGGGTGGGATGGGGAGGGAGATGAGGGAGGTTTGGGAGCGAGGGGACATGGGTGTCCCTATGGCTGATTCTTGTTGATGTTTGACAGAAAACAACAAAATTCTGTAAAGCAATTATCCTTCAATTAAAAAATAAAGTGACAAAAAAAAGGTTAAATATCTTCAATGTATTATATAATATTTGACAGAAAGATGGCTGTGCATTTGTTGAATTGACTGAAATACTCAAATATACCTTGTCATATAAGAAGCATGGTTTCACTATGTCCATTTATATACCGACTCAATGGTCATGAGTTTGAGCAAGCCCCAGGAGTTGGTGATGGACAGGCAAGCCTGGAGTGCTACAGTCCATGGGGTCACAGAGTCGGACATAACTGAGCAACTGAATTGAACTGATTCGTATACTAAGGATATAGATATATGGCAAAACTTTCTAAACTTGAAGGCAATAAAAGATATAAAAGAAACTATGTTTATGTATATAGGAAATATACAAGAGAAGTATGTGCTGATCTGGTTTTCCTCTGAGTCTCAGAGTAGTCAAACAGTATCACTCTTCTTTCTTCTTTAGCACAGAGGTGAGCAAAAGAAAAGAGAAAAGCGTAAGGATCTTCCTGTCTATTTTGAGCGAAATTAGATAAAGACCTAAGATGTTATGAGTTTGTATCTGCACAACAGTTGGAAATATGAGGTGTGTTATGGGAGAAGAAAATAGATATAAATAAACTAATTAGGCAAATAAACAATAAAAAGTAGAATGGCTAATCGTGGTAAAAAGGTCATGGATTTAGCTGTATTAAAAGAGCATATTTGAGGATGAATGCATAAATATACATCTCACATTATACCAGTCAACACAGTTACATGGATCACAGGAAGCAGATAAGGTGCAAACATCATGAAAAAAAAAAAGTCCAGAGTGATGCTAAATTCTGTTTACCTGACAGTAAAAACACTTACGGGCTTCCCAAGTGGCGTCAATGGTAAAGAACATGTCTGCCAAAGCAGGAGACATAAGAGACTCAGATTCGAACCTTGGGTTGGGAAGATCCCCTGGAGTAAGGCATGGCAACCCACTCCAGTATTCTTGCCTGGAGAATCCCCATGGAGAGAGGAGCCTGGCGGCCTACAGTCCACAAAGAGTTGGAAACCACCGAAGTGACTTAGCATGCACAGAAACATCTACTTCTGCTTCACTGACTATGCAAAAGCCTTTGACTCTGTGGATCACAACAAACTGTAGAAAATTCTTAAAGAGATGGGAATACCAGACCATCTTACCTATCTTCTGAGAAACCTGCATGCAGGTCAAGAAGCAACAGTTAGAACTGGACATGGAACAATGGATTGGTTCAAAATTGGGAAAGGGGTATATCAAGGCTGTCTGTTGTCACCCTGGTTATTTAACTTCCATGCAGAGTACATCATGTGAAATATCAGGCTGGATGAATCATAAGCTGGACGAGATTGCCAGAAGAAATGTCAACAACCTCAGATATGCAGATGATACCACTCTAATGGTAGAATGTGAAGAGAAACTAAAGAGCCTCATGATGAAGGTGAGAGAGGAGAGTGAAAAAGCTGGTTTGAAAGGCAACATTCAGAAAACTAAGATCATGGCATCTAGTCCCATCACTTCCTAGCAAACAGATGTGGAAAAAGTGACAGATTTCATATTCTTGGGCTCCAAAATCACTGTGGATGGATGAAATTAAAAGATGCTTGATTCTTGGAAGTAAAGTTACAACAAATGTAGACAACATATTAAAAAGAAGAGACATCATTTTGCTGATAAAGGTCTTATTCGTCAAAGCTGTGGTTTTTCCAGTAGTCATTAAGAATGTGAGAGTTGGACCATAAAGAAGGCTGAGCACCAAAGAATTGATGAAACTGAATCTGTGGTGCTGGAGAACACTCTTGAGAGTCCCTTGGACTGCAAGAAGATCAAACCAATCAATCCCAAAGGAAACTAATTCTGAATATTCATTGGAAAGATGGATGCTAAAGTGGAAGCGCCAATATTTTGGCCACTTCATAAAAAGAGCCGACTCATTGGAAAAGATCGTGGTGCTGGGAAAGACTGAAGGCAAAGGAGAAGAGGGTGAAAGAGGATGAGATGGTTAGATAACATTACCAACTCAATGGACATGAATTTGAGGAAACTCTGGAAGACAGTGAAGAACAGAGAAACCTGACATGCTGCAGTCCATGGGGTCAAAAAGAGTCGGACATGACTTAGTGAATGAATAGCAATGACAATTATCTAGCCTCATCCTGCACCACTGCAACTTTTGAGCCTGTTAAAGAATGGCTGCCACATGAACTTGCTTTGGTGAATGAAATTTCTTTCGGGGTTGTATTAATATTACCTTACTCATTGTTAAAATGTAGATTTTTCTCTCCTGTTTTCTTCTAAACATTTTTTAGTTTATTTTTACATTTGTGTCATTTTGAATTAATTTTGTATAATATATGAGATATAGGTCAACATTTTTGTTTTTGCATATGAGTGTTCAATTGTTCCAACATTATTTGCTGTAAGATTATCTCTTCTCTATTATCTTTGTGATAAATCTGTTAAGTATTTTTCTTCTGGGCTTTCTATTCTGTTCCATTGATTGATGTATCTGTCTTTTCACCAACACCACACTGTTTTAATGCAGGTTTATGATAGATCTTAAAGTCAGGCAATGTAGATATTTCATTATTTACAAAATACTTTGAATTTTCTCATTTTTTTACCTACCTGTATGTATTTTAGAATTAACTTATCAATATCTCAAAAAGATCATTTAAACTTTTGATTGGGATTATGTTGAACCTCTAGATCAAATGGGGAGAACCTAAATCTTAATGAAATTGAGTATTTCCAACCATAAATATAGTATCTCAACATTTATTTAGGGCTTCTTTGATTACTTTTATCAATATTTTATAGCTTTCAGCACACAATCCTGCATATATTTTGTTAGAATTAGACTTAAGTATTTCATTTTATTTGACACTCTTGTAAATTGTATGACATATATGATTCATACAATACATGTGTAAAATACCATACATATATCACATATATAAAATACACAACATTGGATACAATATGTGTAATATATAAGTATATATAATTTAAATTTTTTATTACAGTTATTTATCATTAGTGCAAGAAACACAATTGATCTTTGTTTGTTGACTTTGTATCTACAACTCTGCTAAACTAATTTGTTAGTTCTAAGAGCTTCTCTTTAGACATGTGCAGATTGTCTATGCAGATAATTAAGTCTTCTATGAATAGACTATTTTACTTCTTATTTTCCAACCAATACACATTTTCTTTTTTTCTTACCTTATAACACAGGCTAGAATTTCTCATAGGATGTCAAATAGAATAGTGAGAGAAGACATCCTTGCCCTGCTCTCTATATTAGGGGGAAAAAAGATTGAAAGTGAAGTTGCTCAGTTGTGTCCAACTCTCTGCGATGCCATGGACTGTGGCCTACCAGGCTCCTCTGTCCATGAGATTTTTCTAGGCAAGAATACTGGAGTGGGTTGCCATTTCCTTCTCCAGGAGATCTTCCCCATATTAGGGGGAAAGCATTCTTTATTTTTCTGGGTTCCAAAATCACTGCAGATGGTGACTGCAGCCATGAAATTAAAAGACGCCTGCTCCTTGGAACAAAAGCTATGACCAACCTAGACAGCATATTAAAAATCAGAGACATATTAAAAAGTCAAAGCGATGGTTTTTCCAGTAGTCATGTATGGATGTGAGAGTTGGACTACAAAGAAAGCTGAGTGCCGAAGAATTGATGCTTTTGAAGTGTGGTGTTGGAGAAGACTCTTGAGAGCCCCTTGGACAGCAAGGAGATCCAGCCAGTCCATCCTAAAGGAAATCAGTCCTGAATATTCATTGGAAGGAATGATGCTGAAGCTGAAACTCCAATACTTTGGCCACCTGATGCGAAGAACTGATTTATTTGAAAAGACCCTGTTGTGGGGAAAGATTGAAGGTGGGAGCAAAAGGGTATGGCAGAGGATGAGAAGTTTTGATGGCATCATTGACTCAATGGACATGAGTTTGAGTAAACTCCAAGAGTTGGTGCTTGACAGGGAGGCCTGGTGTGCTGCAGTCCATGGGGTACAAAGAGTCAGACATGACTGAGTGACTGAACTGAACTGAACTGATTCAGTCTTTCAACATTAACTATGATGTTGCTTAATGTATGTTTGCAAATGCCTTTATCAGGTTAAGGAAATTTCTTTCTGTTCCCAGTTTGCTACGAGTTTTCATGGTGAAATGGATGTAGAGTTGTTTATTATAGCAGCAGCCCCTAGCATGTCCTGACTAACACAACATTCAAATTAGGTCATCTGAGATGACGGCAGAAGCACAGATAATAGAAGAGAGGCAGAGATAAAGATGTATGTGTAGTATATGGAAGGAAAGAAAATCAATAGGCCAAGTTAACTTTTTTTTTAGGGCGTTGGGGTTCTGGGGGAAGAAGCAGGAATTGTATCATTATAAACCAAAATATAAGTCAAAGACTAACAGAGTTAATAAAATAATATTATTAACTATTAGTTATAATAAATATAAAGGATATATACTATACTATATAGGACAGTACAGAAATTTAGTTACAGTAAAGCTACATGCAAAACCTAAATACACTGCCCTGAAAATTGAAATGAGGTAAGAAGAAGTCACCCAGCAAAACTGATTCAGTGTGAGTAGTGAGTTACTGAATTCCTCCTGATTTGCAGCATCTTGGACAGATCTCTTTCTCAAGTGGTTAACTGGCCCTAGCATCGAGGGTTACAAGGATATACCATAGGACACCAAAGAATTGTTAAAACCCAAAACATAACTAAGAGCCTCTATAGGAGGGAAAGTCCCTTCAATGACAGAATGTATCATCTTGATCAAAATACCATTGTGAACTGCCGTGGCAACAGCTTCAATGCTAAGACACTACCACCCACATCCATATGTCTCAGTGGGTGTTCTGCCAAGATGTCTGGTTGTCATTTGCTGTGTCTATACAATGCCAAACACTCAGGTGAAAAGTGAAGGATTCAGTAAGTGTTTCTAAACATCCAGATGTTTGGCACAAAGGAAGTATAATATCCTGCTGCATGACAATGTTTCTCACTTTTTCATCTGGCTGTTTGGCATCACATACCACAAGCTATTGTGCAAATGCTTAGACCAAAAAAATAGCATTGTCACAAATTAGCACATTTTTCTTCCTAAAGTATAGGATAATCTTAGCCTTGAAATGGGCTTTGGAAGACATTTAATGTAACTTCCCTCCTGATGTATTTGTGGTATCTTTGTAAGTAAACCAAGGGAACTCCAAAAACCTTGTTTGGTGTCTGGAAAGATTAACTTTCAATGTCTGATTTTAGGTTACAGGCATACATACAATTTCATTCAAAAAACATTCTGGGGGTGATTCCTTTGATCCAGGCCCTGGGAGTGAAAAAGACAAATAAAATATGTACTCATGGGCATATGAGGAGCTCCTCATACGTAGCTTACCTCGGTCTTGTGGAGAGAAATAAAGCAGTGACAGGGGAAATGGAGAGAAAGGCACCACCAGAGGTGATAATTAAGACACTGAGTCATGGAGACTTGATGACTGATACATCTTGATGGCTTGAAAGTCTGTTAGTATTAGGCATGTGGTTGGAACAGTACCAATTTTCCCCATTTAATCTTCATAAAACTCTTAACATATAGTTATCCTTATTTCTATTTTACTACAGTTTAGAGGGATTGAGTGACATTTCCAAAATAACATACTATTTGAAAATTCAGAGGATGGTTTGCAAAACAGGATCTTCTGCCTCTGATCTTCTTTCACTGAACTGCTTTGCCTCCCTTCATATTTCTAAAACAAAGCTTAAGTTCTCAGTACCTTGATCTTGCCATTCAAGGAGATAAGCAGACAGACCCTGGAGAAGGCTTGGATCCCAAGACACTTGGAGATTTTCCTAGATGGAATATAAATTACTCAAGAAAGCCAAACAGCCAAAAGAAATAATACATAAAAAGAATGATAGACACTAAAAGGTAGAAGAGAACTATAGACATAGATGTTAAGAGCGATAGATTAGATAGAACTGGATTGTTTCCTAACCAAAGAGTCCATTTCTCATCTTTTGAGTCTCAGATAAAAATAAACCTGGATTTAGTAGGAGAGATTTTATTCAAAGAGACTATTTCAATAGGAAAGTGTGTGTGTGTGTGTGTGTGTGTGTGTGTGTGTGTGTGTGTGTGTGAGTGACTAAACCTTAAGGCACAGAAAGCCTGGCCGGGCAGCATTTCCTAGATTTCAGATTCCTCAGATTTCTCATTTTGTTCTTGATAGAGTAAACTTTTTCAAGTGGAGATTCTGAAACCTTACCTCCAGCCTGCTATGAGACTCAATGAACCACTCTTGAATTTCTTGGAAAGCTTAGAATGTAAATGATTTCACTGTGGACAGTGGTTTATTATCTCTTCATGTTTCTGGTAAGAAATATGTGGTTTCTTTGGCCATGGGGAATCTTGCTTTAAGTACCCCCAGTTTAATGAAATCTATGATTTTTACAGCTGAAAAGAATAAATCTTACCCCTATTAGGAATTTTTAAAACTGAGACTACAGCTACTAAGTAAAATTTCAATTCTAAAAATGCATGGTTTATTCTATAATTTGAGTAATGAGAAGGATGCAACAAAACATAGATTTCACTTATTTTGCTATTACTTTTTGTTGTTATTTTAGAGGAGTTAAAAAAAGACAAACTATTTGAAGAATAGTTTATGATTTCTTTAACTTACCTCCTTCTTCCCCTTATTGGGGATATTTACGTATAATTTCTCTTTATTTTTAACATTACCATGTATAATTGCTAACTATAGTATAAAATTCCTTTTATAGGATTGAATTACATACCCAAAGAAGGTGAGATAGTCTTTAGGGACTGCAGCAGGTGAGTCACTTTGAATTATGTTGGTTGTACGAGCAATATGCGAGCTGTAATGAAACATATGGGGGTCTGGATAATTTAATGCAATATACCAAATGCCATCATATATGTCCCAGAGGTGAAGGCTTGGAATATTCAAAGTTTAAGAAGAGAAATTGAAGAATTTTTTTTTATGTCCAAAAACCTTTGATTAGAATGAGTGTATGGATTACTGGCAACAATTTTAATTTCTTGGGTCTGTCAAAAATAAAAAAGAGAAGAAAGTAAAGTGTCACAATGTGGTCATGGGTAAAGCTACTGAAAATGATTTGGAACTGATTAAAATTAAGAAGAAGAAATAAATAACATCTATAAATAGTACAGTGCTTTTCTTCTGCAATTAGAAAACTATTGAAAAGTTCATTTACTACAGTGTACCATATATTCCTCCTGAGACTGATGCCAAGTGAATCTCATTTATTGTTTTGACTGTTAAAACCTATCATTTATAAAAAGGAAACCATGCCTGAAGTTGATCAAGAGTGAATAGTTGTCACCTAGAAAACAAATATAATTCCCACCATTATTGTATACTTTATTTTGTGAGGAATTGGATCCATTTCAATTGTTGGATGAGATGGGAATGCAGTAAACAATGCTGTAAGTCTCTGGAATTCACTCTATGGTAATAGTGCATTAAGCATTTGGGTAGCAGGAATTCATGCAAACAGAACTGAGAGGATGCATTACTACACAATTCTATAAGGATCATGAACACAACAGGGGGAGGAAATTGGCTACTCAGCACTGGTACTGCTCTATGTCTTATCTAACTGTATATAGCCTAGGTTAGGCTGAGCTAAGGACATCTCCTGCTGTGTCAAAAATAGATCACAGTGCCTAAAGTTGATAATAATTGACAAAGGAAAAAAAAAAAAACTGTGCTGCAAATGACAAGATGCCTCAGAGGATTATCTAATTTACTATCCTGTAAAGACTGGATTTTATCAAGACTATCAAATGGGTGGCAGGAACTAAGGGGAATAAAAGAACTAAGACAGTTAATTGAATTCACAAGACACATAGACCAGTCAACAAGGACAAAATTGAGGGAATCGCATGGATAATTCAAGGAAAAAAGGATGCCCTTCCTTAAAACTTCGTATTTTCAGTTTAGAGTTTTATGTAAGTGTGTGTGTTTGTGTGTAAGACTGTTTTGAAACCATCTTAATATTAATGGTAATGAAGCCAATACTGTCTTCACCATGGCTTTGTTCAGATGAGAAAATACTCAATATATTTGTGTAATGAAGTAAAAAGAATATTGTCTCAGGATTTAGGGAACCCAGCTTTATAGCTTACTTAGTGTGTACATTGGCCAAGTCACTTACATTCAAAACTGTTTTTCTGCTTTGCACTCACCAACATCATCCTTTTATTTATTTGACCTGGAAGCCAGGTATTCACACAGGTGTCATCTGATATTGGGTTATAACCAAATTCTACCAGATAGTTGATTTTAAGTATCTTCAACAATACAGTATAAAACTGCCCTTCTCTCTAACAATCTGGACTTTTATTACAAAAGAGAAATTCAGAAGTTAGATTGCTCGATCAGATAGTAGTTGCATTCTTTATCTTCTGAGGAACTTTCACACTGTTTTCCATAACAGCTGTGCCAATTTACATTCCCACTGACAGTGTTCAAGTGTTCCTTAAAATCTGCAATCTTTTCAACCAATTCACCAACTCAATGGATATGAGTTTGAGCAAGCTCCGGGAGTTGCTGATGGACAGGAAAGACTGGTGTGCTGCAGTCCATAGGGTCGCAAAGAGTTGGACACAACTGAGTGACTGAACTGAACTTGAAACACTTGCTATCTTTTGATTTTTTAATAATAGCCATCCTTACTGGTGTGAGGTGATATCTCCTGGTTTTGTGGTTTAGGTTAGCATTTCCTGATGATTAGTGATTTTAAGCATCTTTTCATGTATTTGCTGGCCACTTACATGCCTTCTTTGGAAGAATATCTACACAGGTTCTTTGCCAACTTTTAAAAATCATGTTATTTGGATTTTTTCTTTACTATCAAGTCATATAAATTCCTTATGTACTTTGGGTATTAACCCCTTATCAAATATATGGTTTGTAAATATTTTCTTTCATTCCATATGCTGCCTTTTTATTTTACTGATTATTTCGTTTGCAATTAATAGTTTTTAGTTTGATGTTGTCACACTTGTTTACTTGTGCTTTTATTAACTCTGCCTTTGGTGTAAAATTCAAAAATTAATTACCAAGATCAAAGTCAAGAAGCTTTTCTCCTATTTTCTTCTAGGGGTTTTACAGCCTCAGATCTTACATTTTTTATCCATTTTGAGTTGATTTAGCATTTGGTATAAGGTAAAGGTCCAGCTTCATTCTTTGCATGTGGATATTCAGTTTCTCCAACAACATTTATCAAAGAAACTGTCTTTTACCCATGTGTGTTGTTAATTATTTTATCAAAAAATTAGCTGACTGCATATGTGTGGGCTTTAAATTCTATTCTATTGGTTTATGTGTCTGTTTCATGCCAGTATCATATTCTTGATTACTACAGCTTAATAATATAATTTGAAATTAGAAAGTATGCTAACATATGATCCAGCAATCCCAGTTTCATTTATGCATTCAAAAGAAGTAAAATAACTTAAGGAGATGTTTGCATACTTATATTGATTGTAATGACAACAACCTAAGTGTCTGTTGACAAAGGAATAGAAGAAGAAAATGTAAGTTCCTAATACAACTTGCCCAACAATCCTTATGATAAGACTTCTCTGCCTCCAAGGATCTTCCTCTTGTGTGCTCCTTACATAAGATCACACTGAAGTTTACCAAAATCCCACTTTTGACCAATCTGGCTTTAGAGCTGTGGAACCCCAAAGCACTCCATTTATGGACCCTAATGAAGATATTTGTCCCGGGTTCTACTATGCTCTTTCTGTCTGTATTGACCTTCCAACAATGGTCCCTCGAGGCAAGTCGTGTACCTCCTCCAGGACCTGAGAGTGATAAACTCTGTTTCACATTTTCTTGCAGCCTTTTGTTGAACTGTGGCTCACCATCAATTCCTAGGGGGTTCTACATAACAAATGTTAATTTAAAGAAGTCACAACAATATAAAAAGAAATATTATTCAGCCTTATAAAAGAAGGAAATCTTGTCATTTGTGACAACACAGAACATAAGTGAACATGAATGAGATAAGTGAGGTAAACCAAACAGAAAAAGACAGATAAAGTATGATCTCACCCACTTTCCTCCTCAATCAGGCTCTCCCATAAGGAAGCTTCCATAGGCCTCTTATCCTTCTCCATCAGAGGGCAGACAGAATGAAAACCAAAATCACAGAAAACTAACCAATCTGATCCCACGGACCACAGCTTTGTCTAACTCAATGAAACTATGAGCCACGCCGTGTGGGGCCACCCAAGATGGACGGGTCATGGTGAAGAGTGATGACAGAATGTGGTCCACTAGAGAAGGGAATACCAAACCACTTCAGTATTCTTGCTTTGAGAACCCCACGAACCGTATAAAAAGGCAAAAAGATAGGACACTGAAACATGAACTCCCCAGGTCAGTAGGTGTCCAGTATGCCACTGGAGAAGAATGGAGAAATAACTCCAGAAAGAATGAAGAGATGGAGCCAAAGCAAAAAACAACACCCAGTTGTGGATGTGACTGGTAATTGAAGTAAAGTGTGATACTGTAAAGAGCAATATTGCATAGGAACCTGGAATGTTAGGTCCATGAATCAAGGCAAATTGGAAGTGGTCAAACAGGAGATGGCAAGAGTGAACATTGACATTTAGGAATCAGCAAACTAAAATGGACTGGAATGGGTGAATTAAACTCAGATGACCATTATATCTACTACTGTGGGCAAGAATCCCTTAGAAGAAATGGAGTAGCCATCATAGTCAACAAAAGAGTCAGAAATGCAGTACTTGAATTCAATCTCAAAAACAACAGAATGATCTCTGTTCGTTTCCAAGGCAAACCATTCAATATCAGAGTAATCCAAGTCCATACCCCAACTAATAACGCTGAAGAAGCTCAAGTTGAACAGCACTATGAAGACATACAAGACCTTCTAGAATTAACACCCCCCAAAAATGTCCTTTCTGTTATAGGGGACTGGAATGCAAAATTAGGAAACCAAGAAATACCTGGAGTAACAGGCAAATTTGGGCTTGGAGTACAGAATGAAACAGGGCAAAGGCTAGCAGAGTTCTGCCAAGAGAATTCACTGGTCATAGCAAACACCCTCTCCCAACAACACAAGAAAAGACACTACATATATGGAGAAGCTCTATACAGTCAACAAAAACAAGACCAGGAGCTGACTCTGGTTCAGATCATAAACTCCTTATTGCCAAAATCAGACGTAAATTGAAGAAAGTAGGGAAAACCACTAGACCATTCACGTATGACCTAAATCAAATCCCTTAGGACTATACAGTGGAAGTGACAAATAAATAGATTCAAGGGATTAGATCAGATAGACAGAGTGCCTGAAGAACTATGGATGGAGGTTTGTGACATTGTACAAACAGTGGATGCAGTGATCAAGTCCATTTCCAAGAAAAAAATGCAAAAAGGCAAAATGGTTGTCTGAGGAGGACTTACAAACACCTGAGAAAAGAAAAGAAGTGAAAGAAAAAGGAGAAAAGGAAAAATACACCCATTTGAATGCAGAGTTCCAAAGATTCTCAAGGAGGGATAAGAAAGCCTTCCTCAGGGATCAGTGCAAAGAAATAGAGGAAAACAACAGAATGGGAAAGACTAGAGATCTCTTCATGAAAATTAGAGATACCAAGAGAGCATTTCATGCAAAGATGGGCTCAATAAAGGACAGAAATAGTAGGGACCTAACAGAAGCAGAAGATATTAAGAAAAGGTGGCAAGAATACACAGAAGAACTATATAGAAAATATCCTCAAGACCCAGAAAATCATGATGGTGTGATCACTCACCTAGAGCCAGACTTCCTGGAATGCGAAGTCAAGTGGGCCTTAGGAAGCATCACTATGAACAAAGCTAGTGGAGGTGATGGAATTCCAGTTGAGATATTTCAAATTAAAAGATGATGCTGTTCAAGTGCTGCATTCAATATGCCAGCAAATTTGGAAAACCCAGCAGTGGCCACAGGACTGGAAAAGGTCAGTTTTCATTCCAATCCTAAAGAAAGGCAATGCCAAAGAATGCTCAAACTATTGCACAAATTGCACTCATCTCACACGCTAGTAAAGTAATGCTCAAAATTCTCCAAGCGAGGTTTCAACAGTATGTGAACCATGAACTTCCAGACGTTCAAGATGGTTTTATAAAAGGCAGAGGAACCATAGATCAAATTGCCAACATTCTCTGGATCAATGAAAAAGCAAGAAAGTTCCAGAAAAACATTTATTTCTGCTTTTTTGCCTATTCTAAAGCCTTTGACTGTGTGGATTGCAACAAACTGGAAAATTCTTCAAGAGATGGGCATACCAGACCACCTGACCTGCCTCTTAGAAATCTGTATGCAGGCCAAGAAGCAACAGTTAGTACTGGACATGGAACTACAGACTGGTTCCAAATATGAAAAGGAGTACATCAAGGCTGTATATTGTCACCCTGCTTATTTAACTTATATGCAGAGTATATCATGAGAAATTCTGGGCTGGATGAAGCACAGGCTGCAATCAAGATTTCTGGGAGAAATATCAATATCCTCAGATATGCAGATGACACCATCCTTATGGCAGAAAGTGAAGAACTAAAGAGCCTCTTGATGAAAGTGAAAGAGAGGAGTGAAAAAGTTGGCTTAAAACTCAACATTCAGAGAACTAAGATCATGGCATCTGGTCCCATCACTTCATGGCAAATAGATTGGCAACAGTGAGAGACTTTATTGTTTTTGGGCTCCAAAATTACTGCAGATGGTGACTATAGCCATTAAATTAAAAGACGCTTGCTCCTTGGATCAAAAGCTATGACCAACCTAGATAACTTACTAAAAAGCAGAGACATTACTTTGCCAACAAAGGTCCATCTAGTCAAAGTTCTGTTTTTTCCAGTAGTCATGTATGGATGTGAGAGTTGGACTATAAAGAATCCTGAGCATCGAAGAATTGATGCTTTTGAGCTGTGGTGTTGGAGAAGACTCTTGAGAGTCCCTTGGACTGCAAGGAGATCCAACCAGTTTATCCTAAAGGAAATCAGTCCTGAATATTCACAGGAAGGACTGATGTTGAAGCTGAAACTTCAATACTTTGGCCACTTGATGCGAAGAACTAACTCATTGGGAAAGTCCCTGTTACTGGGAAGGATTGAAGGTAGGAGGAGAAGGGGACAACAGAGTATAAGACGGTTGTATGGCATCACTGACTCAATGGACATGAATTTGATTAAACTCCAGGAATTGTTGATGGATAGGGAGGCCTGGCGTGCTGCAGTCCATGGGGTCGCAAAGAGATGGACATGACTGAGTGATCGAACTGAACTGAACACTTATACGTGGAGTATATTTTTAAAGGTTGAATTCAGAAGCAGAGAGTGGAATGGTAGTTACCAGAATCTGAGGGTAGGGGGTGAGGAAATGTTGGTCCAAGTGTACAAAATTACAATTATGTAGGATGAATAACTATAAATATCTAATGTAAAACATGATGACGATAGCCAATAATACAGTATTAAATACTCTAAATATGCTAATAGAGGTGTTTTAATCACACACAAAAGACAGTAACAATGAGCATGTTAACTAGTTCAAGTGCAATAACCATTTTAATATCATATGTATATGAAGTCATCATGTCATGCACATAAAATATATACAATTTTATTTAAATAAAAGAGAAAAAGCAAGTACAATAAATTTGGGAATAGTTGCCTATTGAAGTGACTGCTTAAAATTTTAAAGATATTAATTGAAGAAAATCATCTACTTTTCTCTCTGTACTGTGTAGTATTACACTTACATTCTGAATAATAAATTTTGGTGATAACTCTAGAATTTACCTAGCCTAAGAATTTCTCCTTCACTTTATGTGACACATCATGTGCGGCAGTCTTAATTTTCCTGAGCTGTATATGGACCTAATAAAATAAAATCAACTCCAATATCTGGCATTTGCCTTGTAATAACCTGGCCTTCATGGGACTGGTACAGACGTCATGGAAATGGACCTAAACTAGTTAATAATAAAAATCCATTTTTCCTGAAAAAATTAATATACCATTTGGGAACAATTTATTATTTAATATTCATCTTAGGCTTAACAGCAGGCTGCCTAAAGTAAAGATATTGTTACAGTGTCTTTAAAACCTACCTGCTACTGCTGATCAGCAACCTACATACTTAATTATTATTCATCAATTATCCACATATTTGGAAAGTCACTTAATGCATCTGTTAATTAAGCTTACCCTCAGAATATAAATGGCTCAAAATATCATTTAAAAATTGTACTTATCGAGGTTTTCTTTTTTAAATTAGTTTATTTATCTATTTTTTAACTTTACAATATTGTATTTGTTTTGCCATACATTGACATGAATCCACCATGGGTGTACATGGTTTCCCCTTCCAGAACCCCCCTCCCACGTCCCTCCCCATCCCATCGCTCTGGGTCATTCCGGTGCACCAGCCCTGAGCACCCTGTATCATGCAACGAACCTGGACTGGCAATTTTATTTCAGATGAAATAAAACTATATTAAATTTAAGAACATAGTGTTCTATAAAGTACTGACATTAAGAACGTCTTTCTTATCTGTAACAATTCCTACTTGTTCAACACAGAAAAATTAAGAAAACATCAGCTAATGGCAAGAAAAGAATGGGACATTATCCTCATACTAATCTGTAATCCATAACAGGGTCCACTAGTTATTAAAACTGAAGTATTACTCATCTGTATCCCTTACCTGGCCAAAAGACCCATTTATCTCTATCCTAATTAAATTAGGATAAGTTTAATTAGGATAAATTAGGCAGTAAGCCCCTAATGAGCATTTGTGAACCTCATAGTGAAATCCTAGTTTGGTTCTGAGTAAAGAGGGCATTAAGAAAGGTGACAGCATTCAGCAGAGAAGAACCACCATGAGCCTGTAGCACTGAGCCTGTGGTAGAGCAAAATCAGGCACTTGGCTAGAATCCTGAGACAGTTCTAGTTAGGGGACCCAACACTTTTGGCTCTAACAGTGAGTAAGCCCATTAGAGTATTCTCTGACATACTTCTAGGGAATGTTTCCTCAAGATCCATGAGAAAAGTCACATCATAAAAGAAAATGGAATGTAGTTCCCCACTGGCAATCCAATAATGAAGCATCACTTGAGGTTCTAAGAACTGGACTGATGTCTACAAAGTTAAGTATCAGGGGAAGGAGCAGCACTAACCAAATACCGGGTACTGACCAGAGAACAGAATGGCTAGTAAGACATTCAAAGAAAGTTAAAAATCACCAAGGAGAAGATGAGAGGCAGCAAGGGCTCTAACAGGAGAGGAAGAAGCCGTGAGAGTATGGGGATTCCATTGACTTTTCATGATGTAGATTAGAGTCAAAGATATTTTAACTATATGCACTTCCTTAGAGTACTTGTATACATTGCCATAGTTACTTGTCTTGGTTTACTAGATTAACATCGCAGGAAGGCAGGACTGATTTTTAAAAATTATCCGAAATACTAAATAAGTGCATTTTGTCAAATCCAGAGACCTTCAAAACTATCTTACTCCCTTAGAAAACTTAGAATGGCAACACTAACATGTGGGACCACCTATCTTGGATTCTGCCTATCGCTTATTTCCTGGAAGTTATGCTGAAAAGTGTTACTCTCTCAGTCATGTCCAACTCTTTGTGACCCCATGGACTGTAGCCCACCAGGTTCCTCTCTGTCTATGGGATTCTCTGGAGTGGGTTGCCATTTCCTTCTCCAGGTGATCTTCCCGACCCAGAGATCAAACCTGGGTCTCCTGCATTGCAGGCAGATTCTTTACTGTCTGAGCGACTAGGGTTAAGTGGTTCTCATTACCTAGTTGCATTCCAATAAGTGAATGGAACTCTGAACAAGTGACCCCAAGATGCAGCAGCTTGACAAGCTCTTGCTACTGTCTGAGCAGTAAAAAAGTTGCTCAGAGAAGCCCAGCCTCCATCAAGAAGCTCCTTTTTCAGACGAACAGAACAAGCCAAGAACCCATGAACTGGTTTGAAGTCCCCTCTCTTGGGCTCCAGGAGAGTTAACATCAACTTGCACTCAAAGAAGCCAGAGGTCTGTAACTTTGTTCTCTGTAGGTTTGCAAATACCCTTTTGGGTAAAGTGACATTCTGACAAGGAGGAAAACTAAGGAATCCTGAGTACATTTCTTATTGTTTTTAAATGTCAAGCCTAGGTAAAACTTCTCTGAGCTCTGTTACCTAGGACAATTTGACTTTTCCATAGAGAAGGATCTCATTTTCCTGAGATCCAGTGCCAGATTCTCTCCTTGAAAGAGAAGTTAAAGAAAAGAATGCATCATCATTTATGATCCAAACATGCTCTTCCAGCAGAGATCATCTTTGATTATGTTCCCTGTTCTGAGTTATACTGGGTTAGACTCAGTGCCTGAGTCTTGATGGCTACTTGGAGACAGACATCTAAGCATCTAAATATCTATCCATCAGAAATAATACTCATTCAGAGATTCCATTTTGAGGATAAGTGGTTTTTTGGGGTTTTTTGTTTTCTTTCAAATTCACTGTATACATATGTGTGTGTGTGTGTGTGTGTGTGTGTGTCCTAAAGTCCTTCCTAGCAGTTGGTTCAATGATAATTTTTAATGTGCATGGAGTGATGAAATTATGTAATCTTTGTAAATTATACCTGAAATGAGAATAACATTGAACTGTGTAGGTTTATCAGATAGAGTCCTGATTTAGGAATACATTCTTTATATAAAATGTCTATTACTGATCATTTTTGTCAGATATCAAACTCACACATAAACCGTACTGTATAGGTCTAATTTGTGGTGTGTTCAAATACCTTTAAAAACAATTTTATTCTTTTACTACTCCCATATTTTCCTTTTTTCTTTCTTTACTTTTCCAATTATACTGGATACCCAAGTTATTTCTCATAAAATTACTCTCAAGACTCTTCAACATATTCTTCTCTGAGATGTTCTCATAGAACATTCATCTAGTTCTAAGAGCAGCATTCATCTGATTTGTCTCTGAAATCATTGTTTCAGATGAGCATATTCCCAAGGACAAATTTAAAAGCACTAACGCAGTTTTATCTGTCTGAAGTGGCCTACCTCTGTCATGGGCATTCACGGAGCTCTCCGGTCCAGCTCCAAAGTTCTCAGTAAGTGCCTCTGGTTTTATTCTGCTTTCACAAGAGCCCTGTACTCTGCTCTTAGTATGTTATGGAAGGTGCTTCTCCAAGGAGGGTGGACAGGGGATTGCAGAAAGAAGGAAAATGGTTACAGCTGAAAGAGAAGAAAAAGCTCTGCCAGTTTTCTAGTCTTGGAGAAATCATTATTTCACGGAAGTGACTGCAAGTCTTGCTGTTAACATGGTTGAGAATAAACATTTAGACAGGGCTGTATGAGGTCAAGTTGCTATGATCAATACATCTTTATATATGGGCATGTGTGTCTGATGTGTGTGTGTTAAAGGTAAAAATGTGACTTTTATTTCAAAATCAAGTGTTCCTACTTAAAAGTGGTTCAGTTGCATAGTACAGTATAACTTATTAGAAATAAAACTTGTTAAGTCTGTATTTACTGAGAAATGCTCCTTATCAACTTTAATAAATAGAATCTTGAACATAATTTTCAAGCAACCCCGTCCTGCTCATATTGCCTTTCTTAACAGTCCCTGAAAAGATTTTAACAGCTCAAGATTTTATAGTAAAAAACAAATAAAACGATTAGCTGAGAATGACTGAACCCACTCTATGACATTAACTCTAGTGCTCAGTAAACATTTAAGTTAATATCAAGCAATAATCAGACTTTATACAGAGAGGATTTCATTGTGACTCCTATGAGGGAGCAGAGACTCTTAGACACTTGAGGTTTAGGGATGTGTGTGTTTCATTTTTTCACAAAAATTCTCTTTTGCCTGTGTCCTTTATGGGAACTTGTTTTATATTTCTTCTGTCCCCAGATATAGAACTGTGACTTGGAGAAAAGTATGACATTTGGAATCAACCACTTTTATCCCTGACTACCTGTTAGCATCTTTGATTTGTAGTTTACTTATTTATAAAACAGGAACAGCTACATGGAACAATATTTTTATGCCATCAGGATAATTCTCTCAAGGAATGTGGATAGTCTCACTGAGTCTGTAACACTATATGTACAGGATGCTGCAATGTCGAGACAGAAGCTATTTTACTTTTCTGTAGTCCATGACTGCAAACTGTTCTGAACTGATGCACATCAATTTGGTTTTCCACAACTTGGGGATTATTTTTGTACAAAAAGATGAAAACTGTGATGCTGATGGGTGTTTGTTCTGCCTTCATAAGGTTGTCATCAGTTGTAATAAAAGTAAATCTCAGACCAAAATCTATACTCATACATACAAACATCCATTAAACTTGTGTTAGAAGCAGACAAAAGAATTAATACAAATGTTATTAACATTTTATGAAGACCTAGCTCACTCTTTTTAAAACAAACATAACCTGACATGAACAATTCACTAGAAACAGACACAAATATTTCAGAGGCATGTTTTAATGCGTTTATAAATTAGCATCAAGCAATAAGAAGTTCTGTCACCCAAAGAATGGACTCAATAAAGCTCACTTAGCAGTCTAGCCTTAGGTACCATTCTCTCAATGAGCTGGGTGTTTGTGTCCCCATCAAAATCCACATATCAAAATCCTAATCCCTACTGTGGTGGTATTTGTAGATGGGACCTTCGGGAGGTAATTAGGTTTAAAAGGTCATGAAGGTGGGGGCCCTCATTATGGGGTTAGTGCCTTCTAAGAAGAGAAATACAGAAAGACTGCTTTCTACCCAGGCACAGCCACCTATCCACAAACCAGGAACAGCACCCTCACCAAGAACAGAATCTGCTGGTACTTTGGTCCTAGGCTTCCTTCAGAACTTTGAGAAATGTCTGGCATTTAAGTCACTCATTTTGTGGTATTTTGTTAAAGTTGATCATGCTGCATAAGACACATGCCAAAGGGTACAAATGACACATCTCATAGATTCTAATTCCCTATTTCATACAAAATTTTAAGTGTGTATCTAAAGTACTTCAACTAGCCTAAATATATTGAGTTCTACTAAATTCATAATTGAAAATCCATTTCTAACATCCATTATGCTGATTAATAAGCCACTAAATTCACCAATGAAAATCCATTTCTGACATTAATTATACTAATTAGCCACTCATCTATAGGTTCATTACATAGAGAAAGGAACCTTATGTTATAGAGATCTCTGAAGTACAGCTTTCCTGATAATAACCTTGGTGACCACCTACAGAGTGTATGTGTGTGTTTATCGGAACAAATAACAGTCTGACAGTCCTAAAGTAAAATGAAAACCATTAAAACCATTCATATCTCATTTTATGCTGAAAAATTCTAAAAAGAGGGTACCAACATCATTACAGCAGGCGCCTCATTTTTCTGTCTCTCTCTGACCTTCTACCCCTCTTTTCTACTGATGGTAGTAGGGGATTTTCGCCAACCACTGTCGTTTTTGGCAGGTTAATTCCTCCTTGAATCTGCAACAGCAACCTATCCCTCTTCCCAGCCCCATACAAAGTTTGTAGAAGCCATGACATCCTGTCACTTCCTTCCACCAAGTATAGCCCTCTGGAGTCAGCCCCCTGAGGTTTTTACAATTTAACAATTCCCTGATTTCTGTGCATGGTCTATAATGGTCTGGCAATGTTTGAAACTACCTTATGTTTTAGAAATATGTGGGTGTTTTAATTTGTGTCTGTGAGTAGAAGTTTCAGGAAATAAGTACAGGTGATACATGCTTACTTTAGCTTCTCTTTGTCCTTCACTTTGGCAAAACTCATAGATTTCGGCTGGAAAATTAGTCCTTTTACATTGGTTTCTTTTTTCTTTTCATTTACTGATTTCTTGGCATCTTAAATTTTTTTAGATGATGAGATTTCATTAACACAATATCAATATCTCATATTATTTGGTACTATATGCATTTCAAAGAACTTCAACTATTTTACAAATAGCACACTTACTCATTTTGTGTGGCTAAGAGGGTAAAATTTCAGATGTCTATTTCTTAACAGGATTTGGAAAAAAGATTTTCCTGTGGCCTGGAAAACCTAATTGACTCTTCTAAATTGCTAGGTTATGTGTACATTCAAAGAAATATGAAGAATTAATGAGAAGAGAAATCTATTGTATTAGGGATTGGGAATATATTAGACAAAGCAATAGTTACAGACATAAATAAGAGAATGCTGCAATGTTTATATACTTGTGATCACCACAGTGATGTGATCCAGGTTATAGATGGATTTTGACTAGAGACTTAAAAAACACATGAAAATAATAATCTTGAAGAAATTCTAAATAAAAAAAATATTTTAACTAATTTAGTAAATGTTTCCAAAATGTATTTGATCACAGAACTACATTAAAACACCTGGAACTTCCCATTTCAGTTCCAACATAAAAGTCTGTTGGAAGTTATTGTTCTTATCCATACAATAGGAAAAAGAAAAAAAAGAAACAAATTGAAAATCATTTACTTTTCTTGGATCCATCAGAACTGAGGTTGCAAGACAAATCACTCTGAAACCTGCAGAGAGTGGTGAATACAGAGTTGTAACTAAGATCTGCCTATCCAGAACAGAGGTCACTGGAGCCAGAGTGGGAAGGAATACTTAAAGCGTAGTTTTGATGAACTAGGAGGCTGTATGAAATCACATGAAAATGAGAAATTACTGGTTAGTGGGATCCCCATACTTTCATGAGTGTTACCTCTGGGAACTCCACCAGGTCCTCACAGTGAATAGATGACAAAGAGCTCCCTCATGGCTCTGCAGGAAAAAGGGATAGTAATTATTATGAAATATGCCCAGATTATTCTCTTAACAAAGGCCTAATTCTCCTGTGGGAGGGGGGGACCTTTACCAGAGCTTTATCCCACCTAGGGAAAGGCATTTCTCTTACTGCGGCACTCTCTAGCCTTCCCTAAGAGGAGGTAGGGAGGAAAGAAAGCTATGAAATACTTGTGAAGGTCATAGGCAAGCAAAATACAGTCCAACTAAAAATTAACTGTAATATTGTAAAACATTTCTCTTCTCCCTCACTTTACTGTAACATCAACGGGTCTATAATATAATGACAATAGAGTTCAGTGGAAAGAGCTGTCTAGTGCAGGCTTTCTCTTGCAGTTAATAGGAGACCAAAAATAGGGATAGTAATAGAATTTGAAACATTTGGCAGCTACATAAAACATTAAACACTGTTCAACTCCTAGTCATATTAACATAAAACTTTACATGAAAAGTTTATTTACCTCAATTCCCATTCCAAAATTAATGACACCAAAGCTCAGATCTAAGAAATTTGGAGACCACTAAGTGGTATAAATTAAGGATAAATATAAAAAAGCTACACCTAAGCATATCACATTCAAGCTGAATAAAACCAAAGACAAAGAAGAAATCCTGAAAGAAGTCAGAAAAGAAAAACAAGGACTTTCCTGAGAGGGACAAAGATATGAATTATAGCAGACTTCCCTTCAAAGACTATAAAAGCAAGAAAGTAGAGTGAAATGCTTAAGACGTTGAAAAAAAGAGAAACAAACACCAAACTGGAATTCAATATTCAGTGAAATTATCCTTCAAAAGAGAAGGATAAACGAAGACTTTCTCAGAAAAATAAAAAATGAGGGAACTCATTACCAGCAGACATGACCTGTAAGAACCATTCAAAGGAGTTCCTCAGGGAGAAAGAAAAGGGTATAGATTGGAAATTCAGATCCACATTTCAAAATGGAGAGAATTAGAAAAGAAAGAAATGAAGAGGAAACAGAATTACAATGAGCCTGGAATATCATGTATTATTAAGTAAGAAAGCATTCAAAAAAATCCACGACAGTGAAGGGCTGGGTCAAAAGGACAGTAGAATCAACTAAAATAGCTCAGTTCAGGTCAGTCGCTCAGTTGTGTCCGACTCTTTGCGACCCCATGAATTGCAGCACGCCAGGCCTCTCTGTCCATCACCAACTCCTGGAGTCTACCCAAACCCATGTCCATTGAGTCGGTGATGCCATCCAACCATCTCATCCTCTGTCGTCCCCTTCTCCTCCCACACCCAATCCTACCCAGCATTAGGGTCTTTTCCAATGAGTCAACTCTTCGCATGAGGTGGCCAAAATATTGGAGTTTCAGCTTCAAAATCAGTCCTTCCAATGAACACCCAGGACTGATCTCTTTGAGGATGGATTGATTGGATCTCCTTGCAGTCCAAGGGACTCTCAAGAGTCTTCTCCAACACCACAGTTCAAAAGCATCAATTCTGCAGCGCTCAGCTTTCTTCACCGTCCAATTCTCACATCCATACATGACCACTGGAAAAACCATAGCCTTCACTAGACAGACCTTTGCTGGCAAAGTAATATCTCTGCTTTTAAATATGCTATCCAGGTTGGCCATAATCTTCCTTCCAAGGAGTAAGCGTCTTTTAATTTCATGGCTGCAGTCACCATCAGCAGTGATTTTGGAGCCCCAAAAAATAAAGTCTGACAGTGTTTCCACTGTTTCCCCATCTATTTCCCATGAAGTGATGGGACCAGATGCCATGATCTTAGTTTTCTGAATGTTGAGCTTTAAGCCAACTTTTTCACTCTCCTCTTTCACCTTCATCAAGAGGCTCTTTACTTCTTCTTCACTTTCTGCCATAAGGGTGGTGTCATCTGCATATCTGAGGTTATTGATATTTCTCCCGGCAATCTTGACTCCAGCTTGTGTTTCTTCCAGCCTAGAGTTTCTCATGATATACTCTGCATATAAGTTAAATAAGCAGGGTGACAATATACAGCCTTGATGTACTCCTTTTCGTATTTGGAACCAGTCTGTCGATCCATGTCCAGTTCTAACTGTTGCTTCCTGACCTGCATACAGGTTTCTCAAGAGGCAGGTCAGGTGGTCTGGTATTCCCATCTCTTTCAGGATTTTCCACAGTTTATTGTGATCCACACAGTCAAAGGCTTTGACTATGCCAATTGACTTTGGCATAGTCAATAAAGCAGAAATAGACGTTTTTCTGGAACTCTCTTGCTTTTTCAATGAGCCAGCAGATGTTGGCAATTTGATCTCTGGTTCCTCTGCCTTTTCTACAACCAGCTTGAACATCTGGAAGTTCACGGTTCACGTTTTGCTGAAGCCTGGCTTGGAGAATTTTGAGCATTACTTTACTAGCATGTGAGATGAGTGCAATTGTGCGGTAGTTTGAGCGTTCTTTGGCATTGCCTTTCTTTGGGATTGGAACGAAAACTGACCTTTTCCAGTCCTGTGGCCACTGCTGAGTTTTCCAAATTTGCTGGCATGTCGAGTGCAGCACTTTCACAGCATCACCTTTGAGGATTTGAAATAGCTCAACTGGAATTCCATCACCTCCACTAGCTTTGTTCGTAGTGATGCTTTCTAAGGCCCACTCGACTTCACATTCCAGGATGTCTGGCTCTAGGTGAGTGATCACACCATCGTGATTATCTGGGTCATGAAGATCTTTTTTGTACAGTTCTTCTGTGTATTCTTGCCACCTCTTCTTAATATCTTCTGCTTCTGTTAGGTCCATACCATTTCTGTCCTTTATCGAGCCTATCTTTGCATGAAATGTTCCTTTGGTATCTCTAATTTTCTTGAAGAGATCTCTAGTCTTTACCAATCTGGTGTTTTCCTCTATTTCTTTGCACTGATCGCTGAGGAAGGCTTTCTTTTCTCTCCTTGCTATTCTTTGGAACTCTGCATTCACATGGGAATATCTTTCCTTTTCTCCTTTGCTTTTCGCTTCTCTTGTCTTCCCAGCTATCTGTAAGGCCTCCTCAGACAGCCATTTTGCTTTTTAGCATTTCTTTTCCATGAGGATTGTCTTGATCCCTGTCTCCTGTACAATGTCACGAACCTCTGTCCATAGTTCATCAGGCACTCTGCCTATCAGGTCTAGTCCCTTAAATCTATTTGTCACTTCTACTGTATACTCATAAGGGATTTGATCTAGGTCATACCTGAATGGACTAGTGGTTTTCTCTACTTTCTTCAATTTAAGTCTGAATTCGGCAATAAGCAGTTCATGATCTGAGCCACAGTCTGCTCCCAGTCTTGTTTTTGCTGACTGTATAGAGCTTCTCCATCTTTGGCTGCAATGAATATAATCAATCTGATTTCGGTGTTGACCATCTCGTGATGTCCATGTGTAGAGTCTTCTCTTGTGTTATTGGAATAGGATAATTGCTATGACCAGTGTGTTCTCGTGGCAAAACTCTATTAGCCTTTGCCCTGCTTCATTCTGTACTCCAAGGCCAAACTTGCCTGTTACACCAGGTGTTTCTTGACTTCCTACTTTTGCATTCCAGTACACTATAATGAAAAGGACATTTTTTTTGGGTGTTAGTTCTAGAAGGTCTTGTAGGTCTTCATAGAACCGTTCAAAAATAGTTCACCAGTGGTCAAAGCCAGAAGATGTGGGCCAAAACAAAAACTGTACTGGATTACAATCCAAAGGATAAAATAATATTCATGAGTCTCTATACATTTATTATAAATACATAATTTATATATATTAAATAGTAAAGGATAGATAAATCTCTCACGCCAAAAAAGTAGATACTTTTATGTAAATAATTTATGTAGATACTCTGTCCTAAAGGAGACGGAGAGAACTTCCTACTGCTCAAGTGTGGGCTGTGAATTGTGACTTCCTTCCAGAGAATGCAGTGCAGATAAAGGGGGTAAAAAAGAGTGATTTGCAGTGGAAAAACCTGACAAACACTAATCCGGACAGGTGACAGTAACATCAACAATGATATGTCAATTTTGGTAGTATGGTGGGCTGCCGTCTATGGGGTCGCACAGAGTCGGACACGACTGAAGCAACTTAGCAGCAGCAGCAACAGTCTTCATACAGTACAATAAGAACGGCACTATACCTTTGAGGTTTTCTTCCTCCAAACCCGTTATTCCAGTCTAAGTGTGAGAAAAGCACCAAACAAGCCTCAATTGAGGGACATTTTACAAAATACTTGACCAGTAATCTTCGAAAGTGTCAGGGTTATTAAAATAAAATTAAAAAAAAATCTGGGAAACTCATATCACAGAGGAGCCTAAGAAAACATGGTGGCATCCTGGATGGCATTCTGGAGCAGAAAAAGAGCATTAGATATAAACTAAGCCTACCTGAATGAAATATTTTTTAAATTAATAATAAAGTATCAATGTTGCTTAATTAAGTGTGACAAATATACTATAATTTATAGGTGATACTATACCAATGCAAGACGTTAATAATAGGGAAAACTGAGTTCAGACTGTATGGGAAATTCTGTACCATCATCAAAACTTTCCCATAAGTCTGGAACTATTAAAAATTATTTTAAAGAAATCAAGGATGACATCATTCCTGAGAAACCTCAGATTACAGGTGAAGACAGACTGAAAATACTATCTTTATCATACACATTTCTTCTGCTTAAAAAACAAAAGCCTGCTAAATTTTGCCCATGTTTCTCAAAAATGCTCTACGATATAATGTCTACTTTTGTCTTTTCAGATAGAAATATGAGGATTAAAGCTGTTTTATAATTTTACATTATTATTATTTTTAAATGTCTGGCTGTGCCACATGTGGAATCTTAGTTCTCTGACCAGGGATTTAACCAGTCCTAACCACTAGACCACCAGGGAATTCCTAGGATCAAAGCTATTTTAGTTAATTTTAGACCACCGCACTGTGGGGAACAAATATGCATCAGAAAATAACCACACTTTCACATTATGAACAAATGCAAAATGGGATAAATTGTGTCAGAGTTTTTCCAGAACAAGTCTTTTTTTTGTGAACACATTGAGAGGGTTTCCTGATAGCTCAGTTGGTAAAGAATCCGCCTGCAATGCAGGAGACCCCGGTTCGATTCCTGGGTTGGGAAGATCCACTGCAGAAGGGATAGGCTACCCACTCCAGTATTCTTGGGCTTCCCTTGCGGCTCAGTTGGTAAAGAATTTGCCTGCAATGTGGGAGACCTGGGTTCGATCCCTGGGTTGAGAAGATCTGGAGAAGGGAAAGACTACCCACTCCAGGATTCTAGCCTGGAGAATTCCATGGTCTGTATACTCCATGGGGTCACAAAGAGTCGGACACGACTGAGCAACTTTCACTTTCACTTTCTGCAAGAGCCTTGAAAACTACATTAACTCTTTGGATTGTTTGCTACTAGTATTTAGTATTCAGTAGTATCTAATTAAGCATTAGATAAATACAGCCCTTCTCTTTGTAATTTTTCTTATGCGCCATGATGAATCCTTTTGTTTCTAGTTTCTCTGGACGTGTATGATGAGTTTCACTGAAATATACACATTAGTCATTTAATAATTATCAGTGCTCTGTTGAATTTTGTTAAAAGCCAACATTAGCAGAAGAATAAATTCAAAAAGAAATGTTAAAATGCAACTGAGGGCATAACAGCAAGATATCTTAGGGTCTATGAATGAATGGCATAACAATTGTTTTTTTAAAACTAGTGAAATATTATATATAAGCCAGAAATATTCTTTGAAAGAGCTTCTTAAATTTTCTTATGTAGCCTTCATAGAGTTCAAGAAACTTCTTAAACTTTCCCTAAAACAGTTGTGTATGTGTATTTACTGTAGGGAGATAAGGTGAATGTTGTCCAGAGTAAAAGATTTAAACCGAAAGAATATTATCCATCAACTTTGTGAAACAACCCAGGGGCTACTAAGTGATGAGTTGCATTGTTTAGGATAATAAGGAAATGATGTATTGAGCTAAGCCCATTCTTAAACAGGAAAGTCTCTAACACTTTAGGATACTAGCTTATGAATCAAATGTCCTTTCCCTTCTATAGATATATTGATGACCTCTTTCATTAAGCTTGATTTTGAGGAGTGATTCCACCATTCATATGTGAGCACTGACATTTCCAATCTCATCTGCTCTCACTGTTTCTTGTTTATGAATTATAGTGATGCAGGCAGCAGGAAAACATGACTCATTAAAAAAATGTGATTATTGCAATCATGTATAGTTTTCAGTTGACTTGACTATTTACTTTGGTCAAGTCACTTAAGCTCTATCATCTACAAAATACAGTTCTTAATGCCAGGTTTTATCAAATGCCCTCTAGAGGTTAACAGTCACATTTGGAAGCAACTTAAAATATTGGCAAGGAAGCTATGACTATCGGGTAGCTATAACTACTGGTCATATTAGCAACACAAGCTTTTAGTGGTTTTTATGTGTTAGGCTCAAGAATCACTCAAAAAATGTATATTTACTTCTTGTCAAACAGAGAGAGATCACATACCCAGGGATACTTTTTTTCCACTAATTTATTTGTTTTTTGCATTCTACTGTGAGCCAACTTTCTTGGAAAGTTGAATTTTTTCTCCTATAAAAAAAATCACAATTATTTTGTAACTATTTTGTTAGTTTTAAAAGACATGTTTCTAGACTCATAAGTCACAGAGAATAGACCTGTGGTTGCCAAGGGGAAAAAGGGTGGAGGAGCGATGGATTGGGATTTGGGGTTAGCAGATGCAAACTAGAATATATAGAATGGTAAACAACAAGGTCCTACCACAAAGCACAGGCAACTATATTCAATATCCTGTGTAAACCATAATGGAAAAGAATATGCATATATATGTATAACTGAATCACTTTGCTGTACAGCAGAAATGAATACAACATTGTAAATTAACTATATTTCAATAAAAAAGAAAAGACAGCCATGTTTCTTTAAACGTCAACATTTTCTCTTGGTTGGTAGAAAAAGCTCACAAGTCATTAGACCATACTGTGGAGCTAAATATGCAGGTAACTCCTAGTTCTTTAAGAATTCATATTCCAAAAGTCTGTTTATATCCTGGTCTTAGAACCTAGGATAAACTTCCCTTCAGAAGGTGGTCTGCATTAATACAGGAAATGTAACACTCCTATACAAACACAGAGAAATTCTGCATGAAATATTACAGAAGCAAAACAATGTGTGCCATCCACAGATTTTAGAAAACGAAGAGTGATGTCAAGGTTGGAGCAATGATGGAGAGCTGAAACAGAGCCATCCTCTGGGGAAATGAAACAGACTTAGGCCTTGAGGAAATAATTTAAGTTTGCATGCGGTGCAAAGCAAGACACCAGACTTTAAAGAAGGGCCAAACTTCAAGCATGACCCGCCCTATTCTACAGAAGACAGGGACTTTCTTTGATGGTTCAAGAGTGAAAAATGTTCTTCCATGCTGAATAGAAACAAGAAGCATGTAGCCCAAGAGTCCCTGGCAGGCAGCATGAGACCAAGGAAGAGAAAACTTTCAGGAAAGGAGCCAATACAAAAAAAAAAAAAAAAAAGACATAAGAAATAAAGAATGTGCCCTGAATCCTCTCCCTACTCCACCTTCTAGTGGTGTAAAATTTAGAGGACTGAGTGCAAAACACTCCCCCGTTCAGAGCACATCCTCCTCAACAAGAGCCCTCTACTCTATATGAATTCTTTCCCTTCCTGCTGGTATCCACACTCTTTCTCCTCACTGCTATAAGCTTCCACTCATTGTGTCCATTGATGCCTGCATCCTTCTAGGACTAAGTTTTATGTATGCATGTGTTTTTAATTTCAGTTCAGTTCAGTTCAGTCGCTCAGTCGTGTCTGACTCTTTGTGACCCCATGAGCCATAGCACACCAGGCCTCCCTGTCCTACTCCTCTTTCTGTTCCTTTCACCTGCTCTACACAACAAAGCTCTTCAGCATCCAGAAGGGCTGGATCTTCCCTCTACCATCAGATCGTGATTTCTTCTTTTTTTAAAGTGATCTAACTTTAAAATTTAGAAGAGATCATTTGTTTATACCAAGAGATTTTTCATTCTAACAGAGATAGTTTTAATCCAAATTAATTTATAATTGGTGCGAAATTTCACAGTATAACCAATAAAGCAATTCAACAAGTATGGTAGAGAATGCTCCTGGGTTGTATCATTATCAGGTAAGTAAACAAGTTCTAAGAGACTGTTCCACAGGTAGTTTATTCTTCACAGTATTTTCTCCTTTTTTATAGCTTCTTCCTTTGTTTTCACTTTGCTTAGCACCTAGGTTTTATAAAGTGAAAGTGAAAGTCACTCAGTCGTGTCCGATTCTTTGAGACCCCATTAACTATACAGTCCATGGACTTTTCCAGGCCAGAATACTGGAGTGGGTAGCCATTTCCTTCTCCAGGAGATCTTCCTAACCCAGGGATCGAACCCAGGTCTCCCACATTGCAGGTGGATTTTTTACCAGCTGAGGTTTTATAAAAAGTCTACATTTTTTTCTTTATTTTTTCCTTATGCAACACTGTGACGTTGCAATGTGGGCCTGTAGTTCTCTGAGAGAGACAGGGTTTTATTCATCATGCTGTTTAAGTGCAGGTCAGTCTTAAGGCCAAGACACACAGTATGCAAAATTATGAAATCTGAGTCTCTTAAGCCTAGACATTAATCCAGCAAACCTCTAAATTCTAATTAGGTTTCTCTTTACCCTCATTTTACTTTCTCTTCCCATCTTCATTGTGTGAAATTTTAAGCTCTTAATAGGATAAAATTGCTTCTACCTTTGTTTGTAAGATATGTCATTTCAAAATTTAATATCTGAAAAATGTCCAAAGGGGAATTTCATCAGATGCACTCCACTCATTAGTACAAAGGTTACTGAGGTTCTCTATAGAGTATACATAGAATATAAGGATCATTCTTTTTGTGTGTCTTGCTTGTTTTATTCTTTCTCATTCTTGTCTCCTAACCTGTCTATATTTACAAATGTCTAAACAGGTATATTTGGTACTCGCAGAAGTCTGTCAGCATAATAAGCAAATGTTGTAAGTTAAAGTCTCTGGTAAATTACACTTGTGTTCTTGTATTGCTTAGCATGATTTTAATAAATCACAAGAAAATTGATGGCTGTACTAATTAATTTTCATTAATTTTTAAACTTTCAGATTTATAAAATGTAATCATTGTTGCAATTCTTAATGTTTTATATTTCTAAAATATGGTTGTTTTATGATGATCAAATATCAGTTATATTGGAAATATACTCATTAGTTAAAAAAATCCTTAATATTTTTTATATTTTCACTAGCTATACCTGGACAACATAAAGGCAACTATTATTTTTTAATCAACATTTGTTGTAAATATTCTTTCTATTTTGCTTTCTTAATACTAGACTATAGCACCAAGTGCTACACTTACTGTTCTACTTTTGATATTATGAGTTCAAGGTAGTTGTAGAAAATGCTTTAGTAGATGTAACAGGCAAAGAACAGATACTAGAATTTGGAAAGTCATTTTGTAGTTTAAGGGGAAAATTAATTTTGTTTTGTTGTTTTAACTTTTGTTTGCTTTTCTCAAAAGTCCCTTCTTAACTAGTGAGCCCAAAATGTCAGGCCTATAATCCCAGCTAGAGCTTTACCAGGTGTGTGTACTTCCCGGATCACATAGTTCAATGAGCTGTATTATCTGCCTCTGCACAATCTCTTCTGAAGTCAGTTGCTGATGCTGTAATCATAACCCTTGAAATGTATGGGTAAATAAAAGTTCCTTTATCAGAAATGTATAACTACTCACTTTCTCAAGAGATTCTTAATGGCAAAATTATGGTAAAATGAGAAATTTCTTCCATCCTATTTATTTGAAAACAACAAATTATACTCATGATTTCAAGATTTCCTTCCAGGGCTTCATTAAATTGCCTCCCACGTTGTAAAAAACCTCTTGTGAAAGATGCTTCCAGAGGAAACTTGTTACAGTAAACTCTCAGTCAAGTCCTCTTCTCAAGTTTTGCTACTGTCTTTTTATCCAAGAAGAGCCACAGAAATGAACCATCTCTTCCTTAAGATTATTTAATAAATAATTTTCCATCCATTACTCTTATGCATAATAATCAGCAGCACTCTACACTAAACAGTCTCGTATGTAGATCCTACTTTAGGTTGGGATGTGGAATAGACATTTTAGAACACTAAAATCATTTCCATACAAAAAGCCAAATTATTAACCTAGCAGGAGATTTTGTTGTGTTTTGGTTTGTTTTCTAAAGACTGAGACACACTAGATAAAGCATTGTTCTTCTCTACCACGAACCATAAAATTAAAGGAGATAACTGGGTTTTCTGCACTTGATTCTTTGTCTCTGGAATAGAATAGGTTCTCAGAATTTGAGCAGCTTAAAGCCATTTGGTTAGTTTTTCCATATACTTTATTTAAAAATCACTCTTCAAAAGTGCCAAGTTCCTGATTTTAAAACTCTAATCATTTGGTTTTGGCCAATTGTGTGGAAAGAAATATAAAATAGTTTTTCTTCTGTTCAGCCATGTTTTCTTGGGTCAATACCATTTCAGTTTTCTTGGTTTATTCTTTCTGGATTTTTCTAAATCATTACCCTTCATACTGAATATTATGGGGAAAATATAAGCTTAATATTTTTTTCCCAAAACTAGTCTTTTGGTAAAGGGCAAAGTTGAAGGCCAAAATAGATAGATAGCTCAATCAACAGATTGATTTGTACCTCCACTAGTTTGTTCCTCTACTAACATAGGCTACATTATATTTTCAGTAAAAACAGAATTCAAGATGTTAGGAATAAAAGTGAACAATTCATTAAGTGTTTGATAGGTGCCCATTCAAGTTTATATATTAACCTTTAAAAATATTAACTACTGAATAGCTCACACAAAATGGGAAGTTTTTAGAGGGAATTTAAGCTGATTTTTCTGTTCAGCAATTCTATGGTTAGTCTTCAGATCACAGTCATGATTTTCTCTCCTTTGTTCTTTGTCTTACTTATATTGTTTTACCTCAGGGTAAGACAAAGAACAAAATTAACAGTGCCTTAAATGTGAGAAAATGCAACGTTTATTTATACGGAGTGAGTTCTCGTCATCTAATTCTTACAAGAATATTTTGAACTGAGTGTTTTTACTTTCATTTGCAGATAAGAAAGTTGGGACTTGAATGGTCTATGTGACTTGCTCAAGGTCATAGTGAAGAAACCTGAGATTCAAACTCAAATTTCTTTTCTTCCGGAACCTAAATTCATAACTAAAATACTAACTCCTAAAGGCTATGTGGACATCCTAGTGAGCATCAGAAAGGTGTCAAAGATGTTAGAATCAGAAGAAATATTAGTGAGCATGTCATTTTAATATGGAGAAATAGTTTATAAAGGCAATGACCTTAATGTCATATTTTTGTTTAGTGGCAGAAGTCAAATATCTTCCTATTTAAGTGCTCATTGAAAAGAATCTCAATATCATTATTTATAATTTTATTTAAAATCCTTTTGACATTGTTACTTCTATAATGTAGGACACTCTTATGGTTGTTATATATTCATTTTCTTTTTACTGCTCTAGTCTTGCATGTGTGCTAAGTTGCTTCAGTCATGTCTGACCCTTGGTGACCCTATGGACCATAGGCTCCTCTGTCCAAGGGATTCTCTAGGCAAGAAGACTGGAGTACGTTGCCATGCCCTCCTCCAAGGGCTCTTCCCAGGGATCAAGCCTGAGTCTCTTATATCTCCTGCATTGGTAGGCAGGTTCTTTACCACTAGTGTACCTTGGGAAGCCCATTGGGTTACTCAATTTAAAAATAAGTCTTTTGTCACAGAAGAAATTTCTAAAACCCAAAAAAGTTGATTTCCAACATGATAATTTAGAACCTCATGGGAAAGATTTGAAAGCTTGGCTTATGATAATTGATTTGATTCACAATAATTACTTATCGTCTTTCTTTATAGTAATTGTTGCTTAAACATCAGGTAAAAAAGAGAGACAAATTTGCTTAAGTAAATGTTATATCTCAAAATTTTTAGAACTATACTGATTTACAATAATTTTTCCAAGTTTAATCTCTGTTAAAAGGCAGCCATTCATTAAAAACCATTTCTCCCTTCATAACAATAAAGAAATTATGAGTGTGTGTATGCACCCATCTGTCTGTGTGTATATGTATATATATACACACACATATTTGAAGATATTCAATAGTTGCAGATGTAAAGAATTATAAAACTAAGATATAGAGAGTAATGAGATCTCAGATTGTTGGCAATTCTCTGGCAACACTTGCTGAATACAGGCATATAGGAGAAAGACCAGACCTAGCATAGTGAGGGGTAATCTGCTGGAGTAAACAGAATCCAGTAGGGTTTTTCATAGCTGTGTAGGTGACATGAATGACTGGAATCTGGCAGAGCTAGTTTTTTCTTCCTATAAGACTTCAGTCACCCACTAAACATTTACTAAGAGTGTGGCATTATAGAATGCTGGGGGATAGACTGGGGAAGGAGAGGAATCTTCATAAGTCATGCACTTTAGTTCCAAAGTCCTGCTAGAAGGATGTGCCCATAATACATATCTTATGGATATCAATCTTTAGATATTTGAAAGCTGACATGAATTAAACAAAAGTGATGAGACTGGGCACATTCAGGGAGGTGAGGAAATGTAGATCAATGGAATAGGAGAGAAAGCCCAGAAATAAACCCACAAACCCATGGTCAATTAATCTACAAGAAAGGAAGCAAGACTCTACAACAGAGAAAAGAGTCTCTTCAATAAGTGGTGCTAGGACAACTAGACTGTAAAAGAATTAAATTAGAACATTCTCTAACACCACACACAAAAATAAACTAAAAATGGATTAAAGACCTAAATGTAAATGTAAGACCGGACACTTTAAGACTCCTAAGAAAACATAGGCAGAACACTCTGACATAAATCACAGCATATCTTTTTGGATCTGTCTCCCAGAGTAATGCAAATAAAGGGAAAATAAACATACGGGACTTAATTAAACTTAAAAGCTTTTGCATAGCAAAGGAAACCATAAACAAAACAAAAAGACAACCCATAAAATGGGAGAAAATATTAGCAAGCAATGTGATCTACAAGAGATTAATCTCTAAACTATACAAACAGCTCATATAGCTCAGTATATTTTTAAAAAGCCAATCAAAAAATGAGACCAAATAGACATTTCTCCAAAGAAGCCATACAGGTGGCCAAAAGGCACATGAAAAGATGTTTAACATTCAGAACTATTAAAGAAATGCAAATTA
The DNA here is from genome assembly GCA_024291935.2 of Okapia johnstoni. Taxonomy (NCBI): domain Eukaryota; kingdom Metazoa; phylum Chordata; class Mammalia; order Artiodactyla; family Giraffidae; genus Okapia; species Okapia johnstoni. The sequence goes on from CM044314.1 coordinate 50,667,291, forward strand.
AAAGTATAAGCAGGTATTATGTCATCTCATACCAGTCAGAATGGCCGTCATCAAAAAGTCTGCAAACCTATTTATGAAACAGAAATAGTCACAGATGTAGAAATCGAACTTTTAGTTACCAAGCAGTGAAGGGGAAAAAGGGATAAATTGGAATATGGGGACCGACATGTGCACAACACTATATATAAAACAGGTAAGTAATTAGAATTTACTGTATAGCACAGGAACTCTACTCAGTACTCTTTAATGACCTATAAGGGAAAAGAATCTAAAAAAAGAGTGGAGATATATATATATATATAACTGAAGAACTTTGCTGTACAGCAGAAACTAACACAATATTGTCAATCAACTATACTCTAATAAAAATTAATTTTTAAAAACACACAAATAAGAAATGCTGGAGAGGATGCTGAGAAAAGGGAGCCCTCCTACACTGTAGGTGGGAATGTAAATTGGTGCTGTCATTATGGAGAATAGTATTCTGTGTGCTAAGTTACTTCAGTCAAGTCTGACTCTTTGAGACACCATGGACTGTAGCCCCCCAGGTGCCTCTGTCCATGGGATTCTGCAGGCAAGAATACTGGAGTTGTTGCCCTCCTCCAGGGGACCTTCCTGACCCAGGGATTGAACCCATGTTTCTTATGTCTCCTGCATTGGCAGGCAGGTTGTTTACCACTAGCACCAACTGGGAAGCCCAGAAAACAATATGGATGTTCCTTAAAAAACTAAAAGTAGCACTACAGTATGATGCTACAATCCCAGCCTGGGCACATATCCAGAGAAAACCGTAATTTGAAATGCACCATCAGTGTTAACTACAGCATTATCTACAATAGCCAAGATATGAAAGCAATCTAAATGTCCACTGACAGATTAATGGATTAAAAAGATGTGGTATATTTATACCATGGACTGTTACTTGGCTATAAAAAGAATGGCATAATGCAATTTACAGCAACATGGATGTACCTAGAGATTATCACACTAAGTGAAGTAAGTCAGACAGAGAACAACAAATATCAATAGTATTGCTTATAAGTGGAATTTAAAATAAACCATGATACAAATAAATGAACTTATATACAAAACAGAAACAAACCCATAGACATAATAAACAAACTTACAGTTACCAAAGCAGAAAGGAGGGGAAGATAAATTAGGAGTTTGGGATTAACATATACCCAGTGCTATATATAAAACAGATAACCAGTAAGGACCTATTGCACAGCACAGGGAACTGAATTAAATATAACCTTGTAATAACCTATGATGGAAAAGAACCTAAAATTCTTTTTCAGAGTCACATGTATAAATATTTACATGTATATACATATGATAATTCAATCATTTCGCTGTACATCTGAAATGAACAGAACACTGTAAATCAACTATACTTCAATTAAAAAGGAACATAATGTTCACAAGAGAATACAAAAGTACTAGCGAACTAAAAAAAAAAAAGAAGTTAAATTGCAACCCACTGCTGACATGGTACATCTCCTGAATAAATCAATATATAATCGGTTTCTTATCCTAGCTGCCAGAGAGAATGCTCTCTTGCTGGAATGAGGGGCAGATATTTCTCTTTTCTTTTTTTCAAATGTATAATACCTGAAATACATCCAAAAATTGCAAAACATGTGAAGAAACAGGAAAATGTCAACCAAAATCAAGAGCAAAAATAAGAAATAGAAGCAGACACATAGCATCACAGGTTAGAACTTGTGAAAAGGAATTTTAAATGTCATTATACATATGTTAAAGAAATATAGGCAATAAAGACAATAACTGAAAAAATAATCATTTAACAAAGAAGTGGAAACACAAAGAAAATAAATTGAACATTGTACAACCGAAAAATAAGGTGTTTGAAATGGATAATTTTGGAATGGATTTAACAGAAGATGGGCATCAGTGAATTTGAATTAGGTCAAGATAACTTATAAAGACAGAAGCACAGAGATAAGAAGAATGGGAAATAAAGAACATAGCATCAAATAACTTGTTCCACCAACATATAAGTTGTAATATCAGTAGAACCCATATTTTTCCTTTCAAAACTGATGCATATAATAGTATGTCAGGGGAGAATAGTTTTAACAGTCATTTTCTTCTCTCTCGTCCTCAAGGAGAGGGATGTGACATTATTTCTTTTTTCTCTCAAATATAAATTCCTTGAGTATATTCATTAAACTAACATTTACAAAATTTCTACTGTGTCATAGGTTCTGGAGATACATAAGTCAATAACTACTACATGGTAGAGTATGTAGATAAAGCAGTGAACAAAATAAAGATACTCTCCATGTACATGCATTTTACTTTCAAGCACAATGAGACAGAAAGTGAAATGGTGTGTATGTGTGTGTGGTGATAAGGGTTTAAAAAAAGTCAAGCAGTAAAAGGAGATATAATATGCACAGGGGATGGAGAAGTGTGTAATATTTGAGACAGTTCACCTGGATATGCCTCCCTGGTTACTTGACATGTGAGTAGACACTTGAATAACATGAGCTGACATTGAGGCCATGAAGATAAGTTGGAAAGTGTTTTCAACAGAAGGGATGATGAGTGTTATGACAGTGAACCAGAGGCATTTATGCTGTGTTGGAAGGACAGAGGGTACAGCCTGGTTAGTGGAGAGATCAGGGTGGAGGAAAGTAGAAAAAAAAAAAAAAAGGTTAGCTGGAGATAAATTATCAAAGGAATCTGAACTGGATAAGACCTTGACCTTTACTCTAAAGGATGTGTGGGGAGTAATCTATCTGGCATATTTTAAAACAAAACTTTCCCCTCTTTTGTAGAAGGACAAAATGAAACAGTCAGAAATAAGAACAAGGAGTAATAGTCCGGTTAAAAGATGTGGGTGGCTGGGCTAGGATGGTGATAATGGAAGGGGAGAGATGCAATCAGGATCTAAATAAATTTTTTAAATACTATTAAAGCATTTAAGTATAGATTAAATGTGAGATAAGAGCAAAAAAGAGGAATACATGAATTACCCAATGGCTGTTTAAAATGTTAGTGGGCAGATAATTTTCATCTTGTTTGTGAATTGCCATAGTTTCATAGAAATGCTTTTGAAAAGAAAATTTGAGTCAGTGTGAAACAAAAAAACAGTGTTGACATAATTAGTGATGTTGATCATGTGTCAAGTGGAAGAAAATACTCGGACACATGCTGTGGATCTATTAGATACATCCACTAGACCAATCAGGTATGACCTAAATCAAATCCCTTTTGACTATACAGTGGAAGTGAGAAACAGATTTAAGGGACTGGATCTGATAGACAGAGTGCCTGATGAACTATGGATGGAGGTTCATGACATTGTACAGGAGACAGGAATCAAGACCATCCCCAAGAAAAAGAAATGCAAAAAAGCAAAATGGCTGTCTTAGGAGGCCTAACAAATAGTTGTGAAAAGAAGGGAAGCGAAAAGCAAAGGAGAAAAGGAAAGATAATCCCATTTGAATGCAGAGTTCCAAAGAATAGCAAGGAGAGATAAGCAAGCCTTCCTCAGTGATCAGTGCAAAGAAATAGAGGAAAACAACAGAATGGGAAAGACTAGAGATCTCTTCAAGAAAATTAGAGATACCAAGAAACATTTCATGCAAAGATGGGCTCAATAAAGGACAGAAATGGTAGGGACCTAACATAAGCAGACATATTAAGAAGAGATGGCAAGAATACACAGAAGAACTGTACAAAAATGATCTCTATGACCCAGATAATCACGATGGTGTGATCACTCACCTAGAGCCAGACATCCTGGAATGTGAAGTCAAGTGGGCCTTAGGAAGCATCACTATGAACAAAGCTAGTGGAGGTGATGGAATTCCAGTTGAGCTATTTCAAATCCTGAAAGATGACATTGTGAAAGTGCTGCACTCAGGATGCCAGAAAATCTGGAAAACTCAGCAGTGGCCACAGGACTGGAAAAGGTCAGTTTTCTTTCCAATTCCAAAGAAGGGAAATGCCAAAGAATGCTCGAACTACTACACAATTGCACTCATCTCACAAGCTAGTACAGTAATGATCAAAATTCTCCAAGCCAGGCTTCAAGCAATACCTGAACTGTGAACTTCCAGATGTTCAAGCTGGTTGTAGAAAAGGCAGAGGAACCAGAGATCAAATTGTCAACATCTGCTGGATCATTGGAAAAGCAAGAGACTTCCAGAAAAATATCTATTTCTTATTGACTATGCCAAAGCCTTTGACTGTGTGGATCACAATAAACTGGAAAATTCTTCAAGAGATGGGAATACCAGACCACCTGACCTGCCTCTTGAGAAACCTTTATGCAGGTCAGGAAGCAACAGTTAGAACTGGACATGGAACAACAGACTGGTTCCAAATAGGAAAAGGAGTACGTCAAGGCTGTATATTGTCACCCTGCTTATTTAACTTATATGCAGAGTACATCATGAGAAACGCTGGGCTGGAAGAAGCACAAGCTGGAATCAAGATTGCCGGGAGAAATATCAATAATCTCAGATATGCAGACGACACCACCCTTATGGCAGAAAGTGAAGAAGAACTAAAGAGCCTCTTGATGAAAGTGAAAGAGGAGAGTGAAAAAGTGGCTTAAAGCTCAACATTCAAAAACCTAAGATCATGGCATCTGGTCCCATCACTTCATGGCAGATAGATGGGGAAACAGTGGAAACAGTAGCTTACTTTATCTTTCTGGACTCCAAAATCACTGCAGATGGTGACTGCAGCAATTAAATTAAATGTCGCTTACTCCTTGGAAGGAAAGTTATGACCAACCTAGACAGCATATTAAAAAGCAGAGACATTGCTTTGTCAACAAAGGTCCATCTAGTCAAGGCTATGGTTTTTCCAGTAGTCATGTATGGATGTGAGAGCTGGACTATAACAAAAGCTGAGCTCCAAAGAATTAATGCTTTTGCACTGTGGTGTTGGAGAAGACTCTTGAGAGTCCCTTGGACTGCAAGGAGATCCAACCAGTCCATCCTAAAGGAGATCAGTCCTGGGTGTTCATTGGAAGGACTGATGTTGAAGCTGAAACTCCAATTCTTTGGCCACTTGATGCGAAGAGCTGACTCATTGGAAAAGACACTGATGCTGGGAAAGATTGAGGGCAGGAGGAGAAGGGGACAACAGAGGATGAGATGGTTAGATGGCATTACCGACTCAATGAACATGGGTTTGGGTGGACTCTGGGAGTTGGTGATGGGCAGGGAGGCCTGGTGTGCTGTGGTTCATGGGGTCGCAAAGAGTCGGACACAGCTGAGCGACTGAAGTGAACTGAACATGCCATGTACTTGTAATCCTTCAGTTCAGTTCAGTCCAGTTGAAATACCTCAACTGGAATTCCATCATCTCTGTTAGCTTTGTTCTTAGTGACACTTCCTAAGGCTCACTTGACTTCACATTCCAGGATGTCTGGCTCTAGGTGAGTGATCACACCATCGTGATTATCTGGGTAGTGAAGATCTTTTTTGTACAGTTCTTCTGTGTATTCTTGCCACCTCTTCTTAATATCTTCTGCTTCTGTTAGGTCCCTACCATTTCTGTCCTTTATTGAGCCCATCTTTGCATGAAAAGTACTGTTGGTATCTCTAATTTTCTTGAAGAGATCTCTAGGTCATTGGTAACCCTATTTTGCTTTCATTTATCTATAAAACTGTCAAATATTTAGTTTTTCTCTTCCACAGATTGTTCATTTTTTTTTGAGATTAAATCTAGATAAACTGAAATATGCAGACCTTAACTTGGTGATATTTCTCAAAATCACACACATACACATGCAACTGCACTAAAAGATACAAGAAAATTTTTAAGTAAGGTATTCTTTCCTTCTATCTCTGGCTAGTCTCAACTCTCCCTTTGTATTCACTATTTAGATTTTTACTACTCTAGATTAAGTTGGCTTTAATTCAGTTGATTGGTCTGATTTCTTTTACTCAATATGTTTTGAGGTTTATCCATATTGTTTTGTGGATCAGTTGGCTTAAGTTTTTAAATTAATATTGAGTAGTATTCTTTCAAAAAAAAAAATTCCAGTATGTTTACCTGCTCTCTTGTGGATTGGTATTTGAGTTGTTTCCAGTTTGGGGCTATGTAAAATAACCTGCAATATATATTTCTGTACAAATAAGATTCTTAATTTTAAGTTATGATGTTTTCTCAGACAGCAGGAGATAAAAATTAGGTCTCATACAAAATAAATTCATAATTGTACTGTGCTCAGTTGTGTCCGACTCTTTGTGAGCCTTTGGAGTGTAGCCAACCAGGATCCTCTTGTCCATGGGATTCTCCAGGCAAGAAAACTGGAGCGAGTTGCTGTTTCCTCCTCTAGGGGATCTTTCTGACCCAGGAATCAAAGTCCTATCTCCTGTATCTCCTGCATTGAAGACTGATTCTTTACCTGCTGAGCCATCAGGGAACTCCAGATAAAGCCAGAATCTTTCAAAGGAGTTCCCCTCTTTTTACACTAAAATAAAAATTATCTTAAAAAGGAGAAACATGGAAGAAAAAATAACTTTCAGGTGGCTGAAAACAATCTTCTTTAAAGAAATGAAAAAATTGTCTATTGAGTGTTTGGAGCCATATCTAGCTCTTGCACAGGTTTCAGGTTATAACTGATGCCATCGGGGTGTTCTGAATACATTTAAACTGGATTTTAATTTTAAAGTTTTGGATTGCTTGTTTATCCAGGCATGTAACTGAAGCAACACCAAATCTGTTCTGGAAATGGATTAATTTTTAAAATTACCCCAAAGTTTACCATACATGCTAAAGAAAATATCTCCCACCTTCTCCTATACACACATACACAAAGGACATACTTGAGGAAAAAAGATACCATGAGTGAGAGTTGATAGAAGCAACAAACTGAAGAATTAGTCTCACAAAGTTTGAAGATATTGTAACAATCAGATAGGGATCATGAAAACTTTGTTTATTGTGGTTGAGGAAATAAAAGGAGGAACTGAATACATGACTGAAAACACAAAAGACAAAAAAATGACCAGACAAATTGAAAATATAATATATAAAAGAGAAAATATAATAGGTAAAAGAGAAAAACTATAATTGTTAAAAGTTAAATCTCAGTATATAGACTAGCAAGAAAAAAGACATACCTGAAAAGTAAAATTTGTAAGCTGGAAATTCAATTTTTTAAGATTACCTAGAATGGAACAGAGAAGGATAAAGAAAAGGAAAATGTAAAAGAAACATTAAGAGACCTGGAAAACAGAATGAAACTTTCTAATATACAGTTTCAGAGGGAGAGAATAGAGAGCACATAAAAATGCAATAGATGTGTATCATCTCTCAAAATTACAGATTGGCTTGTTTTCCCTGACTCACAATCTTTGAAATTGAGACATAATTCACATCACTTAAAATTTACCCTTTATAAATACCTAATTTAGTGGTCTTTACTCTATTTATAAAGTTGAACAATTAGCACCACCTAGTTCCAGCACATTTTCATCGTCTACCAACAAATGGGGCTTTCTTGGGTGGCTCAGCAGCAAATTACATGTCTGCTGATGCAAGAGTCATGGTTGGGAAGATCCCCTAGAGAAGGAAATGGCAACCCACACCAGTATTCTTACCTGGGAAATACCATATACAGAGGACCCTTGGGGGGCTACAGTCCATGGGGTCATGAAAGAGTTGACACGACTTAGGGGCTAAACAACAGATACTACTTCCATTGAGAATCACTCTTCATTCCATTTTCTGTCTATGTGGAATTACCTATTTTGCATATCTCAAATACATGAAATCTTCACATATGTGATCTTTTATCTCTTGTTTCCTTCACCTAGCTCAGATCATGAGCTCCTTATTGCAAAAATCATGAGCTCCTTATTGCAAAAATTAAATTGAAGACAGTACGAGAAACCACTAGGCCACTCAGGTATGACCTAATCTACGATTATACAGTGAAGGTGATGAATAGATTCAAGGGATTATATCTGGTAGACAGTGCCTGAACAACTATGAATGGAGGTTCATAACACTGTACAGGAGGTGATGAGCAAAACCATCCCCCCAAAAAGAAATACAAGAAGGTAAAGTGGTTGTCCGAGGAGGCTTTACAAATAGCTGAGAAAAGAAGAGAAGTGAAAGGCAAAGGAGAAAGGGAAAAACTATATCCAATTGAAAACAGTTCCAGAGAAAAGCAAGGAGAGATAAAAAGCCCTTCTTAAACAAACATGCAAAGAAGTAGAGGAAAACAAAAACAACAGAATGGGAAAGACTAGAGATCTCTTCAAGAAAACTGGAGTTATCAAGAATGGGCACAATAAAGAACAGGGACAATAAGGACCTAACAGAAGCAGAAGAGAATACTAAGAGGTGGCAAGAAAGCTGAGCCCCAAAGAATTGATGCTTTTGAACTGTGTTGTTGGAGAAGACTCTTGAGATTCCCTTAGACTGCAAGAAGATCCAGCCAGTTCATCCTAAACGAAATCAGTCCTGAATATTCATTGGAAGGACTGATGCTGAAGCTGAAACTCCAGTACTTTGGCCACCTGATGGGAAGATCTGACTCATTAGAAAAGACCCTGATGCTGGGAAAGATTGAAGGCGGGAGGACAAGGGGATGACAGAGGATGAGATGGTTGGATGGCATTACCAACTCAATGGACATGAGTTTGAGTAAACTCCGGGAGTTGGTGATGGACAGGGAGGCCTGGCGTTCTGCAGTCCATGGGGTCACAAAATCGGACACGACTGAGCGAATGAACTGAAGAATACATAGAAGAACTATACAAAGACGTCTTAATGACCCAGATAACCACAATGGTGTGGTCACTCACCTAGAGTCAGAAATTTTGGAGTGTGAAGTCAAGTGGGCCTGAGGAGGCATTACCATGAACACAGTTAGAGGAAGTGATGGAATTTCAGCTGAACTATTTAAATTCTAAAGGATGATTCTGTTAAAGTGCTACACTCCATATGTCAACAAATTTGGAAGACTCATCAGTGGCCACAAGACTAGAAAAGGTCAGTTTTCATTCCAATCTCAAAGAAGGGCAGTGCCAAACAATGTTCAAACTACCGTACAATTGCACTCATTTCACATGCTAGCAAGGTTATGCTCAAAATCCTTCAAGCTAGGCTTCAGCAATATGTGAACCTAGAAGTTTCAGATGTACAAACTGGGTTTAGAACAGGCAGAGGAAGCAGAGATCAAATTGCCAACATTCGCTAATCATAGGAAAAGCAAGAGAATTCCAGAAAAACATCTACTTCTGTTTCGCCAACTACGCAAAATCCTTTGACTGTGTGGATCACAGAAAACTGAAAAACTCTTTCAGAGATGTGAATACCAGACCATCTTACCTGTCCCTTGAGAAACCTGTATACAGGTCAAGCAGCAACAGTTAGAACCATACACGGAACAACAGACTGGTTCAAAATTGGGAAAGGAGTACAACAAGGCTATATATTGCCACCCTGGTTATTTAACTTCTATGCAGGGTACGTCATGTAAAATGCTGGGCTGGATGAATCATAAGCTGTAATCCAGACTGCTGGAAGACATATGAATAACATCAGATATGCAGATGATACCACTCTAACGGCAGGAGGTGAAGATAAACTAAAGAGCCTTCTTCATGAGGGTGAAAGAGGTGAGTGATAAAACTGGCTTAAAATTCAACATTCAAAAAACTAAGATCATGGCTTCCAGTCCTACCAATTCATGGAAAATAGAAGAGGAAAAAGTGGAAACAGTGACAGACTTTATTTTCTTGGGCTTGAAAGTCACTGCAGATGACTGTGGCCATGAAATTAAAAGGCGATTGGTCCTTTGAAGGAAGGCTATGACAAACCTAGACAACATATTAAAAAGCAGGGACATGACAAGGCCGACAATGTTTGTATAGTCAGAAAAATGGTTTTTCAAGTAGTGATGTTCAGATGTGAGAGTTGGACCATAAAGAAGGCTGAGCACTGAAGAACTGATGCTTTTGGATAGTGATGCCAGAGAAGACTCTTGAGAGTCCCTTGGGCAACAAACGGGGCTTCCCTGGTGGCTCAGTAGGTAAAGAATCCACCTACAATGTGGGAGATCTAGGTTCGATCCCAGGGTTGGGAAGATCCCTTGGAGAAGGGAATGGCTACCCACTCCAGTATTCCGGCCAGAGAATTCCATGGACTATAGAGTCAAATACGACTGAGTGACTTTCACTTTTATTTCAGACAGGAAGGAGATCAAACCAGTCAATCCTAAAGGAAATCAACCCTGAATACATACTCACTAGGACTGATGCTGAAGCTGAAGCTCCAATACTTTGGCCACCTGATGCAAAGCGTTGACTCATTGGAAAAGACCCCGATTTTCTAAAAGATTGAAGGAAAAAATAGAAGGGGGCAGCAGAGGATGAGAGGGTTAGATAGTATCACCAACTCAATGGACATGAGTTTGAGCAAACTCCGAAAGATAGTGAAAGACAGGGAAGCCTGGCATTCTGCAGTTCGTTAGGTCACAAAGAGTAGGACATGACTTAGCAACTGAACAACAACAACAATTTGTAAAATTCATCCACATCGTAGCAAGTATCACTTTATTCCCTTTAGTGGCTGAATACTTTCCCATTGTCTGGATATACCACCTTTTACTTCTCCATTAATCAGTGAGGTTCATCATTTGGGTCATTTGCACTTTTTGGTTACTGTCAACAATAAGGCTATTGTTTTGTTTGGTCGGATGGACATTCTACTCCCAGGCTTTAACTAACACTCTCTCAATATTAGTTTTTAACAACCATGTCTGTCTGCCCCTAAACCTTAAACACATGTTATGATACTGTGAACCATGCCCTAGGCAGTTTATGTTCAGATGTAATGAAATACATATATTTCATTATGTATGTATTTGTGGAAGAATGTATGTAATAGTGGAAGAAATGTATATAAAAGTGGAAGAAAGTATTTAAAAGTGGAAGAATACATACTTCCACTTTTATAAATGGACAGAAGGGGCATCTCCTTCTGGGCATTTAGGCTGGATGTAAATATACTCAAACTATCCCATGCTTTCACTAACCTCATTGTCTTTCAAAGCAAAAATTAAAAACCTAAATAATTTTAACTCCTACTGAAATGTGTCCTGAAATAGATTTCTTATTGCTCTCTAAGGAAATCACAATACATTATCAATATTTTATTGTTTTTATTTTCTTCCTCAGAAGTCTGTAAAGAAGTTTGTACAAAAAATGAAACAGTTTTTAAAATCTTTATCAAGTGAAACTATTTTAATGAATATTCTTTGTTAGAGATACTCTATCTGCTCTACACAGCATCTGATTGAGAGAGATTTTAAATGATGCTAAGATACAACTGAACCTAACATGAAGCATGAAAGACATGCTTTGGTTTCAATTGCAGTCTTATTTCTGTCCTAGCTCACAAACTTTCAAGCCTAAATCAGAATATGCTGTCTTTTCTCCTTCACTTAACATCTGATGTGTACAACCAAAGCACGCACAGCTGGTACTGATCAGACCAGGCCAAACACTCAAAAACTTACATCAGTGGAGCAAGGCTGGGGGTCAGACGTCCTTGGCAAAACTCACTAAACATTTTTGTAAAATTACTTACAGATTCATCAAGTTACCAGTAATATTTCTACATGGATGAGATCCAAAACACATTTGTGTGCCTGTTGATGTGCTTTTCAAACTCAAGCAAAAAGTAAATAATTGTCCAATCAGCATTACTGAAAATATGGGACCTGAGAGAAGGGTGTGTAAGAGGCAAATTAAGTGGGAGGGGAAAAAAGGGTATTCCCAGAGAGAGCTATTCTAGATGTTACTAGGATAACTTTTAAAAAGAAAATGACCTTGAAGGTTGGAAGTTCATTTGAGAGGGGGGAAAGAAACAGTCAGGGCTGCAATCCAGAATAAAAAGGAAATGGAAGTGCTTTTATTTTGCCCCTAAAGCAATGGAAATTTATTGTGTGTATTTGGATATAGATTTTATTTTATTTTTTACTACCCTGGTGGGTGAGCTGAACAAAAAAAAATCCATTTTATGACATTATGGACCTTCCAGACAGAGATTTAGGCCACTAGCAAGATATATTAGTTTGGTTAGGCAAAAGGTTAGTCCAAAGTTAAGGCATTGTTCTCACTGGGCTGGCTTGCCAAAGGGACTCTTCTTCTCCATACACCTTGAAACAAAGGGAAGAGTAAAAATTCTTAGAAAAATAAAATCTGTGTTAGTTATGTGAGACAGCATATTGTCACTGAGTACACAAATCTTGTTGGCTTACCTATGAAATAAGCAAATCAGATAGGGAATGCTTTGAAATTAAAGCCTAAACTCAGGATGCATTTTGTTTGTATTTCTTAAACAGGCTTCTGGGAAAGGAAACTCTTCTTTGATTGCCTCTTTGTTCCTTCCTTTGCTTGCTTTTGTGTTGTTCAGTCACTCAGTTGTCTCCGACTCTTTGAGATCCCATGGACTGCAGCACGCCTGGCTGGCTTTGCCCTCAAATTATTGCAATTGTTTACTGTTTGAACTCATTTCTCTTTGAGAGAAGGGATTATGTCTTTTTAAAAAATCATTCCCAGTGTCTGGCATATAGTAGCTGCTCAATAAATATACAGACTAAATCATTCATTTGCAGCAATCGAGATTATGAAAAGGCTGTCCTGCAAACCATATTAATTGAGATTAAGACCATTATTCCTTATTTAGAATCTTTTCTCTGAGAGCATGTAAATCCCTTGGGTTTGGGGGGGAAAAAAAAAAACTGGAATAGTTCAGTGGATTGGCTTTCCTTGAGAGACAGCCAACATTTTTTTCTCCTGATCCATAATTGGAATAAAGTGAGGACAGCCATTTAGATGTTCTTTCAGCAGTTCCTAAATTAATCCAGACTCACAAGAGAAGGGGGAGGAAGAGACTGGGAGGGAAATGAAGGAGAAGATAGAAGCAAAAAGAAAGGGAAGCAGAGAGGGAGAGAGCAGGATTGGCTAAGAAATCTACTGCTGTGTTTGTATGAAGACATTAGTACTTTTTATTTAATTGTAATTTTGGTCCCAATTTTTATTTTTACCACATGCGCCTTATTTTAAACTAAATCCCAGAACTGTGCCACAAAATATTCCTACTTCAACATCACACCTGGGTCCAGTTCAAGAACCTAACTACTTCTAGTCCACACACTAAAGCCTCGCTCTCATAAGCCAGGAAAAATAGCCAGTGCCATTTAACATCTGGACCCAATGTACTGTCTTTATAAATTTATATTTTTATAATATTTTACCAAAAGATAAAAACAGTAAAAAGTAGATAGTGAAAATCATTTAGAAATTTTAATAAAAATTTGAATATACAAAGCTCAAGTTTGTAATTCACACTTTCATGATTTTAATGTTGTTGCTGCTCAGTCTCTTCAGTCGTGTCCAACTCTGTGCGACCCATAGATGGCAGCCCACGAGGCTCCTCTGTCCCTGGGACTCTCCAGGCAAGAATACTGGAGTGGGTTGCCATTGACTTCTCCGGATTTTAGTGTTATATATGCCCAAAATGGAAAATGTCTTTTAAATGCAACTAATTGCCCATCAGCAGTCAGGCATGAACCTGGGATGTGTCCATTCTGTAATACATATTCTCTATTTTAAATACATACTGAACAGGCTCCAGCTTATCATTAATCCTGGTTCTTACTGAATTTGCATCATCAAAATGCAATACTTAAAAACAATTTTTCAATCTTTTGGATGATATAATTTTGGTTGTATCATCTTTGCTCTATAATTAGGACCATTTTCATTTTTACATTTACAAACACAATTTAGAATGATCAATGATTTTTTAAATTTCTACATGGCTTTCTCTCTCAACTGCCTTTTCTTACACATTTGTCTTCAGCATTTGCCTGATTACAAACTGTATCAGGTAAGTTTGGTGCAGAGACATCATAACAGGTGAAGAAGGCTGTCACACATCTTTTAAACAAAATGGGATGGTCTTGTTTATCTCACAAATATAGCATGGTAATGTGCTTCCTGTGTTGAACAGTTAACTATGAGAAAACCAAATTTTTTTTTCATCCTTAAAAATTTATTTTTGTTCATTACTGATTTTTGAATTTTAGAAAATTTATCCAGGACATCATAATCTGAATGTCTGAAATTTTTGCTTATGCAATGAATTTCACTGTCGGATTATAGAGTGCTCCTATCTGTCTGCATTTGGATTCTGAATCATCTTGCAGTTGTGAAATATCTTCCTGTTACAGTTTTCTTCAACTTGCCATTATGGACAGAGTATGAGAAATTATGAATTCAAAGTTACATTCAACGAAAAAGTGGAGTACAAAGATGATGTCTCCAGTCCCCTTTTATATCTTCTCAAAAAAAGAAACCTGAAGCATGAAATAGTAGTGATTGTTTATTTTAATAATTTACTATCCTTCTAGGTTCCTTAATTACTCTTGTGTTTGTTTATAATTTTTTAAAGTACATCTGGGAATAATTGATAAGTAATGAGAAAATAATTCCTAGGATGATTAAATAGTAAATGTTTCAAGAAACAGAGAAAGATGAAATCACTAAGAACTTGTATCTCAAATATATCAAAGGTTCCAATGTATTCAAATGATTACTACAAAAGAGTTTTATTCTAGTTTAATACAACAGGTGTATCTTTCTCTTTATTCTTTGGAATAAAGAGAAAGAAAGAATAAAAGTCAAGATATATCAATGCTTACAAATAGAGATATTCCAAAATAATTAATAAACTAAAACTGGGTCATATGAATCTTAATGGTATATTGAGTTAATCAGATATTATAGCAAATACTTGAGAGCAACAGAAATCAGCAGTATATATTTGTGAGTATGTTGAAACATACCACCCATTCTTACAATTCTGTACAATATTGGGACTAATACTCCGGTGTTCCATTTCCATTTTATTCACTGCAACATTCCTCATAAATCCAATTCAGCATCAATTTTACTCTGGATCAGTCCCGAGGACTTTGATCTAGCTCACTGCCCCCACAGGTGGAAGAGTGTGAAAATCTTGATTTGGTAAACAACTTGAGCTTTTGATCTGAAAATAAATAGCTTCCACGGAAATAGGACCAAAATATATTTTATTTCTCTGGCTCTGCCTCTCTCTTTTTCACTCAGAAACTCCAACTTCATACAAATAACCTCTCTCCACATTTTATCTGGGAGCACCTAGTGGGTATCTCACACGTGCTGGAGAAAATATTAAGTCTCTTTCAAGCACAGTGCTTCTTGGTACTTCTCTATTAGGAACAGCCATGTTGCTGCCAGGAATTGTTGGTCCAAGTGCAAAGTTTCTCTCATTGATAAAAGAAGCCCACAATTTCTTTATTGGTAGATGGTGCAAGTCTAGAGGAATGAATAATGCCTATTTTTTCTCTTTAATAATCAACTGGAAGGGTCCCGAAAGAATACTGCTTGGGCCCTAATGTGTTACAGAGTTCAGGGAAGCAACGTGCCCAGATTTTTCCTACAATTCTCTCTTGCTTTCCTTTTGCCTTAAACAGGATTCCACAGCATTTGGTAGGACTGGCTTTGAGTAGAGGCCACCTGCAAATACTTTTTTTTCTTTCTGAGGATGACTAAAAACATCTAATTACTGCTTCTTCACTTAGTTTTGTTATATCCTGGTAGGTTTTCTGCAATCTCCTTGAAAATGGATGCCCATTAAGTTCCCTTAACTAATTGGTTAGATATGCAAATTTCATTACAACATTCTCTTTCCCTTTGGAAAATTCAGACAATGTACAAAGCTAACGCATGTGGTGGGCTCATCCAAACATTTGCCCAAAAGGGCCCACATTTTATAAAGGCAGTGGTGCAAAATAAAAGGCATTGTTTTAAACTACAGTCCCTCTGTAGCTAAATCTAAAGGAAACATATTATTTTTTGTCAATAAATGTTATATATTCTTATGTCAGAATTTGGAAGACAACAAAACATGAACGAAAATATGGCCTGTGTCACATTATGCTCATGATTATTAACCTGAGCCTAAGACAGATATAGAGAAAAGAGAAGGAATGGTATTTTAAATCTGAAATTCATTTGCCTTAACTGTTTATGCTGTTGACAGTATTTTGGTTGATTACTTTTAAGTTGATTAAAAATAATTATGTGAAATATTCAATTTTACAAAATAGGCATCACATTGTGAATTTAGCTTTATATTCTTTTTCACTTAAATTTATATTTGAGCATTTTCTATGTCATTAAACATTAATACAAAATACATTTTAATGGCTTCATAATAGATTATTTTAAAGAAAACATACCACATATTTAACTAATCTCCTGTTATTAGACACTTAAATTGCATCCAATTTTTCACTATTATTAAAAAAAT
This sequence comes from Okapia johnstoni, assembly GCA_024291935.2. Classification (NCBI taxonomy): domain Eukaryota; kingdom Metazoa; phylum Chordata; class Mammalia; order Artiodactyla; family Giraffidae; genus Okapia; species Okapia johnstoni. The sequence continues at coordinate 50,683,662 of CM044314.1, forward strand.
ATTATAAACAGTATTATATGTAAGTTTTTGACTGAGTATCTCTGATTGTTGGTTTCTCTGGGATGGATTTCTTGGAATAGACTTACTACTCAAAGTTTATGGTATTTCTAAAGCTTCTGAAGATACGACCAACTTGCCCTTCCAAATGGGTTTATGCATTTACGGTTGGTTAAGTGCCTTTCAAAGCACTGATTCTAAGTCCAAAAAACTTTTGAAACTCTCTGTTCTCCTCCATTCCGGAGCTGAAATGTCAAATCAGATGGTTCATTTATTTAGCTGACTTACTTTCCCAGAAGCATGCAGAAATGTGTTTGCTCTGACAAATTCTAGTCTTTTAACATTTCCCATAGATTATTAAGATAACATGACCTAATAAGAAAATTCATTTAAAAGTGACAAATTATGCCTCTGGTTGGGTGACACAACTTACTTAGAAATATTTTCTTTCATTTTTGAGTGCCTATTTTGAGCAAAGTTGCCAAGGTCCATACAATTTTGGAAGGGAAGGATTACTGATTGATTCTGTTGTTTGTATGAATGTTAAAGATGACACTTAGAAAGCTTTGTCCCATATGACATATATAATACATGGCAGAGTCATGATTCAAAACTCCAGGTCTAATCCTATAGTAGAAAATATTTGCAAGTGATACAACCAACAAGGGCTTAGCTTCCAAAATAAACAGACTGCTTCTACAATTCAGTAACAAATGAACAACCAATCCAATTGAAAAGTGGGCAGAAGACCTCAAGAGACATTTTTCCAAAGAAGACAAACAGATGGCTAATAGATGCCTTCATCACATCATGAAAAGATGCTCATCATCGCTAATTATTACAGAAATGCAAATCAAAACTACAAGGTATCACCTCATACTAGTCAGAATGGCCATCATAAAAAAGTCCACAAACAACAAATGCTGGAGAGTATATGAAAAAAGGGAACTCTCTTACATTGTTGGTGGAAATATAAATTTGTGCAGTCACTATGGAAAACAGTATAGAAGTTCCACAAAAAACTAAAAATAGAGTTATCATATGATCCAGCAATCCCACTCCTGGGCATAAAACCAGACAAAACTACAATTCCAAAAGATACATGAACCTCTATGTTCATAGCATCTTTATTTACAACAGCCAAGACTTGGAAACAGCCTAAACACCCACTGATAGCTCTATTTACAATAACCAAAACATGGAAACAACCTAAAGGTCCACTGATAGATAAATGGATAAAGATGTGGTATGTATACAGTGGAAAACTACTCAGCCATAAAAAAGAATGAAATAATGCCATCTGCAGCAACATGGATGGACCTAGATTATAATAAGTGAAGTCAGAAAGAGAAAGACAAATATCATATGATCTCAGTCATACATGGAATCAAAAATATGACACAAATTAACATATCTAATAAAAAAATCAACTTAGGTACAGAGTACAGACTTATGGTTGTCAAGGGAGGGGGAGGGAGGTAGGGGAGGGAAGGACTGGGAATTTGGGTTAACAGATGAAAAGTATATATAAATAAATGGATAAGCAATAAGGTCCTACAGTATAGCACAGGGAACTATACTCAATATCTGAGATAAATCAAATGTGAAAGAATATGAAAATTAATATATATATGTACATATATATACATATATATGTACATATATATATATGTATGTATATATATATAAAACTGAGTCACTTTGCCATACAACAGAAATTAAACAACATTTTAAATAAACTGCACTGCGTGCTAAGTTGATTGTCATGTCCGACTCTTTGCAACCCCATGAACTGTAGCCCACCAGGCTTCCCTGTCCATGGGGATTCTCCAGGCAAGAATACTCGAACGGGTTGCCATGTCCTCCTCCAGGGAATCTTCCCAACCCAGGGATTGAACCCATGCCTCCTGCGGCTTCTGCACTGCAGGTGGATTCTTTACTGCTGAGTCACCAGGAAAGCCCAAATCAACTATAGTAGTAGTAGTGTTAGTTGCTCAGTTGTGTCCAACTCTTTGTGATCCCATGGACTGTAGCATGCCAGTTTCCTCTGTCCATAGGATTTTCCAGGCAAGAATACTGGAGTGTGCTGCCATTTCTTCCTCCAGGGGCTCTTCTCAACCCAGGGATTGAACTCATGTCTCTTATATATCCTGGGTTGGCAGGCAGGTTCTTTACCCACGAGTGCCATCTGGGGAACCTCCCCCCCAAATCAACTATAATTCAATAAAATTAAAAGAAAACACAAACCTAGATTTCTTTGTCTACAGTTTCTGTTAACTCCTCTGTACTATTCTTCATATCTAACTGGTGAATTTACAATCTTCTGTGATATAAGTTTCTGTAACTGAATCCTAAGAATCTAGCATTACCAGATTGGAGTGGACTCTCCATTCAATCATTCACTTATTCAGCCCTGTTTATTCAGCTTTGTCTATGTGCCAGATATTATGTGAAACACTGTTCTTCGCGATGGCTGGATTTGTATTTCAGGAAGCCCAAGTTTATTTTGATCAAGGAATATTAAATTCTCTACATCTGCTATGTCAAAAATGCAGCACAACAGCAAAGGTGAGTAGGCTCAAATAAATCCCAGGATCAGCTGATATCAGACTTGAAATTTACATGCTCTGATTTTTCTCAATTAACATGGTGAATACTCTGAGGACCCTTTGCTATTGATAATTTTATCAGGCCTCAGATTTTTCCCCATTTATTTTCTCTCAAGATATTTTTTTGCTTACAACCATATTGTTCAATGTGCTTAAGATAAGGGAATAGTAAAGTGATGTGGTGTATCAGAAAAATACTACGAGCAAATGGAGAAAAATGGGGCTGAATCTGTATTGAAACCACACTTTGGGTGACATTGATTTGTATCCAGAAATGCCTAAAATGCTCTCTAGTGATTCTAAATACTTAAGAGCATATTCATTTCCTTCTAGAAGAAACCAAAATTACCCAGTAATTTAATTCTTGTTGAACAAGAAAGGCACTCAGTTACACACACACATGCATATAAACTCACTAGTTTATCTTTGTCTGTTTCCATGTGCTTGAGAGTGAAAGGTTAGAAATATATTTGTGCAACATAAAATGAGGCAAACTTCAGATATTGTTAGCATGGCCTTGGGCTTCTTGGAATGTCAACTGATTCATCAAGGAGTTGTAGCCAACTTGTCTGTAACTGAATATTTTCTCCTAGAGAAACAGACTAATATCTATCATACCAACTTGCTATTCTCAACAATAGCAGTAAAATTACTGGCAGTATAGTAAGCTAAAAAATTTAAAAAGCGGGGGGTGCAAATCTTTCACAACACACATGTTCCTTCTCTTCACTCTTCTTTTAATCTGACTTTATTCCTATTCCTGACAAAGTCATTTATTGTCTCTTTAAGGTATTTTAATATATACGGATAATTAATATTCTTGTTTTACCTATAGCTAATGGTTGACAACTGACCTGTTTTGCTGATGAATGCCATCTAGAAATGTTTACTGTAGGATGTAAACTATATATATGAGTTCTATTTTTGAACAGTCAACACCTTTCTAATGTGAAAAGAAGACAGACTCAGAAGTACACCTATTAAAATAAGAGCGACCTTTGCTGGAAACTACTGTCTTCATCTTTTATTCAGAATGCATAGCTTTGGAGCAAGAGAGAGGCCTTTCCGTTGCTACAAAAACTTCTCTTATGTATAAAATTTTCCTTCCGGCTTCTTTGTAGAAAACAACCTACCTGGTTTGTACAAAAGAACACTGCTCTCTAGTGGAATAAGGGGAAAGAAATCCGTTACCTCATTCACTCACTTTTCTTGCCTCCTTGGCTGCTGCTTACGAAAGGCGGCTGAGCTTTGTCCTGGACTTATGACATGTTATGATATATGGCTACAATTATTGTGACATTATACTGTGAAGTGGTTTTGCTCTTGTAATCAAGCAAAAATCTTTTTCCCCAAAACCTTCTTTAGTAAATTGAAACCAGTAGGTCGCTCCATCCCTTCCTTCTCAGCTGCTGCCTGCACCCCCAAAGAAAAAAGTCTGCAACTAATAATGATTTAATTTACACAGGAACTTGCAATAATTTAACTCACATCAGGTTAATTTGAAAGTGATTAATGGCAGCGTTTATGGGGCTGGAAATTTTTAATAATGCTTTACTTGTGAATTTATGGCATTCATGTTGCAGACCGCGGGCTCCCTTTTTTCTTGTGCTTATCGTCTATCTTCCCCATCCCCATAAGCGATGTTCATCCCTCCTCTCCTGTCTTCCTATGTGTCATGTATTGAGGGGAAAGGAATAAATGTTCAATGTCACACTTCCTGTCTCAGTGGGAGGGGCTACAAAATTAGTACAAATTTGCTCAGATGGGGTATTCTTTGCCCTGGAATTATTGTTGCCATTCACATTACTTTTTTTTTAAAACAATACATACAGGAATAATGGGCTTCTTTTTGGTGTCCTTGACAACCACGTTCATACATTCTGAGCTATCCAGCACAATATGTGACTTTCTGGATTTGCCCTAGTGGTTTCATACTGTCAGGCTGGAGCAAATGTGTTTGGGAATGTTTATTAACAACACATTCCAAACAGATGCACACATTTTGAGAGATTAAACCTGAAGCCAGCAGTCCTCCAAAGATTTATCAACACGTCCCACGCCTAAAGCCCTGAAAAGTAACTTTGAATTGGTTCTTCTCTCCAATTTCTCCAACCCCGGGGTCAGAGGGAAGCCCTGCTAGGCTCAGAATCTTTATATGCAACTCTACATACATACCATGATGTCAAGTAAAGGTGCATAATTGCCCCCTATCACCACTACCACTCTTAAATTCCACCCTTTTATTGACCAGCATTGCAAAGGATTTCAGTTAAAACGTTTTTGAGACACAATCTGAAGAAGCAACTTTTTGTTTCAGAGGTGGTTGAGAATGAACAGGCCTCCACTTCCTTACACTCCTAGTCAGCAGTATATACTGAGCTTACTCATAGCCCACTCAGCTTCTGGTCCCATTCTGTTCTGGTTCTATGGGTCATTATATATAGTTGTGAGCAGCAAAAGTAAACAATAAAAAGATTAATAAGGTGTTTTATGATAGTGAAAAGCATACTTCTTTTTCTAATATTTACTTTATCTCCACCTTTCATACCTGGGTAAAATTAATAATCTCTAACTAGAAACTCCCTCCAAAAAGCATTAATTAAACTCTATCTTACAGCGAATATAGTAAATGATGCTTCTTTGAAAAGTCATCTTCTTCAAACAACAGATGCAAAGCTTAACTTCAAAACTATGATCGTTGGGACTTTTTGGTTACCATCTGCATGTGTGTATGAACAGTGGGGGGCTTCCCTTGTGGCTCAGATGGTAAAGAAACTGCCTGCAATGCGGCAGACTCAGGTTCAATCCTTGGGTTGGGAAGATCCTCTGGAGAAGGAAATGGCAATTCACTCCAGTATTCTTGCCTAGAGAATTCCATGGACAGAGGAGCCTGGCAGGCTACAGTCCATGGGGTGGCAAAGAGTAGGATAAGACTGAGCGACCACACTTGATCCTTGGTTCTATGAATAGTAGGACAACATTGTTCAGCTGGTAGAAGCTGCCGCTGAAAGTAAGCCTTGTGAAGTGGGAGGAAAGAGCACTGCAATGAGAGGTAGATCAAGCCTTAGATCTTCCACCAGGATAAGCTGAGCTTTGAGTCAAGGCCCCTAATGCAACTCAATATGTTCTCCTTTAAGAATTACCTACATTAAGAATTCTTAATGAAATTTGAGATGAAATAATGCAATGTGTGAGAGAGATAACATGATATACTTACACATGTTGAAGAGTAATGAATACTATCTTGGTTCTATGCCAAAGAACCCAGATGAACCCTATTCCAGAGTGTGTGAACTCTGGATTGGCTTCTCAATCTCCCCAAACTTGAGTTTCTGATTCAAGAAAATAGAAATAAGAATTATTTTACTCAAAGGGCTGCTGTGAGGCTGGAGATAACATATGCCAAGCATCTGGCCTAGTCGTTGACACACAAAAGGGGCTGAACAAATGATAAATGGGATGAAAACAAGTTGATAATAATAGAGACAGTGCATGGCAAGTATCTAGTCTAGTTCTGGTCATGCAGCAGGTGCATACTAAACACTAAGTGGGATTATATTGACAGTGATATGATCACAATAAAACTGTTGCTACTGATGGTGATGAAGACAATGACAATGACAAAGATTACGATGATGAAAGATAAGAAATGCTGTACATGATAACTGGAAAGTTTTATCTGGAAGCAATATGGTCACAAAGTCACAAAGTCAAATATATTCTGAGTTTGGAAACTGATTTGACTTCTTAGTCATATTTTGAACTTGTAAAAGTTATTAACTTCTCTGAGCCTAGATTTTCTCATCTGTATGAAGTCTGGTATTTCTTAGAAAGGAGATGTCATTAAAGCATGTAATCCAACTGCTACCATCTAATATATTCTGGATACACATTAGCTGCTTTCCCTCCTTCTGCCATTAACATACATATAGAGAACAGCTCATTTTTTTTTCGTTTTCTTTCAAGTTTTGGACACTGGTATACTGTCTACTTTTTGGAGAGGAAACTACTCTCAAAAATATATATACATACACACACATACACACAGATATATATATATATATATATATATATATATATATATACATACATACATACATACACACACACATATATACTCATATATTATCAATTTTTATATGGTCATGTACTAAGATGTTAAATAATAAGTAAATTTTAAAAGTCAGATCCACACTAAATAGTTCGTTTTTTCCATCCTTTTATAATACATGTCTATATCTCATAAATGAGAACAAAATTTTATACAATAAAAGACTCCCACTTTTTCTGCCCCTTCAAAAAAAGGAAAGTGGGTATCCCAACATCTAACACTATCAGCCACAAACTGAGATTATCAGACATTAATATTATCTCATACACAAATTAAGATGATCTATATAAAGGTAAATATACCCACTGTAATAAATGAACTTCCACATCACACTAATTTATCACAAAACATGTAGATTCTTCAATGGCATAAACTCTAACTGTGATAGGTTGCCGTGGAGGACTGTTTCTTACAGGTTAAAACTATCTTCAACAAGAGACTTGCAAGGGCATGTCAGGCTCTGGTATCCAGCCAACAGATGAGGGGAGAGAGAAGATCATGTGGCAGAGGATTTGCACAGGCCAACCCTGGAAGAACACAATTCACTCATATTCCACTGTCAAGTGCCAGTCATATGGCACTAGTTATATGCAAAGAGAGAAGTGAGAGCAAGAATATCTAGATGAGAAGTTACTTTCCAGCAACAAACAAACTTTATAGAAGAGGAGTCTATCGTGGAGAGTTTGTCATATTTGCCACAGTTAGCTTTCCTTGCCCTTAACTATCCACATCCTTCCTGCCAAACACAGTACACACTCTCCATTTCCCCAAGGCAGGCAACCCAATATCCACTTCATATCCTCCATTCAACTCAAAGTCCATGATCTCTAGAAGATTCACAGTCCTCTTGTTCATGTCCAGTCCTGGCTTCTTAGGTCCAGTGGCCTAAGATCTGAAAGAACAATCTATCTGCAATTTTCTACAGATTAACCATTAAACAAGAAAGAAACAGATGCTCACATGGATACTCAGCAAGGAAACCAGTTTCAAATGGAAGATGTCAGCACAACAACTGTGGAGACCTCCTACCTTGAGGGTAAGAAAGTTTCTTCAACAGCCCAAGATTCATGGATATACCCCCACTTTCCTTGTTCTCCATGACCCGAGGCTCAGAACTATCTGAGGTTCTTCCTTGTCCATATTTAAAAAGGAAATTGGGACAAATGTACAACATGGAGACTGAATAACTTCTGTGGACTATTTCTTATGCAAATGTGGTGTATCATGAATTGTTTTAAAGCTTGACAAATTAAAGGGGATTTTTAAAAGGTTAGTCTCGTGGTCTCTTGGCAATATAATTTCTTCCACAAACTATTAGAACTCTGGTCCATTTCCTTGCAGATTATTTCAAATTCCAGTAACATTTGACAAAGTTAAACTTTACCTGAGACATGAGCTCATGAAAAAGAGTGACAATAAAGAAATCCCCCACCATTTTGTGTTCTGGGAAACAGCTTATTACAAAGGATCACTCTTCCCCATATGTCGTAGATAAGGGTGATCCTTGATAAAGAAAGTAAGTACACTCCTAAACCCAGTGTGAACCAGTATGACACATTAATGCATTTTATATTTATTTTAAGTGCATTTTATTTATTTATGAAAGACTGTAACTGAAATGGTTTTATTTAAAGGAAATGTTCTGATCTTACCCATAAATGATAATATTCACACAATCATAAAATACACAAATAAGTAGCCTTTCAAAATTATTTCTATTGATAAAATACATGAAATCAACAACAAAAAGATTCATAAGGCAAATGACAGCTGAAAAAAATAATACAATGGATTTTCTGGTAAAAAACAACAACCTAAAGTCAAAAAGGAGATGAACAATGGCTTCATAAATAAACTGTGATCATAGCCCTAAACTGAAGAAGAGGTTTATGTATAAACCATTCAGAAAGACTTCATTTGGTCATCTTCATCATAGCTCATGAAGCCCTGCTTCAGAAAGGCAATGGTGCACACTATTTGAAACATGTGAAATTAATGATTATGAGGCCCATGATTTCTGCAGTTCCAAGTTAGCATCATTATTCCAGTTTTTAATATTCACATTCTTTATAATGAGCTTTGCATTTTCTTCAGTTTTCTTTGGGTAGATATATTTCAATTCCACATAGCTTAATGGGGAAATTGTGTTAGGATAATACAGGAATAAAAGATGCCCCCTAATTTTCCTTTTTTTTTCTTTCCTAAGGGAAAAATAAAGTATTGTATAAAGTGAAAGTGAAAGTTGCTCCGTCGTGTCCAGCTCTTTGTGACCCCACGGACTGTATAGTCCATGAAATTCTCCAGGCCAGAATACTGGAGTGGGTAGCCTTTCCCTTCTCCAGGGGATCTTCCCAACCCAGGGATCAAACCCAGGTCTCTCACATTGCAGGCAAACTCTTTACCAGCTGAGCCACAAGGGAAGCCCAAGAATACTGGAGTGGGTAGCCTATCCCTTCTCCAGGGGATCTTCCTGACCCGGGAATTGAACCGGGGTCTCCTGCATTGCAGGCGGATTCTTTACCAACTGAGCTATTGTATAAAAACTAGTCAAATAAAATTTAACCAAAAAATATAGTGCAGTTTTTATATTGCTATTATTGGTGTGTGCATACTAAGTCACTTCAGCCATGTCCGATTCTCTGTGATCCCATGGACTGTAGCCCACCAGGCCCCTCTGTCCATGGGATTGTCCAGGCAAGAATACTGGAGTGGGTTGCCATGGACAGGCCAAAATCAACCATATAAACAGAGTTCTCTCTGTCACTCAAAAACGCTGGAATTTTAGGGAGGACACTACAAAGTTTCCTTTATTCTCCCAAGGTTTTTTGCCTTTAATTACCATATCAGTTATCAGATATATAGGAGCTCAGGGATGGCAGATGAACTTACTTCAAAGATGGACACTATATATGGTCTTCCCAGGTAGTGCTAGTGGTAAAGAATCCGCCTGCCAATGTATGATTTGCATGAGACTCAGGTTCAAACCCTGGGTTGGGAAGATCCCCTGGAGTAAGGAATGGCAACCCACTCCAGTTATTTTTGCCTGGAAAATTCCACGGACAGAGGAACCTGGCAGGCTACAGTCCATGGGGCTGCAAAGAGTCAGACACAACTGAGTGAATAAGCACACACACACAGACAGACACTATATATACACATACACAATAATATACAGTCCAAATTTTCTTATCTCAAACACTCTTATTCCACAAACCAACAAAATATTTAAAATATTTGCACATTTCATGTTTCTAACCTTATCAGCCAGCTCTAGACTGTCTTTTAACCTTGAAATTGACACAAATGTCCATTAATGTGCCATGTGTCCCTGCTATGTGCTTCTGAAATATAATCATTATATTGTCAGCATTTGACAGCTACAAAAAAAATTGTTCCTCTGCTAACACTTATCCTAACCCAGAAGGAAGGAAATGAAAACATCCTTTAAGCGATGAAACAGTAAAATCAAAAAAGTTCCATTCATATTCCATGCAAATGCACAGCCACTTTCATGCAGCAGGCTATTTAGTGCACAAGAGCACAGGCAGCAGTCTCAGGCAGCCTAAGGGTGGCTTCAGGTCCCACCCCTTCTCTCTATGTGCACTGATCAACTTATTTAATCTGTTTGTGCCGCTGTTCTTACCTATAAACTGGAGATGAAAATGGTGGTGGTTTAGTCGCTAAGACGTGTCCGACTCTTGCAATCCCATGGACTGTGCCCTCCAGGCTCCTCTGTCCATAGGATTCTCCAGGCACGAATACTGGAGTGGGTTGTCATTTCCTTCTCCAGGGTATCTTCCCAACACAGGAATCAAATCCGGGTTTCCTGCATTGCAGGCAGATGATTTACCAACTAAGCTATGAAGGAAGTCTGGAGATGAAAATAATGATATCTATATCTAGTATATCTAGCCTATCCCTTCTCCCTGGGTTGGGAAGATCTGCTGGAAAAGGGATAGGCTACCCACTCCAATATTCTTGGGCTTCCCTTGTGGCTCAGCTGGTAAAGAATCCACCTTTAATGTGGGAGACATAGGTTTGATCCCTGGCTTGGGAATATCCCCTGGAGAAGGGAAAGGCTACCCAACCCCACTCCAGTATTCTGGCCTGGAGAACTCCATGGACTGCATAGTTCATGGGGTCGCAAAGTGACTTTCATTCACATATCATTGCATTTTTTGAGGCCACAATGGTTAATACATGCAAAGTGCTTCAGGAGTGCCTGGCACAAAGGAAGTGCTTTTTAAAATGTCTTTTCTCCTCAATGTGTTGTTATTATCATCATCACTATTACCATTAGCATCACTGTCATCATCATCACTATCACCATCACCATCATCATTCCTGGCCAGAAAGACTAGCTTATAACTAGAGTAGATGCAGCAATATAATTAAAGATATAGATGAAAGTAGTTGATTACAGTAAGTCCCCAGGAGAAGGATGTATTCTAACAGTAAGAAAAAATCTAGAAAGACTACAAAGAAGGCCGGATGATGACAAATACACTAATTTATAGCCACTCCACGAGGTATCTTAGAAACAAACCTGTAGACATTCCCCTGTGACCCAACATCCCAAAATTCACTGAATATTTTTCACACCTTAGGACTCCTTCGAGAATGGATGACCAAGAAAAATAGGTTGATCCATTTATTATTATTCCTAGTTTATTTTTCTAAATGGAAACATATTTGTTCTTAAAAAACAAAAAAAAATACAAATTTTATTTTCTTATGAAACAGTGCAGGGTTTAAAGAAACAAAAATTCTTACAGTTGTATTTTTGAGTACTACCCTTTTAAACACAGAGTCATTGTTATCCCACTTACTATTGGTACCAGACCTTTGTCATTGGTTTTAATAACTCCAGTCTGGTTTGGCTTATTCCAGGTGTTAAAGCAGAGGTGCTAAATATATTATCAATATCTTCTTATTACTTTAGAAAAACTTAGCATAGAAAAACAGGTGGATGGGGATGTTGGGCAGATTTGAAATGGAAATCTGCTCTTCTGTTTCTGATAGACTTTGAGCAAGGTATTTAACACCTTTCATCATTTGTTTTCTTGACTATAAATCGGGAGGATGATATAATTTATAAAATTAAAAGAGAATAAATAAAATACTATAACTAAAATCATTGGCACATTGCCAATTCTCAATAAATATTAGCTTCAATCCGCCGCCCCCGCTGGCTTTTCTGAAAATCAACTACCATCAAAGATACTTGTAAATTGCCCTAGTAGGACCAGGTTAATTACATTTCTATTCATTCTCCTGATTCTATGTCTTTTTAGCTATTACTTTTAATTATGAATAAACCCTTAAACAAAAATGCAATTCAAATTAAGGAAATCAAACCAATATTTATGGAGCAATTCCCTCATGTTAAGTATGGTATTTAATTACCTAGTCAATTTTATGAGATTTGTATTATTATCCCAAAGAACTGATAAGATCAAGGCTTAAAGTAATTCTTCTGACATAGTTAAAAAGTCTTAGAATAGGGTTTTACACTCCTAGCTGACTTCAAAGTTGTCTAGGCTTTTCTAGCTTTCTCCAGGAGTTCTGAACTCTTAAAAGTAAAGGGCATTTTTTCTATTTAACTTAAAATGAATGATGTATTGCTTGTAATAAGAAAGATATTAATCTAACTTTCTGGAATACAGTAGTAAACCAAAGAGAGAGGCCTTGCTGAAATGGGGCTTATGAACACTGGAAGGAGAGGGAGATCAGACAGTTTATAACATCTATTTTCTATTATATAGAGTATACAAAGACTCTCCATTAAGGTGCCTTTCTAGCAGAGATGCAAATAACATAAGGAGCAGACAAACAATATCCAGTAGAGGAGTCTTCCATGCAGACCATGAGGTAAAGGTTGTGTAGTACAAGTTTGGTCATCATGTTTGTGGAACTGAGATGAGGCCAGTGGAGTGAAACAGATGGTCAAAAGTGGAGAGTGGTAGGTCATGAAGTAAGCATTAGTGCTGCCTGAAATTTTTTTATTAGACTGTACAGGTCATATGAAGGACTTCTGCTTTATTTCAATAAGATAAGAAATATCCCAGTAATGGAGAATTGATGAGATGAGTTATATGATCTGGCTGATAGGAAGAGAACAGACTGTGAAGGGAACAAGAACAAAAACATAGAGATTAGGAAATTGTTGCAATACTAGGAAATGCTATTGGTAGGAATTATTACAATACAAGGAAATCTCCAGGTCAGATATTTTCTTCAATTTATCTCCAAATCATTATTCTTTCTTCTTTTACCACTTGATTTAACCAAACTTCACACTTCTCATTTCCTCTGATACTTCCAATCTCTACACATTGAAATGCCTTACAAGATATCAAGACTTACTGTAAAGTCTAGAAATTAAGAGAGTGAAGTACTGATGTAGTTTTCTATCTGTGCAAGGCTAATTGCTCCAGCCACATTGGTATCCTTGCTGATTCAGAGGAAGATCCACACACAAACAGTATGTGACAGAAAAAACATCACAAGTGCGCGGGGGGGACTGACACTCAGTAAACGATTCCAGGACAGCTGTTTACATGTGTGGGGGGAGATTTTTGATCCCTATCGTACATCATTTACAAAAGTTAACACCAAGAATTTGAAACAACATAAATGAGAGAAAATTATTTTAAAAATATGAGAGTGGGAGGCTATTTTTAAGATTTCAAGGTAGGAAAACTCTACCTAAATAAGATGCTCAAATATATAAACCATGAAGAAAAAAAAAATCGACTCCCTCCTATTGACTTTATTCTTTCAGACCTTATATTGCAGGTTAGCAAAAACAGGCTCCTGTCCTGCTGGACCATGACAGATTTATCCACTGTGCAGAGAAATTATAACAGTGAAATATCTCGTCATAGGGCTTTATGCTCATTGGCAATATATACAACAGTTTAGACTGTCTTTTGTTAAATGAAAGGAAATTTTTCTCAATGATCCATTAATCATAAATACAGTTTCTATACCTGACATCTAAACACTTTCAATTTATCTATAAAATGTAGAAGATAATACATTTTCTACCTACTTTATAAAAATTAAAGTCCGGTAAGATTATGTAAGTTTAAATGCTTTGGGATGTTTCAAGCATACTAAAAATAACAACTATTATTAACACAAACTCAAATATAGGTTCAAAGTAGAGATCTAAGGCATGCATTAGGAAAACTGTAATTTTTGAAAGTCACTTCTCTTTAGGTTTTCTGGTTAGCTGAGACAAAACTGGGAAGTCCTGATTTATCAAATAAATTGTTTTTTCCCTCTATTTCATTCTACTAGAGTAGATTTGGCCAGTTAGTATTTTGACAGATATGTAATCTCTCTGGATAAAATGTAACCACAGTGATTATTCATATTAAGCCCTCGATTTTGACAAAAAATGGAAAACATGAGAGAGATTTCTAAAACGTTAGACACGTGGGAGCCACAATTTTTCTCAATTGCATTTGCTTTTTTTTCTAAAGTATTCAAACTGCTTTGGATGGGATATTGTTTTGTGCATTTGAATGAGATAAATCGCTCATATAAGCAGATGATCCCAGAATGCAGTTTGATGAGCAACCACAAAGCATCAGGGAAAACACACACATACACACACACACACACACACGGTGGCTATGTCTCAATAAACAAACCAAAACAACAAAGAATTGAGATATTTAGTAAGATGATTAGCAAAACACAGTCCACTTTTGTTGATATAACTGATACACTTTAGACAGAATTGTTATGTGTGCTTGGATGATAATGTGGAGATGTGAGACAGCCAAAAAAATAACACAAAGTAGGGAATGAGGGGCTATTGAACTACTATGGGAAGCAACAAACCTAGGTATAATATTAGTAGATCAAGGGCATATGAATTTCAGGTTTCCTCCTTGCTTACACTGCCATCTAGATAGGCCCATGGTAGCTAGCAGCAGAAATATAGTGTCACATGATATCAGGTTATGCATCCTGTAATCCTTGGTAGTAACTGAAAGAAATCTCAAGAGCAAGATTTATTAAGAATGATAATTTATGATCCCAAGGACGAAAGCTTGGTATGGTTGGTACTAGGCATTGCTTGATTCCCTTCCCCTTTTTTGCTTTTGTCCAGAGAGCAAATGCCCAGGAAAAACACTTAACTGCCCAGAATTCCTTGCAGGTAAGAGGAGGCATGTGATTCATTCTGACCACTGAGATAGAAATGAAGTTTTCCTGAAGAATAAACTCTGTATTTTTTTCATGTTAAAAATGAAAACTTGGCTGGCCACCCTTTGCCTTTTGCCTCTTACTGTTCTTTCTGTATGGGGTCTGGATTCAAGGTTAAGACTGGTGGGGCAAAGGGTTAGAAGGAGGCAAACCCCTCTCTGCACTCTCTACCTCCAGATTTTGATTAATGTAAGGGCAAATAAAAACCTCTATTTGATTCAGCCACAAGAGTTGGATTTTTGTTACATGCCACTAAACAAAATCTTATGTGACACAGCAACCAGAGGTTCATTACAAATGAGTGTTTCTCATTATCTTATAGTGTGATATTCTTAGCAATGGAGATAATTTGGAGTAATATTAAATTACATGGTTAGAAGAGTGGCTTTCAGTTATCATTCAGTCTTGATTACTTCAAGGAGGAAAGTCTCAGTTTAGTGCTTACATGCCTTAAACAGCTCTCTAAAACTTGTTTTTCTCCCTTGCAACAAACTGAGATACACTTCAGGCTAAGGATCTTTGTTAAGCATCATTATCTAGCTAAAATTTAATAGCACTGTTCTGTTCCATTAAGTCTGGTTTATAGTTACCTTCTCATTATGGACAGTGTTACTGCATTTCCATTCATGACAATGACATAAAGTTTCTTTATAAAATATAGTTATATAAAAATGTGAATTGATTTGAAGAAAGATACTAATACAAACAAAAGTGATACACAGGGAATTTTTTTTAAGAAAGACAGTGGTATACAAATGACTAAAGTTGAGCCCTAGATAAACCTAATCCTGCCTATAAGAGTAACAGCAGACTCACTAACACTTTTGGGTTATAGCCTATCTGACAATTTAAAACAGCCTTGACAGAATTCACCCTGTTGGTCACATATCCTCAGTACTTAAAATGAACCAAGATAGGAAAAGCTATATGCAAAATGTCTTCACCTTCCCATAAACTTGTGAATATAAACAGGATGCTTCAGGCCTACTATGTCCTCATCTAGACTGTTACTAAAATCTCAGTCCAAATTTCATCCTCTTTAATCCTAAAAAATTATTCCACAGTGTTTCCTATATGGATGATCAATAAATATTTGTACAGTTGCAGTTATTGCAAAGAAGGATTGCTACAGGAATATTCTATTGGGTTAAAATTGCAGATTCATCACCTAGGATCATCTATTCAATAACTCGAAACTTATTAAAATTTGAGAGTGAATGTTGTATGTCAACACTCTGGTCATCTCTCTGTTCATTTGTTTGAAGCAGCAAGTTTGGCTGCTAATACAAATATTATTTGCTGTTGCAAGCTCCCTTATTTGAGAAATCTGAGGTTTTAGCTATTAGGCATAATCTTATAGGAAAAAGAAATCAAAGCAAAGATCAAATTGTGAATGAAAATTCAAAACCAAAGCTCAACAACTATGGAAAAGGAAAGCTTAAAATTAAGAATCAGAGATTCTCTGATTTTAAAGTTTTGCCAAGTGTCCTCTGTATTCACTGCAGTGCTCAAATAATTATCACATCAAATTTCATAACAAAGGCCTTGGAAAGACTGAAAAATTGTCCAGTATTTATACACACTCCTGATAATTTTATTACGACAGTAATTTGTTCAAATATAAGCTATGTGCTTCTTCCTCTTGTTGATTCTCATCATTCCACCTTAAAAATAAATATATGGACATCCATAGTGAAGTTACAGGCACAGAAGGATGATGGGTTACTGTATAAGGAAAGAACATAAGAAAATAATTCAAATGATAAAAGAACAAGGCTGGAACTGTGGCTTGGATCTGAGGCATGCAGGACAGTGCAAAGGATAAATGGCAAAGAATTACCACCTTTGGGGCTAATGAAGGAGCCAAGGGTACAGGCAGGGCTGGGGAAGAGTTCTATAGCTTCAGAGCTGATGTTAAAAGGCAAAATGGGAACTAGATAGATTTTCCAAGAGGAGTTGTCTTACAGATTACATCTTAATTCTAAAATACTGGCCTGGAGATATCCAGTTAGTTGAGGATTATACAATATTAAGGGACTGTGGGTTGACCAGAGGTTAACAGGTAATGTGATTCTGACCTCCCGTCGTGCCCAGCACCCACTGCATTGTTAACTCTCAGACTTCAATACCACTTGGGGAAAAGAGCTCTTGGGCTCCAAACTGAACCCTACCATTTCTGGCTGGGCTAATCTTCTGCAGTCTAGAGAGTGAATGGCAAATGAATGGTGAAAGTCGCTCAGTCATGTCCGACTCTTTGCACCCCACGGACTTGTCCATGGAATTCTCCAGACCAGAATACTGGAGTGGCTAGCCTTTCCCTTCTCCAGGGTTGGGATCGAACCCAGGTCTCCTGCATTGCAGGCTGATTCTTTCAGCTGAGCCACAAGGGAAGCCCAGTCTAGAGAGTATTCCTGGACTACTGTGAATCAGTCTGACAAGCTGAATACAACCTCATCTTTGCTCTACCATCTTTAGAGTCAAGTCAAGTGGCTGGTTCTACAAAAAGTGAAAATTCGGGCACATGTATCTGAGAGACAAGCAGCTGGTAAACAGTAATCACTGTCCTGGGAGAAAACGCAACTTAGGGCAAAAGATAATTAAAAACCAGGAAGGAAGTAATTTGAGCAAGCATGGGCAAAGCAGAGATCACAAAAAGCAACAGTAACTCCTAGTGGGTTTCTGTTCTTAGAGGTAACTTGATCATATTTCGGCTAGACTAGGAGTGTCTCCTAGTCTAAGGTGCCTTGAATATAAGATACAGTTGGGAGCACTGTCTCTTCTGTACAATAACGCTCATTATCTATTCAGAAATAATATTGCCCTGATATATTTAAAACTGTCATAAAGTAACAAGATCATTCAAGCTAGTTGGGTGTACTTGTGTGAGCGTGAATGTGAGCTTTAAAAGAGACATAATACATATGAATAGATGAGAACAGCAGGTTTTTTTTAAACCTTCAGGTTACATAAAAGAGTGATTGCTGAGTAAATGTGTGGCTGCTGACTATTGGGATGCCGAGCCAGTTTTGAATATTTAAGCAATAATTGACACTGTCTTCAAAGCGATGAACGGCTCCCATGTTGAGACCACATATTGTTATGTTTACTTAGAGGCTGAGTTGATGATAGGCTTTATATTACATGCAGGAAAGAAATGAGAGTCTCTGAAAGATGCTTCATGCTAATATTGGCAACACAGAGAGAGAGAGAGAGACTGGCTTCTGATATGAACTTTACAGATTTCAAACTCTTCATGAGGAATTAGAATTAAGTTTTAATTGAATACTTAATTAGCATTATCCAAATATATTTGGGAACTGATTCATGGTATAGAAATTTGTTCAGATTAATGTTATAGGGAAGGAGGAAGTGATTTTTTTAATATTCAGAAGAGAATATCCTGACATTCAGATAGGCTCTCTTCCTTTTGAATTATAACCTACAATTTGTAAACATCTATAAAATAACCAGATATTTTAAGTCTAATATATATAGGGGACTATGACTAGATTAATTATTTCTGTCACTTAAGCATTTTTTTTGACCACACAGCACGGCATGTGGGGTTTTAGTTTTCTAATTGGGGATCGAACCCACACCCCCTGCACTGAAGGTGCAAAATCTTAACCAAAGGACCACCAGGAAAAGTCCCATCTGTCACCTAAGTGCTTTATTTTGGTTTGGAAGCATGGTCCAAGAAGTGAGGTAAACGTGGTGGTAAGAGACATCTAGGAAACTTCTGACTGAGTGAAGTAAACAGGGTTCCTAAGAAAAAAGACCAGACATTCTTACCTATCTTCTAGCCAGTTCTCCAGCTGCAACTCAGTTTATTTACTGCTTTTGTTTTATATTCATTCTATGCAGCAGAATGACTACTCTTACATACTGAATTCACTAATTCAAAAATGTTAAGAGTCAATGTTTAGACAATCTAGATGTTCCCCCTCAATGTGTAATAACCAGTTAGTAAGTGTAAATTAACAATATAAATTGAGTTTGCTAAAGTGAGAGAAAGTGATCCACAGACACTCCAAGGTTAAAAGGTGACCCCAGAGGCCAACTGCTTTCTATATTTCATAGGTGTGAATTACCAAAAAATAATGGAGCAGGACTGAAGTTTCAACTTTAGATATATCTTTAAACATGTCCATGGTAAGAATATTAGTATGAACATCTATGCTTGGAATATTCTTAGAGAGCTCACTGACCCTCGCTCTTCTCTTGAAAATGTAATTTATTGGATGTTGTGAATTTAATCCACCTAAAGCTCCCAAGTGTATCACCCATCTTTCATGCAACTCAATTTGGCCAGCTCACTCTCTCTGCTGAGACCATGAAGATCCTTTTAAGCCTCTGTCATTCTTAGAACATGAAGGTATTTCATATCTTCTTTAAAACGACCATATCTATTTTAGGCATAGCTCTGTCTTGATATGGAGAGCTTCTTATAGGCAAATAGAAGTTAAGTGGGATTCTTTAGGACAGATTCATTTTTTAAAAGATTTTATAACCATGACATTAACATGAAAATATAATCTCTCTTTAAAATGCCCTACTAGTCATTCTCAGATAAGATGGGAGAACATAGTTTTATATTTATTCCAAGGCAGTCAAATATCAAGCTAGGGAAAAATAGCAGATTAGGACTGCTACACAAAGGTTGATAATTAAACTTTAAAAATATCTTAACAGAGAACTATATAGTCATAAGTTTTTAAAGAGCAACCCATAAATTATGATTTAATCAAAAATTTCCAAGAGGTTGTGGTTTTTTATCACAGTAGTTGTTTTTCTCCACCCTTTACTTGCTCTATTTTCTCATGTTGAGTAATCCTTATAAACAATCATTTTATTTTCCCAGTAACTTAGAAATGGTGCTTTATACACATGTCCATATCTATCACACTTGTATTTCTACTTCCTTTTCTCTGATTTGTATTATTATTCTGCTGTATTCAAGTTTCAAACTATCTTAACATGAGAGAAAAAATTAAGTAAAGCCTTCCTCTAAATTTCCTCAAAAAGCTAATGAATAGAAGCGATAACAACACATGGCTCCACAGATAAGCTTCTTTTGCCTCCTCACAGCATGTGCACATCTTCCTAAGATTGTCTTCCACTTACTATTTTACAGTCACAGAAGCCCCTTCTGAGGATAACAACACTCACAGAGAAAGCCTGGTCACACGGTCCTTGATTTGAGAAAGCACTACAGTTTCCCCTCAGATTTTCTGCTCTTCCAGAGAGTCAACACCTGCAAATCATTGTTTCCAAGTGTCAACCATGCAAACGGCACCTATTCTTTCATGTATTAATTCCCCAATGGGAATTTTGAAAAAGGGGGATTTCCTATTTTATTTGCTTCTAGAAGGAATTTTTTTAAAAAGAGTAAAATCCCTAGGAATATATCTACCTAAGGAGGTAAATGACCTGTACTCAGAAAATTATACATAAGATGCTGATGAAAGAAACTGAAGACAACAGAAACAGATGGAAAGATAACAATATTATTGGATTAGAAGAATTAATGTTAAAATAACCATACTACTCAAGGCAATCTACAGTCTCTAGGCAATCCCCATCAAAATACCAAATGCATTTTTCACAGAACTAGAAAAATTTTAAAATTTGTATGGAAACACCTGAATAATCAAAACAATCTTGAGAAAGAATAACAGAGCTGTAGGAATCATGCTCCCTGTTTTCAGACTATATTGCAAAGCTACAGTTAATCAAAACAGTATGGTACTGCCATAAAAACAGACACACAGATCAACAGATCATAATAGAGAGCCCAGAAATAAGCCCACACACTTGTGGGCAATTAATCTATGACACAGGAGGCAAAAATACACAACAGAAAAAAGACAAGTCTCTTGAATAAGTGGTGCTATATGTAAAAGAATGAAATTAAAACATTCTCTAAAACCATACACAAATATAAACTCAAATGGATTAAAGACCTGAATGTAAGACCAGATACCATTAAACTCCTAGAGGAAAACATGCGCAGAACACTCTCTGACATAAACCATGGCAATAATTTTTTTTGTATTTATCTTCTAAAGCAAAGAAAATAAAAGCAAAAATAAACAAACAGGACCTAATTAAACTTAAAATCTTTTTCAGAGCAAAGGAAACTATCAGAAAACCAAAAGAGTCTACTGAATGGGAGAAAATATTTGCAGATATGATTCATAAGGTGTAAGTATCTCAATTGAAGCTGAAGCTGGAATCCAAGACTGCCAGTGTGGCAAAGAAATGATGATGGCATATACATGGCAATGCTGGTCCCATCATTTCAAAGGAGGACAGTATAGATGGGGAAACAATGGAAACAGTTGAAAGTGAAGGAGGAGAAATCAACATTCAAAAAATGATCATGGCATTACCCATCATTTCATTAGATGGGGAAAACTCAGTGACAGAACTTTACTCACTCCAAAATCACAGCAGATGGTGAATGCAACCATGAAATTAAAAAAAGCTTACTCCTTAGAAGAAAAGCTATGACAAACCTAGACAGCATATTAAAAAGCAGAGACGTTACTTTGCCAACAAAGGTCCATCTAGTCAAGGCTATGGTTTTTCCAGTAGTCATGTATGGATGTGAGAGTTGGACCATAAAGAAAGCTGATCACCAAAGAATTGATGCTTTTGAACTGTGGTGTTGGAGAAGACTCTTGAGAGTCCCTTGGACTGCAAGGAGATCCAACCAGTCCTTACTGAAGGAAATCAGTCCTGAATATCCACTGGCAGGACTGATGCTGAAGCTGAAACTCCAATACTTTGGCCACCTGATGCCAAGAGGAGACTCATTAGAAAAAGACATTCATGGTGGGAAAGATTGAAGGCAGGAGGAAAAGGGGACAACAGAGGACAAGATGCTTGGATGGCATCACCAACTTGATGGACATGAGTTTGAGCAAACTCTGAGAGATGGTGATGGACAGGGAAGCCTGGCATGCTGCAGTCCATGAGGTTGCAAAGAGCTGGACATGACTGAGCGACTGAACTGAGCTGAACTGATAACTGTAGTAGAACCTTTAAAAATTGTGAATCACTTTATTATGCGCCTATAACTTATATAATGTTATACAGCAGCAACAAATAAAAAATAAACAAAATAATTTTCTGGTTGTCGGAATTTATATAAAAGCTACTCTAAATTGGTGATTTCTGAGTAAAGCCGTTAATCAACTAACATCTGCCACTAGGGCACTTTCCGGCCCCCTCAACAATAATCCCAATAATGCCTTTTCACTAGAGTGCAGTCCTGTGCAGTTCCCTTACTGGTCTTGACCTGTGAGGACACTTATTAAAACCATTAAGGAGTATTAAAACCTCATTAAAACCTGGTAGTGTGTAAAGCTTGTAATCAGCATCTTCTGCTCCAGAGATCTGACAATGGGACTGCCTGAAGAAAACTCCGCACCCTGGGGCTCGTTGAGCCATGCACACCCAGACTTATCCACATTAGACTGTGGCCTTGAAAGTCCCTTATGTCTCTACATCTTTGGACTTTGATCTCTAATAACTACATAACATCTCTTAGGTCCTAAAACTAGGTTATTTCTTATTTACGTATTAACATTTATGAAACAGAGAGTGATCACAGAGCCAAATATATTTAAAGTAGCATCTCTCCATTTTCTCAATGCCAAAAACTATCATTAAGTCAATAGTGGGTTCTATCTTCAGTAGAATCTTTGAGATGAGAAAATATCACAATAAAGATAAAGTATTTGGGAGACAAGGGTGTCCAAAGTAGGCTAATAATTTAAAACTCCTTCAAACATACACTATTTAAATATTCTTTATTTAGGCATTTATTTTGTCAAGTTAAAGTTAAGGGAATAAACGAATTTCTTAGGGCTAGTGGCATGAGCTTCAAGGACTTTTCAACTTGCATATGTCCATCTCATCACTTCATGGAAAACAGATGGGGAAAAAGTGGAAACAGTGACAAATTTTATTTTCTTGATCTCTAAAATCACTGTGAACAGTGACTGCAGCTACAAAATTAAAAGACGCCTGCTCCTAGAGAAGCCTGGCATGGTGCAGTCCGTGGGATTACAAAGAGTCAGACACGACTGAGCTACTGAACAATAACACCTACAGAATAGATGTTATCGTTGTTTCTATTTATAAATGGAGAAACAAATGGGTGAACAGATTCTATAAACTGCTCAGCATCTCCCAACCTGTAAAAGTCAGAACCAGAATTCGAATTCAGGGCTGTTTGACTTCAAGTGAAGTGAAATGAAGTGAAAGTTGCTCAGTCGTGTCCAATTCTTTGTGACCCCATGGACTATGCAGTCCATGGAATTCTCCAGGCCAGAATACTGGAGTGGGTAGCCATTCCCTTCTCCAGTGGATCGTCCCAACCCAGGGATCGAATCCAGGTCTCCCGCACTGCAGGTGAATTCTTTACCAGCTGAGCCACCAGGGAAACCCATTTCTGAATTCAAGGTACAGATATTTTCACTGCATCTATGATGGGTTCATAAAATTTGTAGAACAGATTCAAAACACATTATTTTGAAAAATCTGTTTCCTGTCTCTTAGGGGAAACTATCCCAAACCCACTTGATTATGTCATGGTCTGTAAAACATTTGTAGCAAATGAGATAAAAGAACAAGCAAATCCCAGAAATAATTTTAAATCATTTTATTTTTTCATTGTCAATTCATTTCTAAGTATTTTTTTCTTTGTTGGTTCTTAGAAGTAATACTATCAAAATCTCTGGCTACACATAAAACCATTTGTTATTATTAATGGTTTTCAAAATATTTTCATGTTTGAAATATTTTTTCAGAAAAAGTGAACTTTTTTTTCTTATTATTTTCATGGGGTTATTAGTAAGATATTGGGGTTTTATCAAGAAGCTAATTTCCTGGTCACTCTTTTTTTTATTGTAAAGTGAAGAAACAGGGTCTAGAGAATAATTTTCAACATTGAATAAAAACAAGGAAGCCAATGAGTTGTGAATGCAGATACTGAGTAAAGGTAGAGAGCAGTAACTCATATAAATGTCTATTTTTTCCGGCCTTGAAACTGATGTATTACCATGATAATCTGAGGTGCACTATAATGTAGGATTTAAAGGAAGTGATAGCTTTACAGGTATACATTATCCTCTGAATTTATAAACATTTAAATAATACAAGAATCACAGTGATAGAAAACAGGTGCACTGGCACAAAATGAAACTGTAATATAGTGTTCTGTCAGATATTCGATTCATTTTCAGTCTTCAAATTTCTTTCAGTATAAGTTGTGTCCGTGCTAAGTCACTTCAGTTGTATCTTACTGTTTGTGACACCATAGGCTGTATCCTGCCAGGCTTCTCTGTCCATGGGGTTCTGAAGGCAAGAATACTGGAGTGGTTTGCCATGTCCTCCACCAAAGGATCTTCCCAACCCAGGGACAGAATCCATGTCTCTTACATCTCCTTCACTGGCAGGTGGGTTCTTTACCACTAGTACCATCTGGGAAGCCCAGTATAAGTTAGGTAAACATTAAAGTTACAAGATAACTGTCATTTGTCAAAAACAGAAATGTAAAATATTCAGAGGGTATTTTTTTTAAGGATTCACATCAGCACCATGATCTGAAAACTACAATGTTTATGACCAAACTGAATATTTGTTCCATTCCTTTGAGACGCTATTGGCTGGCAGCCTCTGCTTGGGAGAATGGATAGATTGGTTTCAGCTCCACTCCGGTGGTTAGGCCAGATAGCTACAGTGATGTATTTAATTACATGGTTTTAAAATTTTGTTTATGCCTTCAGAGGAAATTAATATAATTATAATTTAAAGTTAGTTTCTTCTTTTTTGTTGCTAGGGACACAAATCTACACAAGAAGAGCCTTTCCTAGTGCTTTGTTTGGCTTTTGTTTGAATATGTATCCTTGAATTTTTTAGCTCCCAGACAGAGTTTGATAGCAGCAATTTGGTTTGGCAGAAGAACCAATTTGGGGTCTGGGAGTCAGACAGAGTTTGAAGCAGAGTTCGTCCACCTATGGGCTGAGAGACTAAGGATAAATAGCTGGGCCTATTGTGCTCAGTTTGTCATCTGTTTACTGTATATATTAATACCTTCTGGACAGGACTGAGATAAATTTTAAATGATTTGGATGTGACCATTCCTCTTATGTGGGCTTCCCTGGTGCCTCAGTGGTCAAGAATCTGCCTACCAATGCAGGAGACACAGGTTTGAAGATCCAGGGGATCTTCCCAGCCCAGGGATCAAACCCAGGTATTGATCAGGTCTCTCAGGAAGATCCCCTGGAGAAGGAAATGGTAACCCACTCCAGTGTTCTTGCCTGGGAAATCCCAAGGACAGAAGACCCCGGTGGGCTATAGTCCATAGGGTCACAAAAGAGTTGGATACAACTTATTGACTTAAACAACAACAATTTCTCTTATGCAGGAAAATGACTCAAGAATTTTGCTTTTGTTTTCTGTTTATGTTGGAGAGTGGGGAAAACAGGCATTATTTTGTATTTCATTTTCCCCTATTTGTCTGTGAATATGTGTTTGAATGCCTGCCTCATTCTTGTTGTTCAACACTATAGAGAAGATTAACACATCATGTATTTTCTGTATGTAAGGTATGAACTCCTTTTCTATCAACATTCTTTATATTTGAAACCCTCCAGGAACTGTGATGTAGCTATTTTGCAAGGGAGAGGACTTTTCCCTCACTGCCACCATCATAGGAGATGTGGTTCTGCTTCTGCAATTTCTGTCCTGAAATACTAAAAAGCCAGCCTTTCATGAATTGGTCTGCAAAAACTAAGTACCATTTACAACAGTGCTCTCATGGAAAACTGTGCTCTAAGTTTACTGACACAAGACAAACTTACAAAACCATCCGCACATAAGACTTAATTTTGCATAATGAGTACATATATTTCTGTCTATTTAATAGATCCAGTGCATCAATGCCATTAAAAGTAATAGAAAAGGCCTGAGGATTATGAAAAGAAAATTAAATCTATATACTTAACAAGATCCAGAAAAAAGGTAAGTCGTCTTTTTATTGCAAATGCTATGCTTTTTTATTTGTTTTCTTAAATATGTACCATATTTCATGTTAAATGTTGCTTTAGATTAGAAGCTTTTTGCTCATTTAAATAAAACATGGACCTTGGCTCTTAACATTACAGAAACTTCTTATTGTAATATGTTTATAAACACCGACTTTTAAAAACCTTTGTTTTCATTTTTTTTCTTTGTTTTTCAAATGTACTTCATCTCCAACATTTGACTTAAGTTAAAATCACTATAAGGGTGGAAGCAGTTTATGAAAGTCTCAAAAGCAAAAGTGTTAGTCATGTCTGACTCTTTGCAACCCCTGGTCTGTAGCCCACCAAGCTCCTCTGTCTGTGGGATTCTCCAGGCAAGAATACTGGAGTAGGGAGCCATTCTGCTCTCCAGGGGATCTTCCCAACCCAGTGATGGAAACCAGGTCTCCTGCATTGGCAGATGGGTTTGTTATCATCTAAGCCATAAGGGAATCCCCAAAAGCCTCTTTACTACATGTTAATGAGTATGAGAAAGAGTGGCAAAGGGAGAGAATGCACAGTTAGACTTGAAAAGCATAATGTTGAATTCAGGCAAGGAGCATGATTCAGTGGGAGACAACTGGGATTGGAGGGCAGGGAGTCAGTAAGGCAAGCTCAGTTAACAACCTGTGCATCCCTAGGCAAAAGTTGCTCAGGTCTCCATCTATGCTTAGAGAGATGAACTAGGCAACCCTGAGAGTCTGCCATCTCTGCAAACTAGTTGTTGTTGCTGTGGTTTAGTCACTAAGTCGTGTTGTGAAGTCAATTTGCTTCTGGCTTTAAGTAAAACACACTTTGAAACTCCATGTATTGTAGCTCACCAGGCTCCGCTGTCCATGGGATTTCCCAGGCAAGAATACTGGAGTGGGTTGCCGTTCCCCTCTCCAGCGGATTTTCCCAACCCGGAGATCGAACCTGCATCTCCTGCTTGGCAGGCAGATTCTTTACCACTGAGCCACCTGTGAATCCCCTCTACAAACTATAGGAGCAGGTAATCCATATAAAAATTATATAAAATAGAGACCTTTGGGGTCTCTTCAGCCATTCTGGTAGGCAACCTGGTTCAATTCCTGGGTCTGGAAGATCCACTGGGGAAGGGATAGGCTACCCACTCCAGTATTCTTGGGCTTCCCTTGTGGCTCAGCTGGTAAAGAATCGGCCTACGATAGGGGAGACATGGATTAGATCCGTGGGTTGGGAAGATCCCCTAGAGAAGGGAAAGACTACCCACTCCAGTATTCTGGCCTGGAGAATTCCACAGACTGTATAGTCCATGGGGTCGCAAAGAGTTGGACATAACTGAGCGACCTTCACTTTCACTTCACAGTCATTCTGGCATGAGTTGTCTGTGTCCTGTGATGTTAGAGACACATGTTAGAATGAACTGCAGCTTATGATCTCATTTGTGCTTGTTCAGAAATGGCATTTACTCTTGAACTTAAGTCTCTGGGAAACAAGGTAATTTTAACTGCTTGTAATCTTGGTATGGAATAGAGAAAAGTAAGTGAGGAGTTAAGTTAATTTTCTTTAATAAAAGAGGGATTAGGCTTAGATGAAAATTTTTGAAAAGCTCTCTCCATTTTTAGATATATATTTTGCTAAAAGATGATTAGATGACTTCACACTTAACAAGTTTAAAGTGAAAAAGGCAAGCCTAGTAGACTGCATCATTAGCTGATTAAGGAAAATATTAACTAAAACATCACCATCAAGCATATGACCTGATCTAATTAGTTGATTACTAATTCAGATTTAGCGTTGAGTACCTTTACTTTGAACATCAATTTCAGCTTAACAGAAGTTCTTCCTGCTTCTCTGTCATCATAGAAAACAAGGCTTGGCAATTGAGCAATTAAAGAAATGAATGAATAATATTAGATTAAGGCTTTTCCTGATATCCATTTCTGAAAGCCAAAAAAATGTTGTTCACAGCATGTCATTACAGAATAGAAAGCCACGTCTCCTTTCCAAACAAAATGGTACCTTTCAACTCTATCAAAATCTCCCTCCATCCAAAACTATATTATCATTTTTTTAGCACTAGTTAAGTTCCTGACCCTGTGCTCTATTCTGTGAATCTCAGGACAAATGAGATAGAGAACCTATATCTGAGTGCCACAGTGTGCTGGATTAGAAAGTTACATTAACAATCTCCTGTGATTAGTGATGGAAGGAGAAAGTGGGCATTGGTGATTACAATGGAGAAAAGAAGAAATAGCTATAACCTATTTGGGCCAGATAGACAGAATTAGAGAAGGCAGTTCTGTATTAGAACAAGGGGAGATGAAAGGAATTCCCTCTGCCTTTCTAACTTATTCCCTTTACCGGATTTTTAAAAGGTGGATGTCATTACCTGGCTCCATTTCTAGTCTCTCTCCCATCTTATCAAGGTTTCTTTCTCTTCCTCCTCATCCCTCATATTCCTTTCCTGCTAGAGACTAATAGTCTTATCTGTGCAGTGGCAATGATCTGAAGGTCTACTGACTAATAATTTCATTAATTCTCATGATACTTTTCATAAAAAACAATATACAAATGACAATCATTACTTCAATTTTGCATATGTAAAATTTAAGTCACAAAGAATCATACAGATTTTACTAAGGTTAAACAGAAAATGGATGAGTCAAGATGGGAATGCACGAAACCCCAGAACAGCATCCTTAGATAAGTAATTCATATCATACATAGTCACCCTGAACTTCATTAATAGACTTATTATCAAAACAGAAAATATCAGATTTTATCTAGAAATATCATAACCATATTCATGTTATAGGATATTGCATTATAAATTTTGAAATAATTCTAAAGATTAGAACATATTTTACATTTTTAGTTTTTATAATATCATTATCATTCACTAAATTTGTAATACTGTGAAACAAAAAATGCATTTCTTAGGTTGAGCCTGTGAGTTTGTGTGTTTGTTCATATGCATGTGTGTGCAACGTTTAGTCTGATTATAATGGCAGTTTGAATGCTTGGCTAGTCTATAGAGATTGGCAGTAATTAGCATGACAGACAAAAGGAGCAAATGTAGTCCACTTATGCCTCAGGCTGAACTAATTTTAGTGTTAAGTATGAATCTAATATCCATAAATAGGGAATAGTTATTAAAAGGTATTGACTCAAAATCGTATTTGTAGTTTTATAGCAAAGGTAAGAATTGCCTAGCTTCAGTAAGACCACAGGTCTTGTTAAAGATAACGTTATGAAAATATTGTCTGGATATAACTCTGCTAGGAAAATTAGTGTCTAACATTCCATGGACATAAAATTTGAGCTTATCATTTCTGTTAAATGTTAATGTTTTTGGTACAACATGTACTCAATTAGGAAGTAAATTTTACAGATCAGTTGAAATAGGATCTTTATGCATTATACATATGTTTACAGACTATATCTCTCTACCTCCAAGATGAAATTAATTTGCTTCTGGCTTTAAATAAAACAGACAGTACCTCAGTGTAGAGAAAGCTGAACAGACTCAAGTTTTGATAGTATTAGGTGAATTGGAGATTTGGGAATTTGATTCCAGTAATTTTTTATGATCTCTCAGTCACTGTCATGTTATTAGACTATCATAAGAAAAATCCTGTCATGTCACTTCTAGATTTTCAGAGAACTATGGAAACAGCGGTAAATCTCCTTCAACATATCCTAGTCCTATATTCTTTCCACAAATGTACTGTTGGAACCTGACACTGTAAAGAGATAAATGAAAGGACATGTAGCTGAAAGAGAGCCACATGAGCACTGTCACCTTGGGATCAACAAATTATACATGAGAACTTAAGTAAATAATCTAACCTCTCAGAATTTAGTCATTATAACTGTAGAGATAATACAGACCTGACCATATCATGAGACTATTTAAGTATCTTATTGATTGCTGATTATTAAAACAGGTCAATACTACTGTCTAAAATACAGTGTTAAAAATAATATTAACAATGAGCATGTGCTATAAAAACTAATTAGGGCTAATAAACAATTGCAGCAATATTGCAAGATATAAGATCAAATACAAAATCAATCTATAGTTATGTACTAGTAACAAGTAAAAGTGCAATTAAGCAACTAAGTCTATTTATCATAGCAACAAAAGGAATAACATATTTAAGAATAGATTAAATGAAAAATATGTACACTGGAAACTATGGAACATTGAGGAGGACCCTTCACTCCTAGATTTGTACTCTCCAAAACTGAAAACTATATTTACAAAATAGCTGTAAGTGAATGTCCATTGTAGCATTATCTATAATAGCTTAAAAAGGACAAGCAACCCAAATGATGAACACAACTGATAAACTGAAAACAAATGTAATAAACCTCTACAGTAGAATATTATTCAATAATAAAATGAATGAGCACAGATATATGCTACCACAGGGATAAATCTTGAAAAGGTTATGCTTTTTAAAAGAAAAAAAGTCAGAAACAAAAGGTCACAGAGTGCATGATTCTATTGCTAAGAAATGTCCAGGATAGGTAAATTCATCGAGATGTTCTTTCATTCAAAGTAAATTTAGTGGTTGTTAAGGAATGAAGTGGGGAATAGAGACAGAATGCTAATGGATATGGAGTTTCTTTTTAGAGTGATGAAAAAACGTTCCAAAATTAGATAGTGATGATGGTTTTAAATCTCTGTAAATATACTAAAAACCACTGAATTGTAGACTTTAAAAGATGTATTTATGGAATGTGAATTACATATCAATAAAACAATAATAATAAGTAGGCATTCCAGTAATGCATTCAAGGCAAGAAGACACAGTTTGCTACAACACATGAAATTCTTTTCGTTAACTGAAGTTGAAGACAAAGGTTAACATTTAAACCTTTTCTGGGATGAGCAAATATTTCTGTAAACAATAAGTTTGTTTAGACAGGTAAACATTAAGGTAGGGTCCAGAAGTAAAAAGCTCTGGGCCACCTAGGGGCAGCCTAAGACACTTGCCATCTTTGTGCAGAGGTAGACAGATTGATTAAAGAAAATAAGAAGATTCAGAAAACATATAATAAGAAAGAATGAAAAAAAACAGATTAGTAAATAGAATTCACCTGCATCAAATTTTGCCCAGATCTAACACTGCTCAGAAACATAATCCTCGCAAAATCACTCCCTATGCTTTAAGAAGCAGTGATTTTTAAAATATTATCTTTTTCTTAATATGTCTGCCTTTGCATATTACAAACATCACACAACACATTTAGTTGGATTCTTTTAAGTTTATGCCTTCTAAACTTGTCTCAAACTCTGCAAACAGATTCTTAATCTCACATGTATTAAAATTGTGGAATAATTACATAGGTATAAAAGCTAAGGTAAAGAAAATTTACCATAATGTCCAGTTCATGAAAAATTATTTGTTTTATACCTATGAGGCTCAGAGTACACTTACCAGAGGAAGTTGGAAGTAAAATTTCCCTTAGACCATTAATTCATCATAAATTACACAAAATCATGTCATACTCCTATGTCTAATTTGAAGGAGTAATATTATTTTAGAGCTATACTCTTACAGAGAAATGTCCACTTAGAGAAATGAACTTTTAGGTCATGTCTATATGACCATAAAGAGTGTAAAAATTTTTACTGTATCCATGGGCTATCTTCATTAACATTCTGCAAGTGGTAATACCAGGTCACTGCCCTTGGCATAGTCATAAAAATGTAACCCAGAAAGAAGAACTAACCATTATTATTTCTTTTTTCCCCCAATAAGATTATGTTATGGTTACCCAGTCCTAGCCTAACAAGCCAATTCACTAGAAGAATTAGTTAAGCTATCCCAAAGGAGGCTGTTGAATATTAGTGAAAGGAGTATTTCACTTGAATTCAAACAAGCTTAGTCCCAGCGTTTGTCATTAAAATTTAATATGGTATTATATGTAAGAAAGGCACAGATACACAGCAAGTTTCTCTTCTTCCCTCTGCCCCTCCCTCCCTAACTCCCTCCTTCCTCCTTCCCCCTCCATTTTTCTTTCCTTTCTTCCTCCCTCCTGCCTTCATCTTTCTTTTATCCAATAACTTTCAAAACTCCCTTTTCATATTACTATTTAGAATACTTCCTTAGAAGTATCACTGTTGTTCTATGACTATCTCTTAAAGGAGGCATGGACTATAAAATAAAGATTCAGTAATTCTTCAGAGTACAGTTTCAAGAGCCATCTAACAGAACTCCATATAATGACAGAAATGTTCTAAATATGCAGTCTGTGAGTTGTCACTATTGAGAATTTGAAGTGAGATTAGTGCAATTTGTGTGTGTGCATACTTAGTCAAGTTTGACTCTCTGTGACCCCATGAACTGTAGCCCATCAGGCTCCTCTGCCCATGAGATTTCCCAGGCAAGAATACTGGAGTGGGTTGCCATTTCCTTCTCCAGTGGATCTTCCTGAACAGGGATCAAGCCCAAGTCTCCTGGGCTGCTTGCACTGGCAGGCGGATTCTTTACCACTGAGCCAGGTGCCTGAGGTTTTGAATTCTGAAATTAATTATTTAAATATGGCAAGCTGCTATATTAATGCCAGCTTGGAATTAATTCAAATATTTAAGTACATATAAATTACCAATAAATAATAACATTTATAACATTCTATTACATTAATAAGTTATTGATATATATTAATACACGTATAAATATATTTATATATATATTATTAAAGTGAAGATATATAATATTAGTTTTAGGTGTACAGCATAGAGATTCAATATTTTTATCGATAATACTCCATTTAAAGTTATTACAAAATAACGACTTTATTTCCCTGGGCTGCACAATATATCTTTGTTGCTCATTTATTTCATAGATAGCAGTCTGTGTCACTTAATCTCATACCTCTATTTTTCCCCTCCTCCATTCCGTCCCATACTGGTAATCACTAGTTCTCTGTATTTGTGAGCCTGTTTCTTTTTTGTTATGTTCATTTATTTTACTTCTTAGATTTTGTGTATAAATGATAACAGAGGATTTGGTTTCTTTGACTCATGTCACTAAGCATAACACCTTAGGTTCACCATGTTGATAGAAATGGCAGAATTTCTTTCTTTCTTTTTTATGGCTGAGAAATATTGTGTCTGTGTGTGTGTGTGTGTGTGTGTGTTTTCTAGAGGTGATTTGAAAAGCACAGGTTATTTATTATCATACAAAACAGACCCCATACAGAAGATAAGCAAGGGCTTCCCAGGTGGCTCACTGGTAAAGAATCTGCCTGAAATGCAGGTTCTATCCCTGGATTGGGAAAATCTGCTGGAGAAGGAAATGGCAACCCATTCCAGTATTCTTGCCTGGAGAATACCGTGGACAGAGGAGCCTGGAGGGTACAGTTCATAGGGTTGCAAAAGAGTCAGACGTGACTGAGCGACTAAACAGCAACAAGGAGATAAACAGATGAGTATCATCAGACAGGAATAAAGTAAATTGTATAAATCCTGTCTAGCTGAAGAACTGTACAAAAAAGGTCTTAATGACCTGGATAACCATGATGGGGTGGTTACTCACCTAGAGCCAGACATGCTGGAGTGTGAAGTCAAGTGGGCCTTTAGGGGAAGCATTACTACAAACAAACGTAGAGGAGGTGATGGAATTCCAGCTGAGCTATTTCAAATCCTAAAAGATGATGCTGTAAAAGTGCTGCACTCAATATGCCAGAAAATTTGGAAAACTCAGCAGTGGTTACAGGA
Source organism: Okapia johnstoni (assembly GCA_024291935.2). Lineage (NCBI taxonomy): Eukaryota > Metazoa > Chordata > Mammalia > Artiodactyla > Giraffidae > Okapia > Okapia johnstoni. Next base: position 50,717,370 of record CM044314.1, read on the forward strand.
CTGGAAAAGGTCAGTTTTCATTTCAATCTCAAAGAAAGGCAATGCCATAGAATGTTCAAACTATGACATGAATGTGCTCGTTTCACATGCTAACAAGGTAATGCTCAAAATTCTCCAAGCTAAGCTTCAACAGTCCATGAATCAAGAACTTCCAGATGTGTGTAACTGTGTGCTTAGTTGCTCAACAGTATCCGACCCTTTGCCACCCCATGGACTATAGCCCACCAGGCTCCTCTGTCCATGGGATTCTTCAGGCAAGAATACTGAAGTGGGTTGCCATGCCCTCCTCCAGGGGATCTTCCCAACCCAGGGATCAGACCCAGGTCCCCCACACTACAGGCACATTATTTTCCATCTAAGCTCCCAGGGAAGCCCAAGAATACTGGAATGGATAGCCTATCCCTTCTCTAGAAGATCTTCCTGACCCACGAATTGCAACAGGGTCCCCTGCATTGCTGGAAGATTCTTTACCAGCTGCGCTACCAGATGTACAAGCTGGATTTACAAAACACAGAGGAATGAGAGATCAAATTGCCAGTATTTGTTGAATCTTAGAAAAAGCAAGGGAATTCCAGAAAAACATCTACTTCTGCTTCACTGACTACACTAAAACCTTTGACTGTGTGGATCACAACCAACTGTAAAATTCTTAAAGAAATGGAAATATCATATCACCTTACCTATCTCCTGAGAAACCTGTATGCAGGTCAAGAAGCAACAGTTAGAACTGGACATGAAACAACAGATTGGTTCAAAACTGGGAAAGGAGTATGTCAAGGTGTATATTGTCATCTGGCTTATTTAACTTCTATGCAGAGTACATCATGTGAAATGCCACGCTGGATGAAGCACAAGCTGGAATCAAGTTTGCTGAGAGAAATACCAACAACCTCAGATATGCAGATGATACCACCCTAATGGCAGACAGCAAAGAAGAACTAAATATAAATAGCCTCTTGATGAAGGTGAAAGAGGAGAGTGAAAAAGCTGGCTTAAAATTCAACATTCAAATAACTAAGATCATGGCATCCGGCTCCATCACTTACGGCAAATAGATGGGAAAAAAATGGAAACAGTGGCAGGTTTTATCTTCTTGGGCTCCAAAATCACTCTGGACAATGACTACAGCAATGAGATTAAAAGACACTTGCTCCTTGGAAGAAACACTATGACAAACCTAGATGGCGTATTAAAAAGTAGAGACATCACTTTGTGGACAAAGGTCCATATAATCAAAGCTGTGGTTTTTCCAGTAGTTATGTACAAATGTAAGAGTTGGACTATACAGAAGGCCTGAGCACCAAAGAATTGATGCTTTTGAACTGTGGTGTTGGAGAAGATCCTTGAGAGTCCCTTGGACAGCAAGGAGATCAAACCACTCAATCTTAAAGGAAATCAACTCTGAATATTCATTCAGAGGACTGATTCTGAAGCTGAAGCTCCAATAATTTGGCCATCTGATGTGAAGAGCTGATTCACTGGAAAAAACCCTGATGGTGGGAAAGACTGAAGGCAGAAGAAGGGGATGACAGAGAATGAGATGGCTGGATGGCATCACCGACTAATGGACATGAGTTTAAGCAAACTCTGGGAGATGGTGAAGGACAGGGAAGCCTGGCATGCTGAAGTCCATGTGATCACAAAGAGTTGGACACGACTTAGTTACTGATCAACAACAAAACTTTTAATTCCCCTTTGGCTTGGCAGTTTAAAAATTTCCAATTGTAGATTTATATAATATATGAAGTTTTTATACTCTTAGATATGTTATAGCTGAAGTTGAACAAAGCTGGGGTAAAAACCTAAGAAAGTTTGGATGATACCATTAAACACAGCAGAATCCATATGGAACCAATTTCAATGTGAAGAGGAACCACCAGGGCCAGCCCCAGATTGGGAAAATTTCTCACCTCAGCCTGGCCAAACCTAAATTCTTGGAGCCTACCTTTGAACTAAAATGTTTACTCTGGGAACCTTGCAAATACAGAGATTGAGAAAGTACAGGTTGATGAAGAGAGCCTGTTTCACTTGAAACCTATTCAGAAGTATATACTTTTGTATCATGTGTGCTGCAGAACAAAGGTGAGAACAAATTCAGAGAGATTCTTAGAAAAAATAAAGCCAGCAAGTAAATGTCTCATCTCCACAGCAGGCTAATACATTTAATTATAAAATCCCCAAATCCTTATAGTAGACTACATCTGCCAGGGATGTGGTAGATTTCAGTCCAGCTCTGTCCACCTCTCCCTCTCTGCCTGCCTTTAATCAAACCACTGTTTCAAAATAGGAGATAATATCACTAGTGACTATCATCTATTTTTTTTTTTTGATGATATTCCTCCAAACATTTTTAGCTACATTGAGAAAATTCTGCTTTAAACATGTTGCATATTTAATTCTTTCAAACTGTTAGGTGGATTTTTTTTTAAAAAATTATTTATTTATTTTGGCTGTGCTCGGTCTTGTTGCTGCAAGGGCTTTTCTCTAGTTGTGGTGCACAGGCTTCTTCTCATTGCAGTGGTTTCTCTTGTGGAGCACGGGCTTTAGAGAACCTGGGCTCAGTAGCTGCACGCACAATAGTTGTGGCTTAGCTCCTCGGCATGTGGGATCTTCCTGGACCAGGGATCAAACCCGAACCACCTGCATTGGCAGGTGGCTTCTTTATCACTTAGCCACCACAGAAGTCCCAGGTAGATATTTTTAACCCACTTTATAGATATTTACATGTCAAAATAGTTAATAAATTTACTCTAAATCAAGCAGCCAGTTATTGCCAGAGTTAGAAGAAAAATGGGAGCTTAGCTTTAGGACTTTATAGTAATTTTCAATCAGAAGTAAGTGAGTTCATTTGCCAATGATTGTGTCTATGACCAAGTATTTCCAAACCTACTCAACTTACTGGCCTCTTGACCTGCTCTCATCTTTCTTGCCACAGTCCCATAGTGGTCTCTGGGTCATTTCTCTGAACTCAAGCTGAGCAACACTGTCAGTCATTGTTCCATTATAAATAATACCAACAAACAACTAGGATATCATTCACTGTAATCAAAAAGGAAGTTTTCTTCAAACAAAAATGTCAGTTGAATATAGTAAAATTAAACAGTTTCAATTACTGGAAGAAAACAATTAATATAATGTTTTTCTTAGTGTTTACCTAGTTTTCTAAAAATGCATTGAAAAAAGGTCACATGAAAAAGTAAAGAAAAATTAATTTTAAGATGTAAATTGCCACTCAGATTTTTTAAGTTTCTCATTTCATTTTAAAATAACCATGCATGATATTTAATGGTTGCTAAATGCAGAAATAAAATTTTTTATTTAACTTGTCTTACATCTTTATGTAGTGTCAGCTATTAGAATGTGAGCCCCTAGAAGGCATGAACCATATGGTAAATATGTTGCAGCCTCAAAATACTTTGATATGTACTTATATATCATAAAAATTCAATAATTTAATTGATTAAAATTTAAATTTTCATTTCAAATAAGTATTTTATGAGTCTCAAGTAATTGTTTTGTTTTCCATTTAAAAACTTTAAATAAAATTTTGCCACTTTATTTTGTTTAATTGAAGGATAATACTGAGCCGGGGGAAAATTATTTGTGAAGTACTATCAAAACAATCTATGCATTTTAGAAAATGTATGTACAACCACTTTGGACATCCACTGCTATGGATCTCTTGGTCTGGCATCAAAATTTGGGGAGAGATGAAGCACAGAAGGAGAATATAAAATCTGCTTTATAAATGGGGAGAGAGGTGGAAGGAGCCTATCTAATTTATTTTTTTTTAATAACAAAAGAAAGGATCTAATGTGAGATAATCAGGTTGTTCCACTCCCCAAATGAACTGATTTGTGTACCTGCTTAGAGGGATAGTAAAAAATTAAAGAGTAATTGCTACACAATGATGAATTATTTGCTCTGAATTGTATTTAATTGAACTACCTGTTTTTCTTTTCTACTCATCTTATATCACATGTAGTCCAAACCACAGTGAGGAGAGGCCACAGAGTTAAATTAAGGTATATTAACATACCACATAAAGACACATATATATGTGTGTATGTTTATATTATAATGTACATGTGTGTACATCACTATCTTCTTTGCATGAATCAAATTACTTTTTTTAATCCAGCCTTTCTTTTCTAGACATTTAAATTTTTTTCTGCTGAAATAGGGCACTTATTTAAATAGATCAGAAATGTTCAGTGATATGTCAAACAGTTCGGTGACCACTGGTAATAGTTTGAGGGCTAGTGTATATTTTTCTTCCACTAGCTACCACTCCATGTTTTAATAGAATAGATTAAGCCATGCAATGAATTCAAAAAAAAAAATGAAACATAATTACATTACCAGATTAGTCACTTGAAATACTGATATTCAAAGGATAAATTGTACAGTGTCTCTTAGGTGCACAGCTGATTGATATTTTACTTTTTAAGGGTGAATATATTTATTATTTATTGCTATGTAAGAGAGCACCATTAAAATACAGTGATTGAAAGTAACAACATACATTTATAATCTCTCACAGTCCTAGTCCTGTGGATCATGAATTAAGTCATGGCTCAATTAGTGGTTGTGTCTCAGAGTCTAAAATGAGACTTATATCCAGATATTGAGTGGGACAGCAGTTATCAGATGGCTTGGAGGGTCCATTTCCAATATAGCTTATTCAGGGGCCTGGAAAATTGGTGTTGGCCATTGACTGGGACCACAGCTCCTCTCCACATGAGCCTCTCCACGGGCCTACTTGGGTAATCTCACAGCACAGCAGCTGGCGTCCAAAGTAAGTGATCCAAAAGAACAAGGCAGAAGTGGTAAGGCCTTTTAGCCTCCAAAAATCTACATCACCACATCCATTTTATTCTACTGGCCACTCAGAGCAAGCCCTGATTCAATGAGGGAGGGCAGGAATACTAGGACAGTAGGAACATTGGGAAACATATTCCGTTCAGTTCAGTTCAGTCGCTCAGTCGTGTCTGACTCTTTGTGACCACAGGAACTGCAGCACGCCAGGCCTCTGTGTCTATCACCAACTCGCGGAATTTACCCAAACTCATGTCCACTGAGTCAGTGATGCCATCCAACCATCTCATCCTGTTGTTCCCTTCTCCTCCTGCCCTCAATCCTTCCAAGCATCAGGGTGTTCAAATGAGGCAGTTCTTCGCATCTGGTGGCCAAGGTATTAGAGTTTCAGCTTCAACATCAGTCCTTCCAATGAACACCCAGGACTGATCTCCTTTAGGATAGACTGGTTGGATCTCCTTGCAGTCCAGGCACTCTCAAGAGTCCTCTCCAACATCACAGTTAAAAAGCATCAATTGTTCTGTACTCAGCTTTTTTTACAGTCTAACTCTCACATCCATACATGACTACTGGAAAAACCATAGCCTTGATTACACGGACATTTGTTGGCAAAGTAATGTCTGCTTTTTAATATGCTATCTGCTGCTGCTGCTGCTGCTAAGTAGCTTCAGTTGTGTCCGACTCTGTGTGACCTCATAGATGGCAGCCCACCAGGCTCCTCTGTCCCTGGGATTCTCCAGGCAAGAACACTGGAGTGGGTTGCCGTTTGCTTCTCCAATGCATGAAAGTGAAAAGTGAAAGTGAAGTCGCTCAGTCATGTCCAACTCTTAGCGACCCCATGGACTGCAGCCTACCAGGCTTCCCTGTATATGGGATTTTCCAGGCAAGGGTACTGGAGTGGGTTGCCATTGCCTTCTCCAATCTGCGGTCTAGATTGGTCATAACTTTCCTTCCAAGGAGTAAGCGTCTTTTAATTTCATGGCTGCAGTCACCATCTGCAGTGATTCTGGAGCCCAGAAAAATGAAATCAGCCACTGTTTTCCCTGTTTCCCCATCTATTTGCCATGAAGTGATGGGACCAGACCATGATCTTAGTTTTCTGAATGTTGAGCTTTAAGCCAACTTTTTCACTCTCCTCTTTCACTTTCATCAAGAGGCTCTTTAGTTCTTCTTCACTTTCTGCCATAAGGGTGGTGTCATCTGCATATCTGAGGTTATTGATATTTCTCCTGTCAATCTTGATTCCAGCTTGTGCTTCATCCAGCCCAGTCTCACGATGTACTCTGCATATACGTTAAATAAGCAGGGGACAATATACAGCCTTGACATACTCATTTTCCTATTTGGAACCAGTCAGTTGTTCCATGTCCAGTTCTAACTGTTGATTCCTGACCTGCATACAGGTTTCTCAAGAGGCAGGTCAGGTGGTCTGGTATTCCCATCTCTTGAAGAATTTTCCACAATTCATTGTGATCAACACAGTCAAAGGCTTTCGCATAGTCAATAAAGCAGAAATAGATGTTTTTCTGGAAGTCTCTTGTTTTTTCGGTGATCCAGCAGATGTTGGCAATTTGATCTCTGGTTCCTCTGCCTTTCCTAAAACCAGCTTGAACATCTGGAAGTTCACGGTTCATGTATTGCTGAAGCCTTGCTTGGAGAATTTTGAGCATTACTTTACTAGTGTGTGAGATGAGTGCAATTGTGTTGTAGTTTGAGCATTCTTTGGCATTGCCTTTCTTTGGGATTGGAATGAAAACTGACCTTTTCCAGTCCTGTGGCCACTGCTGAGTTTTCCAAATTTGCTGACATATTGAGTGCAGCACTTTCGCAGCATCATCTTTTAGGATTTGAAATAGCTCAATTGGAATTCCATCACCTCTACTAACTTTGTTCATAGTGATGCTTCCTAAGGCCCACTTGACTTCACATTCCAGGATGCCTGCCTCTAGGTGAGTGATCACACCATCATAATTATCTGGGTCACAAAGATCTTTTGTATAGTTCGGTGTTTTGTTGCCACTTCTTAATATATTCTGCTTCTGTTAGGTCCCTACCATTTCTGTCCTTGATTGAGCCCATCTTTGCATGAGACGTTCCCTTGGTATCTCTAATTTTCTTGAAGAGATCTCTAGTCTTTCCCATTCTATTCTTTTCCTCCATTTCTTTGCATTGATCCCTGAGGAAGGCTTTCTTATGTCTCTTTGCTATTCTTTGGAACTCTGCATTCCAATGGGTGCATCTTTCCGTTTCTCCTTTGCTTTTCACTTCTCTTCTTTTCACAGCTATTTGTAAGGCCTCCTCAGACAGCTGTTTTGCATTTTGCATCTTTTTCTTGGGGATGGTCTTGATTCCTGTACAATGTCACGAACCTGCATCCACAGTTCATCAGGCACTCTGTCTATCAGATCTAGTCCCTTAAATCTATTTCTCACTTCCACTGTATAATCATAAGGGATTTGATTTAGGTCATACCTGAATGGTCTAGTGGTTTTCCCCACTAGACATATTGGAGTTTGGTAATTACTATGGTGAAACAGTTTTTTTACTTGAAAAAAAAATTATGTCAATCTTTGTAAAAGGTGTTATTCATGTTCCTGCCATAGAAAATGGTGTACTTTGAAAAGAGAAACCTTTCTTTTTTATATGCGGTCAAGATGTAATGAATATCGGTATAGTATTGTGTAGTAGGATCAACAAAGACTTCAGAGGTAAGTGAGGTATTGAGAGAGAAGTAGTCCTTCATGAACTAGTCAGAAGAGGTGTGCTATTTCACTGACATGTCGTTGCTCTATCACCTTAATACTAGGAGGATGTTTAAGTGTGCCCTTTCATTAAATATATCCAAACTATATTTCTGCTTTTATTAATACATTTTCTTTTCCCCAGTGGCAATTTCTGTGCTTTACTGTCATTTTATACAGCTATCAGTGGTTCCAAGTCTTGCCACTTCAATTGTTTTTACTTCTGCTTGTACCGTAGGCAATTACTTATCTACAAAGTGTCTAAGTTCACTTTTTTTTTTTTGGTCTTTGCTTGTCTTTAAAGATTTACTTAGCCTTCAAAAATTCAGGAATTAAATTTTACAACTCTAGTTCAGGATAATGCCTTTTAACAGTCCAAGCACAAGTTAACCTTTTTCATCTTTTGGTTGTCAGGTTTTTATGGGCATAAAATAAAATTAGGATTATAGTATATAGCCATCCTTGTTATATACTGTATATATAACCATTCAACAAACCTTGAAGAAATATAATCTTCAAAAGTTCAATATGGAAACACCTTAATTCTGCCATCTTCTCCACTGGCACTGCTTATTTACGTCTACTTTTAGGGGACAATTTAAAAACACCTTTAGATGAGTCCTGGGCATAACTTGTCTGGTTACTCTCAGATAATAAAAAATAATCCTCTGCTAATTTTGAGTTTTCAACTATAATGTCCATTCCACAATAGTGATCAACTATGAACTTCACTTACAGTAAAAGTTCCCCTTCACCCTGTATTGAACATGGTTCTCAGTGAGAATAATTACAACAGAAGAGACAAAGGAAATAACTCACTTCTTTCCTATTTTCCCAGCCTGTACTTCTCCCCTCCTCCCCAGCTTGCCAAGAGAAGTTTCTTATCTTCAGGGTCATGGGACAAGATGTAAGGAGCAGCAAGAAACAATTAAAATTCTTGATTTTTTCTCTTCGAGCTACTGCCAGGCTTCTCTTAGCCTAGCCTTGTTTAAAGTTGATTCTTCCTTTCTTGATACTTCAGTGGGTTCCTAGGCTACCTTCCTTCACTGGTATAGTAGAAAGAAGAAGAGCCTCCTAAAGATATCCATGTCCTAATCCCCAGAACCTGTGGATATGCTACCTAACATGGCAAAGTGAAAATTGCTCAGTTGAGTCTGACTCTTTGCGACCCCATGGACTATACAGTCTACGGAATTCTCTAGGCCAGAATACTGGAGTGGGTAGCCTTTCCCTTCCCCAGGGAACATGGCAAAAGCACTTTGAAAAAGTGATTAATTAAGGCTCTCAAGAGGACAGATTATCCTGTATTATCTGGTTGGGTCCAATGTCAGTCATAAGGATCTTTCTGAGAGGAAGAGTCAGTACGGTCCAAGACATGGAAGGTAAAGTGATGATGCAAGAAAAGGTACAGAGAGAAGGATTTGAGGATTCTAAGTCACTGGCTTTGGAGACAGAAGAAGAAGCCACAGACAAGGAATGCAGGTGGCTTCTAGGAACTGGAAAAGGCAAAGAAACATTTATTCCCTAAAAGGCTCCAGGAGGAATGCAGCTTGACCTCACTTGGATTTTAGATTTTTGACCTCTAGAACTGTAAGAGAATAAATCTGCATTCTTTTAAGCCACTAAATGTGTGGTGATTTGTTTCAGCAGCAATAGGAAAATAATACAACCGACAATCCCTGAACTGAATTGCTCTGATGAAGATGAATGAAGCTTTTACAGAAAATTGCTTAGGATTCCTGCCTCACTCCTTAAGTAGCCATTACTATACCATCAGGCTATGTCGATTGAGGCCTCCTCATCTCTCTAGGTAGTCCTTTTGGGCAAGATTTAGGACCATCCCATCATACCTACCCAAAACATATATTTTGACCCAATGTAGAGACTTCTTAACTGCAATTTTCCACTTTATTTGTACAGCCTGATTCAGCCACCTTCTGGCCCTTTACCTTTTTCCAGCGGCAGTAACTCACTGTGTCCCCCAAGCTCTATGGAACTGTTATCGAAACAACTCTAACAAATCTACAGTAAAGATTAAACAATTCTCTCCTCTCCCTAATAACTTCCACTAAAGAAAATTCTCTTTTGAGACTAACTTCTCTTTTAGTCGCTTCAATTTCAGCTTAAAAGAAAACACTTACATAGCCAGCTAGTTCTGTTCAGATCAGTTCAGTCACTCAGTCGTGTCCAGCTCTTTGCGACCCCATGAATTGCAGCACGCCAGGCCTCTCTGTCCATCACCCACTCCCGGAGTCTACCCAAACCCATGTCCATCGAGTCAGTGATGCCATCCAACCATCTCATCCTCTGTCGTCCCCTTCTCCTCCTACCCCCAATCCTTCCCAGCATTAGGGTCTTTTCCAATGAGTCAACTCTTCACATGAGGTGGCCAAAGTATTGGAGTTTCAGCTTCAACATCAGTCCTTCCAATGAATACCCAGGACTGATCTCCTTTAGGATGGATTGATTGGATCTCCTTGCAGTCCAAGGGACTCTCAAGAGTCTTCTCCAACACCACAGTTCAAAAGCATCAATTCTGCGGCGCTCAGCTTTCTTCACCGTCCAATTCTCACATCCATACATGACCACTGGAAAAACCATAGCCTTGACTAGATGGACTTTTGTTGGCAAAGTAATGTCTGCTTTTAAACATGCTGTCTAGGTTGGCCATAAACTTCCTTCCAAGGAGTAAGCGTATTTTAATTTCATGGCTGCAATCACCATCAGCAGTGATTTTGGAGCCCAAAAAAATAAAGTCTGACACTGTTTCCACTGTTTCCACATCTATTTCCCATGAAGTGATGGGACCAGATGCCATGATATTAGTTTTCTGAACGTTGAGCTTTAAGCCAACTTTTTCACTCTCTTCTTTCACTTTCATCAAGAGGCTCTTTAGTTCTTCTTCACTTTCTGCCATAAGGGTGGTCCCCAGCTAGATCCTCAAACAAACCTACTCCCATACACCTAAACACACTAGACTATGTGAGTCCAAATCAAACTGAGCTTTTCTTCCGAAACCCATCAGTGGTGAAACACATAACAGTACACTAGCTTAGCTTGCTTCTTTGGAATGTTTTATGTACTTCTCCCTACTAGACTATTAGATCATTAAGGGCAAGGATGATACCTTTTGCTTTTTTTTAATTACTCTCCCATTACTTGTAACATTAGTTTAGAAGAAACTAGGATGAATATTTGTCTGATGGGCAGCTTGATCAGGGAACCCTAGAATCCAGACAAAATGAACTGAACATAAAGCAGATCTCCCTATCCTCTCTCCATTACCACATACTAAAAGAAATGGGAAATCTATAATACTGGAACAGAAATCCCTAAGTACATGGGCATTTTGGCTGAACTGCTAATACTTAGGAGTGATGATTAGCTTTTGGGCCCCTTATTCCAAAGCACCAGGTACTCCAACTAGAGAGGAAATTATCAATGATCCCCCTAGGAAGGATTTAGCACTATCTTCAACAGACGACGAGTATCTCTTTGCCTGTTTCTCCTTCTCTCTTGGTCTTACTTGCAGCATTTCTTAGTTCACTAATTCCTAGAATGTTTTTTTCTGTTTATACATAAAAAAAGTATATTTTAAAAATGACTGTTCTCAAGACTGCTATCTCAGGGGTTTTGTTTTATTTCATTTTTTATTCTTGTTATTTAACTTTTACAAAGCAATTGGGTTTATGTTTTGGTTTCATAACAAGACTTGTCAATGACATGAATCTTACTTAAAACTGTAGGAAGTTAGAGGAGATTGCCTGACCGCCAAGACACTGGAGACATTTAATGTAAACAGTCATGCCAATAATTTTGTGCAGCTTTTGAATTACAGTTTTATTCACTTTCTAAACACCTTTTCACTAAATTCCAAGTCAGGCTCCATTCTTTGTCAGTGCTGACTCCAAAGCATTCTGTTAGTTTCCGAACCCAGGGAGAAAGCAATCATAGAGCTTTCATGCTCTCAAAAGGCTGCTCTCACCAAGTACCTCAAATTCTTGAATTTTAAAGACTCCTTGAAACTTTTAAATGGACTCAGGAACTGGTTAACAGGAAAACCAATTCGGATGAAAGGTAACATTTTTAGATGGGATGAAAACAGCCTAGAGCCATCCTAACTCTGTCTTCTAGCTTTTTTTCAGCTCTGTACAAAACAGAGTTTAAACTGTGTTAAAGTCTCTGGTAATGTTTTCTTCCTTGCATATATCGATGTTTCAGGCATATGAAATCTGACTAAAACACTCAGGCAATCCAGTACTTCCGACAAATCAGTTTGAAGGGTGCACATTCATCCTGCTTCTTATAGATATATCTATATTTGGAAAACAAATAGTGAATAATGCAATTACTAAGATACTGACTAAAGCAGTTGCAGATATCATACCCATTTTGCTTCCCAAATTAACTTATGGTAAAATCTTTAACTCAGATTAGCTAAAAGTTGTTTGCATGACAATGTCCAAGTTAGTTTCCAATGAGCTCAAAGTTTCATTTTATGCTTAAATTTGAGGGCAAATTTACTGATGCAAAGACATGCAGTAAACATTCATAGAAAGCCATAGAACTAATGCTATATAGAAGAAACAGGCTGGCCATCGTTTCAGATCTTGTATCTCAAGTTCCCATTCTGATAGTTGCTAGATTCTATCAGCTATTTTTAATTCTTCAGATTTGAAAGATTTCCTTGTCACTGTTATTTTTCTGATAGTTTGGTTCAGGCACCAAGCATCTTTCATACTCTGTCTGAAGGGTGCTCTGGAGAGCTCTGAAGCCAATTACATCATTATACCCTCAGCAGTGTTTCAATATAAACTCCAATTTATAAATGAGGCCACAGAGTCACCAAGAGGTCAAATGACAAATTCAGTCTTCACAGAGTGTCTCAGCCAAGCTTAACATTTATCCTAGAAGCCCACATTATCACACTTGAGAGCTTTGCTCAAGCCCAGAACTCTGAAACTAAACAAAAATTATCCATAGTTTACAAAAGATTTCACGGAATTCACTAGTGCTACTCATGGAAACTTGTAAAGACTTCAGATATTTGTTTTGCTAAGCAAATACCAGTTTATATATGGATGCAAGAAGTTTATTAGCATAGTAATTTTTTCATAATTATCCAAGAATGAATTATTATACAAAGGTGACTTAATGCTAATATTTTGCCTTTTATTTGAGTTTTTCTGATAATATTTTTTATCTAATGAAAAGCTTTACCTCCTTAACCAGTTAAAACTGTATTAACATAATTCAGTTTTACATTCATGATTCAAGATCATTGTTATGAGACTCCTCAGTGATTCTGTGAGAAAAAAAAAAAGTGGGCTAAATTTTTTAGTTAAGTTAATCAGTCAGTGTTTATTGTGAAATTATTTAATGAATATTTAGGAGAAATATGGATTCCAGTGTGTTACTGAAAAGTTAGAATTCAAAATGTCTTCAAATTGCCAAGGGAAAAATTTATGTAGAATAACAAAGAAAAAGAAACAGCAAGAAAGCACAAAAACTAAATTTAAAAAAAAGTTTTTTTATTATTTGCTTACAAAAAAAATACAGTCATTTTTTTCCTCTGTACGTAAAATTTACAAAATAAATGCAAGCAATTAAATTAATATGTTAAATCAGGACCCTGGGACTGGGTCAAAAGCAAAATCCAAATATAAGTTGTTGTATCTTAAAGCAGAGTAAATGTTTCAATTTAAATGTTCAGGAAATACTAAACAATAGGCAATTTACTAGGCTAGAACAAAAATTACATATTATTTTATTTAAAAATAACTTTTTGACTACTCTCCACACCCTGCCTATTGCAGTCACCAAGCTGTTCTCTGTACCTATGAGCTTGTTTGTTTCTTTTTTTCCCATAAAAGTGAGATCATATGCTATTTGTCTTTCTCTGACTTATTTCAATTAGCAAAATGCCTTTGAGGTCCACATACGTTGTCACAAATGGTAAAATTAAATATAACTTGTTAAATTTAAACAATCACAGCATATTGCACCTTAAAGGGATAAAAAGAAATATATATATATATATATATATATATATATATCCTATAAATTATTACTAAAGACATGAACAACAAAAATGGACAAAAGTAATAACAGAGATTTCACAGAAGAATAAACAGATTTTGCCATTAAATATTTGAAAAGATGATCAGCCTCATTAGTAATTCATTTCAGTTCAGTTCAGTTAAGTCGCTCAGTTGTGTCCGACTCTTTGCAACCTCATGGACTGCAGCATGCCAGGCTTCCCTGTCCATCATCAACTACCGGAGTTTACTCAAACTCATGTCCATTGAATCGGTGATGCCATCCAACCATCTCATCCTCTCTCATCCGCTTCACCTCCTGCCTTCCATCTTTCCCAGCATCAGGGTCTTTTCAAAGTACTCAGCTAATCACATCAGGTGGCCAAAGTAATGGAGTTTCAGCTTTAACATCAGTCCTTCCAATGAATATTCAGGACTGATTTCCTTTAGGATGGACTGGTTGGATCTCCTTGCAGTCCGAGGGACTCTCAAGAGTCTTCTCCAACACCACAGTTCAAAAGCATCAATTCTTTGGCACTCAGCTTTCTTAATAGTCCAACTCTCACATCCATACATGACCACTGGAAAAACCATAGCCTTAACTAGACAGACTTTGATTGACAAAGTAATGTCTCTGCATTTTAATATGCTGTCTAGGTTGGTCATAACTTTTCTTCCAAGGAGTAAGTGTCTTTTAATTTCATGGCTGCAGTCACCATCTGCAGTGATTCTGGAGCCCCAAAATTAAAGTCTGCCACTGTCTTCCCTGTTTCTCCATCTATTTGCCATGAAGTGATTTAACCAGATGCCAAGATCTTTGTTTTCTGAATGTTGAGGTTTAAGCCAACTTCTTCACTCTCCTCTGTCGCTTTCATCAAGAGGCTCTTTTAGTTCTTCACTTTCTGCCATAAGGGTGGTGTCATCTGCAAATCTGAGGTTACTGATATTTCTCCAGGCAATCTTGGTTCCAGCTTCTGCTTCTTCCAGTCCAGCATTTCTCATGATGTACTCTGCATATAAGTTAAATAAGCAGAGTGACAATATACAGCCTTGACGCATTCCTTTTCCTATTTGGAACCAGTCTGTTGCTCCATGTTCAGTTCTAACTGTTGCTTCCTGACCTGCATACAGGTTTCTCAAGAGGCAGGTAAGGTGGCCTGGTAGTCCCGTTTCTTTCAGAATTTTCCACAGTTTATTGTAATCCACACAGTCCAAGGCTTTGGCATAGTCAATAAAGCAGAAATAGATATTTTTCTGGAACTCTCTTGCTTTTTTGATGTTCCATCGGATGTTGGCAATTTGATATCTGGTTCCTCTGCCTTTTGGATAAGGAAGTGGCAACCCACTCCAGTAGTCATGCCTGGAGAATCCCATGGACAGAGTACCCTGGTAGGCTGCAGTCCATGTGGTCGCAGAGAGTCAGACACGACTGAGTGACTTCCCTTTCCTCTGCCTTTTCTAAAACCAGCTTGAACCTCTGGAAGTCCACGGTTCGTGTATTTCTGAAGCCTGGCTTGGAGAATTTTGAGCATTACTTTACTAGCATGTGAGATGAGTGCAATTGTGCAGCGGTTTGAGCATTCTTTGGCATTGCTTTTCTTTGGGATTGGAATGAAAACTGACCTTTTCCAGTCCTGTGGCCACTGCTGAGTTAGTAATTAAGAGAATACAAATCAGGAATGCTATGAAATATGGTTTTTACATTATGTTAGTAGGCAAGAATCACGAAGTATTGGATTCCAAGTGACAGACTGAATAAGACAAAAGAAATTTATTTAGGTTTGTGGTCATACAGCTACTTTGGAATAACTGGATCACCTAAAAATTAACTATCCAAAACTCAAAACCAAAGTTATTGTTTTATATATACACCCAAGATAAACTTCCAAATGTACATGAGGAACTCTGTCCATAAGTGGCTGAGACAAGTTTTCTAATAACAAACACCTGGAGACAATGAAGTAACCACTGGACAGGACAATGGTTTAACCCACTGTGTACAATCTAGTCACCCAAAGAAATATTATAACAACGATCAAATTGAATTAACCAAAAAAAATAGGGATCATCTTATGAATACAATATTGAGTTAAAAGAGTAAGTGATAAAGTATTTTAAATAAATAATACCCAATAGGAAATCCATTATTTAGAAAGAAATGGAATAACGAGCACATCAGGTAAGCAGTTAACTTGAATGGAGAGAGGCAGAGAGTAGGATAGTGCAGAACTACATACACTGACATCAAGTATTGTCAGTGCTCCAGTTTCAATGTTGGGTGATAATTTTACTGATATTCATTAGTAAAATTTTTTTAAATGATAATAAATAACTGTAAATTTCTCTTAGCTTTGGTGAAGGGAATGCCCCCTGGAGTGCTCCCAGTGGTTAAATTTTAGCAGGTGGCTGAGCAGATCTTAATGTAAGCCCACGCTATTATTCCAATCTCCCTAAACCTTTCAAATAGTTTTCTTCCCAGTGTACCATGGAAATTCTGACATTTTAACTTCTTCAGTGTAAGCCATATTTGTTACAGGCTTCAGTCAAACAAAAAAGTAACCTGTTTAGGGCCACTCTCGTTTCCTCAAACTAACATATTAAACTCTCTCTGCTGTTTAGTCCCTGATGATGCATTTGGTCTGTCCAACTTGATAGTTGTTTTACCCTAATGTCATATCTTAGGATCAACTTCTGTATTTGTTTCCCAGTTTATATTAATACTGTTGCCATTTAGTCGCTAGATTTTGTCTGACTCTTTGCAACCCTATGAACTGTAGCTTACCAGGCTCATCTGTCCATGGGATTTCCCAGGCAAGAATACTGGAGTGGGTTGCCATTTCCTTCTCCAGTTTATGTTAACATACATAGCTAAATGTTTTCCATGAAATTGTTCTATGGCATCAAATATTTGGTCATCCAAAACCTTGCCTTCTATAGGTATTTGATTATAGGTGTCTGCAAGTAATAATTTAAATAACGGTTTTATAACTGCATGCCAAGAATAATTAGTGTTCCCTAAACAAATCAAATCAATGCCTTTAAATTTAATTACTACTGAGAACTAGCAAATAATACAGAACTAATTAAGATAATCCATGTTTACCTTTCTTTTCTTCTGGAATTACTTGCATTCACTATGCATAAATCATTGCTCTTCCAAAAGAAAAGGAATATGATGGAATAAAATTTATACCATATTGAGGGCTCAACACCAGTCTCTGTTTTTGGACAGCTAAGCACTCAGCAATATCATTAGCTAGATCAGTTTTAGTGGAGAGAAGTCCATATTATAATGTCTATACATAACCTTCATCCTGGTGCTCAGGGCCAATTTGTACAATGACCTACCAAGCAGACTAAGAACAGAGACTGGCTGATATCCAGAGAACATGTTATTTTGTTTACCCAGTTCTTGAGAGCCTCCTGGAAAATATATGCTCCTTGGTGAGCATATACATGGTATTAAATATCTTCACACTCTTTTCTCGTGCCAAGAGGTCCACCTACATAATTCTTCCTCACACTTTCTTGCCACCATTTTTCAATCTGGTCTTTTGAAGTCTCTGACTTCCCAGTTCTAACCTACTAGCAACTATCCATGTAGCAGCACAATGTGTAATTATGTCTCATTTGAGGCAAAGTAAAAGTCAGTGTATTGCTTGAAGTTCTGCCCACTTTGGGAATTCCCCATCATTACTACTCATCACAGCCAAAACTCAGTGAGGCTGAAATTCTGCAACAATCCACTTGTCAGGCTGGTGCCAGAAAATCATGCAAAACATCTGTAAGTCAAGCTCAAGGAGTTTGCTCTTCAGTTAGTTGGTCCCGAGAAATCACCTTGAGAATATAGGTGAGGGTCAGGGGAAGAGAGACAATGCAGGAGAAATTGTCAAAGGAATCTCTATTATGTGCTCATGCAATTTAATTGTGTTTTTTCAAACTTCTGGAACCTCGTTTCTTGTATACCCTTTCAATTTGGTGATTAAGTGTTGCCCTGAGCACCTAACCTGAAGAGGTTCATGTAATACTGTTCCTGATAAGTAGCTCAAATTCCATAGTCACTTGGTCTTCACTGATTAAGTATTCATTCCCTACGACGGCCCACTAGCAAACCAGGAGCTGTTTCTCAACAAAAGGTATATAATAATATCTTCACAAGAGGGCATGGATTTACTCTAAGATACAGATGTCTGTGCTATTCTTCTGCTACAGAGGCTTGTAAGAAATTCCAAATAACTTTTGTGTTTACAGACATTTCATGAACTAGTTCCTAAGTCTCAAGTAGAAAAGTAGTTGGAGTTGCAGCTGGACTTGCTGCAGAATTTTTTCTTTCTCAGTTTCTACTCAAATGGGGCAACCATTTGTATGAATTACACATGGCTCACATTAGCACACAAAAATAAAAAACACTGTTTTCAAAATCAGAAAGTTTCCTAAATTACTGTGCTTCTTTCATAGTGGTAGGTATGCAAATACATTGACTGTTGTTTGGTTTTTTTCCCCCACCAAAAGGAATATCAAGATATACTGCAGACTACTGAAACCTCAAAACTTTACTGATGTGGTAGGTCTGTGGATTTCTCTGGGGTGTATTTTGACTCACTTATGTCTGACTAAGGCATTTAAAGTATTTGAAGCTCCCAGTCAATCCCGGTCCCAAGATCCTCATGTCAAAAATACAGTGAACAACGTGACATTCCCATGTCAAGATAATCAAGATATTTGTGGGCCAGGACCATATTACATCAGAGAGCAGTACAATTAACATAACTCTGAGGCAAGACTACAAAGTTGTCCTTTTCATGTAAAAGTATGCTGCTTATGACCTTTATAAATTGGTACAGAGAGCAAAGTGATTTACAGGTCAACAGCTCCATTCTAGATTCCAGGAAGCCGGGTTGACTGACTTCAGGGAAGATACTACATCTGGAACAGCAGCTAAAATTGAAGTCAATACTTTATTAAGATTAATAATCCAAGATCCATTCCCCTCTGTATAAGCAAAGAGGCAAGTTAAAAAGGTATGTGAATCCTTCATGTCTTTGATGGTACTTCCAATTCCTCCAGGGATATGGTATCACTTATGCTTCACTCATTTGGTCAGTGGGGGAGGTATTAAGGGCTTCCAAATGACTCCCTCGATTACAACAGTCAAGTAGAATTCTTTTTATTCTCAAATCTGTCTATTCTAATCAAAATTTAGGAACTGAGAAAGTAACCATAAATTACTATGAACTTACTGGGCCAATTGTGATTCAAACTTTAACCAATGCACTATTTATCACCTAACTTCAAATAGACTCTAATTTAATCAAGAAATTACAACAGCCTTTTGCGTTCTCAGTGATTATTGTCAGCAAATGCCTAGTCCAATAATTTCCTACTCCAAGTTCTAGCTATTCTCTTCAACAGTGCATAGTCTCTCTATCAGTTTCTTTGGGGGAAGGTGTGAAGTAAGAGTTACAATATATACAATATAGGCTGGTAGCAACATTTCAAGATCACTCCTCAAGAAACTCTAACCTTCCCCCTAAGCAAGGGGTTCTACATATTGACCAATATTTGGACTTAATTAAGTCTTGAAAATGGAAGAGAGGCCATAGCTATTCATTATGAAGATGAATCAAGTAGGACCATTCTACAGTTCTGGAGTTTTACATGTTATATAAAGCAAGATTTTTCGTGACTGCCCAACTACTTCATTCTTAGGGACACCATGGTATTTGAGACATAACATCTAAGGAACACTTAATCTTTGTTACCCTTCTTGGAAATCTGGTTATGTCACCTGACCTCTGTTATTCTAGAGACCCATCTTACCCAACAAAATAACATAATTCCTAAAATAACAAACAGAATAATAATTCTTGCCAGTATGGTAGAATTCATAGATAGGCCGTACATGAATTAGGAAGAACATCTGTCTAATGACTATCAGAAGCATTTGACATTGCTGGTTATCCCTTTCTCATATGATGTCATATTCATTTACCTTCCTGGACACTACCCTCCTTGGTTTTTCCTTATATCCTCTTCTTTGTTTCATTTGCTTTATTCTCCTTTTTTCTTAGACTTCTTACTTTTGAAATGCTCAGGGATAAGCTTTTGAATCTCTTCAGTCTCATGATTTCATAAAACCTGGGTTCTACTCCTACCTCTGCCATATTAACTATATAATCCTGGAAATCCATGGCATTCCTATAAACTGGAGATAATCTCTTACCTTCTCAAATCTCAAAACTTATTAATAATTAGTTTCCTGTTGCTGCTATAATAAATTAATATGATCTGGAAAGTGAAAGTGAAGTTGCTCAGTTGTGTCCGACTCTTTGCAACCACACAGATTATAACCCACCAGGCTTCTCCATCCATGGGATTCTCCAGGCAAGAATACTGGAGTGGGTTGCCATCTCCTTCTCCAGGGGATCTTACCAACCCAGGGATCAAACTCAGGTCTACCACACTGCAGGCAGATTTTTTACCATCTGAGCCACCAGGGAATCCCAATATGATAATAACACAAATTATTTTTCTTATATGTCTAGAGACTGTCACCCTGCTTATTTAAATTCTATCCAGAGTACATCATGCAAAATGCTGGGCTGGATGAATCACAAGCTGGAATCAAGATTGCTGGGAGAAATAGCAATAACCTCAGATATGCAGATGACACCACCCTTATGGCAGAAAGTGAAGAGGAACTAAATAGCCTCTTGATGAAAGGCAAAGAGGAAAGTGGAAAAGTTGGCTTAAAACTCAACGTTCAGAAAACTAATATCATGGCATCTGGTCCCATCACTTCATGGCAAATAGATGGGGAAACAACGGAAACAGTGACAGACTTTATTTTTTGGGGCTCCAAAATCACTGCAGATGGTGACTGCAGCCATGAAATTAAAAGACTCTTGCTCCTTGGAAGAAAAGCTATGACCAACTAAGACAGCATATTAAAAAGCAGAGACATTGCTTTGCTGACAAAGGTCTGTCTAGTCAAAGCTATGGTTTTTCCAGTAGTCGTGTATTGAAGTGAGAGTTGGACCATAAAGAAAGTTGAACACCCAAGAATAAATGCTTTTAAACTGTGGTGATGGAGAAGACACTTGAGAGTCCTTTGGACTGCAAGGAGATCAAACTAGTCAATCCTAAAGGAAATCAGTCCTGAATATTCATTGGAAGGACTGATGCTGAAGCTCCAATATTTTGGCCACCTGGTGCAAAGAGCTGCTTCATTGGAAAGACCCTGATGCTGGGAAAGATTGAAGGCAGTAGGAGAAGGGGACAACAGAGGATGAGATGGTTGGATGGTATCACCGATTCAATGGACAAGAGTCTGAGCAAGTTCCAGGAGTTGGTGATGGACATGGAAGTCTGGTGTGATGTGGGTCCCAAAGACTCGGACATGACTTAGTGACTGAACTGAACTGAGAGGTTAGATATTCAAAACTCTTCTCACTGAACTAAAATCAATGTGCCAGAGAGCCTGTGGTATTTTCTGGAGACTCTAGGGGAGAATGATCCCTTTAATTTTTCAGATTCTAGAAGCCACCTGAATTCCTTGGCTCAGAGGCCCTTCCTCCATCTTCAAAGTCAGCAGCATAGCATCTTCTAATCTCTCTCTGCTTGCTTCCATGGCTTTTTCTTAATTCTCACTCTTCTTGCCTCTGTTTTACAAAATCTGTTGTGATTACATTGCTTAGTCAAGTGCTTAGTTGCTCAGTCATGACCAATTCTTTGTGATCCCATGGACTATAGCCCACCAGGCTCCTCTGTTCATGGATTTTTCCAGGCAAGAATACTGGAGTGGGTTGCCATTTCCTTCTCCAGGGGATCTTCCCAACCTAGGGATCAAACCTGAGTCTCTTGTTCTCCTGCACTGTAGGCGGATTCTTTACCAACTGAGCTATTGGGGAAGCACTGGGCTCACCCAAATAATCCCTGAGAGTTTTCCCATCTCAAGATCCTTAAATGAACCACATATGCAAAGTCCACTTGGCCATGTAAAATAACATATCCACCAGTTTGGGAGATGAAGGTGTGGAGGCATTATTCTGTCTTATCACACAAAGTCAAAGAAAACAGTGTATTGACAAATGCCATGGAGCCATTAAAGTATGAAGCAAATATAGGCCAAAATATTACTTTTTTTGGCTGCGCCACACAACTCACAGGATTTTAGTTCTGTAAACAGTGATCGAAACCAAGTCTTTGGCAGTGAGAGTGCAGAGTCCCACAAGGGAATTTCCTCCAATTCGGTTTAAATATTAATGAGACATTTTTGAAAGTACAAGTTTTAAAGCTATACTCACATTTATGTTTATCTTTACAGCATAAAAATGTTCTTTTTAAACTGATCAAATGCCTTTTTCATTTCACTGAATGAGCCTTTCCTTCAATCACCCATGTTTATCACATATACAAAGGGAAGTTATGTGCTTCTCTGAACAAAATAATTACATTAAAAACCAAAAGCTAAAAGCTAAAAATTATATCACAAATCCAAGAGCCAATATCACCTATAATTATTACTGAGGGACACTACTAGTTTTATTTCCTGCCAAACAGATTTCAGTGAAAAATATAAACTGTACATGTAGTATCTGTATTGTAAAGTTGATTTTTTACATGTTTTCCAGTGGCACCTCATCCTAGTATGATAGTTTAATTCTATTTCATTTTCTACATACCTACAGGTACATAGGAAAAAGACTTGTGAGATCAAACTTCCTGAAATTTATCTATATATTGCTAATTGGATAAGTAAACTGCCAAATTTCATTTGTCTTTTTGAAAAGAGTAAGTGATCCTCATGTGTAGGTTTTCATCTGCTCTTTACTGGCTGAAGACAGAGTTTTTTCATATGTAATTATATGGTCTCTATGTTGGAAAGATATCAAAGTCCAACATTGGCTGAATTTTTGAGTCTCCTTTCTCTTTGCCAAAACTCATGAACAGTTTTAGGTCAGGGAGGAGAGTGATAATTAAACATTTCTATAGCATCATTACCCAAGCATGTGGAAAATCTCTAGGTTCAGTGAGTGGAAGAATACCTTTTATTGATCCAAGAGCACCAAGCCAGATGCAATTACACATTCTGAATGTTTTCCAGTGGGTAACTCTTTTGGTGCTAGTTGGAATGATTACTGAGTAAGGTAAAGAGTTATCCTCTTACTCAGTAGGAGAAGCCAAGAAGTTTCTTACTCAACAATAAAATTTACAAAGGCTTCAAAAACCGTTCAATCATCAAGGATTATTTCCAATATATATATTTAGTCTTCAACAAACTTTTGCTTTTATCTAAACATGTTTTTTAATGCCCAGGAAAGATGACCCCATCATTACCAAAATAAATCTCTAGAGAAGAAACTCTGAAAGCTTGGACAGAAGCTACATTTTCTACCTCAAAATTAAAATCCCTGCAAAGCATCTCATAAAAGTGAAGGAGAAAAAAGTACCTGGTATATAATTTATCTTCTAAACCATATCTTTGATCATTTGTCAGGGAAGAAGAGATAAGCATTTAAGAAGATGCAAATGAATTTCAGCTATTCTTGAAAATAAAACTTTGCTGATTATTGTTTATAAAATAATTCTTGATAAAGAAAATGAATCATTTGGATGAGTTTTTTCTTCCTCTCACTTCCCTTTAGCAACATCCTCCAATTTTCCTTTTGCAGGAAAAAATTTTAGGTAAAATGAGATGATTCTGCTATCTACTTGTTAGAGGGATATAATCATCAAGTTGAGTAATCTTTACACTAATGTTGGTAACTCGGGATTTTTCACAAAGATGTTTCTGGGCATAGAAATGCAAGTGCTCTGAGTTTCCCAAGTCACATTAAGCAAGTGGCTAAATTTTGGTTTTTATATGCATTAAGCTTCCACATAGTATTTTATCTGAAAATATTATTATCTAAAAACATTTAGAAAAACACTCAGTAAAACTGTTACTTTAGACAACAGAATCAGACAATTCAAAGAGATTATATTCGCAAAAATTTGGGGTTTGTTCCTACTTACATAAGAATTGAGATATTTTTAGGAGTTTGAAAACTACAAGATACTTCTGATTATTTTCTTAATGAAGACAATATATTTCAATTTTTTCTTCACCTCTTGGACTATTAGCCATTGAGAAAAGGAACCACAGGGGTTCTCACCTTTACTAATCATTTTGTGATCATTTATAAATAAATGCCACGTTAAGATAAACCATCCAGAAGAGAATGCCTTAAAAAGGCCAAACTGTGGTAAAAATGAACTCAAGCAGTAGTTTTGTCTTTGTTTTCTCTCCTTTAATATCTAAGGCATAGATTTGTGTTAATAATCAGATAGTAGTTCAACATCACAGCCAAGAGCTACAGAAAGAGAAGAGGGGAATAGTTCTGAAGCAGGGTAATGAATTCTTTGAAAATCATTGGGTCTGGCTTTCAAATTTTGACATTTGCACTTCCACACTGACAATTAATGACACAGACTGTAACAATATGTTGATAGACACTAAAAATAATTTTAAGTGATCATGCTAGTAATTGAAGCAAATAACTTGCTATTTGAATTATTAGGATATTAAAAACATACTTTAAAAAATTTTAAATACTTGCAACATTCCTTTAATTTTTCATCCTGGGCAAGAAAGCACATGAAATGAATTGCCTTTAGGTAATGAAATTGCCAGCCCATCATAGTTCTTCAGTGGTTCCCAACCCATCTACAAAAAATCTCCCAACATCAAACACCTTTACATGTCTATACTCAAGGCAGGAGTTTGCACCTTGTGGCAACCTTCCCTGATGGAAATGTTCTATTTTGAACTCAAATGTTGACTTCCCTGAAATGGATCATTTGTTAACAAGTCCTAGGGTGTGGCTAACTGTCTCAAGGTTTTATCTGGAAAAGTTGTTTTTGATGTATTTCAGAGAAACCTAAAAGACCAGTTGGAAAGGCATAATTCAGAAATACATCATTTTTTCAAAGAATTTTTCTTTGCCCTTACCCATGAAGATATAACAACAGAAGCATGTTTGCAAAAATATTTTCTCTATTTTTCTCTGAATGTTTTGCTTTTATGCATGTGTGCACACTCCTGTTATTTCAGAAACTTCCATTTCATAAGAGCTGGTACTGAAGTTTGTTCTGTATCATATACATTTACTTTTCCTCTCTTCTATTTAGATTATATGCAATATATATTTATAGGGACACCAAGATTCACCTACTTATCCTCCTTAAATTTTAGGAGCAGTATGAAAAAACTAAAAAAAAAAATTAGCAAAGAAAAAAGTAAATTACCTCCAATTCCATCACATTAACACAACATCTCAATTTTTAAAAAATTTTCTATACTTTTCCCATTTGCACATTTGATATTTATATTGTTATAGTCATAGTAGGAATGCAACACTATACTCAGCTTTGTTTTTTTTATAATTACTTGCATTTCCCAAATCACCTATAATTATTGCCTTAATTTCTACATAACATTTTTATAAATAGGTTTGCATAATTAAAGAGAGAGAGAAAGAGACCCTTTCCTTCTTTTGAATTTTAATTTATCATAAATTCTCAAATGTAAAACTTCTTGAACCAAATGACATGTTTTTTATTCTTGACAGTGAAACTGAAATATAAGTTAATTATACCAAATCCCACTGAAATCAACAAACTGAGAGGAACTGATTCACCACAACATCTCATATTAGTATTATAATTTAAATATATATTACATATCAGTATATTATATATCAGACTCTTTACTTTCTGTGTTACTAGGGAAGCCCCAATATATCAGTACAATACTTCACAGGCATTCTTTTTTGCTATTTCATAATTTTTCAAAGAACATTTTCCTTCTTTTTTAAGTGATTGATTAAACTAGAAGAGATTAATAACTATCTGGTTTATTTTCATTTTTTCTTAAGTTTAAATAATTGAATCATATTTATCTACTATTTTAAAGTTATTCCGCATCAAATGAACTTTCAGAAATGCCAGATTCATTTTTGTCTACTATTTTAATGACATTTACAAAAATCAACCAGAAAAACTTTGTTTTACACTACCTGTGAAGTAGGAACAAGCCACAGCATGTACTTTTGGCAATGTCATCTACCTTTGAGAAACACAGACAAGTGTGAGTTACCTCAGATAAACCAAGTTTACTATAAGTATACAAGCAAATTAAGAAGCACAGTAAATCTTCACTGAAATCCCACAAT
The DNA here is from genome assembly GCA_024291935.2 of Okapia johnstoni. Lineage (NCBI taxonomy): Eukaryota > Metazoa > Chordata > Mammalia > Artiodactyla > Giraffidae > Okapia > Okapia johnstoni. Next base: position 50,743,182 of record CM044314.1, read on the forward strand.
TAGTCTTCATGGAATGGTAACATCCTCTATCACTGCGAAACAGCTCTAATTCCCAAATAGCAACTCTAGTAGTGATCTCTCAGAAATGCTCATCTTGATAAATTAACATCACATGACTCGGGTTCTGCTTGACTTATCTACAAGTTATTTTCTCATATTGCTCATGATAACTATATATTTTCCTGTACATTGTTTCCTAGATGCTTTTACTCAAGGTTTCCACTAGCTAATTGCCCTTATTTATTGTGCTTCTAAAAACATCTTTATTGGGATGAAATTCACATGCCACAAAATTCACCCACTTAAAGTATAAAATTTAATGGGCTTAATACATTAGGAGTGGGTACAAAAAGAAACTTTGCACCCATTAGCATTTCCTTTGGATATATAAGCAGAAGTAGGATTGCAGGATCATATGGTATTCTGCTTTTCATTTTGTGAAGAACTTCCATACTGTTTTCCATAATGGTTGTACAGATTGACATTCCCAACACCAATGTGCAGAGGTTTCCTTTGCCCATGTCCTTGAGAATGCTATCTTTTGTCTTTTTGATAATGCATTCTAACATGTGTTATTCCCTCATGGTGGTTCTGATTTGCATTTCTCTGATGATTTGTGATGTTAAACATTTTTCATATACCTGTTGGTCATTTTTATAACTTCTATCATTTTTAAATTGAATTATTTGTTTTCTTGCTGTAGAATTGTGTTTCCCATATATTTTAGATATAGACACTGGTAGCAGTCATTTTGGGGAACTCATTCAACCACATGGACACTGGTGCTGGCAACCATTAGTTCGGAGTTCTCCCTCTAGTCTATTAGTGCTTGGGGCGTACCTGCCCACCAGCTGGTCAGTACCAGTCCTAAGACCTCAAAGGCCAAGAGGAGAGTTGCCTGGGGATCCAGCCCCACTTTCAAAGGGTTGGCATCTGCCCCAGGTTCCCCTCGGCCAGCTGCTCTAGGAAATGGCCCCACCCACCAGTAGGCCAACACCATTCCCAGGACTCCCAAGCCACACAGTTGGCCATGCCAGCACCTGGCCTCACCCACCAGCAGCTGCCACCAGAGGCAGGGCCTGGAAGCCAACTGGCCTGGAAACCAGCCCCATCTACCAGTATACTCACAGTGGTCAGCCCTATCACAACAGAAGGTCCTACACGAGGAGTACCCACTATATAATATAGCTTCAGTGACCAAGGCAGGGTGTGCTGTTGGGCCTCAAGGGATGTCTCCTACACAGAGTCACTTCTCCAAGATGAGGAAACATAACCAACCTGCCTAATACATAGCAATAAATATAGAGAATTAGGCAAAATAAGGCAGCAAAGAGATATACTCCAAATAAAGCAACAAGAGAAAATCCTAGAAGAAGAACTAAGCAAAGTGGAGACAGCAAACTACCTAATAAAAAGTTCAAAGAGACAAAGAAAAATATTACATTATGGTAAAGGGATGAAACCAGAAGATATAACAATTTTCAATATATACACACCCAGCATAGAAGCACCTAAATACATAAATCAAATATTAGCACAAAGGGAGAAATTGACAATAACACAATAATTGTAGAGGACTTTAACATCCAACTTATATCAATAGGAAAATCATCCAGAAATAAAATAAAGAAATACCAGACTTAAACTACAAATTAGATCAGATAAACTTAACAGATATGTTAGAACATTCCATCTCAATGCAGTGGAATACTCATTCTTTTAAAGGGCACATGGAATATCCTCCAAGATAAAACACATGCTAGACCACAAAACAACTCTCAGTAAGTGATAAGCCATAATGGAAAAGAATATGAAAAAAATAATGTGTGTGACTCAAATAATTGAGTCACTTTGCTATACAGCAGAGATGGGCACAATATTATAAATCAGCTACACTTTCATAAAAATTTAATACAAAATAATAAACAATAAGACTGAAATCATATCAAGCATCTTTTCTGACCACAACTCTGTAAGACTAGAAATCCATTATAAGAAAAAAAACTGAAAAAAAAATACACAAACATGTAAAGGCTCCTATATGCCTCTAAACCACCAATGGGTCCCTAAATAAATCCAAGAGGAAATAAAATCATACCTGGAAACAAAGGAAAATGAGAAGAGAATGATCCAAAATTATGGGATACACCAAAAGTAGTTCCAAGAGGGAAGCTTCTGGTGACATAAACCTACTTTAGGAAACAAGAAAATCTCAATAACCAACCAAATCTTACACCTAAAGGAGCTAGCAAAAGCAGAACAAACAAAACACAAATAGAAGAAAAGAAATTATAAGGACTGAGGCAGAAATAAATAGAGACTAAAAGAACAAAAAAGATAACAAAACTAAGAACTGATTCTATGAAAAAATAAACAAAATGATAAACCTTTAGCAAGACTCATCAAGGAAAACAGAGAAATAAAATTTGGGAAAACAGATCCAAATAAAGTCAGGAATAAAAATGGAGAAGTTACTGCCAATACCACAGAAATACAAAAGATAAGAAATCACTATGAACATTATGTGACAATAAAATGGACAATTTAGAAGAAACACATAAATTCATGGAAGTTTAACATCTCAAACAATATGAATATGAACATGACGGGGCGAGAATTAAAATTCATCAATCTCTCAACATGCATACTGGAAAAGCTCAATGAAAAGTACAGCAATCCACTTAAGCTACAAGCCACTCGTAAAAGTGGGTCTAGAGGACTAATATCCTTCAACACAATAAAGGCCATATATCACCGACTATAGCCTGGTGAGGGACAGGGAGGCTTGGTGTGCTGCAGTCCATGGGGTGACAAACAGTCAGACATGACGGGGCGACTGAACAACAATAACAATAGCCAACGTAATACTCAATGGTGAGAGGCTGAAAGCAATTTCTCTGAGATGAGGAATAAGACAAGGATGCCCACTCTCACCACGTTTATTCAGTTCACCACTTTGATTCAACCTAGTACTGGACGTCCTAGCCACAGCAATCAGTCAAGAAAAACAAAGAAAGAAATAAAAGTAACCCAGACTGGGAGGAAAAACATTCAACTGTCACTATGTGCAGATTACATCCTACTATACACTTAAAACTCTAAAGACTCCATCAATAAAACCATTAGAATGAATACATTCAGTAAAACTGCAAGATACAAGATTAATATACACACATCTGTTGTCTTTCTATACACTAATAATATAAACCATCTGAAAGAGAAATCAAGAGGACAATCCCATTTACACTAGCTTCTTTTAAAAGAGCACTAATTCCATTTAGGAAGCTTCCATCCTCATGACATAATCACTTCCCAAACCCTACCTCCAAACACCATCACATTTGGGATTCAGTTTTAATATGGGAATTTGAAGGACAGGGGCACAAACTCTCAGCCTACAACAGATGGATACATAAAAATATGGTATGTAGGATTAAATCAAGATGGCGGAGGAATAGGACGGAGAGATCACTCTCTCCCCCACAAACTTACCGAAAGAACATCTGAAAGCTGAGCAAAGTTCACAAGACTACTTCTGAATGCTGCCAGAGGACGTCAGACATTAATCAAGTCAGCGCATTATCTTCAGAAGGAGGTAGGAGAAATTATAAAAGATACAAAGAGAGACAAAAGAGTTAGGGATGGAGACCCGTCCTGGGGAGGGAGTCGTAAAAGAGGAGAAATTTCTAAGCACCAGGAAACCTTCTCACCGGTGGGTTTGGGGGAAGATTTCGAATCTCGGAGGGCAACATAACCGGGAGAATCAATAAATAAAACCCACTGATTACGTGCCTAAAGGCAACTTCCAGTAAAGAACCCCAGACGCCCGCATCCGCCACCAGCAAGTGGGGGCTGGGCGGAGAGGAGCGGGTGGCACTGCTTAGGGTAAGGACCGGGCCGCTAACGTGAGATAGTAACCTAAACTGTGGGACAGCCAGAGAGAGAGAACTACCCCGCGAAAAACCCAAAGCTAAGGCACTGCCGGCCCGCTCACTAGAACAAAGGACTGAGCGATACAGGGGAAGACTAGCCTGCTGCGGACCGCCCCATCCCCCGTCGGACACAGCGGGCAGGCGGGGACCAGCCAGAGCCAAAGGAAAGGGGGAAAGGGCGAACTCGTGCTCCAGAGAGGGCACCCCCTACCAAACAGCAAACAGGCTCCCAGTTTCTAAGCAAAGACAGCCTGAGATCCCGGAGGGTCTACAGCCGCCGGGAGGGTCACAGCCAGAGACCAGCTCCCCAGAACTGACACAAAGCACACAGGAGCCGGAGCCGGGCGCTCCCGTAAACCGTAAACCGAGGCGGGGACCAGGGAGGTGATAAGCCGCACCTGGGCGGTGCGCTCGCCAAACTCCTGGCAGCCTGAGCTGCTCCGACCGGGGAACGCGCAAACCGCCGGCCCAAACCGAGTCTGCGCCTTTGTGGAGTACCCGGGAAGCGCGCCCGTCGAACCGAGGCAGGGACCAGGGAGGTGATAAAGCCGCACCGCGCCAAACAGGGGAGTTGAGCGCTCGTCAAAGTCCCAGGCTGCCTGAGCTGCTCCGATCCGGGAACGGCGCAAACCGCGAACCCAAGAGTCTGCGCCTTGGTGGAGTACCAGGGAAGCGCGCCCGTAAAACTTGAGGGCGGGGACCAGGGGAGGTGATATGCCGCATCGCCCCGACAGGGAGACTGTGCGCTCGCCAAATCCCGGCTGCCTGAGCGGCTCCGACGGGAAACGGCGCAAAAACCACGGCCCAACTGAGTCTGCGCCTTTGTGGAGTACCCGGGAAAGCGCGCCCGCGAACTGAGGCGGGGACAGGGAGGTGATAAGCCGCCACGCCCAACAGGGGAGTGATCGCTCGCCAAACTCCCGGCGGCCGAGCTGTCGGACCGGGAACGGCGCAAACCGACGAAAACCCAACCGAGTCTGCGCCTCGGTGCGGTAGTACCAGGGAAGCGCGCCGTAAACTGAGGCGGGGACAAGGGAGGTGATAAGCCGCTCATCTGCCCCAACAGGGGAGTGTGCGTCTCCAAACTTCCCGGCTGCCGGAGCTGCTCCGTCGGAAACGGCGCAAACCGCCGGCCCAAACCGAGTTGGCCTTTGTGGAGTACCGGGAACCTGAACCTGAGCTGTTTAAACCTGGGAGTGCGCGCATATCTGGGCCCACCCCCGGCAAGAGTAAAACCTGAAGCCTCGAGCGGGGTAGACGGGGAAAGCACACTTGCGTGAGCGGGGGTGAACCCAGTGTGAGCGGAGACACTGGAAGCTCTCCTCACAACGCCAGTGTTATTGGTTGCTGTGGTTCTATCTCCCACAGCAGGACTGAGCATGGTGAACACTAAAGAGACCACCCTCGCCCTTTGTGGCAGGGCGGAAATTGAATGAAGAGACCTCCAAACAAAAGCCAAATAAACAGAGGGAAGCGCGTTTGGAAGGGACGGCAACAGATAAAATCCCTGTAGTTAACACTGACTGCATTGAAAGGGGCCTATAGATTGAAAAGATAAGCTGGAACAAGGATTTTATTTGGAAACTGAAGAGAACCCCCACGGCTCACAATGTCCAGAGAAAGTCCGGGATATATATTTTTACTATTATCATTTATTTTATTTTTTTTTATTATTTTTTTTATTTTTTTTTCTTTCTTTTTTCTTTAAGACCTCTATTTATACTTTAATTTTCATTTTCATAACCCACTTATACCCTTTGAAAAAAAAAAAAAAACCTATTTTTAAAACAAACTGGTACATATATTCTTATACTATTTTGGTTTCTTTTTTTTATTCTATTTTATTATATTTTTTATACTGTTATCTGTTTTTCTTTTTTTTATGTTATACTGTTTTTGAATGTCTTTTTTTTTTTTTTGCTTTTTATTACTGGTTTCTTTTTTCTTTTTTTTATATTGTATGATTTATCAGAGTCTAACCTCTACTCCAGATTTTAATTTTTGTTTTACATATTTGATATCAATTTTTGGTGCATTAAGAATACAATCTTTAGTACCCATTTTTATCAAGAGTGTGATTACTGGCCTGATTATCTCTCTCCCTGTATGACGCTCTTTCTTCTCCCAGGGAACCTCTATCTCCCTCCTCCTTTTTCTCAAACCCATTCTGTGAATCTCTGAGGGTGTTCTGGGTACGGAGAAACACTTTGTAACAGAATACTGCAAGATCTCTCTCTCCCCTCTTGATTCCTCCCTTTTACTCATCCTCACTCTACTGCCTTCCTCCCCCCTCTCTATGTATCTTGTGAACCTTCTGAGGGTCCAGGATGTGGAGAGCACAGAGGGAATGGGCTTACTGGCTAGACTCTCTCCTTGTTTGAGTCACCCTCCTCTCCTCCTGGTCACCTCACCTCCCTCCCTTCACCTCTCGTGTAACTCAGTGATCCTCTTGGGTATCTCACTGTGGAGAACTCTTTTCACATTACTAAAGTTTTATTATTGATGCTGTTGGATGGAGTAGTCTTGAGGCTACTGCAAGATAAGACTGAAAGCCAGAGGAAACATTCATAAAAGAGATCTTCCAAAAGCCTCCAATATACATGAAGCCAAGCTCCACAAGAGCAATAAGTTCCAGCGCCAAAGACAAACACGCAAACGTATTCAGGCACGCAGGAACATAGCCTGAGCATCAATATACAGGCTGCCAGAGGCACACCAAATACATTGACATCTCAAAACTCAATACTGGAAACTCATTGCACTCTAAAGAGCTGAAAATCCAGCTCCACCCACCAGAACACGTAACACGCTCCTCCAACCAGGAAACCTTTGACAAGCACCCATCCAAACCCCCCCACAGTGAGGAAACCTCACAATAAAATAAAGAGGAAACTTCAAACTACAGAATACAGAAAGGCCACGCCTAACACAGCAATCTAAACAAGATGAAAGGCAGAGAACTATCAAACAAGTAAAGGAAAATGAGAAATGCCCACCAAACCAAACAAAAGAGGAGGGAGATTAGGAATCTATCTGAAAAGAATTTAGAATAATGGATAGTAAAAATGATCCAAAATTTGAAAGTAAAATGGAGTTACAAATAAATAGCCTGGAGACAAGGATTGAGAAGATGCAAGTAATGTTAACAAGGAACTAGAAGAAACTAAAAAGGAGTCAATATATTTTGAATAATGAAATAAAGGAGATAAAGGACCACGCTGGGGGAACCAACAGTAGAATAACAGAGGCAGAAGATAGGATAAGTGAGTAGAAGATAGAATGGTGGAATAAAAGAAGCGAGAGGTAAAAAGAAAAAAGATCAAAGAAATGAGGAAACTAGGGAACCTCTGGGACAATATGAAAACACCCCAACATTCGAATCATAGGAGTCCAGAAGAAGAAGATAAAAGGAAAGGCATGAAAAAGATACTTGAGGAGATAATAGTTGAAAATTTCCCTAAATGAGGAAGGAAAAATAGACACAGAAGTCCAGAAATCCCGAGGGAGTCCCAAACAGGAGTAAAACCAAGGCGAAACACCCCAAGACACTATTAAATTCAAATTAACAAAATCAAACACAAAGAACAAATATTAAAAGCAGCTAAGGGAAAAACAACCAATAACACACAAGGGGCTTCCCATATGGGTATAGTGATCTTTCAATAAAAACTCTTAGGGCTAGAGGGAAATGGCAGGACATAACTTATAGTACTGAATGAGAAAAATCTCACCAGATTACTGTTACCGGCAAAGGAATTCATTTCAGATATGAAGGGATTCAAAAGTTTTAAAGACATAGCAAGGAACTGAGGGATTAGCAACCAAACGCAGCTCTCCACCAAATGCTAAGGATTTCTCTAAACAGGAAACACAGAAAGGATGTTTAAACCGAACTTAAACTACAAGTAAATGGCAACGGACATCCATATCAATAATTACCTTAATTGTAAAGGGGGTTGATGCCCCAAAACAAAAGACAAAGAGTGGCTGAGTGGATACCAAAAAACAAGACCTACATATGCTGTAACAGCGACCCACTCAAAACTAGGGGGAACTACAGACTGAAGTTGAAGGGATGAAAAATATAATTATGCAAATGGAGACAAAAAGAAAGCAGGAGTCGCAATACTCATTTAGATAAAATAGACTTTAAAATAAGGCTGTGAAAAGGGACAAAGAAGGCCACTACATAATGATCAAAGGGGTCAATCAAGAGAAGATGTAACAATTATAATATATATGGCACCCAACATAGGAGCACCACAATAAATAAAGGAAATCAATAAACCAAGTATGAAAGGGGAAGTTAACCATAACACAATAATAGTGGGAGACTTTAACACTCCACTCACACCTATGGTAGATCACAAAACGAAATTAACAAGGAAAACACAAACTTTAAATGATACTCTAGACAAATTAGATTTATCTGATATTTTCAGGACTTTCCACCCCAAAAACTAAGCAATTTACCTTTCTCAAGTGCAATGGAACTTTCTCCAAGGATAGATCACATCCTGGGCCATAAATCTAGCTTGGTAAAAAATTCCAAAAAATTGAAATATCCCAGCATCTCTCTGACCACAATGCAGTAAGATTAGACCTCAATTCGGAAAAAAACTATTACAATTCAACATCTGAGGCTAAACAACACGCTTCTGAATAACCAACAAAATCACAGAAGAATCAAAAAAGAAAAATCTAAATATGCATAGAAACGCATGAAAATGAAAAACACACAACCCAAAACCTATGGGACACTGTAAAAGCACATGTAAGGGAAAGGTTCATAGCAATACGGCGTACCTGAAGAAACAAGAAAAAAACTCAATTAAATAAACTAACTTACACTAAAGAAATAGAGAAGGACGAAAATGTAAGAACCCAGTGTTAGTAGAAGGAAAGAAATTCTTAAAAATTAGGGCAGAATAATGCAAAAGAAACAAAAGAGACCTAGCAAAAATCAACAAAACTAAAAGTTGGTTTTTCGGAAGATAAAAAATTGAAAGCCATTAGCCAGATATTCCAGAAACAAAGAGAGAGATCAGATCACAAAATTTAGAAATGAAAATGGAGAGATCACAACAGACTACACAGAAATACAAAGGATATAAGAGACTACTACCAACAGCTATATGCAATAAACATGGACAACTTGGAAGAAATGGGACACATTCTTAGAAAAGTATAAACTTTCCAAATTGATCCAGGAAGAAATAGGAAGATTCTTAACAGGACCATCACATGCACGGAATCGAAACTGTAATCAGATATCTTCCAGCAACCAAAAGCCCAGGACCAGAGGCTTCACAGCGGGAAATTCTACCAAAATTTAGTGAAGAGCTAACACTATCCTACTCAAAACTCTTCCAGAGAATTGCAGAAGATGGTAAACTTCAAAACTCCTTCTATGAGGCCACCATCACCCTAATTCCAACCAGGACAAAGATGTCACAAAAAAAAGAAAACTACAGGCAATATCAGGATGAAATAGATGCCAAAATCCTTAATAAAAATTCTAGCATAACAGAATCCAACATCATATTAAAAGGATCATACATCATGACCAAGTGGGCTTTATTCCCAGGAATGCAAGTTTCTTTAACATCCGCAAAATCAATCAATGATAATTCACTACATTAACAAATTGAAAGATAAGAAACAATTTGATTATCTCAATAGATGCAGAAAAGCTTTGACAAAATTCAACATCCTTTATGATAAAAACTCTCAGAAAGCAGGATAGAAGGAACATACCCTCAACATAATAAAAGCTATATATGAAAAACCCACAGCAAAATTATCCTCAATGGTGAAAAACTGAAGCATATCCCTTAGTCAGGAACATGGCAAGGATGCCACTTTCACCATACTATTCAAATAGTTTTGGAAGTTTTGGCACGGCAATCAGAGCGTGATAAAAAGAAATAAAGGAATACGGATAGGAAAAGAAGAAAGTAAAACTCTCACTGTTTGCAGATGAATGATCCTCTACATAGAAAACCCTAATGATACTACCAGAAAAACTACTGAGTGCTAATCAATGAATATTGTAATGTTGCAGGATTACAAAAATTAACACACAGAAATCCTTGCATTCCAATACACCAATAATGAGGAAAACAGAAAGAGAAATTAAGGAAAACAATACCATACACCATTGCAACAAAGATAAATATTAGGAATTTATTTCTACTAAAGAAACAAAAGCTTATATATAGAGAAAACTATAAAACACTGATGAAAGAAATCAAAGAGGACACCAATACAGATGGAGAAATATACCGTGTTCATGGATGTGGAAGGAATTTAAATAGTGAAAATGAGTATACTACCCAACGCAATTTACAGATTCAATTGCAATCCCTAATCAAACTACCAATGGATATTTTTTTCACAGAACTAGGAACAAATCATTTCAAAATTTGTATGGAGTATAAGAAACCTCGAATAGCCAAAGCAATTTGAAGAAAGAGAATGGAATGGAGGAATCAACCTGCCTGAATTCAAGGCTCTACTACAAAGCACAGTCATCAGACAGTGTGGTACTGGCACAAAGGATAGAAATATGATCAATGGAACAAATTAGAAGCCAGAGATAAACCCACGCACTATGGACCCTTATCTTCGACATAGGCAAAACATCTCTCCGATAAATCACAGCAGGATCCTCCATGACCCACCCCCCAGTATATTGGAAATAAAGCAAAAATAAACAATGGGACCTAATCAAAATTAATGCTTTTGCACAACAAAGGAAACTATAAAGCAGGTGAAAAAGACAGCCTTCAGGAATGGGAGAAAATAATAGCAAACGAAGCAACATGACAAACAATTAATCTCAAAAAATATACAAAGCCAAATCCTGCAGCTTGAATTCCAGAAATAAACCGACCAATCAAAAAATGGGCCAAAGAACTAAAAAGAATTCTCCCAGAAGACATTACAGATGGCTAACAAAACCATGAAAAGATGCTCACATCAAACTTCATTATTAGGAGAAATGCAAATCAAAACCACAATGAGGTACCATTACACACCAGTCAGAATGGCCGCTATCCAAAAGTCTACAAGCAATAAATGCTGGAGAGGGTGTGGAGAAAAGGGAACCCTCTTACACTGTTGGTGGGAATGCAAACTAGTACAGCCACTTGGAGAACCGTGTGGAGAGTCTTAAAACTGGAATAGAACTGCCATATGGACCCAGCAATCCCACTGTAGGCATATTAACCGAGGAAACCAGAATTGAAAGAGACGCGTTGTAACCAATGTTCATCGCAGCACTGTTTATAATAGGCCAGGGACATGAGAAGCAACCTAGATGTCCATCAGCAGACGAATGGATAAGGAGCTGTAGGTAATATACACAAATGGAATAATTACTTCAGCCATTAAAAAGAATACATTTGAATTCCGTTTAATTGAGATGGATGAAAACTGGAGCCCATTATACAGAGTGAAGTGAGCCAGAAAGAAAAACACCAATACAGTATACTAATGCATGTATATGGAATTTGAAAGATGGTAATGGTAACCCTATATGTGAGACAGAATAAGAGACACAGATGCATAGAACAGTCCTGTGGACTCTGAGGGAAGAAGGTGAGGTTGGAGGGTTCTGGGACAATAACATTGAAAATGTATATTGTATATGTGAAGAAGGAAACACATTCCATGTTCTATGCAAGGGAAAACGATGCTAGGGATGGGAGCGTTGGATGACCCTGAGGGATGGGAGGCGGAGGGAGGTGGGAGGAGGGTTTGGGAGGGGGAGCACATGTGAATCCATGGCTGATTCATGTCGATGTATGGCAAAAACTACTACAATATTGTAAAGTAATTAGCCCCCAAACTAAAATTAAATAACTAATAATTTAAAAAAAAAATAAATAAAAAAAAAAAAAAAGAAAATGCAAACCAATCTACAGTGGCCTCTGCAGACAGGAAGCAGATCAGTGGTTACTTGGGGGTGACGGACAGGAAAGCCTGGCCTGCTGCAGTCCAGGGGGTCGTGGAGACGAACATGACTGAGCGACTGAACTGACAGAGGGATGAACAGCATGGGGTGGAAAATAGGGATTGCAACAGAGCATGAACAAAGCTGGAGAAGCTGGTGAAGCTGTTCTTACCTGATTGTGCTGATGGCTTCAGTGGTGCGTACACATACCAACTTTTATAAAACTGTATGCTTTAAATGCTGCTGTTGCTGCTGCTAAGTCACCTCAGTTGTGTCCGACTCTGTGTGACCCCATAGATGGCAGCCCACCAGGCTCCCCTGTCCCTGAGATTCTCCAGGCAAGAACATTGGAGTGGGTTGCCATTTCCTTCTCCAATGAATGAAAATGAAAAGGGAAAATGAAGTCGCTCAGTCGTGTCTGACTCTTCGAGACCCCATGGACTGTAGCCCACCAAAAAAAGAAAAAAAAAAATATGGTATGTAAGTACAATGGACTATTCCTTATCCTTAAAGGGAAAGATATTCTGACAAACACTACAATATGAATCTTGAAGATATTATGCTAAGTAGAACTCAACAACAAAAGCACAGATACCATGATTCCACTTGAATGAAGTAATAGAGACAGAAAGAATGGTTGGCAGGGGCTAAGGGAAGGGAATTATGAAAAGCTATTGTTTAATCAGTATGGTTTCAGCTTCGGAAGAAGAAAAAATGTTCTGAAGTTGGATGGTTGTGCACACCACCATGTATATAAATGTGAATGTATTTAATTCCACTGGGTAATACATTTGAAAGTAGCTCAGACATGCAGATGACACCACCCTTACGGCAGAAAGTGAAGAGGAACGAAAGAGCCTCTTGATGAAGGTGAAAGAGAAGAGTGAAAAAGCTGGCTTAAAACAACCACCAAAAAATGAAGATTATGGCATACAGTCCCGTCACTTCATGGCAAATAGATGCAGAAACAATGGAAACAGTGACAGACTTTATTTTCTTAGGCTCCAAAATTACTGAGGATGGTGACTGCAGCCATGAAATTAAAAGATGCCTGTTCCCTGGAAGAAAAGTTATGACCAACCTAGACAGCATATTAAAAAAGCAAAGACATTATTTTGCCAACAAAGGTCCATCTAGTCAAGCTATGGTTTCTCCAGTAGTCATGTATGGATGTGAGAGTTGGACTATAAAGAAAGCTGAGCACAGAAAAATTGATGCTTTTTGAACTGTGGTGTTGGAGAAGACTCTTGAGAGTCCCTTGGACTGCAAGGAGATCCAACCAGTCCATCCCTGAAAGCTCTAAAGAAAAAAGAGCCCACTGGTTTTAAAAACTGACAAAATGGAAAAGACCTGGGAAAAGTTGAAGGCAATGGGAGAAGGGGACAACATTATTAATTTTGGATAACTTAACTCATTTAAAAAAGTTGGGGCAAGTCATAGATTGTAAGCAGCTTGTCCAAGACCACTTAACTAATACTTGACTGAATAGGTATTATCTAACTCCAAGGTTAGATTTTTTTTTTATAACTTAACAAGTAAGTAGACACAGAGACTAAGCAGCTTGTCCAACACAGACAGACTTGATAGATCTTGCTAACACATTTTTTTGAAAAAAAGACTATTTTTTCCAGATTTTTTTTCCCTGCACATAACTAAAACTAATATAATTCTTAGTTCAAAAATGTTGTAAATTATTGACAATTTTATATATGGAGTACCCTCAAACCAAAATTCTTATAATTATTGATTTCTCTCATATATTTTTATCCATATATTTAAACCCATATATTTAAACCATTAGAAAATATCTTCAATTCTAGCTCCTTAACATTTTCCACAACTTTCAATCACTCCCATTCCCATTATTTATAGACTAGTATAAAACACAATTGTATTTCACCTAGACTATAACAATAGCCTCCTAATTTTATATCTCCCTACGATCCTTCACAGACAGTGTGACCTAAAATGTATGAAATATATGATTCCTGAGCTCAGAGATAGGGAATCTTCCTTTGTAAAGGGTCAGACAGTAAATATTTTATACTGTGTGAGCCATATGGTCTTTGTCACAAAATACCCAACTTCTGGCCGTGTAACACAAAAACAGTCACAGACAATATATAAATGTGAACATGTGTGTGGCTGCATTTCAATAAAACTTTATTACAAAAGTAGGATGCTGCCAAATTTGGTTCACTCCTGCCCTAACTTAAGACACCAAACACTTCCCATTATGCTGAAGATAAAATAAAAGGTCTGTAACCCGACCTAAAAGGTTTTACATGATCTGGCCACTATCTATCTCTCCAAACTCTTCTACCATTTTATCTCATTCCATAATTCGGGCTCATTTCTCCTTTCCTTTACAATTATTTGAACATGAAAGTTAATTATCAACATAAAACCTAAAACATCAACTCTTTTTTTCTGCCTGGAATGTTTCCCCAGATTTTTGCACAGCTAGCAACTACTCACAATTCACAACTCTTTCAAATATCACCTTTTAAGGAAAGGTCTTCCCAGACCACCCAACCCAAAGTTCTTCAGCTCTATCATTACCTAAATGGTCCTGCTTTATTTTCTTTATAAAGTGCATTTCTCTGAAGTGATTCTGTATTATTCAGGCTATATGTTCACTCCTACCCAATTTCCCCAAAAGACTATAATCCTCAAGAATATAGGATCTATGCTTTACTATTACCAGCTATATTCTCCACGTTTACAACGGTTCCTGGCACATAGCAAGTGCTCACTAAATTGTTGATACAAAAACTGAAAGATGTATTCATGAGAGATGTTCACATATGTCTACTGTCTATAGTTGAAAGTAGAATACATTAATAATATCTCACAGATAAATCCCCAAAGATCATCTCCCTGATAATAATCACAAGCAAATTTTCATTTGTATTTAAATATCAAAAGTAACCATATAAATACAATATAAATACAAAATTAAATGTTAATGATTTAATTTTAAATTTTAATGATTTAAATATAAATTCAATAACTTTTAAAATTATTTAAATAATAATTTTTGTATATAAATACATAATTAAATTTTAATAATCACTCATCTAATAAAAATATTTAAGTGGTTCCTAAATATTTTACCTTAAAAATATTGTACTTTTATAAATTTATAAATAAGAAAACACTGAAAAATGTTATAAAAACACAAATATGTTATAACTACTGATCCCATTTTACTTCTTAGAGGTCAGTGAATATGTTATTAACATATATTTTATAGATGAATATATCCTTTTACATAACACATAGCTATCCTTTCTTGATACGTACATTCACGTCCATTTTAAAGTAGTAACATTTCCACTGAAAAGGCACTCATATAACAAACACCTGAGACTTCCATTCACAGATTTGAATTTACAATTATTAAAATAACTACTTAAATATTATCTATTTGCTCATAAATTCTGACTTCAGAAAAAACAAATGATCTTCAATCCTGTTTAGTTCTCTGTTTTTGCCAATAGGTGGCAATGAACATTCCTCCCTATATTTGCTTTATCATAATTGAAAGCCAATGTAAGCAAAATCTTGTAACAGTGCAGGGTTTTAAGAAAGAGTAGTTACAAGAAAGGAATACAATCTAGAAGGCAACCCATTTTAATTGTCTAACAACTCCAACTGTTTAAACTTTTCTTTATATGTTAAGCTAAAATTATCAAATGATATTCCTATATTAAATCCAGGTTTATCTTGTGAGGCCATGTAGAATAATTCTCTAATCATTTTATATGGCAGTACTGGGCTTCCCTGGGGGCTCAGCGGTAAAGAATCCGCCTGCAATACAGGAGACACAGGAGATGCAAATTCAATCTCTGGGTCGGAAAACCCCTGGAAGGAGGAAATGGCAACCCACTCCAGTGTTCTTGCCTGGAAAATCCCATGGACAGAGGAGCCAAGCAGGCTATAGTCCACAGGGTCTCAAAGAGTCGGACATGACTTAACAACTGAGTGTGCACACGCACGCACACATGAAGATACTGGAGAAGTCTTACCTTTTCACATGTTGCATTACAGATCTTATCAACCATTACTCATGAGACCTGGCTTCAGATGTCCTGTGCTACTTAACCTTCTTTGACATGTTCCATGTCCTTCTTAAAATATAGAATCCAGACTTAATAAAAATGTACAATATCAGCAATGCAAAAATCAATCAGACAATTATTTGCCACTCTTATAGATATTATATTCCTATTAATCCATCTCAAAACTTTCTTTTCTTTCATCAGGTATGTCACACTGTGACTTTTTCTAGGCTCATGTTTTTAAAAAAGAGCCTCTGGTCTTATTCATACCTTATATTTTGAAGCCAAGTTCAAGTTTGTTCATTACCCCAATTGTATTTTATCTAAGCATCTTAAAGTTTTATCTTAGCCTGTAGATATCACTTTGAATACTGATTCAAACTTTTTTTGTATTTGATCATCTCTCCCAGATTTATTATCCACAATATAACATTCTCTTTTTTTCTTTTAATTCAAGTTAACTGATTAAAATTTTTCAAGAGTTCTTAACTAAATTAAAAATTTCTGTATTTCCAGAATCTCCACCAGGAATTTTGTTCCTTGATGTTTTTACAGCTAGAAGTTGGGATCTACAACAAAAGACACCCATACACTTGGAAGTATAGGAATGATATAAATTGGAAGTTCATTAATCAGACATTTCAATTCCGACTGATGCATCACTGAAATATAATGTACTCAAGCTATGTTTTAGATTTTCATCATGGACACTTTCTGTGTTATATGTAATTCTTACTACATAGCACAGATGTAATCAAAAACTACTTTGTCATCTGCATATCCTTAAATCATAATTTTGACCCGTCTCCTCAGACAAGACCATTGGTATCTGCAGCAGCTTCATTGCTAAAATCTCAACTAAAACTTGGTGAAAAGTCTTTTAAATATCCCTTTTAACTATCACTTCAACAGCCTGTGAAGAGTCAACATTTGTCACCTTCAATCTTTATTTTTCATCTATCACCTTTTCCTATCTCCTTCTTATTTACAGCTTAAACCATGAAGGGGATACCTCAGAGCAAAATAAACCATAGTCAGACTTTGTGCCTTGTGTTTACAAAAGCATCATTGTCTAATTACAGCTGTATTGGTCCACAAGCCACAGCTCAGAATTATTCAGTATGAGGCAGTAACGGAGGCTTTGATGTAGAGCCCTTAACACAAGACAATGCAAATGACATTTACTAGCAATTTTTTCCCCCATTAATGAACAGTACTTCAGGGAGTGTAAAGGCAAGAGGCATATAATTTCTGAACTACTTAAATTGCTAATTAGATCTGTACAGGAGGTGTATTCCTAATGCAGACAATTACAACGGCTCCTAAGTGTTTGCCTTACAGTTGCTAATTACTGCAGAAGCCAATTAATTGCTGTTGACTTTTTGTATTCTTCTGCATATCGCCAGTTAATATTTACATTTATAATGAAGACAAAATTGGCAAACACTGTGTCATTTTGTAATGAACAATTCCAGTGTCTAAACAATGAACACATTATCTTCATTTGTGCCTGAAGAGTGCAGCTGATTAGCATATGTTCTGAGCATGCTAGAACACTGCTCTTTCTTCTCAAGAGTTAAAACATCACTTAGGTGCAGGACATGCAGATGCAGTGTCTCCAGGGCTCTTGGCATTGGTTCTCACCATATGTCATACAGAAAAGAACAAAACAGCACAGCTCTATAAAAGTATGAGACTGAAGTGACTGAGCTTCCCCACAGAAGATAAGTACTAAGAGAGTGCTATAGGCAATTGTCACTTTTGGCCACTCAGTATGTCCACTACCTACCCATGCTGAGGAATGCTTCTCTATTATGAGATCTCCCACTTCAGATGTTGGAAAGGCCAGTGAGCACACTTTCTAGTCTAATTCAGCCTTGAGTGGGCAATAGATAGGCACCTTCAGTTAAATGCACCTGTTTCAGACCTACAATCAGGTCCTAGCAGGGAAAAGGAAGGAAGAACACATGGAGTTTCCTAGTCTTGATGGTGGTTAGTAAGGATGGTGGCTGCTACTAGTCAACAGAAAAAAACAACAGCAAACAATAATTGGTGTGCATATGGAGTGGATTCAAGCACTTCTTTTCTCCCTGGCTCTGCAGTGCTGTGGCCAGTCCTCCTACCTCCCGGTGATTCTGAGAGAACTCATTCATTTGAAAATCATTTTCTTGTCTAAAAATGGTTTTCCAGAGTTTCTTTTGTTGGCCACTAAGAACAACTGCAGGTGTTTTTCAGGTTTGACGGATGATGGGGGATGATGGACCCATTGCCCAGATTGCCATGTGTTATGTATCATTTGACTTTTATAAAACCATTTATTTAGATGTCTTATATCAAGAAGGAAAGGAAATATAGATGCCTCCATTCCTAGCTTCACAGTACAAACAAAAGCAAATAAATAAATACAGAACCACATGCACACACACACGCCAACTTTTGTTGTTTCTACCTGCCAAAGCGAATAAGTTGGAAATAATTCTTTTCCTAACCAGCATATTTGTCAGACTGTGTACTGTAAACAGCAGGGGCCTGAAGTGATTTTGTCAACCAGTTTCCAACAGTGAAAACATAACTTTCATTTGCAACAACCTCTGGGCACTGCAAACAGAAGAGGGGTGGAAAATGACTTCTTGAACAAGTAAAACTTCTGGATGCCTCATCCAGGATAGATATGCTACTCTGTTACCCTAACACTTTATTGTTTCTCCTGTAACACTGCAGTTAGGCATTGGTGACAAATTGGAACACAAGAACAAACAGAACATAAAGTGAATAATTCTCCTTTCAAGAATTAAAAGCCAAAAATAGACATGGATATTCAAAAAGAAGAGGACCTATACGTACTGCTAAGGACTCGCAAAGAAATGGTGTCATAAATATTTAACAACTCAATCTCCATAAATATAAAAAATAAAATGCTCTGATTTGTACTATTTTCATCTCTTTACTGTAAATACTACCATGGCCAATTTCAGCTTACAAATGGGATTTCAGTGAACACAAAACTGGGGAGACATGTTCAGTACCATGCCACATAGCATTTCCATCATACAGATAAGAACAAAATTTACATGCATAGATGTAGATAACCCCAAGAGCACAGACGATAGTTAAATGTAGTGAATTAACCAGTAAGTGACATATTTTCAGTACTTATTATTTGTTTCACTGTAACTCATCTCTTAAAAGTTGCATAGAAGCTATGATTTATATTTTAATAATCAGCTCTCAACTGTCTTGAAAATGTTAACAGTTGTCTTTCACGAGCATGTATGAGCTGGCTTTAGCACACGACTATCGTAAGTCACATGTAATTAGCTGATGTTAGGGTTCTACCCTTTGTTCATCATAATTTAATTTTGTCTATTTATAGCAAAGTTTTCAAAATTTACTTTGCTGAGTAATTCTCAAGTAAAATCAACTAAATGGGCTATGGTAAACTTGAGAGTTAATTGTTCTCTGGCCTATGAAATATGTGTAGAGGAAAAATTTAATATTACCATTAATAGTATAGTAAGTCGGAGAAGGCAATGGCAGCCCACTCTAGTACTCTTGCCTGAAAAATCCCATGGACAGAGGAGCCTGGTCTGCAGGCTGTAGGGCTGTGGTCCATGGTGTCGCAAAGAGTCAGACACAACTGAGAGACTTCACTTTCACTTTTCACTTTCATGCATTGGAGAAGGAAATGGCAACCCACTCCAGTGTTCTTGCCTGGAGAATCCCAGGGACAGAGGAGTCTGGTGGGCTGCCGTCTATGGGGTCGCACAGAGTCGGACACAACTGAAGCGACTTAGCAGCAGCAGTAGCAATATAGTAAGTGTCCCCAATCATTATTACTTACCTTGTTATATATGTTATAAAATCAACATAATGAAGTCACAAAAGATGGATACTAATAATTATTTCCCAAGGTGAGTTCACTGTTCTAGGCAAAAAAAAGAATCTACTAGTTTACAGTTTCATTGAAATTGAAAAAACAGTCAACATATATTCAGTATCATTACATTCTTCACAGTGAGACACGATGTCCATATCACCTATGTCTATATCATTCATTGAATGAATTTGTCCCCGATTAAAATGTTCATAAACAGTCAAATTAATGCAATATTCAGTCTAGGGAAATATACAGGAATAGAGGGAGACAGAGGTAAATCCATAGCCTATGATATTCAGCTCTATCTAAACATATATCACATATGTATGTGTATGTATCTGTATGTGTGCATGTATGTACATGTATACATATGTACATATGTGCATGTGTCTGTATATTCCTGTGGTATTTTAGTTTTGCTTTTCAAGAATATCTAATGGAGATTTAAACATTACTGAGATCACATGCTTAATTTTTTAAAGCTGCTTATCTATTTTTCAAGATCACACTTTGTTATAGCTTTGTCTACACAATTTGTCTTAACCTGATTGTTTACTCCATGATGAGTATTTCAATTGCTTAATGTGAACAAATGACTAAAAAGAACACATTCCAGGCATTAATAACTTGAATAGGCCAAGAAAACTCATGAAATATTTTAGGAATCCTCATCTGAGGTACATGGAGTAAACATATAACAGAGAGGAAAATCTAACAGTATTAATAGAGTCAAAGAGAGAATTCTCGGCCTCTTAGTTAAGCAAATCTAGTCTCAGGAACATTTACACAGTATTTTGATTTTTGAAGTTGCCAAAGCATTGCTGACTGTACTTGAAATTTTCCCTTCCTCCACATCTTTACACGTTTAATTTCATGCATTAATTGTGTTGCAAGTTCTCAGAAGTAATAACATTAGCTTCCTGTTTCTCTTGTCATTTCCAGATTGCAAAGCCAGAGCTGCCTAAAAACAATCCCTCCTCTGATGGGGCCACACATGTATCTCACCCCTGACGTTTCACTGATGCAAGGACACTGTGATAAATCAACTTCTCATGTAATTACAGGACCTAAATGTGTAACATCCATCACACAACTGTTTCTGCTTTCTCTGTGTATGCTCTTTGTAGCCCCTATCTCTTAGGAATTAAAACAGGCAGGCCAGATTTATACATTCCTCATAGTGCTTCCAGTTTTTCCTTAGGTACTCAGCTTCGTTCCACACCTGCTCTGGGTTTCCCCTTGTGACTCTTTCTTGCCTCCGTCAGACTCTCCCTTCCTACTTGATTTGACTAGGCCCACTGGACCTTAGAGGGAAAAGTTTAATCCTAATCAAACCCTCATTTGTGTCATTAAAATGAAATTTAAAGGAAACACAAGGAAGGACTATTTTGAAAAAAAAAATGTCATCTTTAGAAAAGAAATAAATTAAAACTTAATTCACTCAAACTCACTCACTGCCTTATGCAAATAGTGCAAGCTTCCTGCCACTCTGCAAGCCTTTCTCTGTGGATTCCTTGCCCCTCTGTTCTGATTCTCCAAACGCAGAAAGAATGACATAATTTAGGTTGAACTGAAGGTCATTTGGAGCACCTCCAGCTGTCCAGTTAACCAAACTACAAGAGTAAAGGGTTTGGGGCTTCCTCTTAAATTTCATTTTCTGTATTGTGACTAAGTTGAAGTTATGGATGTGTGAATTCCTTGAGTTTCCTCAGCCTCATCCCCCGTATTGTGAACTCCCAGACAGCTCATCTGTGCTTTGTTCTCACCTAGCATGCTCTTTGTTTCTTTGTTTGGAACTGGTGGTGATGGATTCATGTGGCATTACAAAAAAAACAAAAAAAAACCTACAAAATCACTCAAACAGAAGGAAGAGGAGAGGATTAGAGCAAACCAGCTGGCTAGAATGAAACTGGCAGGGTTCAGCCAATGAAAGTCAACTTGCCAAGATTTAGTCTTCAGTTAGGTCATCTGTTTCCTCCCAACTAAACAACTCTTGGATATTTATAGACATAAATGAATTTTTATTCTCTGCAATAGCCAATAACTTGTCATTTCTGGTATTTGAATGTCAGTCATGGGGAAAAACAAGGACTTGTATATAGAACACTCAAATGTAGTTGCCTTCAAGTGGAAAACAAGGAACAGATATATTATTTTTCTACACTGAATGCCAAACCAAAACAGAATTTGTGGAGACTTCATATGGTTGGCAGACATTATACATATTGCTGGACAGCTGCACATTATTTATAAGAGTTTCCAAAGTTTAAGTATTTCTTAATATGTACATTTCCAGCCCTCTAACTTGAGGCTTTCAAATTACCTCAATAGTCTATAATCACTTTAGGTGACAAGGTGTTTTCTCACCTAGTTTCAATTCAGGTATGAATGTCAGGAAATAAACATATTGCTCAAAGTTCAATTCATATTTCACCTAGTGAGACAGTTAGATTGTCTTTTATTTGCTTGCTTATTTTGGTATATAGCATATAGCTCTAAACCTCATTTTTACATGATTTTCCCAAAGCCCATTACTATTTGATTGCACTTTTTTTCTAATTTTTTTGTCAAGTTTTAAAAATTTAAGGTGACTTTCAAAGCTTCCCTGGTGGCTCAGTGGTAAAGAATCCATCTGTCCATGCAGAAGACAGGAGTTCCATCCCTGAGCCGGGAAGATCCCATATGCCATAGAGCAACTAAGCCCATTGCCACAACTATCGAGCCTGCGCTCTAGAACCACAGAGCCCCAACTACTGAGCCCACATGCTGCAACTACTGAGCCCACATGCTGCAACTACTGAAGCCATGTGCCCTAGAGCCCGTGCTCCACTGCAATGAGAAGCCTGTGCACTGCAGCTAGAGAGTAGTTCCGCTTGCAGCAACTAGAGAAAAACTCAAGCAGTAATGAAGACGAAGCGCAGCCAAAAATAAAAAAAAAATAGATTAAAAAATTCAAGGTGACTTTCAGTTTACTGTTTCCTAGAACCAAATTTTCTTTATGTGGAGGTTGATAAAACTGTGTGGGAAATGTGTATGTGTATGTGGAAGATGCAATAATGTGTTTACATACACAAAGAGACATATATAAAAGTACCTGTGAGTGTACAGCAAACTTTTGACTTTTCTACATGTAACTTCCCTGTTTTTATCTACTTGTGGACACATGGGTCCATGATCTACAGTAGTTTGTATTTCGTTGGACCATGAATTTAAGTCACATGGGTTACAACTGTGATGTGTAAGAGTAACTAGATCAGTGGTTGCACAGAACTGCTCAATCCTTCCTATCAGTAGGACCTCTATGGTTTACTCATGTTACAGGGTTCATATGATCCTTGACAAAAAAAAAATAATTTTTATTAAAATAAAAATAACTATTATGTGAAAAACAAGCCTGTAAAAGATGAAAGGTTGTTAACTTATGATGTGAAAATATGCATAGGAAATGTGATGGGAGGAGGAGACATGCTTCAGACATAACTAATGTAGCTCATAAAGCACTTTCTGACAATGAATTCAGAACATCAGAGCTGGATAAAAGTCTTAATTATAACCTCTCTCAAGTTGTAAAAGCAGAGGTTATAAACTCTAACATCTCTAGGGCCCAGGAAGGTAACATCAATGAGCTAAGGGAACTAGGTGTAAGAAACATTCTGAGAGGGGAGGAGCTGTGAAAAACTTTTGTGAACACATGCCACGCCTAAAAGGGCAATGAGTATCCAGATACAGCTATCATAGGAAATAGAGATTAGTGTTGACTGATCTTCAGTTTTCTAAGTGAAGCCAGAAATTCAGAATTATATGTAAAATTTTCCAATTTGTACCTGCTGGCTCAAAAAGAAAAAAGATACTGTGCGGTGGGGGTAAGCCCAAAACAAAAAGGCCACAGTAGCCAGCTAGTTTACATTTCCTGGCACAGGATCTACACAAATACATGTATATCTGCCTAGAAAAACTGATGAGAGTGTTTACAAATCTCTCAGTCAAAAACAGATGTATCATTCAAGGACACGTGTCAGAACACCTACTGTCAAATCAGCATCACTACCATCCTCTTCAGAGGTTCTTTCTGGAATTTCCAGAATATCCTCCAGGAAAGAGTTTGCCAGTGAGAGTCACCTGTACAAAGCTCAGGAGGCAGAAGGAAAAGAGGGTCCATTACTCTCTGGAAGCAGACATTTAGGAAGATGTGATTCACAGGGGCTTCTTGGTAAGCTCTCAATGACCACTTTTCTGCTGCCTCAGACTGAAACAGTTGGTGGGAATTGCCCAGAAATTCTTAAGAAATGCCCCAGCTTTCCCTTGAGAACCAGATGATTCAGTGCTTCAGGCTGAGGGGTTCAGTAGTGCCTTTGTCCCCATGGTCTCCCTCAGCTTTAAGGTGCTTTACGGCTCCCATCCCTGTACTTCATACAACCCTTCATAACTAGAATATGTTGACCGGCTTCCAACCAAACCATGGCTGAAATGTACAGTATTAGAATGAAGAGAGATATGAAAATGGTTTTCTTAGATGAGTTAGAATCATAGAGCTAGAGAGCTACAAAGAATGTAGTTGTTGAAACTGATTTTATCAATTAATACATAAGATTGGAATTCACTTATCTTCATAGATATTTAATCCATTTTTTGGTCAGGTACAGTTTGTTTATTCAATAAGATACTTTTATCTGTCTAAACACGTGGTAGTTGAGGCAGTTGGGTACAGAATGAAGGGAAAGTGATGCTTGAATTATTCTAGTCTAGTGTCTACCTCTTTATAAGGTGAACTAACCAATATATACTTCCTTTTATCTTTTTTTTTTCAGTTTCTGTTTCACTTTTTGTTGATATGAGTCAAAATAAAATGCCAAATATGGATTAAACTAATTCTAATTGATTGCTTAAAAAATCTATATTTTCTTTTTTGCATTGCTGGATATCTCCCATGCTAAACAACATTCAACTATGATTTCACTTTACATACACAAGGCACACAGGCACATAGACAGCTATCTAATTGTCTTCATCACAACATACTTGCAGTAACTCACTTTAATATTTTTTGTTGTTGTCATTCATTTATTCAACAAATATTTAATGAACACCGATGTGCCACATACTTTTCTAAGCACTTAGACTACAGGAATAAAACAAAATCCATGTCTTCATGAACTTACATCCTTACCTGGAAAAATAGGTAATTAACAAAAGCGTAAGTAAATATAGTCTAAGGTCAAAAGTCTATCTCATATAATAAGCAATATAAGGAGTTCAAGAGGCAGAGCATAAACAAAATGAAATACTAGTGTAAAGAGCCGAGAGGAACAAGAAGGCAAATGTGGCTGCTTGACTGAAGATGAAGTCCCATCTTCAGAACCCAAGATCCTGTAGGCTGTAGCCAGAACATTAGATTTTATTCTGAAGAGAGTGAAAGTCTGTGTTCTGTGTAGAGGGGTGATAGAATCTGATTTTAAGTTAACATGATCACTCTGAGAAGCTGTGTAAAAATGGGGGGAGAGGTCAAGAGTAGAAACTTATCAAATTAAAATTGAAATTTTCTATCTTCCTTATATCCAGGCATTAATGCTCTCAGAGCCTCATTTTCTTCATCTGTAAAACAGGAAAGGTTACTAATACTGTTACTAATACTTATCTCAGAAGTGTGCCAAGGGGATGAGATGAGTTAATATATTTGGGGTAGTTAGAGCCTGGCAAGTATCGGCCAGCAGAAATAGTGGCTGTAGTAGTAACAATATCAGTAGCAGTAGGAGGGCCACTCCAAACCCCTGCCAGATAGCAGATCCCAAAAATAATTTCATTTTTGTCTTTCCAGATTTTCTATCTATACACAAAAACTACCATACACATTATTTTTGCTCCTATTTTTTTCTTGGAATTGTACACACTGAATCTTTTACTTTTATATACAATAATATTCATGGACACTCTATTATACCAGTGCAAGTAAATCTACATGAATTGCTTAGTGTTGTACTGTACTGTATAGTTAGATGCACTGTAATTTAACATTTCTTATACACCTTCTAGGTTTTCTGTCTGTTTTCCTTCCTATGGCACACACTGCTGTGATCATTGTATACTGTCAAGCACTATTTGTACAAAAGCTATTGTGGGATAATTCTTATTGGTGGGGCCGATGGCTAGACAGTTACTTGCATTTTAAATTTGGATTATTGGGGAGGGAGGTGGGAGGAGGATTCAGGATGGGGAACACATGTAAACCCATGGCTGATTCATGTCAATGTATGGCAAAAACTACTACAATATTGTAAAGTAATTAGCCCCCAACTAAAATAAATAAATTTATTAAAAAAATAAATAAATAAAAATAAAAGATAAATTTGGATTATCACATGTTACATGCTACAAAGCTATGGTAAACAAATCAGTGTGCTATTGGTACAAAAACAGGCATACAGATCAAGGGAACAGAAGAGAGCACCTAGAAATAAACCCACACACCTATGGTCCATGAATCACTGACAAAGAAAGCAAGAATATAAAATGGGCAAAAGAGAGTTTCTCCAGTAAGTGGTGCTGGGGAAGTTGGACAGCTGCATGTAGACCAATAAAGTTAGAACCCACCCTCACACCACGTAAAAATATAAACTCAAAATGGCTTAAAAATGTAATTTAAACATAAGGCATGACACCATAAAACTCCTAGAAGAGAACATAGGCAAAACATTCTCTGAAATAAATCATATCAATGTTTGCTTAGGTCAGTCTCCCAAGGCATTAGAAATAAAGACAAAAATGAACAAATGGGACCTAATCAAACTTACAAGCTTCTGCACGGTAAAGAAAACCTTAAAAATTCAATAGACAAACTACAGAATGGGAGAAAATATTTGCAAATGATGTGACAAACAAGAGTTTAATCTCCAAAATATATAAAGAGCTCACACAACTCAACAACAACAAAAACAATAAAAAAAAATGGGCAGAATAACTTAATAGATATTTATTCAAAGAAGACATAACAGATGTTGCCATTTCCTTCTCCAATGCATGGCAGTGAAAAGTGAAAGTGAAGTTACTCAGTTGTGTTTGACTCTTTGTGACCCCATGGACTGCAGCCAACCAGGCTCCTCCATCCATGGGATCTTCCAGGCAAGAGTACTGGGTGGGATGCCATTGCCTTCTCCATAACTAATTACTAGAGAAATGCAAATCGAAACTACATTGAGGCACCACCTCACACCAATCAGAATGGCCATCATTAAAAAGTCTACAAATAACAAATGTTGGACAGGGTGTGGAGAAAAGGAGTCCTCTTACATGGTTGATGGGAATATAAATTGGTGTAGCTACTACAGAAAACATACGGAGGTTTCTCAGAAAACTAAAAACAGAAATACCATATGACCGAGTGATCCCATCCCTAGCATACACCCAAAGAAAAACATAGTTTTAAAGGATATATGTACCCCAATGTTCACTGCAGCACTGTTTACAATAGCCAAGATGCAGAAGCAATCCAAATATCCATTGGAAAAATAAGAGGCGGTACGTATATACAATGGAATATTACTCAATCATTAAAAAGAACAAAATAATGTTATTTGCAGCAAAGTGGATTGATCTAGAGATTTCATACTCAATGAAATAAGTCAGAAAGAGAAAGACAAATACCGTATAATATCAATTATATGCGGAATGTAAAATATGTCACCAATGAACCTATTTACTAAATACAAACAAACTCACAGAGAACAGACTTGTGGTTGCCAAGGGTAAGGGGAAGGAGAGGGACAGAATGGGAGTTTAGGATTAGTATATGCAAACTATTATATTTAGAGCAGATAAACAACAGGTCCTACTGTATAGTACAGGGAAACTATATCCAAGCTTCTGGGATAAATCATAATGGAAAAGAAAATTTTTTAATGTATATATGTAAATAACTGATTCACTTTGCTATATATAGCAGAAATTAGCACAATGTAAATCAATTATACTTCAATAAAAAAAAATTGGACTGCCACTACCAAATTACATTTTAAAAGGGTATTTTTGGTTATGTCCCAGAACCTTTCTTCACAACCGTAATAAGTGTATTATTTTAAAAATTTTGAGAAGTCTAAGGTCAGAACTTTGCCTCATTATTTTAATTTGCATAAGTACAAACAACATAAAAAATAGGTATTATTTTCTTACTTGTATTGGTTCACTTTTTCTTTGACTAGATTTAGACTATAGTGCTTTTTCCCTATTTTTTTTTCCTACTGCTTTCTAAGAGATGTTTTTCATATGAGCAATATTGATTTTTTGTTTGTTTTATATTGTGCTTATCTCCTTCTTGTGTGTGATATGTTTTTAAACCTTAATTTGGTGACAAGGTGATAATCTACTGCCTAACAGACTTCTAAAATATCTTGTTGTCAAATCTATGGACATTCTCTCTTTTAAATTCTTGCTTTTCTGTGTTGCTCCAAAAAGCCTTATGCCATCTTTAAGCAATATTCCCCTAACATTTTATAATTCATAAGATTTGATGTATGGATCAGTGATTCATCTGAAATGTATTTTTAGTCTTGATGGAGTAAAGAGATGGGAATATCAGACCACCTTACCTGCCTCCTGAGAAATCTGTATGCAGGTCAAGAAGCAACAGTTAGAACGGGACATGGAATAAAAGACTGGTTCCAAATAGGGAAAGGAGTACATCAAGGTTGTATATTGTCACCTTGCTTATTTAATTTCTATGCAGAGTACATCATGAGAAATGCTGGGCTAGATGAAGCACAAGCTGGAATCAAGATTGCCCGGAGAAATACCAATAACCTTAGATATGCAGATGACACCACCCTTATCGCAGAAAGTGAAGAGGAACTAAAGAGCCTCTTGAAAGTGAAAAAGGAGAGTGAAAAAGTTAGCTTAAAACTCAACATTCAGAAAGCTAAGATCATGGCATCTGGTCCCATCACTTCATAGCAAATAGATGGGGAAACAACAGAAACAGTGAGAGACTTTATTTTGGGGGGCTCTAAAATCACTTCAGATGGTGACTACAGCCATGAAATTAAAAGATGCTTGCTCTTGGAAGAAAAGCTATGACCAATCTAGACATCGTATTAAAAAGCAGAGACATTACTTTGCCAACAAAGGTCTGTCTAGTCAAAGTTATGGTTTTTCCAGTAGTCATGTATGGATGTGAGAGTTGGACTAGAAAGAAAGCTGAGCACTGAATAATTGATGCTTTTGAACTGTGGTGTTGGAGAGGACTCTTGAGAGTCCCTTGGACAAGGGGATCCAACCAGTCAATTATGAAGGAAATCAGTCCTGAATATTCACTGGAAGGACTGAGGCTGAAGCTCCAATACTTTGACTACCTGGTGTGAAGAACAGACTCATCCGAAAAGACCCTAATGCTGGGAAAGGTTGAAGGCAAGAGGAGAAGGGAAAGACAGAGGACGAGATGGTTGGATGGAATCACTGACTGGATGGATGTGAGTTTGAGGAGTCGGACATGACTGAGTGACTGAACTGAACTGGAGTAGAGAGAGAATTATTTCAGCTGAAAAAGTACTAAAATATTTAAAAATAATTCTCTTTTAAAGGAGCAATGTGCTCCATTTCCAGAATTGGCTATGAAATGTTACTGGATAACAGTCCGCACTTTCTTTCCCTATGCCTACTTTGGAGGCCATATGTCCAATCCATCAGTGTACAGGTTGGAGGAGCCTGGATCCCTGAGCCAATACTAGGAAGAAAGCCACTTAAGAAAGCTCTAGATATAAACTAGGCTCTGAAATCAAGAAACAAGACCTTGTTGACTAAGTCCTATAACACGAGGGCTTATTTGTTACTGCAGTATGAGGAAGCCTATCCTGACTCATGAAGGCCAACAAATAAGTAAACACACTCTGGCACAGGTTAAACCTGCTACCAGATTTCTGAGAAAAATAAAACACTGACAATAATGAATCATTTTTTTCATAGAAGAGCTTAGAGATTTAAAAGGTAGAGAATGGCAAGTGTATATAAAACACAGGGCCTATGTGAGTGCCACAGGTAGTAAAGAAAGAAAATAATTGGAAGCATATCAGGGAAATAAGTGGAAGTAAAAATGTTAGAACATTCAAGTAGATCCACACTAGTGATTAATTTGAAAAAGCTAGGTTAAAACAGGGACAGCTAAATCAAGCAAGCTGATCCAGAAAGTGTTTTCTGGAAGGTACTTCTTTTCCTGACTTGAAGATGCTTCTCCTTTTCCTGATGATTTATTTTGTGTGATGTTTCTGTGCACAGTGCTTCAATATCAACTAAGAGAGTAGTAGCCCAGGCTGCCCCTCTATTGATTGCTGTCCTCTTGGCCTCAAGGGAACCACTTGTCACCTCATAGTGACTATGATGTCTACTACTGCAGAGAAGAAAAAAATCTTAGCTGTTGCAAAACATTTTTGAATGATTTAAGGATCTAGCAGTCTACCAACTCACTGTTATAATGAGCTGTGTAGCTTTTCCCCTGGATTTTGCAGGACGTGCCCCTGAATTATTTATAACAGAGCAGCCACCTGCTTGCAACGATTTTCCATTTTGCCTTGTGCTCGACTGGGCTTGTCAATGGGCATTGCAGGTACAGTGGCACTCTACACTTCACTCTCCAAGCCCCAGTAAGAACATGCTGACCAGAAGCTGCCACATACCTTAAAAGTTCTTTTCCACTAAAGTCATGGCTTTTATCTAAATAGATAGTCCTATAAGCTTTATTATAAAGAGGGGGGCTGGTTCAATTGTTCAACCAGGTGCTGTCAACTCCAGTGCTGCTCGTTTCTTCTGAAATATGGAAATTTATGAATATATGTGCTTGTGTCGACAAAAGCAATTTGGGTGGTGAGAAGGGGAAACGAAGTCACCTGCGTTCAAAAGTACAGCACTGAGCTGGCAAACAAGCAATGCCTTCGCTTTTTTCTTCCTCCACTCTAACAAAAAGAAACATTACATGTTTGAGTAGACAACAAGAGGCACCATTAGGATTCAGAAAATTGAATACCTAGACTGCAATAAAAAAAAAAAAAGACAGTCACAAGGGAATCCATAATGGCGTCTCCACATTTTAGTGGAATACTTCCGTTTTTTATTCACCTTGCTAACAGTGTTCACAAACAACAGCAAAGAACAAAAGCTGTGATTTATATTTATGGACAGGTGTACATGCACCCCTGACCTCCTGCTGCCTCTCTCACCCTCTGTACCAGAAGCAATTTATGGAGGCTGGTCTAAATAAACATTAAGGAGGCAAGGCCACAAACTGACAGTGAGGAAAATCAATGGTCTCCAGAAACCAGCGAAGAGGATCAATAAAAGAGATTAGGCATCACAAGCTGGTGTAAGGCAGTTACAGGTAAATGTGGCTTGCTCTTCATCTGACAGGGTTCTTGGCAACAGGATAAAAACTCATATAAACAGAAGCACGCAGCGAGTAGCCAATGGAGACTCCTCCTGAATTGTAGAGACTGACAGATGACCCTAGAATGAAAGGGATTTATATAGAGGCCGTTGGGAATTTTCAATTGCTTTTCCAGCATCATCTCAGACACCTGGGCAGCTGCTCACAGGAAGCAGTGCACATATAGCTTTTGAAAATCTTTCTGCTTTTGCCTCTCGTTAGTTAGCTTTCTCTGAAATTATTTATTACTCCTCCCTGGACACATACCAGCCCGCTCTGTCCCCTTACAACACGTGCACACACACACATGCATGTGCACACACACACACGCACTTATGTGCACACACACACACCTTCAACATGAGTGCACTATCAGGATTATTGATACTCAAATGAACAGTGAGTATGTATGGCAACTGTGACAATGCAAACTGAACCCTACTTATATATATCTCCAAAGAAGAATCATCCACTCATAACTTAAAGCATTGGACTGTTAATTTGAAAACTTGAATTAACAGAAGAATAAAGGACAATTACATTCTTGAGTTTTCAGGTTAATGTCCAAAGCTTCTCAACAAAAGAATGAAGGATGATCATATTCTTGAAAAACCAAGACAATGAGAAAAGGAAGAACTGAGGCAGAATAGCCTTTTCCTGTTTACAGATCTGGCCAGTTAGAATTGAAAATTCAATCTTAGCATAGTAGGAATGGTTACTTAAAAACAAAAACAAATGGAAAATAAAACAGTGCTTTACCTTGCTTCAGGAATTACATTTAAAATGGGGGACAAGGCTTCTGTCTGACAAGAATATGACGGAACAATAGATGAATACAGGAAAAGAGGAAGTTCAATTATCTTAAACATTACAAGACAACTGGAATTTTAATTGAATTTTAATCTAAGGACAAGATGGATGTGAGGCTAACACTCTTGGTTGTAGGAGATTGAGATAATAACCACACTGGATTGAAGCATCTCCCACCTGTTGAGTGCAGGCTGACTTGGTGACTTGCTCTGACAATGCGAAGTGATAGAAATTGTCACTGTATGAGATCTGAGTCTGGGTTTCAAGAAACCTTAAATATTATTCTTCTGATGTTCCTGATTCCAAAAGCGGTCACAGTTTGTTAGCATTAGCCTATCACTTCCAAAATGAACAGGAGGACTTTGTTCTGTTGGGAGGGATCTGGAAAGGGAAGATTAACATTAGAACCAAATGGTGGTCTCTATCCATTTCTTCAACATGCCTGATATTTGCAAAGAAATGGGAATGCTTCTGCATTGTTAAAAAGAGTAACCTGACAATATGCCTGCATGTCTCACAAAAACTTGTCAAAGAAATAAGATCATGGGACACTGGGTGCATCCAATCTGTCATAGTAATGAAAATTCTCCAAAGCTTCAATGTTATTTTTCCTTTGTGCTTCCAATAAGAAAATCATTTGAAAGAGAAGGGATGCAGGCACATGCTCTCAGAGGGCCCCATCATTTCACTAGAATGATTTGTGCTAATTTTCCCTATGAAGGAAGACATTTTTTCCCTATCAGATCTCTCAACCATACTGCTTGTTGTCACCCTATTGCCATTATCTATAGCTTATAAGTTGTCATATCACTCATTCCACTGTGATTGCAGCACTTTGTCTAGCTTTCTAAATATGTCTATTTTCTAACTCGTATTTTATAATCTGTAATATCCCCATGAGCGGTTAGCACATTTATTTCCCACTACATTCCCAAGGATGAAATGATAGGCATCGCCCCATTATTTTAAGGAACAGTCATTAGTAGACACCATGCCAGGAATGTGTTACAGGTTCTTAGGTAAGTTAAACCATCTTATCTCCTCTGATACTTCCTAAAGAGAGGGAGGAAAAATAATTTTCCCTCCACCCTTCTAAGTTTCTGACTGAGACCCTCTTATAATCAGTTCAGTTCAGTCGCTCAGTGCTGTGATTACCACAATAGTTTTAGTGAACGTCCATCATCTTGAATGGACAAAAAAAAAATACAGAAATAGAAAAATTTTTCCTTGTGATGAGAACTCTTGGGATTTACTCTCTTAATAATTATAATACATAACATAGTTAGTTCAGATGCTCAATCATATCTGACTCTTTGTGACCCCATGGACTGCAGCACGCCAGGCTTCCCTGTCGATCACAAACTCCTGGAGCTTACTCAAACTCATGTCCATAGCGTTGGTGATGCCATCCAACTATCTTATCCTCTGTCATCCTCTTCTCCTCCCGCATTCAATCTTTCCCAGCACCAGGGTCTTTTCCAATGAGTTGTTTCTTCGCATTGGGTGGCCAAAGTATTAGAGTTTCAGCTTCAGTATCAGTCTTTCCAATGAATATTCAGGACTGATTTCCTTTAGAATGGACTGGTTGGATCTCCTTGGAGTCCAGGGGACTCTGAAGAGTCTTCTCCAATACCACAGTTCAAAAGCATCATTTCTTTGGTGCTCAGCTTTCTTTATACTCCAGCTCTCACATCTGTACATGACTATTGGAAAAAACGTAGCTTTGACTAGATGAAAGTTTGTTGGTAAAGTAATGCCTCTGCTTTTTAACATGCTGTCTAGGTTGCTTATAGCTTTTCTTCCAAGGAGCAGGCAATTTTAATTTCATAGCTACAGTCACCATCTACAGTGATTTTGAAGCCCCCCAAAATACAGTCTCTCACTGTTTCCATTGTTTCCCCATCTATTTGCCGTGAAGTGGTGCGACCAGATGTCATGATCTTAGTTTTCTGAATGTTGAGTTTTAAGCCAACTCTTTCACTCTCCTCTTTCATCAAGAGGCTCGTTAGTTCTTCTTCACTTTCTGTGATAATGGTGGTGTCATCTGCATATCTGAGGTTATTGATATTTCTTGATTCTATCTTGTGCTTCATCCAGCCCAGCGTTTCATAGGATACACTCTGCATATAAGTTAAATGAGCAGGGTGACAATATACAGCCTTGATGTACTCCTTTACCAATTTGGAACCAGTCTGTTGTTCCATGTCCAGTTCTAACTGTTGCTTCTTGGCCTGCATACAGATTTCTCAGGAGGCAGGTCAAGTGGTCTGGTATTTCCATGTCTTAAAGAATTTTCCACAGTCTGTTGTGATCCACACAGTCAAAGGCTTTGGCATAGGCAATAAAGCAAAAGTAGATGTTTTTCTGGAGCTCTCTTGTGTTTTCGATGACTCAGTGGATGTTGGCAATTTGATCTCTGGTTCTTCTGCCTTTTCTAAAACCAGCTTGAACATCTGGAAGTTCATGTACTGTTGAAGCCTGGTGTGGAGGATTTTGAGCATTACTTTGCCAGCATGTGAGATGACTGATATTGTGTGGTAGTTTGAACACTCTTTGGCATTGCCTTTCTTTGGGATTGGAATGAAAACTGACCTGACCTTTTCCAGTACTGTGGCCATTGCTGAGTTTTCCAGAGCTGCTGGCATATTAAGTACAGCACTTTCACAGCATCATCTCTCAGGATTTGAAATAGCTCAACTGGAAGTCCATCACCTCCACTAGCTTTGTTCAGGATGATGCTTCCTAAGGCCCACTTGACTTCACATTCCAGGAAATCTGGCTCTAGGTGAGTGATCACACCATCATGGTTATCCAGGTCATGAAGATCTTTTTTGTATAGTTCTTCTGTGTATTCTTGCCACATCTTCTTAATATCTTCTGCTTCTCTTAAGTCCATACCATTTCTGTGCTTTATTGTGCCCATCATTGCATGAAATTTTCCCTTGGTAGCTCTAATTTTCTTGAAGAGATCTCTAGTTTTTCCAATTCCACTGTTTTCCTCTATTTCTTTGCACTGATCACTGGGGAAGGCTTTCTTGCTATTCTTTGGTACTTGGCATTCAAATGGGTATATCTTTCCTTTTCTCCTTTGCCTTTTGCTTCTCTTCTTTCCATAGCTGTGTGTAAGGCCTCGTCAGACCACCATTTTGCCTTTTTGCATTTCTTTTTCTTCGGGATGTTCTTGATCACTGCCTCCTGTACAATGTCATGAACCTCCGTTCATAGTTCTTCAAGCACTCTATCAGATCTAATCACTTGAATCTATTTGTTGTGACTTCTACTGTATAATCGTAAGGGGTTTCTTTTAGAACACACCTGAATGGACTAGTGGTTTTCCCTACTTTCTTCAATTTCAGTACGAATTTGGCAATAAGGACTTCATGATCTGAGCCACAATCAACTCCCAGTCTTGTTTTTGCTCCTGTAATAAAAAGGCAGATTAACAGGAAAAAACAAACATAAGTAAAGAACATTTATAGCTCCTGTATACATGGGAAATACCCAGGAAAACTGAATAACTCCCCAAAATGGTCCTTAACATCGCCTTAAATACCACCTCCTGTTAAAGACAAAGGAACAATGTTAGGGTAAGTACAAGACATTTATGGGAAGTTATCTGGCAAACACAGTGAACAAGGATATGATTGTTGTTGTTGCTGAGTTGCTCAGTTGTGTCTGACTCTTTTCAGCCCCATGGACTGCAGCATATCAGGCTTCTCTGCCCTTCACTATCTCCTGGAATTTTCTCAGACTCATGTCCACTGAGTTGGTGATGCCATCCAACCATCCCAATCTTCTGTTTCCCGTCTCCCCCTTCACCTCCTGTCCTCAATCCTTCCCAGCATCAGGGTCTTTTCCAGTGAGTCAGGTCTTCGTATCAGGTCACCAAAGTATTGAAGCTTCATCTTCAGCATCAGTCCTTCCAATAAATATTCAGGGTTGATTTCCTTTAGGATTCACTGGTTTGATCTCCTTACTGTCCAAGGGACTCTCAAGAGTCTTCTTCAGCACCACAATTTGAAAGCATCAGTTCTTCAGTGCTCAGCCTTCTTCATGTTCAACTCTCACATCCATACATGACTAATGGAAAAACCATAGCTTTGACTATACAGAGCTTCCTTGGCAAAGTGAAGTCTCTGCTTTTTAATACACTGCCTATGTTTGTCATAGCTTTTCTTCCAAGGAGCAAGCATCTTTTAATTTCATGGCTGCAGTCACCATCCTCAGGGATCTTGGAGCTCAAGAAGATAAAATTTGCCACTGTTTCCATGAAGTGATCAGACTAGACACCATGGTCTTAGTTTTTTGAATGAGGAGTTTTAAGTCAGCTTTTTCACTCTCCTCTTTCAACCTCATTAAGAAGTTCTTTAGTTCCTCTTCACTTTCTGCCATTAGAGTATCATATGCATATCTGATTTGTTGATATTTCTCCTGGCAATCTTGATTCCAGTTTGTGATTCATCCAGGCCAGCATTTTGCATGATGTACTCTGCATATTAGTTAAATAAGCAGGGTGACAAAATACATCTTGATGCACTCCTTTTCCAGTTTTGAACCAGTCTGTTGTTGCATGTCCAGTTCTAACTGCTGTTTCTTGACCTGAATACAGGTTCATCAGGAGGCAGGTCAGGTGGTCTGGTATTCACATCTCTTTAGAAATGTTCCAGTTTATTGTGATCCACACAGTCAAAGTTTTCATTGTAGTCAATGAAGCAGATGCTTTTGGGAATTGCCTTGTTTTTTCTATAATTTAGCGGATGTTGGCAATTTGATCTCTGGTTCCTCTGCCTTTTCTAAATTCAGTCTGTACATCTGGAAGTTCTCAGTTCACACATTGCTGAAGTCTAGCTTGAAGGATTGTGAGCATTACCTTGCTTTCAAGTGAAATGAGCACAATCGTACAGTAGTTTGAACATTCTTTGGCGTTCCCTTTCCTTTAAGTCCAAGACTTTGCCAATGATAAGAGTTTCTAGAGATCTAGAGAATCTAGAAATTCTAGAGATCTAGAGATTTCATCTAGGATCACCTCTAGATGACTAGGGAGGAGGACACCCTTATAAATGGAGAGTCTCTTATAAATGTAAATGTCTCTTACACAAGGGTAACTTTTACTTGCTTTCAGAGCTTCTTCTATATCTGTGGTTTCTAAATAATGGGTAGCCTAAAATAATCTTTAGGCCAAAGAGGCATATTTTGGAGTGACAGATTCTGTTCCCCTTCAGTTTATACCTGGAATGAAACATGAACGTGATACCAGATCCAAGAAGTACCTGGAATACCCTGTTAGCAAACAATCCTTGCTTCTCTGTACCTGGTGTCTTTGGTGAAGCTCTTTCCAGCTTATATTCTTTCAGGCCACATAGTTTCCCAACACACAAAACCAGGCCAGTCTTATCTAACACTGAGGCCATACACATTGAAAAATCAAATACAGATTGTTAAATTCTCTGATTTACCCCTAACTCTGGTTTTAAATTCCTTCATGAGATATGTATACATAGCCTAGACAAATGTGAACATTTGCAAGTTATGCTCTTGCAATTTAAAAATATTTATGCTGCTATTGAAGGAGATCAATCATGAGTTTAGAAGGCATTGACAAGACTTTCCATTTGGTATTGAGCTTGGTTTTCACAGCAAGCCAATTATTTTATGGATGATCACAGCCCATTGGGCCTATGACAAAATCATTATTGAAGAAATCATTAAGTGCATCTTTTTGAAACCACACTGGCTACTTTTGTTCCAACTTTTCCGATGCCTCTATTCATGGATCAAATTGAAATTAAATAAAGGTATAATTGGAAGAAAGATGATTGTTCTTAATACACCAAGGAAAGCACAACATAATCAGAAAATCATTTCTAAAATCTGTCATTTATTTCCTTATGTGAGCTAAGACAACTTGCTTAACTTCTCATCCTCTTTCCTTGGATTATGAATATTTTGCATCTGTCTTACATGACTCATAAGATAGTTATGAAGCTCAAAATGAGCACGAAGGAAGCTTTATATCAAATGTAAATGGTTTTAACATGTAAAATACAAGTAATGCAGTATTTATGAAGCTAAACATTTAAAAAACAGCAGATAATTACTATGCCAGAAAAAAAAACTATTATAGAGTTTTTATAAATGTGGGCTTGCATTCTTGCTTTAGAAACAAATAAATAAGCAAAACTGTTTGGAAAAAGTAAAGAAGATGGCGATCGTCCACTACTACTATTTCTACAGTTATTATGCAATAAGAACGAACACTGTATCAGGCCCTGGGCTAAGCTTTTTTCATCCACTACCATAACCCTCATAACCCTGTATAAATAGGAAATTATTTTCACCATTTTACAGATGTGGATATTAAAGTTTGAAATATTACAGCATTTTAGCATGACACTAAAACTTGACTTAGAATGGAAAAGGCAGAGGCTTTAGAGGTGAGTTTATTATTAAATATTTCAGATCCTTGTGCCTCATCCAGGTAATTATTACAGCAAGCCTTTTGGAAACATTTCTAGGACAACAATATGAGCAGTAGCTCAGAAAGTCATCAGTGGCTACTTTTGAGGCAGAAATTTTTTCTACCCTTCTAGGTTCTTCTGGTTGGTCTAAGAATTAGCTTGACATGGGACAGGTTGACAGGAGAAAAACACACAAATATTTAATCACATGTACATATGGGAGAAATCAACCCTGAATATTCATTGAAAGGACTGATAAAGTTGAAGCTCCAATAATTTGGCCACCTGATGCAAAGAGCTGACTCATTGGAAAAGACCCTGATGCTGCAGAAGATTGAGGGCAGGAGGCAGACAGGGCGACAGATGATTATAGGTCAAAAATGGACATCCTAGGTGAAATGGAGAAATTCCTAGAAATGTGCAAGCTCCAAGACTAAAGCAGGAAGAAAGAGAAAATATGAAAGTCCAATTACCAGTAATGAAACTGAATCAGTAACATACAGAAAACTATCAACAAACTAAAGTCCAGAAACAGAAGACTTCACAGGTGAATTCTAGAAAACATTTAGGGATGAGTTAATATTGTACCTAGACTCCTCAAATTATTTCAAACAAATACAGAGGAAAGAAGGAATACTTCTGAACTCATTTACGTGAGGCCAGCATCACTCTGATACCAAAACCAGACAAAGATATATCTCACACACACACACACACACACACTCACATACCAATTACAGGCGAATATCACTGATGAATATACATATAAAAATCCTCAATAAAACATTAGCAAACCAAATTCAACAATACTTAAAAATGATCGTACACCTTGAACAAGTAAGATTTATCTTAGGATGCAAGGATGGTTCATTATACACAAATCTATCAATGTGATACACAACATAAGCAAATTAAAGAATAAAAATCAAATAATCATATCAATGGACACAGAAAAAAAGCTTTTCACAAAATTTACATCTATTTATGATAAAAGCTCTCCAAAAAAATGGATACAGGGGGGCATACTTCAACATCATAAAAGGCATATATAACCAGGTCACAGTTCACATTATACTTAACGGTGAAAAGCTGAGAGTATTACCAACGATGAGGAACAAGGCAAGGATGTCTGCTCTAACCATCAGAAAAAAGCAAATTAAAACCACCGTGAGATATCACCTTATATCTGTCACAATGGTTATAACCACCAAAGCAACAAATAACCAGTGTTGGCGAGGATATGGAGCAAAGGGAAAAGGAAACCTCATGTGCTTTTAATGGGAATGTAACTTGGTACCACCATTGTAGGAAACAGTGTGGAGACTCCTTAAAAAGTTGAAAAGAATTATGATGCCATCCAGCAATTCCACTCCTGGGTATTTATTCAAAGAAAAGGAAAACATCAATTATAAAAGACACATAGATTGCTATATTTATTACAGTATCATTTACAATAGCCAACATGGTATACACAAATAAATAAAGAAGTGATTTTACATATATATACACTCACACATACATGCCTAAATACAGAGTGAAAGAGTATTCACCTATAAAAAAGGAATAGAATCTTGCCATTTGTGACAACAATGGACAGACCCAGAGTACATTATGCTATGTGAAATAAGTTTGGCAGAGGAATACAAATCTGTATAATCACGTATATGTGGAATTAAAAATAAAACAAGACCAACCAACAGATATAACATACAGATACAAAAAACACACAGGTAGTTGTCAGAGGGAAGTGAAGTAGGGGGAGAAAAGAAACAGCTGAAGGAAATTAAAAGCTTCCAGTTGCAAAAAAAAAAAAAGTTATTCAGGGGTATGAAATAACTATGTAATATCTTTGTATGGTTACAGAAGTCTAGACTTACTGTGGTGAAAAGTATAGAGATATTTTGAAAAGTATAGAGATATCAAATCACTATGCTGTGTAACAAAACTAACATAGTGTTGTAGGTCTATTATGCTTCAAAAACAAGCAAGCAAGCAAGCAAACTCATAGAGAAAGAAATCAGGTTTGTGATTACCAGAAGCAGTGGGTAGGAGGAGATGGAATTAGATGGAGGTAGTCAAAAGGTACAAGCTTCCAATTATAAAGATAAATAAATACTAGGTATGTAATATACATGATAAATACAATTAACACTTCTCTATGTTTGGCCACCTTATGTGAAAAACTAACTCATTGGAAAAGACCCTGATTCTGGGAAAGATTGACGGCAGGAGGAGAAGGGGACAACAGAGGATGAAATGGTTGGATGGCATGACCAACTCAATGGACCTGAGTTTGAGCAAGCTCCAGGAGTTGATGAAGTACAGGGAAGCCTGGGGTGCTGCAGTCCATGGGGTCACAGATTAGGACACAACTGGGCAACTGAACTATGTTATACATTAGAGTTATTAAGAGATTAAATCCCAAGAGTTCTCATCACAAGGAAAAAAATTTTTCTTTTTATTTCTTTATTTTTTCCGTTCATTTGAGATGATGGACAGTCACGAAAATTATTGTACCCATTTCATACATTTCATGTAGGTCAAATCACTATGTTTACCCCATAAGTTTACATAGTACATATGTTAATTATATCTCAATAAAACTGAAAGAAAAAATGGGTTCTCCATTGACATTGGCACATTCAATTCATTAAGAAATAGTTATTAATTCAGTGACAAATAGTCACTTACAAACAGAAATAGTTAAAATCTTAAATTTTCTTTAGGCATATGTTAGTTATTTGCTGCATTTTAAAAATCATTTTAGCACAGAAAATAGTGAG
The DNA here is from genome assembly GCA_024291935.2 of Okapia johnstoni. Classification (NCBI taxonomy): domain Eukaryota; kingdom Metazoa; phylum Chordata; class Mammalia; order Artiodactyla; family Giraffidae; genus Okapia; species Okapia johnstoni. The sequence continues at coordinate 50,784,461 of CM044314.1, forward strand.
GCAAAATGACAATTTTCCATCTGTGATATTTGAGGTGTGAGAGAAATGTGTTGTACTTTTTTCCAACTTATGTAAAAGTGATCTTGGGTTGGATTCCAAATAAAGAAAATATTTTTAAACAGTTGCAATGTAAGGATATTCTTGGAATGGACAGAGAAATAGTCTTTGTTTTTAAAGAGCTTAAAATTTGGAGTATAATTTCCCTAACAATACATATTTGCAAGGAATTTCATAATTTCCAAGGTACTTTTACATTCCTTATCTCTACTGAACTTCATAATACCTTGAAAAGAGGGAGAAAGGTATCATTGCAATCTGTTATCAGTTCACTTCATTCACTCAGTGGTATCCGACTCTTTGCGACCCCATGGACTGCATCACACCAGGCTTCCCTGTCAATCATCAACTCCCGGGGCCTACTCAAACTCATGTCCATCGAGTTGGTGATGCCATTCAACCATCTCATCCTTTGTCATCCCCTTCTCCTCCTGCCTTCAATCTTCCCCAGTATTAAGGGTCTTTTCAGATGAGTCAGTTCTTCTCATCAGGTGGCCAAAGTATTGGGAGTTTCAGCTTCAGCATCAGTCCTTCCAACAGATACTCGGGACTGGTTGGATCTCCTTGCAGTCCAAGGGACTCTCAAGAGTCTTCTCCAACACCACAGCTCAAAAGCATCAATTTTTCAGCACTCAGCTTTCTTTATAGTCCAACTCTCACATCCATACATGACTATTGGAAAAACAATAGCTTGGACTAGATGGAATTTTGTTGGCAAAGTAATGTCTTTGCTTTTTAATATGCTGTCAAGGTTGGTTATAGTTTTTCTTCCAAGGAGCAAGCATCTTTTAATTTCATGGCAGCAGTCATCATCAGCTGTGATTTTGAAGCCAAAAAAAATACTCTCTCTCTTTTTTTCAATTGTGCCCCCATCTATTTGCCATGAAGTGATGAGACCAGATGCCATGATCTTATTTTTCTAAATGTTGAGTTTTAAGCCAACTTTTTCACTCTCCTCTTTCACTTTCATCAAGAGGCTCTTAAGTTCTTCTTCACTGTCTGCCATAAGGGTAGTGTCATCTGCATATCTGAGGTTATTGATATTTCTCCCAGCAACCTTGATTCAGCTTGTGCTTCATCCAGTCCTGCATTTCTCATGATGTACTCTGCATGTAAGCTAAATAAGCAGGGTGACAATATACAGCCTTGACGTAATCCTTTACCAATTTGTAACCAGTCTGTTGTTCCATGTCTAGTTCTAACTGTTGCTTCTTGACCTGCATACAGATTTCTTAGAAGGCAGGTCAGGTGGTCTCGTATTCCCATCTCTTGAAGAATTTTCCACAGTTTGTTGTGATCCACACAGTCAAAGGCTTTGGCATAGTCAATAAAACAGAAATAGATGTTTTTCTGAAACTCTGTTGCTTTTTTGATGAGCCAACGAATATTGGTAATTTGATTTCTGGTTCCTCTGCCCTTTTAAAATCCAGCTTGAACATCTGGAAGTTCATGGTTCATGTACTGTTGAAGCCTTGCTTGGAGAATTTTGAGCATTACTTTGCTAGCGTGTGGACTTCCCTGGTGGCTCAGAGGTTAAAGCGTCTGCCTCCAATGTGAGAGACCTGGGTTCGATCCCTGGGTCGGGAAGATCCCCTGGAGAAGGAAATGGCAACCCACTCCAGTCTTCTTGCCTGGAGAATCCCATGGACGGAGGAGTCTGGTAGGCTACAGTCCATGGGGTTGCAAAGAGTCAGACACGACTGAGCGACTTCACTTTTTTTTTTTGCTAGCATGTGAGATGAGTGCAATTGTTCAGTAGTTTGAAAACTCTTTGGCATTGCCTTTCCTTGGGATTGGAATGAAAACTGACCTTTTCCAGTCCTGTGGCCACTGCTGAGTTTTCCCAATTTGCTGGCATATTAAGTGCAGCACTTTCACAGCATCATCTTTTAGGATTTAATTCTATCACCTCCAATAGTTTTGTACATATTGATGCTTCCTAAGGCCCACTTGACTTCACATTCCAGGATGTCTGGGTCTAGGTGAGTGATCACACCATCGTGGTTATCTGGGTCATGAAGATCTTTTTTGTACAGTTCTTCTGTGTATTCTTGCTACCTCTTCTTAATATCGCCTGCCTCTGTTAGGTCCATACCGTTTCTGTCCTTAATTGTGCCCATCTTTGCATGAAATATTCCCTTGGTATCTCTAATTTTCTTGAAGAGATCTCTCGTCTTTCCCATTCTATTGTTTTCCTGTAATTCTTTGCATCAACGGCTGAGGAAGTCTTTCTTATCTCTCCTTGCTATTCTTTGGAATTCTGCATTCAAATGGTATATCTTCCCTTTTCTCCTTTGCTTTAGCTTCTCTTCTTTTCTCTGCTATTTGTAAGGCCTTATCAGACCACCATTTTGCCTTTTTGCATTTCTTTTTCTTCAGGATGGTCTTGATCACTGTCTCCTGTACAACGTCATGAACCTCCGTTCATAGTTCTTCAAGCACTCTATCAGATCCAATCCACTGAATCTATTTGTCACTTCTACTGTATAATCGTAAGGGATTTGATTTAGGTCATACCTGAAGGTCTAGTGGTTTTCCCTACTTTCTTCAGTTAAATCTGAATTTGGGAATAAGGAGTTCATTATCTGAACCACAGTCAGCTCCCTGTCTTGTTTTTGCTGCCTGTCTAGAGGTTCTCCATCTTTGGCTGCAAAGAGTATAATCAATCTGATTTCAGTATTGACCATCTGGTGATGTCCATGTGTAGAGTCTTCTCTTGTGTTTACCTCTTGACTTATTTCTTTTGCATTCCAGTCCCCTATAATGAAAAGGGCATCTTTTTTGAGCTAGAAGGTCTTGTAGGTCTTCATAGAACTATTTGCTTCAGCTTCTTCAGCATTACTGGTAGGGGCATAGACTTGTATTACTGTAATATTGAATGGTTTTCCTTGGAAATGAACAGAGATCATTCTGTCATTTTTGAGATTGCATCCAAGTACTGCATTCTGGACTCTTTTGTTGACTATGATGGCTACTCCATTTCTTCTAAGGGATTCTTGCCCACAGTAGTAGATATAATGGTCATCTGAGTTTAATTCACCCATCCCAGTCCATTTTAGTTCATTGATTCCTAAAATGTCGATGTTCATTCTTTCCATCTCCTGTTTAACCACTTCCAATCTGCCTTGATTCATGGACCTAACATTCCAGGTTCCTATGCGATATTGTTCTTTACAGCATTGGACTTTAACTTACATCACCAGTCATATGCACAACTGGGTGTTGTCTTCATTCTTTCTGGACTGCTTTCTCCACTGAGCTCCAGCAGCATATTGGGCACCTACCAACCTAGGGAGTTCATCTTTCAGTGTCCTATCTTTTTGCCTTTTCATACTGTTCATGGGGTTCTCAAGGCAAGAATACTGAAGTTGTTTGCCATTCCCTTCACTGGTGGACCACAATTTGTCAGAACTCTCCACCATGACCCATCTGTCTTGGGTGGCCCTGTGTGGCATGGCTCATAGTTTCATTGAGTTATACAAGGCTGTGGTCCATGTGATCATTTTGGTTAGTTTTCTGTGATTGTTCTTTTCATTCTACTGGCCCTCTGATGGATATAGATAAGAAGCTTATCGAAGCCTCCTGATGGGAGAGGCTGACTTAGGATGAAACTGGGTTTTGTTCTGATGGGCAGGGGCATGCTCATTGAATCTTTAATCCAATTTTCTGTATAAAGTACCTTAAATTTTAAAATAAAATTAGCTTATTTTACTATTGTGTGGAATTTCTGAATATTCAGAAAAACTATTTTAAACTAGAAATTCTTGACATCTCATTATGCAGATAACCAATATAAATATCTCTAGGTATAGACTTAAAAACTTTTCCTAGTGATATTCAAAAATAGAGTATTATACTACATATATTGATTTGCAAGCCACTTTTATTCATATCTCATTAGTGTATTTATGTCCATTAGTTAGATACCTAAATCAGTTTTTAAATGGCTGATAATTTGATCTAAAATGCAATAAGTATTTAAATATACTGTTTTAGAAGACTCAAGTTGTTAAATAACCAACCACAATTAGATGGGTATTATTACTACTATTTAAATCAGTTGTTGTGTGTTAAATATTTTAAAAATATTTCACAAATTTTGAATTCTGTGTAAACTCAAAGGCAGTTCTTCATGACAAAACAATAAAATGAAGGCTAAAAAATTGCTGACTGAATTTTTGAAGTGTGAGCACTTAACATAGACATCTTTAAACCAAAAGTGAACTGAAAAATAATGTGTCTGGGAAATAAATTACATTCCGTCCATTTCTGCCTAATACAATTTCCTTCATATTTCCTCATTATAAATAGAAATTAGTTTTGTTTGCCAGAATCAATCTCATAATTGATGAAGATAACTGTATTATTTTAAAATCTGTAGTGCAACTCAGCTTGATGACTTTGTTACCTTTGGACTGAGGAATAAATTGGCCTTGAGCAGGCCACCTTAAAAAAAATCCAAACTGGAATCTAATCCTAAAAATCCAAACTGGAGTCTAATTTTAAAATATCTTAAAGTATTTCTTAGTTATCTGTCTCATTTTGTCTAAGGGCTTTAAAATGCTCTACAGACACTATCTCATTACATCTTAGAGGATCCCTGGCCAGCAAATGCAGTAGAGGTTTTCCTATCACCATCACTGTTTCCATGAAATGGAAGCTCTGGGAGGTTCCACGAATTGCTCAAGATTATAAACTGAAGCAGAAGAGTAGCTAAACCTAGAATCTAGGCTCCAGGGCTCCCTTTCCATATGGCATTTTCTCTGTGCAATAAATAATATTGCTGTCCTGGAAGGTGACTCTTCAATCATATTTTATGCAGTAGGATTCATATTATTATGAGTTGCTCAGTGCTATAATATTTATTTTAGATAGAGGCTGTGTATAATTATGAAACACATGAAATACAGTACTCTCAATCCCTTTGTTTCGTCCTTTTAATGATCTTTGGCAATTGCCCTGTGATTGGTATGAGTATGGAGACGGGTATTTATCACTATGCCTGTGTGCATGCTCATTCACTCAGTCAAGTCCAACTCTTTGTGAACCCATAGACTTGCAGTCCGCCAGGCTCCTCTGTCCATGGGATTATCCCAGCAAGAATACTGGAATGCATTGCAATTTCCTCCTCCAGGGGAACTTCCCCACCCAGGGATTAAACCCCTGTCTCCTGCTGCACCTACATTGGCAGGCAGATTCTATACCACTTAGCCTAAGGAGACTGAAATGCCAGCTACAAGTGCATTGACAATTCCATCACCCACTACATATAGACACAAGCAGAGTTTACAAAAATTGAAAGAAAGGTTCCTCAAAGTTTGCAAACTAAGTGACTCATCAGAAAAGTCAGATTGAATGCTGTAAATTCTTCTACGTCAGGTGGACAATTCTGAAAACATAGTGCGCTTGGAGAAATATGTTAGTGTTTTCTTCCTTGAATTTAGTTCACTCATTTTAAAATGAGCTATAAAGTTGTTTCTGTTTTTTTAAATAGTAGACTTTCCACCACTGCTTCCCAGCATGAATTCATAATTCTGTCTGTGGCATCATAATAATCTCTATAGCAACTAATGGTGATATCACAGTCCAACGCTGAAGCTTCAAGAGGAAAAGGAATTGTGGGGACAGATGATATCTTGCAAATAAAGATTATGTTTTCAAGCAGATGTTACTAAGAGAGAAGAAATGAATGGAAAGATTACCCACATTAAGGGAAAATCATAATTAGAATGCAGATGCTTATTAAGTAATCATTCAGCTAATGATCTCTTTTTCTAGAATAAAGGATAGAAACTGAAACAGGGGAAAATGAGGGAAATGCATCAATGAAAGGATCCTTTATGAACTAATCTATTATTTTAAGTACAGATGGCTATGTACTTCTTAAATATAGCTGAGGATACTTAGTGCTTACTGTACATTAAGGAGATAATCACCAGGCACTGCTGAACCTATGGGGAAATTTGAGTTGTGCATTTTCCTCAAGGTACTCTGAGGAAGGTATGCCATGGGCCATTTTCATTATTAGTGATATAGGTAGTTTCACACTAATTAACAGACATTATAGCTCATGTTTTATCATCATCTCATACCCTTGCCACACAAAGATACTTTATATGTTTCAGATTCATTTGATTCCTTCTTGTGTTGGTGAATATATATATATATATATACACACACACACACACCTAGGATAGCACCAAGAAATGCTGACTTATGCTCTATGCAAAATAAAAATGTATTCTCTCAAGAACTACTGTGGAGGTGAACAGATAAGACAGGCAAGGATGGTATGGTAGGTGGTTTTCAAGTCAAGGCACAGCTTCCTGGTATTCACAGCCTTATATAATTTCTTGTTAGGTGTGGGTTGGACTTAATTTACAACCGATATAATAGGGTAGGATTCATGGGATACAGATTCTAGGATAAGTTATAAAAGGACTACAGCTTGAACAGTTGCTCTATTTTGGGAAAGCTAATTGCCAAGTCTTGCCCGTGTGAGTACCTATTCAAGTTTTCCTGGAATTTTCCTGCTTTTAGCCCTGAAAGTCTCGTATATACAGACTGTCCCTAGTTGTCTAGTCCCTGTTCCCACAAAATTCATTAAGCCAAAATCCTAATTCTCAAAGGTGATGGTATTTGGATATGTAGCCTTTAGAAAGTGGTTAAGGTGGGGGCCTCATGAATGTGGTGGTGGTGGTGGTTTAGTCGCTAAGTTATGTCCGACTCCTGTGACACCATGGACTGTAGCTTGCCAGGATTCTCTGTCCATAGGATTCTCCAGGCAAGAATACTGCAGTGGGTTGCCATTTCCTTCTCCAGGGGATCTTCCCAGCTCAGGAACTGAACCTGGTTCTCCTACGCTGCAGGCAGATTCTTTACCGACTGAGCTACAAGGTCAGTGCCTTTATAAAAGAAACTCCACAAAGACACCCAGCCCCTAAGGCAGGAAGGCACTATTACGGAACCAAGAAGTCCTCACTAAATACCATAACTGCTGGTAGCACGACTCTGGACTTTCAGCCTTCACAAATGTGAAATGCTGGTTGTTTATAAGCTACCCAGTCTGCTGTACTTTGTTACAGCAGCCTGAAAGGACTAAGACAACCTCACAGTTTGCAATCTGTTTCACCGTTTTATATTTTAAACACAAATCCCCAAGTGGTCACAAAGAATGACAAAACTGTTGTGCCTCAAGTACTGTTTATTCATCTTTCCAGTCACTCTACTAACACTGTTTATTTCAAACCTACTGTTTAATTGCAGGAATATGTAACCCCACAGTGACTGAAGACACAGACTGTAACCAAAGAAAGTCTCAATGGTTCAGAACCATCAGGTTGCTGCTGCTGCTACTAAGTCGCTTCAGTCGTGTCTGACTCTGGGTGACCCCATAGATGGCAGCCCACCAGGCTCCCCCATCCCTGGGATTCTCCAGGCAAGAACACTGGAGTGGGTTGCCATTTTCTTCTCCAGTGCATGAAAGTGAAAAGTGAACGTGAAGTCGCTCAGTCGTGTCCAACTCTTAGCGACCCCATGGACTGCAGCCTACCAGTCTCCTCCGTCCATGGGATTTTCCAAGCAAGAGTACTGGAGTGGGTCGCAATTGCCTTCTCCAAGAACCATCAGGAACTTACTCTACAAAACAATTTCTCTAAGTCTGTGTGTTCTGAGAAACAGTTTGCTCCAAATTAGCTTTAAAGCAGAATACAATGTTTACTGGAGTATACATAATAAAACCATGCCAATCTAAAGCTAGCATATTTATTATTAAAACCTAAGAGTAACTGCAACAATTATTTTGAACCCAGACCAACAAAAGCTTTTGGTGGTGAAGTATTTTTTTCACTTACATTGTTCAGACTTGCTGGCGCAAAATGATAATAAAAAGCAGACTAACATTTACTTGGTTTTATGATTACTTCTGAGTCACCCTAATGCCTTCATTCAGGGCAGTTTTCCCTTGATATTTATCCTTGGAATCTCCCAGAAATGAGAAAAAATTCTCTTTATAAATCTGGGGAGAGCAGAATCTCTCTTGTTAAATCTGGGCAGAGGGCTTCCACCATCTCAGCCATGTATGGTTAGGGAGGGGTCAGTCAAGATTCAACTAAGGCATTTCTACAGAAGCACCAGGGCTCCACGAAGGAAACTGACAAATCAAAGTCAATGTTATCTAGATTAGGCTTCTCATTTGCACTGGAAGCAAGTGAGAGTACTGGGTAAAGGCCTGAAATTCAGAGCATCAAAAACTGGCTTGTGGAAAAAGCTCTAAATTATTACCAATAATTAAAAACACCAAAGAGATAAAGGTTCGATCCCTTGGGTAGAAGATCCCCTGGAGTAGGAACTGGCAACATGCTCCAGTATTTTTTTAAATTTATTTATTTTTAATTGAAGGATAATTGCTTTACAGTATTCTTGCCTAGAAAATTTCATGGTCAGAGGAGCCTGGCGGGCTATAGTCCATGAGGTCCCAAAGAGTTGGACATGACTGAGTGACTAAGCACAGCACAAAAACACTGATTGACTACAATGGGGGAAGACCGACATCTTGCTATTCTCTGTATCCTTATAAGCAGAGACATTACTTTGCCAACAAAAGTCCATCTAGTCAAGGCTATGGTTTTTCCAGTGGTCATGTATGGATGTGAGAGTTCGACGGTGAAGAAAGCTGAGTGCTGCAGAATTGATGCTTTTGAACTGTGGTGTTGCAGAAGACTCTTGAGAGTCCCTTGGACTGCAAGGAGATCCAACCAGTTCATTCTAAAGGAGATCAGTCCTGGGTGTTCATTGGAAGGACTGATGTTGAAGCTGAAACTCCAATACTTTGGCCACCTCATGTGAAGAGTTGACTCATTGGAAAAGACCCTAGTGCTGGGTAGGATTGGGGGCGGGAGGAGAAGGGGACGACAGAGGATGAGATGGTTGGATGGCATCACTGACTCGATGGACATGGGTTTGGGTAGACTCAGGGAGTTGATGATGGACAGGGAGGCCCGGCGTGCTGCAATTCATTGGGTTGCAAAGAGTCAGACACGACTGAGCGACTGAACTGAACTGATATACATATAGATGTGTACATTACAGTATGTTGTAATATGAAGAGTTGCTCAGAGTCTGTATTCCCAAATACAGACTAAAAAGTATCACAGAGGTATGTCAAACAGCTAACTAATAAGAACATTTTGGTTTTTTTCTGGGACTTTACAATGTTTTTAGGATTTGTCATTTTTTAAAGAATTTTCACTTATGTGGCTTCTTTTTAGGAAAAAATAATACAAAAAATCTCAATTAAACAGAGCCGGGAGACCAGATAGGGGACCTCTCATGCTCTATGAAGACAGCAGGGCCAGACAGGAAGAAAAAAGACTCTTCCTCTTTCCTGACAAGGACAGAGTCAACAAAAAGCCATGGACTCTGTTTACCATTGCCCTCTCAACTTTCCTTTCCCCCAAAGTGTTCTCCTTATCTTCCTGTACAAGCATTTGGACATGGCTCACTACAATTCAGTTCAGTCACTCAGTCATGTTTGACTCTTTGCGACCAAATGAATTGCAGCACGCCGGGCCTCCCTGTCCATCACCAACTCCCGGAGTCTACCCAAACCCATGTCCATCGAGTCAGTGATGCCATCCAACCATCTCATCCTCTGTCGTCCCCTTCTCCTCCTGCCCCTAATCCTACCCAGCACTAGGGTCTTTTCCAATGAGTCAACTCTTCACATGAGGTGGCCAAAGTATTGGAGTTTCAGCTTCAACATCAGTCCTTCCAATGAACACCCAGGACTGATCTCCTTTAGGATGGACTGGTTGGATAACGTTGTAGTCCAAGGGACTCTCAAGAGTCTTCTCCCACACCACAGTTCAAAAGCATCAATTCTTTGGCGCTCAGCTTTCTTCACAGTCCAACTCTCACATCCATACATGACTACTAGAAAAACCATAGCCTTGACTAGACGGACCTTTGTTGACAAAGTAATGTCTCTGCTTTTTAATATGCTATCTAGGTTGGTTATAACTTTCCTTGCAAGGAGAAAGTGTCTTTTAATTTCATGGCTGCAATCACCATCTGAAGTGATTTTGGAGCCCAAAAAGAGTGTTTCCAATGTTTCCCCATCTATTTGCCATGAAGTGATGGGACCAGATGCCATGATCTTAGTTTTCTGAATGTTGAGGTTTAAGCCAAGTTTTTCACTCTCCTCTTTCACATTCATCAAGAGGCTTTTTAGTTCCTCTTCACTTTCTGCCATAGGGGTGGTGTCATCTGCATATCTGAGGTTACTGATATTTCTCCCAGCAATCTTGGTTCCAGTTGTGCTTCTTCCAGCCCAGCATTTCTCATGATGTACTCTGCATATAAGTTAAATAAGCAGAGTGACAATATACAGCCTTGACGTACTCCTTTTCCTATTTGGAACCAGTCTGTTGTTCCATGTCCAGTTGTTACTGTTGCTTCCTGACCTGCGTACAGTTTCTCAAGAGGCAGGTCAGGTGGTCTGGTATTCTCATGTCTTAAAGAATTTCCCACAGTTTATTGTGATCCACACAGTCAAAGGCTTTGGCATAGTCAACAAAGCAGAGATAGATGTTTTTCTGGAACTCTCTTGCTTTTTTGACGATCCAGCGGATGTTGGCAATTTGATCTCTGGTTCCTCTGCCTTTTCTAAAACCAGCTTGAACATCTGGAAGTTCATCTTTCATGTATTGCTGAACCCTGGCTTGGAGAATTTGGGGCATTACTTTACTAGCGTGTGAGATGACTGCAATTGTGTGGTAGTTTGAGCATTCTTTGGCATTGCCTTTCTTAGAAATTGGAATGAAAACTGACCTTTTCCAGTCCTGTTGCCACTGCTGATTTTTCCAAATTTGTTGGCATATTGAGTGCAGCACTTCCATAGCATCATCTTTCAGGATTTGAAATAGCTCAACTGGAATTCCATCACCTCCACTAGCTTTGTTCATAGTGATGCTTCCTAAGGCCCACTTGACTTCACATTCCAGGATGTCTGGCTCTAGCTGAGTGATCACACCATCATGATTATCTGGGTCGTGAAGATCTTTTTTGTACAGTTCTTCTGTGTATTCTTGCCAATGCTTCTTAATATCTTCTGCTTCTGTTAGGTCCATACCATTTCTGTCCTTTATTGAGCCCATCTTTGCATGAAATGTCCCCTTGGTATCTCTAATTTTCTTGAAGAGATCTCTAGTCTTTCCCATTCTGTTGTTTTCCTCTATTTCTCTGCATTGATCACTGAGGAAGGCTTTCTCATCTCTCCTTGCTATTCTTTGGAACTCTGCATTCAAATAGGAATATCTTTCCTTTTCTCCTTTGCCTTTAGCTTCTCTTCTTTTCCCAGCTATTTGTAAGGCCTCCTCGGACAGCCATTTTGCTTTTTTGCATTTCTTTTCCATGGGGATTGTCTTGATCCCTGTCTCCTGTACAATCTCACGAACCTCCGTCCATAGTTCATCAGGCACTCTGGCTATCAGATCTAGTCCCTTAAATCTATTTCTCACTTCCACTGTATGATCATAAGGGATTTGATTTAGGTCATACATGAATGGTCTAGTGGTTTTCTCTACTTTCTTCAATTTAAGTCTGAATCTGGCAATAAGCAGTTCATGATCTGAGCCTTAGTCAGCTCCCAGTCTTGTTTTTGCTGACTGTATAGAGCTTCTCCAACTTTGGCTGCAAAGAATATAATCAATCTGATTTCGGTGTTGACCATCTGGTGATGTCCACGAGTAGAGTCTTCTCTTGTGTTGTTGGAAGAGGGTGTTTGCTATTACCAGTGCGTTCTCTTGGCAAAACTCTATTAGCCTTTGCCCTGCTTCATTCTGTACTCCAAGGCCAAATTTGCCTGTTATGCCAGGTGTTTCTTGACTTCCTACTTTTGCATTCCAGTCCCCTATAATGAAAAGGACATCTTTTTTGGGTGTTAGTTCTAAAAGGTCCTGAAGGTCTTCATAGAACCATTAAACTTCACCTTCTTCAGCATTACTGGTCATGGAATAGGCTTGGATTACCGTGATACTGAATGGTTTGCCTTGGAAACAAACAGAGATCATTCTGTCGTTTTGGAGATTGCATCTAAGTACTGCATTTCAGACTCTTTTGTTGACCATGATGGCTACTCCATTTCTTCTAAGGGATTCCTGCCCACAGTAGTAGATATAATGGCCATCTGAGTTAAATACACCCATTTCAGTCCATTTTAGTTTGCTGATTCCTAGAATGTCAACATTCACTCTTGCCATCTCCTGTTTGACCACTTCCAATTTGCCTTGATTCGTGGACCTAACATTCCAGGTTCCTATGCATTCTTGCTCTTTACAGCATCGGACCTTGCTTCTATCACCAGTCACATCCACCACTGGGTATTGTTTTTCCTTTGGCTCCATCCCTTCATTCTTTCTGGAGTTATTTCTCCTCTGATCTCCAGTAGCATACTGGGCACCTATCGACCTGGGGAGTTCCTCTTTCAGTATCCTATCATTTTGCCTTTCCATACTGTTCATGGGGTTCTCAAGGCAAGAATACTGAAGTGGTTTGCCATTCCTTTCTCCAGTGGACCACATCCTGTCAGACCTCTCCACCATGACCCGTCCGTCTTGGGTGGCCCTAGACGGCATGGCTTAGTTTCACTGAGTTAGACAAGGTCTAGCTTGAGGTAGAGAAGGTCTACAATTACAAACCCCATATTGCAGTTCTCTGCTGATCCAGAATAAAAGCATCTTCATTAGAAAAATAATTGGAAATCTATTTAAGTCAACAAATTATATCAACTTACATACCTAATTTTCTTTTCTTAAAGAGGGTCCTGAAATTATATAAGATTTAGACCCATAGAAATCTGCACCACCCCTGTTGAAAAGCATCATCTGGGTCAAACTCTGTCTCTTCCCCTTCGACAATAAAGAAAATGAATAAATAGAGATGTTTAATCCATCCTCTATCTATGCAAATATTCTTAAGATACACAGTGGCCAACTTCACAATTCCCAAAAAGCTTCCTTCTTATACTAAATTTTTTCTTCTTATACTAAACTTCCTCAGAGGCTCCTGCTATGTCTATGACTGACGAGTCTGAAGTCAGTGCCAACAATGTAACAGTGGCTCACATTTTCCTCCTGAATTATTTCTTTTTCAGTTGTTTCTCATACAATTTATTTTTTAGATCTCTAATGTATAGTCCCATTTCCCTTTTATGGACATATTCCAGTTTACAGATGTCCCTTTCAATTTGTAGCATCCAAAACTGCTGTCTATGATTTAAATTTTTATGTTTAATATTCACTAATTAAAATTCTCAACACTTCCCTTCCCATAGATTCATTCCAGTTGCCATACCACACAATTCTCTTTGAATCCAAGTTTTAAAAGAGGCCCGAGGTTTAACTGGAAACATGAGGCAAAATATGGATACTTATAACCATATCTTTCATTAAGAATAGTTTTTAAAAAGTCAACAATAATTTCAATTCCAGTGTTAGAATTATCCAACAAAGGCAGTTATGGAATAGTAGTTCAAGCATCCTGGAAGAAAATAAAGGAATGCTTTATCATATATTACATATTTATATGATTACATTTTGTAAGTGTATTAGTATTGTATATCACATATCACACTTGCAGCATCTCAGGTGTTAGCCTACTGTACAATTGTTCATGTCTTGTACACACTAAGATACAACAAGTGCAAGGAGAAAGGGTGGGAACAGGCAACTGAAGTCCCATCTTGTGCAGCTACTTCTGTCTGAATGAGGGGCCCTAAGGAGAGGATGTTTGGAAAATCAGAAACCTTTTTTAGTCACTAAAACTTTTGAATCCTCTTCCTTGTCACTGCTAGGAGAGATCCTGGACTCTTCCTTGGTCTGTAATTTAGGAAGGCTCCTATCTTTTCATTCTTCACTTACAATCTGGCTTTGTTCTGATCTTCTGGCAATCTCACAGGGTTTGTCTGTGAGTGACACGAAGAAATAAGGCACAGGCATTGTGTGCAGTGCAAATCCAATAAATGATGACTGGCCTAGGAACTGGGGATGCAGAACTACATACATGCAGTGACATCTCTGAGCTCTTGGATTTTCCGTTATCAAGATGGTGCCTATCTAAAAATTCCTTAAATGTCAGTTATGGGTCTCCCTTTTGCAGCATTGAGTACCAAAGGTAGACACACGCAGAACTCGGATGGGCCAAGATTGCCCATGAGACTCTCAACCCTTCTTTTTGCTAACTCTTTCCCATATAACATGCCTGTGACTATTGGGCTGGGGCTCTGTTGTTTTCATCTGGCTTTTGGGGATACTTTTCACCATTTATTCCCCCAGTGTTTTGGTAGCTTTTATGTTCCCCACCTCTTTTCCAAGATCCACCAAGTTATTCATCTCCAATGTGTGTTCAGTTCATCTCTGTCTGTCTTTCATAAAGATTAAAGTTGATGAGGTAAGGAAATAAACCTATTCCAAGTCTTTAGACAGTTAAATTCAAGCAAGAAACCAAGGATGAACTGCCAGTACATTTCCCAAAATGTACCTGAGAACAGTAGTTTTCCAACTTTTCTTTTTAACCTAGACCCACTGTAACAAATCCACTTTGCACTGTGATGCATCCATGCATCCATATATGCAAATGAAACAAAAACAAAGAACTCATATAACAGTCTCATAGAAGGCACACTCTAATGTTTTCTATTATACTTTTTCCTCTAATGCTGATAATTCTCCATCATTTTATTAATTACCCACTAGAGGGTCACAACCATCATCTGAAAGAACACTACCACAGAGGAAACGTCAGCAGCACTCTGTCCTCACCCACAGCTGTGAGTGCATCCTATTAGGAATCGTGCCACAGCCATGCCTAAACGTACCACAGGAGATTTGAGGGTTTGACAGAACATTGAGTCCCTTACTTCCACCTCAGTAAAACAGCCTTCTCCTTCATTCTCAGGAACAATGTGATCACACCTTATGTACTATTGTGTACTCCTCTGCCCTGCTCTCTGAAATATGCATAATAAGTAAAACGAGTAGCACAAATGCCATTTTGTTAAATATGTCTATTATAGAGATGCTATGCTTCAGTGCTAATGGAGTTTTTTGGTCCTTTTGCGTTCCTGATGTTGCAAGCTATGGTGATTTATGGAAGGCCAAAGTGTTTTGCTATAACAAAGGTCTGTCGTATTAAAACACGCACCAGCTTCCTGCCCATTTTGTACCACAACTCACATTAATTTTCCTGTGACTCAGCCCCTACATTCAATCCATCACAAGTCCTATTGACTCTGTCTCCAAAACACATCCTGTGTGTGTGTGTTAACATGGCATATCTCCTAAGCCCTCATCCTATTTCAAGCTGTCACCTTCTCTTTCCTAGGATTTTGTAATGACCTCCTAATTGGTCTCCCTGACTTCAGTCTTGCCCTCTCACAATCCATTGTTCATCCCATAGTCAAATGGTGAATTTCTAATGTAAATTAGACAAGGTCATACCCCTGCTTAAAGAAAAAATACAGATAGATGTGGCATATGTGTGTATAATAGTGTGTGTGTGTGTGTGTGTGTGTGAAAACATTTCTCTCTCTCAAGTAGCATGGTTTCTTTCAGAGAGGAACTTCACCTAAAATGTGCGGCTCTCTCAGATGTTAAGATCTGCAGTTGCAGCTGTGTACAGCTCTGTGTGCATGCAAAATAAGGGTGGGAAGAAAATGAAAACCACTCATTCGGTTGCTCAACTGAAACACTCTCTTTCTCCCTCTCTCACACACTCACACACACTCTCTCTCTAATCAGTGGCTTCCAAATCCTAAATCTTGCCCTGATCTGGCCCTATTTCCTTTCAACACCCACGCCTCAGGTACTACTTGCCCTCTCCTCCCTATTCTCCAGCCGTGCTCTATGCCATTTCATCCTCCAAACATGTTGAGCTTTCTCCAGCTGATGGTTTCCTCTGCATGACCAGTACCTTTCCATTCCTCATATCTCAGCTCAAAGGCACTTTGAAGAAGTGTTCCCTAAAGTAGCATTTCCATACACATATGATATTCTGTGTCATTTTCTTCAGTGTATAAACCTACATTGTTTACTTGTTTATTCCTTTATTGGCTTATTGTATTCCCTCCGCTAGCGCGCAAAAGCTTAGAAGGCGTGTTCTCCATTGAGTACTTAGAGTAGTGCTAGTTACAGAGCAGACCGCCAATAAACAAGAAAATTAAGGCATGTTTCAATATATGTGTTATGTTCAAATGAAGGAGAATAGTACTTAAGCATTATTCTATATTAATAAAATAACAAAAGCTCTTTGTGCTCTGTACTCTTCACAACTAAAAGTTATTTGCAGAATGTACAAAAATCCAGCTTACCAATTCGTTGATCATTTACAAATGTTGACTCTTCAAATAATTGTGCTAACTCACAGGGAGGAGAGAAAATTATTTATGCATGTGTGTGGTAAAAATTAACGCTGATTTAGGATTTCCAACCTCCCCATACTGATGTTCATAGACAGCAACAGAAAACAAAGTATTTTATATGACCTGTCAATATTCTTTATAGCATTTTTTAGTGACCAATATCCGTATCAATTAGATACAAAAGATTGTCAACCCAGAGTCTAGCTGAATATTTGACTCTTTGTGACAGAAATATTTATTGAGAAATTTTCAAGGATATACACTACAGCATCACTGGGTTAACAGATACCAACTACAGCCAGGATCCAAAATTCTTAGGCTCATTTCAGAACTGTGGAACTCCTGAGAATTCTCTATATGCTTAAACAAAACAGTATGCTGCCTGGATATCTGCAACTATTCAAAAGTATTCTTTCTGGTTCAAGATGAGCTTTCCAATAGAAGCTGGTCTTCACTTGGTCACACACTCCATGTAAACTATGCTGAAAGCTCAACCAACTTATTTCTGTCCTTCATCAGTTTATTATTTTCCTATAGGTACATTCCTGAATACATTAAAATACTTGGCCCCTTGAAGTCAAATAGGCAAAACACCTGTGTCTCTTGGTAAATATCCAGTTATACTTTCTCATCACATCACTGTTGATTAGGACAAGAAGTGTTGCCATTTTTATAATGTCTTTGCCTCCCAACATTAACAGGATCAGCAGCTGACTTCTAATGAACACTTACTAAATGCTAGTCATGCATCAATCTTTATTTCAATTAATTTCCCCTCAAAACTTCTGAAAACAGCTATCATTATTATCCCCATGTTGTAGATGAGAAAAATGAGGCTCAGAGAAGTTAACTAGATTTCCAGGGTCACACGGTGAAGACTTGAGCCCAGCTATGTGAACCCTGCCCTGGGCTCCTGGCCAATCCATTCTCATATTTCCACTGATAGTATCCATGGAGGTTTATCCCTGTCTCCTGGGAGAAGCTCCTTCTTGTCACTGGTCTTCCCACTTCCTAGCTACTATACTCACAAAACAGAAGAGTCATACTCTAACTCACTGTGACACATTCAAAACTAGAGAGACAAACACATTCATTTCCTCATTGTGTCCACTCACTGGTACTTTCTCCCAGCTTTCCAATAAGCAGAAGACAAGGGAAACATCTGCTCTAAACCTCAGTTTCTCTCTTCCTTTCTTCCTCTTCTTCAGGAGGTAGGAACAGATAGGAATGACAACCACTTTCCTAAACCCTGAAAAGGAAAAGTGACTCAGGGAGCAGCCACTCTGCACTTTCACCGCTGCCTTTCCATCACTCGTGTAAGACTGTGTTGTCTCCCGGGAAGTAGGGGCACTGAATGAGGCTTAAATGAGAAGCTGTCACAGTCTTTCTCAGTCTCACAGCTCAAGACAACTCCAAGGTCAATTTTCTTCCAGTATTAACTAAATAACTACTTTGAACAAGCGGAGGAGAGAGGAACAATCTATTTTCTTCCATGCAGATAAGCAAGCACGAAGGTTCATGACTGATTTAACATTTTATATTTGGGTGCTGCTCTCAGCATAAAGGTGATAAACAGACTGCAAATTTATGTGAGGACGTAAATAGAGATGGTATTTTAAGGTGTGATGAGCAAAAAACCTTCAGCCTATGACCAAAGTCATTTTTTAATAAAATATTGACTATAATTCTTTACTAAAATAAGTAAAAATGCATTTGAAGAGAAAAGAAACCAAGCTTTGTCCAGCTTAAGCCATCCGGTTCCCCCAAGTATATTCTCCCTACAAAGAAGTGTTTATCACAGGCTTGCACACAGTTTGTTTGGAAAAACATTAAGAATTCTGCTTGTTTCTCCTCCATTATCCTATCCCTTTTACACACACTTTTTTTTTCAGTTGTGCACTCTTAGAGTCTATAATTTGTGAACTGTTTCTCAAAAACGCAAAGCCAATTCTCAGTAAACTTAATTTGTTATAGTTTAGAAGTTTCCAACAATATAAAGACAAACAAATAACCTAGAGCGAAACACTATAGGGAAGATTACCTCACAAATCAAACGGTTCAGGTAAATCAGGCTACTGTGAGCTTAGGTGGGCAGACCTCCGTCACACACCCATACACACACACATGCATGCATATGTCATGTATGTGTGCACATATGTAGGTATCTTTTCTTAATGTCGTGTTTATCTTTTCTTAATGTCATATTATCTGCACACACACATACATATATACATGCACATGTGTCATATATGTGTATGACTATATCTAAAGATATTTGTATATATATTTTTAATGTCATATCATCTATTGCACTATGTTTTAAGATGGCAATACATTCAAGTTGGATGAATAAGTTTTCCATATAAGTCCCTGAGGACAGCTGATTATAGGTCTGACCTTTTGAGATTCTGTGTATTTTCCACTTAATCAGTGCTGGAATGAGCTTCTGCTAAGTGGGATCTATAGGATTCCTATGGGAAAAGTGAAGCCATTTAAAAAATAATGAGCCTGTATTCCACCCCCTCTCCATTTCCATTTTGAGCTCTATTAGGCCATGATGACAGTCTTCATCTGGGCTACACAAAAGCATAGCATAAGCATATACTGTTTGCAGTATACAGGGAAAGAGTGGGCTAGAAAAGGTTTGGGGAGCTCGGATTATAAATGACACGTTGCAATGGGATAAAAATAATGCTTTACTTGTCCTTTTATAGATAGCAAAAAAAAAGTGTTTGGTTCCAAAGAAGTCCTATGGGGCTTTTACGCTCCCAGTGTTTCAGATTTTGACAGTGTAATTGGTTCCCTGTTGCCTGGGCAATCATGCAGAATTGGAACCATTTTGTCTTGTTACAGCAAGACACTTGATAGTTTAGATACAATCTCATAGCTACTCTAGTTTGGTCACCGGTTTATTTCCCAAAACCCATAACGTGAGTGTGTGTGTAGATGTGTGTGTGCGTGTGTGTGTGTGTGTGTGTGTGTGCGTGTGTGCTACATGCCCCCCACCCTATGCCCTAATACCCCTAATGTCCTTCCCCAACCTTCTGTGAAACTGAACAGCATAACAGATGTAATTAGACCTTCAGTAATAGGACCGAATGGAGCAAGCGACGAGACTCCTTCTAGGGAAGCAATCAGTGCATTAGGTCCCCAGGACTGAAACCACTTTTAACAAGGTTTGGGGCTTAGGGAATGTCAGTCTAGGCATCTACTGCTTCCCCAAGAGGATGCTCTACCCTGAATGCAAATCTTCATTTACCATTTCCAGAAAAGGGAGGAAAAGAATATTAGGTACTTTATTACACACATAATGAAGCAAGCTGGAGTTGTGAATATTTTTTATCAGCAGTAAATCAAATGTTCACATGTGAAACGCATATTTCTTCATTATTTTAAAAGCATTCCCAATGTTTTCATCACCAACTGTTAAAAGAAGATAATACCAAATTGTATTAAACAAAGTCAGCCTTTATGCCTTCAGGAGCAGGCTGAACTCCTACAAGGGTGGAAGATTTAGTCAAACAATATTCTGGAGACATACTTTTAAATAGTCAGTTTCAATAACCACAGATGGGTGTGCAGACTGAATACAACGTATTTGGTGTCATTATTCCATTCCATGTGCACTTTATTAAACCCTTATGAAGAAAAAAATGTGCATTCTATTCATAGCATATAATGTACCTTTGCAATGGCTCAAATTTTATCCTAGTCTAAAGGACAAAGTTCTTCATAACTGGTGATAAATCTTAAACTTTCTCATATAAAATATATTCTGTAAAATCTACACTGACCAATAAAAAACTGCCAATATTTAAAACTTTTAATTAATGGATTGGGTTAGATCTAGATGTATTTTGGCTAGCTTTGTTGTTGAAAATTTCAAGAAATACAGTTAAAACTATCAAAAGTTATTTGAACAACGTGGATAAACCTTGTAAACATTACCCCCTCAAGCCAGGCATAAAGGACCACACAATATATGATTCCATGTATATGAAATGTCCAGTTTAGGCAAATCTACAGAGACAGAAGGTAGGTTAATGGTTGCCTTGGTTATGAGAGGATTGAGGGGTGATGGCTATACAGAGTTTCTTTTTGTTGTAGTGAAAATATTCTAGAATTGATTGCATTGATGGTTGCACAATCTGAATATAATAAAAAGCACTGAGTTATACATTTTTAATTAGTGAATTATATAGTAACTGAATTGTATTTTAATAAAACTGTTACCAAAAAGTTACTTGAGTAACTAAAAGGGTCCTGGAAGAACAGAATTTAAGATTATAATCCTTGGCTTAATTCTTTCAGTCCATATCTCTTCTTTTCCACTGAACTCATCCAAGTTATAATGCATTTTTTTCATTAGTGACATGAATTTAACTATGATACACTATCAGGACTGATTTTAAGTGTTTCTCTTTTTGCTTTTACAAGTATGTAATAGAGATCATGTTACACTACAGATTCTGGGAAGACAATGCAAAATGTAGAGACATGAGAAAGGTGATGATCAAACAAAGATCCTGAGAAGAAAGCATGAAGTTTGCATATAATGTTAAGAAAAATTCAAGATAATTTAGGAGGAATATCTAGGTCAGTTTGTGGGGAGTAGAAAGATTCCTGGATGATGTACTATCTAAGCAAAATTCCAAAGGATAAAACATAAACCAGGCAAATAATGATTGGCAAGAAAAGTATTCAGGCAATGGGATTAGCAGATAAGACTGAAGACAATACAGAGCCTGGTTGTGGTGGACCCCTGGAAACTCCAGCCAGAGCGCAAAAAAGCAACCAGAAAAAAGAACTGAAAGATATAATCATTTATGGCTAAATGATTAAAGTTCTCTTAAGTTCTTTCTTATGA
The DNA here is from genome assembly GCA_024291935.2 of Okapia johnstoni. Classification (NCBI taxonomy): domain Eukaryota; kingdom Metazoa; phylum Chordata; class Mammalia; order Artiodactyla; family Giraffidae; genus Okapia; species Okapia johnstoni. Next base: position 50,805,802 of record CM044314.1, read on the forward strand.
AGAATAGAGCTACCATATGACCCTGTAATCCCAACTCCCGGACATAGATACAGCAGAAAACATGGTCTGAAAGGATACATGCACCCCAAAGTTTATTGCAGCACTGGGTACAATAGCCAGGACGTGGAAGCAATGTCAATGTTCACCGACAGAGGAATGCATAAATGAGATGAGGTATGCATATACACTGGAATACTATGCGCCTGCTAAAAAGAATAAAATAATGCCATTTGCTGAAACATGGATGGATTTATCAAATATGAATTGATCTAGAGATTGTCATACTGAGCGAAGTAAGTCAGACAGAGGAGAAATATCATATGACATCCCTTATATGTAGACTCTTAAAAAAAACATATGATACAAATGAACTTATTTACAAAACAAAAACAGACTTACAGACTTAGAGAATGAATTTATGGTCGCCATGGTTGCAGGAGGGAGAGGATTAGGGGAAAGGAATAGTTAGGGAGTTTGGGATGGACACATACACACTGCTATATTTTAAAAGGATAACCAACATGGTGCTCCTGCATAGCACAGGAAACTCTGCTCAATGTTCTGTGACCGTCTGGATTCAAGGAGAGTATGAGGGAGAATGGATACATGTACATATATGGCTGAGTCCCTTTGCTGTCCATCTACAACTATCACAACATTGTTAGCTGACTATGTTCCAATGTAAAACAAAAAGTTAGAGAAAGAAAAAACAAGTTTGGAAATAGAAATCCAAAGAAGGGTTTTAAGCAGTATAATGACAAGATACACTTTGTATCAAAGAAAGCTCACTCTATCAATATTTTGAAGACTGCATGATAGAAGGCCAAAAAGAACAGCTGGAAAGTTACTGCAAAATCCAGGTAGAGATGATCTCTGCCAGAAAATGACAATAACATTGAAAAGCAAATAAAACTGAAAGCAGTTTAGAACACTGAATCCTTGCACAGAATGAATGAAGAGTGGGTATGAAGAAAGAGGAAGATATAAGAACAATCCCCATATTTCTGGCTTATGTTTTTAGATTATCTTAAAAAATATACTGATTTTTAAAGAACAGTGTTAGATCTACAGAAAAATTGAGGAGAAAGTCCCCATATGTCCAAGGTCTAAATGTCCTCTATTATAAATAAATTGCATTAGCATTTACATTTGGTAAATACCAATGAACAATATTGATACACTATTTCAGTAAAGTACATAATTTACATTAAGATATACTCTTGTACAGTTCTATAGGTTTTGACAAATACATAATGTCATTTATTCACTATTGTGGTTTCATTCCTAACATTTCCACTACTGAACAAATCTCTCTGGCCTCTCCACTCTGTTCCATTGGTCTATTTGTCTGTTCCTTCATTAATACCATGCTGTATTGATTACTGCAGCTGCACAATAAGCCCTGAAGTTGGGTAATATCAGTCTTCTGACTTTGTTCTTCTTTGCTGGCTTTGTGTTGGATGTTCTGAGTCCTTTGGCTTTCCATAAACTTTAGTGTCATTTTGTTAATATCCACAAAATAACCTGCTAAGATTTTGAGTGGGATTGTATTGAATCTATAGATCAAATTGGGAAGAACTGACATTTTGACAGTATTAGTTTTCCTAATCATAAACATAGAATATCTATGTATTTAAATCTTCTTTGAGTTTTTTCTTTGGAGTTTATAGGTGTATTTTCATAGATCCTATGCATATTTTGTTAGCTTTATATCTGTTTAATTATTTTTGCTTTTAATGTAAATACATTGCATTTTAAAATTTCACACTCTAATCATTTATTGTTGCTATGAGAAATTGACTTTTCTATCCTAACCATGTATCATGCAAACTTGTTATAAATGCTTAGTAGTTCTGGAGGTTTTTTTGTTGATTCTTTGGGAATTCTACATAGATAATCATGTCATTTGTGAAAAAAAAGACCATTTTATTTGTTCCTTTTCAATCTGTATGTGTTTATTTCCTTTTCTTATCTAATTGCATTAGCTAAGAATTCTAATAGGGTGCTGAACGGGAAAGTCAAAAAGGAACTTCCTTGCATCATTTTAGATCTTCAGGGGAAAGCATATGGTTTTTCACCATTAAGTATGTTGCTAGATGCAGGTTTTTTGTATGTTTTCTTTTTTTTTTTTTATTAAGTTGAGGAAACTCCCCTCTATTCAAAGTTTTCTGAAACTTTATCATCTACTGATGACGCATACAATGTCTCTTATTTAACTTGTTGTTGTGATGAATTAAATTAATTTTCAAATGTTGAGTCAGCCTGGCAAACTAAGAATAAATTCCTCTTGGTTACAGCATAAAATTGTTTTTGCACATTACTGGATTTACATTCTTCATCTTTTATTGAGATGTTGAGGTTTTTGTATTCATAAGCATGCAAGTTATTAGTATGTAGTTTTCCTTTCTTTCAATGTCTTTATCGGGTTTTGATACCCTCACTTTTTAAGATAGACATTAGTATAGTTGGCAACAGATGCAGAAAAGACATATGTGTGTTTGCATACGGCTTATCAATGATGTTCTCTATTCTCTTTCCTTGCAGTTTGAACTGGATGCAACTGAATTATCTTTCCTAACTTCCCAGTCTCACTTTGTCTGAAATTAGAAGGTTATAAAGTTAGACCTACTGAGACCTTAGTCTCACAAAATCTGACACTAGTGATAGGGGAAATCTTCTGAAAGATTCCCTTTTCCTAAAACAAATGTGAGAAAACAGACACATCTTTCCTATTCTAGTCCTTCCACAGATATTCATTATTATGCATACATTCTTTGCACAAACATATTTGGCTGTCTCAGTAATGGAACTGTTTCTGCTCACATGCCAATTTTTTTGAGATTGATGAACTTACCAAGAGAACTTGATACTTCATATTTCCTGAATTTTCCTTTTCTGTGACTACTGTATTTCTAGCTAGAAGGCTAACTCTACAATAGTTAAAGGTATAGAAAAATGATATTGAATAATTAAAAGACAAATAAAGTGCCTTGGCTGCCATCTTTGTCTTTATCTCTTTACTTTGTATGTACATGAATAATTTCAGATTGCTGGAGAATTTTGATTCTCAAATTGTCTCAAACTAGTCATCTTAGTTTAGTAGAATATTGATGCTGAGGAATAGAAACTACAAAATATGAAGTATACAATAAAGAATGTTAATTGTTCTACCTCTAAGGATGAAACATAGTGGTTTCAAACTACATGCAGTAGGAAAACATAAGTGAATACCATTAGACCTCCATTTGGTCAAGATCATCAAAAATTGTTGGGGAAATAGACAATTAAGAGCACAAGTTTTATATTTATAACCTCATTTTTAATCAGGTTTTAAGAAACAGTAGAGTCCCACAGAAATAAATAAAATCCAACACACAAATAAATCGTTAACTCATAAAACATGCATAATAATGAAAAGAAAATAACATTCACTGGAAATAAAACAGAAAAGAGTCAAACAAACCTTTTGTAAAAACAGATGATTAGTACTAACATCTCAACTTAAATCACATGAAAACTTAACAATGATGTTTCTTTTATGCCCATTATGTGTACTGACATTGTATTTGGTTATTGTTCGTGTAGTCTGGAAAGATTTCAATCATGACCAATTGTTACAGCCTCTAAAATGTGAAGAGGTGAATAGAGTAAGAAGAGAAATAATCTCAGTGCTTTTCCCAGAGAGTCTTAAGAGTAGAAGAGCCCATCAAGAGGTTTAGGAAGCCTAGACATAAATAGAAGTGGGACAATAATAGCTCCATGTATTACCTATTACATTTTCTTTTAAAGGATCCCCCCCTTTCTACTTTTATCTCTCTCATTTTTAATAACCTCTTAGGATTTCACCAGTTAAAATCCATTTATTTTTCTTTTCACGTGTATTGGCTCATGGTTGATTGTTGCAGCACTGATTTATAATCTCAGAATTCTATGACTAAGGATGTTAACAAATATAGTGAAACAGCCTCTCTTGTTTCTAAAAGTATATGAAAATTTCCTTTTATATGGACTTAAGAAAAACAATACTGTCTGTTAATAAACTGTCATACTTATTTCTAAGAAACATAATACATGTGCTCCAACATCCAGAGCCACAATATCAACTGAGGGGAATCCAAGCAATCCAACTCAGGGACTGGGATAATGACTGGTTCAGCTGGATCAGGTGCCAGTTCCAGCTTGGGCTAGAGGAATGCTCTTGCCCAGCATGCACATGGATTCAAGGTCCCTCCACTGTGTGTCATTTGAGTTTGACACTGAAAGGGTTGCTATGAAAAGGCATGGTTTGGGGAGATCCTGTGTATTTACTCCAACTTGAAACTATCAGTCTTCTCACTAGAGTTCATCTTACCAGAGTATTTAGATGATAGCATAAATTCTTTGACAAATCACTTATTCTGCTCTGGCTTTATCTATGTAGACAGGAAAATAAATACCGTTACAGTTTAAGTCTCTATTATGCTAGAAAATAGTTAAATATCAGCTCTTTACCAGAACTCTCAATTAGACAGAGCCATTCACAGAATACAGTCTATTTGCTAAACTGAAACAAAATTCTAGTGAGACATTCATTGTCTTCTCTCAGCAAGGGACCAAGGAAATTCAGAAAAAAAGAATCATTAAGAATACTTTCTCATGGAATTGTATTACCTAGAGTCATGATATGAATTCCAAACTCAGGGCATATTATTTAGAGGGTCTTGATACTATTCTGTTTGTATGTCAGAGATTTTTTTTTTTTTTTTTTACGAGAGATTTAGGAAATATATTTGATTTTAAAAATATGTTTGACTTATGCTTCCCTCTTAAAATGCCAAAGAAAAACATTTCGCCTCTTACAATAAAAAGTTTAATAATATGAAAAATTATAACTCCTACTGAAACCACGAGAAAAGTGGAGTTGTAAAGCAACCAATCAAGTGAAACTCAAGGGAAGACAGGAGTCTGCATGGTATGATGAGAAGTGGGTAACTGTTTGGCTGGGGTGGATGTCAGATATTGGATACCATGTGAGGTACTGCCAGAGGAGAAATGAGCAGGAAGAGAGACCCTCTCTAAGAGACAAGGGAAATCCTAAAGTTGAGGGGGAAACATTGAAAACAAAACTTCTGGCAAACCAGCCCACATCTTACATGTAACACTGTACTAGAGTAATTTTAAAACTAGGATGCACTAGGGTTACTATAACAACAACAAAATCCAAAACTAATTCAACTCTTGACAAGATTAACTAAATGTATATAATGAAGGTCTGACCAAAAAAAAAAAAGATATGCCATTAGTATGCTGCTGCTGCTAAGTCGCTTCAGTCGTGGCCGACTCTGTGCGACCCCATAGATGGCAGCCCACCAGGCTCCCCCATCCCTGGGATTCTCCAGGCAAGAACACTGGAGTGGGTTGCCACTTCCTTCTCCAGTGCATGAAAGGGAAAAGTGAAAGTGAAGTCGCTCAGTCGTGTCCGACTCTCAGCAACCCCATGGACTGCAGCCTACCAGGCTCCTCTGTCCATGGGATCCTCCAGGCAAGAGTACTGGAGTGGGGTGCCATTAGTATGAGGTAATACTAATTACCTCAGTCTCTACTGTCTTACATTGGAGAAGGAAATGGCAACCCACTCCAGTATTCTTGCCTGGAGAATCCCAGGGACAGAGGAGCCTGGTGGGCTACCATCTATGGGGTTGCACAGAGTTGGACATGACTGAAGCGACTTAGCAGCAGCAGCAGCTACTGTCTTACAACAAATGTTCGCCAAATGCAATATATGCAAAGAATTTAGACCAATAAAAAACAACATCATGTCAAGTGATAAAGCAATACACACAACTAGACTCAGATATGATCCCAATATTTGAGTATCAGACACGGAATTAAAAATAGCAATGATTAATATGTTAAAAGATCTAGCTGAAAAATGGACAACATACATGAACAAGTGGGGAATTTCAGCAGAAAGATGAAAAGTATGATAGAATGAAACGAAAATAATCAAAAAGAAACATACACTAACAAAGATGAAGAATCACATCAGTAGACTCATCAGTAGGTTTCACAAAGCTAAGGAAATAATTACCTTGAAGATACATCAATAGAAATTATTCACACAGAAACAAAGAATAAAACATTAAAAAAAAAAAGAGCATCCAAGAGCTGCGGGAAATACAAAAATTGTAAAATACAACAGAGATAATGGAGAAGAAATATTTGAAGGGATAATAGTATAATTGAGAATTTTCCAAAATTAATCAAGATAATAACCATAATTCCCGGATCTCAGAAAACAGCAAGCAAAATAATTACCAACATACAAACACTCACACACACACACACACACCCCATTATAATATCAGACAAAGTAGACTTAAGAACAAGAAATATTACATAATGATAAAAAGTTCAACTCACCAAGAAGAAAGTGCACAATTCTAAATGTATACACACCTAATACCAGAACTTTAAAATGCAGAGAAAAACATTTATAAATTATAAAAAGGGAAGAGAAAGCCACAATTATTGTTAAAGACTTCAACACTCTTCTTAGTGATCAATGAAACAAATATACAGAAAATCAACAAAGACGCAGAGGATCTGAATAATATATCACCAATTCAGCTTAAATGCATTTATACAAAACTTCATCTAACAATAGCATATAACACGTTACACAACATATTCTTTTCCAGTGGACATTCACCAAGAGACCATGTTCTAGACCATAAAATACACCTTAGTAAATTAACATAACTGAAACCATACAAAGTTTATATTGTGATTCATTCACCAATGAATGTCTCTTTGGCTATCTGCTAGGTTTCTGATAGTACCTTGATGATGATACTAATATTAGGTTGGTGCAAATGGTTTTTGCATTGTTGAAATTTGCCATTGGTATTGGAATACATTCTAAATAAATGTGGTTATGTTATACATCATTTTAATGTGCATTTATCATTATTTTTTTTTTTTGCTAATGACTTACTACTACATGCTCCTTATTTTGTATTTAATTTAGACTGTGGAAAGCTCTTAAAGAGATAGGAATACCAGACCATCTTATCGGTCTCCTGAGAAACCTGTATGCGGGTTAAGAAGCAACAGTCAGAACCCTGTGTGGAAGAACTGACTGGTCCAAGATTGACAAAGGAGTATGACAGAGCTGTCTGCTGTCACCCTGTTTGTTTAACCAGTATGCTGAGCACATCATGAGAAATGCCAGGCTGGATGAGTTACCAGTTGGAATCAAGACAGGCGGGAGAAACATCAACAACCTCAGATATGCAGATGATAGCACTCTAATGGCAGAAAGCAAAGAGGAACTAAAAAGCCTCTTGATGACAGTGAAGGAGAAGAGTGAAAGAGCCAGCTTAAAACTAAATATTAAAAAAAACTAAGATCATGGTATCCGGCCCATTACTGCATAGCAAATAGAAGGGGAAAAGGTGGAAGTAGTGACAGATTTCCTCTTCCTGGGCTCTAAAATCACTGCAGATGGTGACTGTGGCCATGAAATCAGAAGACAACCATTTCTTGGAAGGAAAGTGATAACAAACCTAGACAGTATGTTGAAAAGCAGAGACATTACTCTGCTGACAAAGGTCCATATAGTCAAGGCTATGGTCTTCCCAGTGGTCACATGTGGTTGTGTGAACTACATCATAAATAATGCAGAGCACTGAAGAATTGATGCCTTCAAACTGTGGTGCTGGAGATCAACCCTGAATACTCATTGAAAGGACTGATACTGAAGCTGAAACTCAAGTATTTTGCTCATCTAATGTGAACAGCTGATTCACTGGAAAAATCCCTGATGCTGGGAAAGATTGAGAGCAGAAGGAGAAGAAGGCATCAGAGGCTGAGATGGCTGGAGGGCATCACCGATGCAATGGACATGAACTTGGGCAAACTTTGGGAGATGGTGAGGGGCAGGGAGGCCTGGTGTGCTACAGTCCATGGGTTTGCAAAGAGTCGAACTTTATTGGGCAACTGAACAACACATGGAAATGATGTTAGACAAAAAGCAAATTTGAATGACTTTCTTATTTGAGTTCAAAATGGGTCAAAAAGCAGCAGAGACAACTCACAGCATCAACAATGCATTTGGCCCAGGAACTGCTAATGAACAGACAGTGCAGTGGTGGTTCAAGAAGTTCTGCAAAAGAGATCAGTCTTAAAGATGAGGAGCACAGTGGCTTGCCATCAGAAGTTAACAATGACCGACTGAGAGGATCATCAAAGCTGATTCTCTTACAACTACACAAGAAGTTGACCAAGAACTCAACATCAACCATTCTACAGTCATTCGATATTTGAAGCAAACTGAAAAGGTGAAAAAAGCTTGATAAGTGGGTGCCTCATGAGCTGACCACAAGTTGAAAAGATCATCATTTTGAAGTGTCACCTTCTCTTGTTTTATGCAGCAACAATGAACCATTTCTCAATTGGATTGTGATGTGCGATGATAAGCGGATTTTATATGATGACCAGCAACAACCAGCTTAGTGTTTGAATGGAGAATAAGCTCCAGAGCACTTCTCAAAGCCAAACTTGCACCAAAAAAAGTCATGGTCACTGTTTGGTGGTCTGATCTACTACAGCTTTCTGAGTCCTGGTGAAGCCATTACATCCGAGAAATATGCTCAGCAAATCGATGAGCTGCACGGAAAACTTCAAGGCCTGCAGCCAGCGCTGATCAACAGAAAGGGCCCAATTCTTCTCCAAGACAACATCCAATCGTATGTGGAACAACCAACACTTCAAAAGTTGAACAATTTGGACTATGAAGTTTTTCCTCATCTGCCACATTCACCTGACCTCTCGCCAACCAACTACCACTTCTTCAAGCATCTCAACAACTTTTTGCAGGGAAAATGCTTCCACAACCAGCAGGAGGCAGAAAATGCTTTCCAAGAATCTGTTGAATCCCAAAGCGTGGATTTTTATGCTACAGCAATAAACAAACTTACTTCTCACTAGCAAAAATGTATTGATTGTAATGGTTCCCATTTTGATTAATAAAGATGTGTGTGAGCCTACTTACAATGATTTAAAATTCACAGTCCGAAACCGTAATTATGTTTGCACCAAACTAATAATTTGCCTAAGTTACAAGCTTCAACAAAATTTCCAAGCAATAAAAGATTTAATTAATGCCAATGAGGAGCTTATTCTGGAAGTAAAGACTATAGCTTTATCAGCCACAACTACTATCATGTGTATTGTTGAGTGAGGCTAAGAAAAATTCAAGTTGTGTGTGTTCTCAGTTGCTCAGTCATGACTGACTCTCTGCAATGCCATGGACTATAGTCCACCAGGCTCCTCGGTCCATGGAATTTTCCAGGCAAGAATACTGGAGTGGCTTGCCACTTTCTACTCTATGGGATCTTCCAAACCCAGGGATGGAACCCATGTCTCTTGCATCTCCAACAGTGGCAGGCAGATTCTTTAACACTGTGCCACCTGGGAAGCCCAAATACTAAAGTTGGTCTCTGCTAAAGCTACTGTTGAGAGATGCAGGCTTCCCCTCCATATCAGGATCCAGAATGGAAACACCAAGTGTTCCATGCTATGCCCATATCTGTCAGCAACCCTTTGGTCAAACTACAGCACTCACACTGCGTAAATGATTGGTCTTTTGGCTTTTCACAGCCTGGCTATCATTTTAGATGATAGTTTGGACCTGGGATACTATAGTCCATTGTACAGACCTCACATGTCAATGCAAAAACTGTTGGGCTATACCATGATCATGCTGCCACCCACACTTATTCAGGCTTGATAACACTACGGCCATATTCAAGCTAGCTGGTAAAATAATTCATCTTCAGCTTGATGGCAAATTTTCTTACAATGTCTGAAGCAGCTCCTATTGGCTATTCTGAAATTTGCATAATATAGGAGGCAGTATACATGCCAGCCAGATTCCCTGACCACCAGGTGACCTCAACACATTTGATAAACATATTCATGAGGGAGAAGCATCTCAGTCCAACTGACCAACACAACCAGAGTCTTCCTTCAGTCACACTACTGCCAGTGACTAGTGCAGCTCCTCTTTTGTTCTTCTCGGTGTTGTACTGTGCTAAGCTCACACTCTTCCCTTCTACCTCTACTCCTAGAGTCCATACTCTCACCTCCTCAGGCTATGGTACTTAGACCCAATGGAAGCTTATCTTTAGCTCCTTTCTGAATTCACTGGAGGAGAGAATGCTATCTTCCTCTCAGCTACCTGTCTAAAGCCTTTCCCTACCCATCTCCAGTATGTAAGTCTCGCTGCACCATATTTTCTAAATCACACAAATGCAGTGACACCATGCCTACACTCAATATTGCTACAAATGAGTGTCAGTGTTTACAGTAGGCTATCCATGCTATGGATAGCACCAAGATCAAATCCATAGTTATTATTATTTAGCTATATGTTTTAGGGAGGTGCTGATAGGTTATCTGAAGTTCTCTTTGAGCCTAGGAATACCCCCTGTCTGATCTGCTCTACTGGTCTAGGCGATAGCCTGACACATGCAACTTTCACAACCAACCTTCATTCTCTTCCAGATTTCACGATCTTCAATATTGTTCAACCCTGACAACTACCATTCCACCATCCATGAACAAGTCCATATCTTCCTTGCCAAGCCCCACATTTCCACCCCCTTCATAGGGAGTCTACCCCCAGCTCCATTCCCATAATTTTCCCCATTCAGTTTGCAGTATCATCTTCATTCCCATTCCTGTCTCTGCTCATGTTTTTCCCCTTCTCTCAAGACCTACTTCATTTCATCGTAGTAATCCCCTCCCTGTCTTGAAGGGTCTCTCCCATAACATATATTTACCACTCATCAAGCATACAGTCCAGGTCCTTTATTTCACTAATTGCTGAGTCTGACACCAGTCCAAGATAGGTCATCAGCTTTCATCATCTACTTCCCATCAGTTTCATAGAAGAAGTTATCCTTGGCCAGTCATCCCCTTCTTACGTACAACTCCATAAAACTAATCAGATCCTAAAATATTTATTTAAATTGCTCATCTGGTCTCTCTTTCTGATGTGGTTTACAAATCCTAAGAAATTTTCCTACTTTGCTCTTAGCAATAAACCTACTGGCAATTCCTAAGCAGGGTTTTTGCACTACCATACGCCTTAACCAGGATCCTCAAATCTCTAGTGGCTCTAGTTTCACTTCAATAACGCTTGCTTGTTCCTCTGTTCTTACACACCACCACCAGGCCTTCCCTCCGATGTTCTATATATAAGGAGGCAGGGGAGGGCGGGTGGCGGGCAATGTTTCTTTCTGGTCTCTCAGCTCAACGTTTCTTTTTCAGCATTAGGTACAGAAGAACTATTGCACATTATGCTTGCCCCCACTTACAGTCTTGGGGGACACTGACACTGCCCTAGGACACATAATCCAGTCAGACATAATAAATATTCAACACCACCCTCCCACCAGACACATGCAGCAAGATGCCCATCCTTTGGAGGCCCACAGTGAGGAGCAATGCTTCCTGGTGACTTTAATGGCTGATAACTGTCTATTCTTAGCCTATTTACTGGCCAGTCATGGAGGTGTTTTTTTTCTTAAAGGTATTTTTTGTTACATGTGGATAGACATAATGGGAAAAAGTTGCTCAAATAACTCAACAAATGAGACAACAGATAAGCATGTTAATAATATAATTTGCTTTTTTGAGCAAATACTCCAGACACTAGCTAACATTTTTTCATTGTTTTCAACAACTGTCTAAGGTGACTGGATACATTTGTCCATCCAACCTCTCTCATTTTAATTTTTGTTTGCTACAGAGGCATACGGGGCCTCCCAGGTGGCGCTAGTGGTAAAGAACCTGCCTGCCAATGCAAGAGACATAGAGATGCAGGTTCCGTCTTTGGGTCAGGAAGATCACCTGGAGGAGGTCATGGCAAACAACTCTAGTATTCTTGCCTGGAGAACCCCTTGGACAGAGGAGTCTGTCAGGCTATGTCCATAGCATCTCAAAGAGTCAGACACAACTGAAGTGACTGAACATGCGTGCACAGAGGCACATGGCTCCTAAAATTACGCCTAAACAAATTCAGAATCAGTTGAATAAGACACAGTACATTTCCATCATCAATCGAACAGTGGGGTGAATTGTAGTAAGAGGTCTGACTTATTTTTTGAATTTTGACCACTGACAGCTTCAAAGCCCCATACTCCCCCTCTCCCCTTTGCCCCATATATGGACAAGCTAATAATGATTTTAAAAATCCATCAGTCCCCTTGGCGCCCACGGGAACTTCAAACCACAAAAACCCTGGACACAGGAAGAAACTTTTACTCCAGACTCACATTTTATCCAGTCAAAATCAAGTCATCACACCACCACTTCCACTGTGCTCTTGGCTTTATGGCTGAGACTGCACCTGTCCTGTTGTTCCAAGAATTATTTTTTAAGTGATAAATTTTCTTCCAAATTCCTTTGGTATGCATATCATCATTTGCCTCAATATCCAGTCCACTAATTAGGAAAGAGTCCTTTTCATCTCCATGGGTGGAGAGAACAGGATTAAACTAGAAATAAATTAATGAAATAAATGGAATTCAACTAGAAATAAGACTGGAAAATCTATAAATACTTGGGGAAAAAACACCATATTTCTCAGTAATCAACATATCAAAGCACACAAGAGAAGCTAGAAAATATTTTGAATTTACTAAAAGTGAAAAGACAATACAATAGGTTTTTGAGTATATGCTAAAGTGGTTCTTAGAAGAAATTTTATAGCCTTGAATGTCTTTAATAGAAAAAAATATAGATCTTACTTGAATGATCTAAGCTTCCTTCTTAAGAAACTAAAAAATAAAAAAAAGGAAACCAAAAAGCAAATAGAAGAAAAGATATTAAAAGAAAATAAATCAATGATATTGAGAACAGAATAAAAGAAAATCAGTAAAATAAGATTGTTTTTTTAAGTTCAATAAAGTTAATACATTTCTAACTATACTGAAAGGAAAAAAGAAAGAAAACACAAATTACTAAAAAACAGGAATTAATGAAGAGATATCACTACAGACTCTAGAGATATTAAAAAACAAAAGAACACTATGAGCTATCTAGAACTATAAATTCAACAACTTAGATGAAATGGACAATTTTTTCAAACTACCAAGTCTCACTCAAGGAGAAATTTATATGATACTCAAAAATCTACACAAATAATGTGGATTTTTCAGTAATAGGAGGATGCTCAATAACACAAGAGAGACCTCTAATTCTTAGAAATTTTTACTTCTTACCATCATTTTTAAGTAGGTAATTTTTCTTTTAAATATGATAGATGAGCCCACAGAATGACAGAGAGCCCACATTGTTTTCTATTCAATAAGATCCTTTATGCTTTTTTAAAGTCATTTCTCTATAACACATTAAGGTAAGAAAATTTTATATCTAATTATTATTATAATTGACAAATAATTTTTCCTCAGGAATATTCTGTTTTCACTTTGTTTCCAGACCTGAATTTTTTTTAAGTAAGTTGATCCTTTTTTAAAAAGTAGAAGCTCACTGGATATTTTTATTGTCATCTAATTTGAAATATTCCAACTAGCTATGTATAGATATGGATTTACTTTGCATTGTTTGCATGAAAAATGAAAAAAAAATTCTTAATGCTCTTAGTGAAGTCTTTCATTAGATGAAAATAATTTATTTTATAATTTCAATAAGGCTAAAGCTTCAGTTGTGCCAGTTTATTTTTACTTTTGCTGCTGCTGCTGCTGCTGCTAAGTCGCTTCAGTCGTGTCCGACTCTGTGCAACCCCATAGACAGCAGCCCACCAGGCTCCTCTGTCCCTGGGATTCTCCAGGCGAGAATACTGGAGTGGGTTGCCATTGCCTTCTCCAATGCATGAAAGTGAAAAGTGAAAGTGAAGTCGCTCAGTCGTGTCTGACTTTTAGCAACCCCATGGACTGTAGCCTACCAGGCTTCTCCATCCATGGGATTCTCCAGGCAAGAATGCTGGAGTGGTTTGCCATTTCCTTCTCCATTTTACTTTTGAGTTGTCCTTAATAATTGGATGGTATTCTGCCTGGCCTTCCAGAACAATATTCTTAATTTATCTCCAGCCAAAAATTAGTGAGAAATGATGAATAAGAAACTTTCTGAAGCAAATTTTCTGCTATTCACTGACTCAATTACATTTTAAAGTTTCATGTAACACATCTTAAGTGTCTTGCAGAAAGTTCTAAGGATTCTTTCTTCAGTGGAAATAATTTAAAATCCTAGGAATACAGTGTGGGTAAAATATTTGTGCAATAAGCTCAACTGGATCAAGGGAAACATCACCATGGCTGGCCTTAGTTGGATTTCTTTTGCTTTGCTTTCCTTTATTTTTTGATTTTTGTTTTTAAATTCATAAAATTTATTCAGGAGCTGTTAGAATCCTTTGCTATGTCACTGACAGACTACGATATAGTTACCTTATAAATTAACTCTGAGTTAGGTATTTTGCATTGAAAGTTATCTTGGTACTGAGCCCTAAGACATATTCCAAACAGGTCATGAAGTCTAATTAACCTTTTATCACATTCAACTACTTTAAGTTACATGAACTTGAATCTGTCCTCTAAATATAACAATATGATTTTGGCATCTCATTAATAAACATGACAGCATTTATTAACACTGCCATGTAACTAAAGTAAAACTTCATCAATTCAAATCTCAAGGAACCAGGAGTAATCAAGCTAGAACTAAACAGGAACAAATTATCTGACATCATATTTTAGCGGCAAGAGAGCTGAGAAGCTAAACAACTTGCTGCTTCTGTCAAACAATCTTGATTACTTGTCAGTGTGGAAGAAGTCAGTTGAGTATGGAATGAAAGGTTAATTTACTTGCACTCACATAACCTCTCCCTCTCTTCTTATTGACAAATAACCAAGGTCATTAACTGAAGTTTGCAAATCAATTTCTATGAATTCATGGCTCATAGAATCATGTACTTTAAATTATAAATATAATAGTATTCGACCTTATCCATGCCAAAATATTCTATACTAGATCACTTATTTTTACTAGCAACAGCATTATTTTATTGTTTATTAATAAAAGAAATTGTATTTTCTGTCTTTCATCAGAATTCTAAGCTCAAATATTTGCTTATTTGCTCTTCCTTTATTCATTCATCAAATATTCCATTTTTCTCCCTCCCTTCCTCCCTTCTTTCCTCCCTTTGAAAATAAGACATTTTAAAACATTTTAGGTGCAATGTAAGATATATTCCACACTTTCCTTTGATGTGTAACTGCTGCTGCTGCTGCTAAGTTGCTTCAGTCGTGTCCGACTCTTAGCAACCCCATGGACTGCAGCCTACCAGGCTCCTCCATCCATGGGATTTTCCAAGCAAGCGTACTGGAGTGGGGTGCCATTGCCTTCTCCTGATGTGTAACTACACAGCTTCAATTGCAAAGCTAACACATGATTTTATCCTCTTTATTAGGTGGGCATTAACACTGAGTATTTAGGCAAGAAGAATTAAAAGCAGCTAGTATTTATTTAATACACTGTGTACATATTCTCACATTTAAATCTCACAATCCTGTAAAGAACGTACTTTCATCTCCATATTCTAGAAATATAAACTTCACAGAAAGATCACACAGCTAGTGTCAAATATCAGTATTTTCACTCAGTTCCCTTTGAATTCAAAGTCAGAGCAGTGAAAAAAACAAACATACAGCCTTTCTCCAACTTGGGTATCAATTTATTGTTGCTCTTACCCTATGTACTGAATGTATTAAAAAACAAAAATTCCTTCCTTCCTTCCTTCCTTCCTATCTCCCTTGCTTCCTCTCTTCTTTCTTATATAAACCATGTCTTCCATTTTCTGGTGCCTTGACATCTGGCACCTTGCTGACCCTGAAAGGAGTCAGCTGGTCTCCTGCTTAGGCAATTTTCAGAGATTGTAAATAGCTCATCCAAGAGCATGCCTTTCAAATACAAATCAACCAATCCAGAACTTATACCCGCAACAATGTCTCCTATCAGGCTCCCACACTCTCAGGGTCACTATCAACTTGCCCTATCACCCCTGGGTCAAGTACCAGACAACCAGGGACAGCCCCTATACTTCAGAGTGTACTGAAATTATTCAAACCAGCCAATCCTAAACCACTTTCTCTGATGCACCTGTTCCTTCCCCCAAAAAAACCACAATAAAAGCTGTTGCCACAGTTACCTCGCATCCGCCCCTCACCTCCTGAGGGACCCAGTGCTTCCCTGTGCAGCAATCAATGGTGCAGCATATTTCTTCCACATGCAGTATGTAACAAACTGTCTTTTCAATGGCAGTAGTCAAAACTGTTAACCTGACTGATATGAATAATAATAAAACTTATTAAACTTGTCTTTCTCTCTTCCTCTTCCTCCTTCTTCCTCCTTCTTTCTCTTTCCCTCTCTCCCTCCAACCCTCTCTCACCATTTTCATTCTCCTTCGCTCGCTCTCTCTTTCTTCCATGTGCAGAAACTAGCAACTATTTAAATGAACTGCTATCAAGTTAGCAAAGTGCTGTACACTTCTGGCTGTGCTATGTAAAATGAATTTCAGCAAAATGAGTACTATAAGTTTTGGATGGACATATGTTCTTTCATATTTAATAATCTTGAGTGTGAAGAAACACTTCTGCAATCTGCATGGAGTTATCTGAACATTAGATGAGCGGGTCAGTCATTAAATATCAGTTGTATTTTTAGAAATAAGGAAAAATTATTCATCAGAACCCTTAAACAACAGCATATGTTCTTTTCTTCTTATTAACTATAGACAAATACCAAGTTTAAATGTAAACTCTGTTTGGCTGCTAAGACAAAATATGGGTACAGATTTTTGAAATGGTGCCAATCACACTCTACCCTCAATGTAGAAAATATAATAGAAAAAAAAAGAAATTGCTGAAATCAAAGAACCAAAGGATTAATTGACTTTAAAAGTATTTTCTCAGCACCTGAAGAAAAGTCATTTCTATATTATATTTTTTTCTTAATTAATTGCAGAGCATACTTGTGAACTTTATTTTATTTGGACTGCACATCTTTTAAACTGTGGCTTTTAGCTTTTTTGTGTTTATTTATTTTTGTTCCATGGATTTTCTGTTTTCACTTAAGCTTTAGTCCATTTGGTAGGAAGTTAAGCATGATCAAGGATGAGTGGGCTTACTGAAAGGGATTCAAAGTGATCTATAAACCCCATCCCAGACACACCCAGAAGAGCTGACAGATATGCTACAAAATAACCACAGTGACTTTTTCAGCTCCTGTGCCCTAGGCTCACAGTGGATACAAACTAATCAAAGGAGCTTCTTCAAGTAATCGTTGGCATCTAGAAACCATTAAAAGTTAATAAATATCCTATACATATATACATCTGATTAAAATAGACTGAATTATGGGAAGACATATACAACACAGCCTGCTGTTACATAACTTGCAATTGTCAACTGGCTGGAGCATATGCCCATTTGCATTCCCTTTCACTGACTGATGGTGGGTACAAGCCCTATTTTGCACGGGGCACGAGTAAGAGCAGACGGGAAGTACAGAAAGAGGCAAGGCAAGAGGGATCATCAAGACGACTCTTCTGGGATTGGCCTGCTCCCATGTTTTGGGAATGTCTGTCTAATAAAAGATATGTCTGCTTGAGCTGAACTGAGCTGTAACTTGGCTGTTGTTTTACACCCAGTAGTCTGTTGTTCCAAATTTTTGTTGTCACATGACAAGAACCAAGGAAGAGAAATAAACTGACCTGACAAGTCCATATCTGAGTTTCATTTTTTATTTATGTCTTCTATATTGCCCTCTCTTACACTATCATTTATTTTTCAATTTTCCAATCTCCTAATTGCCCTGTGTGCTTGTGATCTATTTACCCACCCCTTCCTTTTCTTGTGTAGCAGATACTATTTCAAACCCATTCATTTTCTCTTTTATTCATTTACCAAAATTTTTCTTGATACTTATCATCTGCCAATAATAATGAGAGGCCATAAGTTCACAAGAATGACAAAGATCGTGTCTGTTCCAGAGGAAAGGAGAAAAATAAAAGTCAATAATTCACTAAAACAAAATGTGAAAGTTGTTGGAACGAAGCATATAGTAAATATGTGACAATAGCGGACAACCTACCAAACTCAGAAGATACAACGAGGGAGGCTTTCACAGAGGTATTGCTGTTAAGAGTGGAGAATTGTAGAACAGATAAAAAATTTCCACAGGAAGAAGCAGGAGAAGGATACTCATGACAATACCACCAGAATTCTCCAACACAGCATTTCATTTTGAAATGTGCAAAACAACGATGATACAATATGTAAAAAATTAATAAACAGAAACTTCTATTAAATAGAATTGGGAAACCAGAAGGATGAGTTCTCCCACCCTACCTTGAGAGCAGAGCCCAACAGGAAGAAGAAAGACTCCTCTTCTTTCTTGGCAAGGACTCAGCCAATGGGAAGCCATGGACTCTCTGCTTGCTGGGGCTTCCGAGGTGGCACTAGTGGTAAACAACCTGCCTGCCAATGCAGGAGATGTAAGAGACACGGGTTCAATCCCTGGATCAGGAAGATCCCCTGGAAGAGGGCACGGCAACCCATTTCAGTATTCTTGCTTGGAGAATCCCATGGACAGAGGACCCTGAAAGGCTGCAGTCCATGGACTCACAAAGAATCTGACACTACAGATGTGACTTAAACACACACTGTTTGCTATGCCCTCTCAATCACTTTTCCCCTTTGATAACAGTATTCTCCTTTCCTTGCTGTGTGGAGATTTGCAGGTAGCTTGCCATTGTTGCAGATCCTGAATTGCAATTCTCTAGTGATCTCAAATAAACCCATCTTTGGTGCAGAAATATCTGACAGTCTGTTTGTTTTGGGCCAACAAATAAAGTGCAAAAAGGCTGAAATGCTGCTAGTACTCAATTTACCCTCTTCCTACATCTACCTGAAAAACAGAAAAAGTAGAAAACTTTTGCTGACCTGTCCCATATTCTAAAAGTTGCTTCTCTGGACTATTCCTCCAAACTCCTTCACCACCTTGGTTTCTGTTTGGGTTCAGCCCAGTGTTGGCATTGGCACGAAACAGGAGTGTGGGAGAAGAAAGGTGTGTCATTTCCTTCCTCCCTTCTTAATTCAGCACAGCCTTTTTGGCTGTAACTGCATCCCTCCGTGATGGGGGTAGTTCCTCCCTCTTCCATGCTCCCAATTCTCACTGGACTCCCGTGTAACTTCTTTCCTCCCTTGTCTCTTTGGCCCTAGCAGTGGCAATGGCTTCCCAGTATTTCTACTTCTGGGGGCCAACCAATCTTTATTTATTCAAACCCTAGCTGTACTTCTTCAGCTGTAGTACTTCCAATAAACACTTTTCATTTTGGCTGTCCGAGTTAAACTGTATTTCTTGTTAAACACTCTGACTGTTAGGGTAATAAAATGTTTAATAATGAATGAGCTTTAAAATAACAATTATTGTCTAATTGTTTTAACCAGGTTCAATAAAATTTTGGCTTTTTATATATTTGTATAAGCAAACAAATAATAACCAAAAAAAAAAAAAAAAACCAGGAAAAGTGTGATGAGAGATAAGCAAACAATTCTTTTTTTAAAAAAAATACCTGAACTCAAGACACTATTTCTGGATTTGGGAGTCAACCCTGGCTATGAACAGAAGTAAAAGGGAGGCTGATTTTTTTAAAATCAGAACTAAATACAAAGTCTTGGAGAAGGAAATGGCAACCCACTTCAGTATTCTTGCCTGGAGAATCCCATGGACAGAGGAGCCTGGCAGGCTACAGTCCATGGGGTCACAACAGTCAGACACGACTGAGTGACTAACATGCATGCAAGGTCTAGTAGAAACATTCACAGAAATACAG
The DNA here is from genome assembly GCA_024291935.2 of Okapia johnstoni. Taxonomy (NCBI): domain Eukaryota; kingdom Metazoa; phylum Chordata; class Mammalia; order Artiodactyla; family Giraffidae; genus Okapia; species Okapia johnstoni. The sequence continues at coordinate 50,825,702 of CM044314.1, forward strand.
ATTGTTGGTTCTCTAAGCGGAGGGTATTGTCAATGTAGACACAAAGGGAGCAAGGCACCACTGGCAAGGACTTTCAGAGAGAAATTATTCCAGTGTCCTTTTCTCTTCCCTACCTGACCTTGGATAATAATTGCTTGTCCCATTCACACAGAAGGTCAAGAAAGAGCAAAGCCATCCAAAATCGCTCAAAAACAAGTAAACCAGAAGAATAAAAAAACTAGTTGGGATGAAAAAATAGGCTTTTGGTGCCCCAATACCTTCTCAAACTCTGTTCAGGAAACTTTATTTCCTGGAATCAGAGGGCTGGTATGATGGTAAAATATAACAAGCAGCCAAGACTACAACATCATAAATGGTACTCCCTGAGATACACCATCAAATCCGTTCCCCAAACGCAACTGCAAGAATATGGGAGGATCCCAGGCTTTTGACTCACTCCAGATACATAATACCAGCCAAGGAAATAGTAACTGATAACAACTATTAATAGTTAAAAGTTAAAATAAAAATAACTGATGAGATGAAAAATCCAAGGGTGTTTGAGCCTCCACGGGTGTATAGTGAATATCTGTATATTTATATAATAAAACATTATGAGTTCCAAGCATTATGAAAGAGAAATAACAAATTGAATAATCTACACCACAGAAAGCAGAATTAATGGCCCAGACAGAGTAAAAACACAACTTAAGCATAATAATTGCCTCTGCAGAGATAAAGGTTGTATTGGAAATATAAAACAAAAACACTTGCATTTTTTAAAAAGAATCAACTATAGTTATGAGAAAAATACGTAATTTTTCAAATAAAAAAGTCAGTGGAGACACTGAAGAGAAGAATGTTTCCAGCTAGGAAATGCACCACTTACTGATACATGTCAAAAAATTCTTCTAAACACATCTGGGATAAAGAGATGGAAATTATGTATCAAAAAGAAAAAGGTAAGTAGGAATGAAATACTTGCTTTTATACTTATTTAAAAGACCTGTCAGAAGGAATGGGAAAAGGGAAAATAATGTGAAAAGGCAAAAAGACTTGAAAAATAACATCAGATAATTTTTCAGAATTAAAGAGTCATGAAACCTCCAATTGAAAGTGTTTATAAAGAGTCAAACAGGATAGATGACAGATTCACACATACACACACAGAAATAAACATAGTTTAGAAAAATTTAAAAATGTCAAACTTTGAATGCATCGAGGGAGCAAAAACGTTTACATACAAAAAGAATACAGTAAATGGAAAAGGCGTGAAATAATACTTGGAAACTGCTGACAATAAATAAGAACTTTGAGCCCACAATTTCATACCCAATCGGAATATCATTTAAAATAAAAGTGAACTAAGCATATCATCAAGTACATAATTATGAATAATAAACTTATTGAAATAAAGAATGAGTCTCCATTTTCAAGTAGTTTTAGAAAGATTGCACTCAAAAAATTTGATATGAAATTTGGAAGTCACTTACTCATAGAAAGTTAAAGATTAAGAAAACACATTAATAAATGTATTAGTTGTTGCTATAAATTAGCAACAACTAAAAAATAAGATAAAATAGTAAGTATAATGACAAAAATTCAGAACTGAAACTCCACATAAGAGGAAAAAATCAAAGGGAGATGAAAATAGACCAAAGCATTCTCAATTTGAAAAAAAGGCATATATTTTAATGATTTTCAGAAACAGAAAGGAAAAAAGTAAACATAAGGTGTGTCTTATTATGAGAAGAGGAACTACCAATGAATAGAAATGGAACATAGTTGTCAAATTAGCAAAAGAGTATTCAGGGCAAGCAAATAGAAAATGAGAAAGAAGTAGTTTGAAAAGTACATTAAATAGAATGCATGATATAAGATATCAAAAATAAGCTCTACTACAAAAGTAATAACAATAAATCTCTACTAATTTAATTAATCAAGTAAAGAAGGATTTCTATTAAACACCAAAATTCAGGAATAAGCTACCTATAATAAAGAAATTTAAATCAAAGAGACACAGAAAGAGTAAAAAAGAAAAAAAAAAGGATCAAAAGAGATGTACTGGCAATAATTAACTCAAAAAAGACATGAAAGTAGAAAAAACTTTATAATAAATAAGAAAGTTGCATAGTAATATTTCACATATAGTTACCCACGTACAAAATCTCAAAGAGAATGACCTTACATGTCAGAGAAACTACACATTATTTTCTAGCACATATGACATATTCACAAATGTCCTTAATAGACTAATTCTCAAAGAAAGTATCAAAGTAAATTTCAAAGATTCAACATCATATAGACTATGTTCTTTTTCTACAATGTTCTAAAATTATAAAATTGATAATAAAAGCATAACTATAGAAATCCATGTACACAGTAACTAAAATATGTATTAAATAGCCCTTGCCTTAAAAGAAAACTCATCATCTACATGTAGATGGTTAAAGTACTTGCTGAAAGGCAACCATGATATTGTGATTTATAATAAGAAATACATACATCATCTTACTCATTTCTGACACAGAGCTCCTAAAATCCTTGGAATTTCTTAAGTGATGAGAACACAAAGATATGTTTTATTATATTAATAAAATGATTTTTGCCCCTCCGCCTTCCCCAGGCACCTAAGAATGGGAACTGATTGCAAGAATCAAGCAAGTGACTAGAGGGTTGGAGCTTTCAGTCCCACTGCCCGATCTCCAAGGAGAGAAGAGGGGCTGAAGGGTAAATCAGTGTCAATGGTCAATGGTTTCATCAGTCATGCCTATGAAATGAAGTCTCCATAAAAACACAAAAGGATGAGGTTAAAAAAGTAACACAATCTTTGCACTGAGTTATGATCATAACAATCTTAATAGACTGAGCTTTCACATATACTTAAAAGTCCCTAGTTTCACTGCTAAGTCACCGTCCACCCCCAAGAGTTCTTTAAAGGCAGGTACTCACAGAGGTTGTGCAGTCCCTAACTCTGACCCTGGTTTATTCAGAACATCCCATTGCAGAGTTAGGGAGTACCACAGTCCACTCTAGGCAATGCTGCTACCAGGACTGACGCAAAAGGGGCTCACCTGGAGCCCTACCTTCTTTGCATCAGCCCAACCTCAACAAAGGTCTCCCCGCGCCTGTTGTACTCCAGGTTTGGCCAGTAAGGTTAGAAGTCCGCCTTTTGTTTTTCTGAAATATGTTGTGATTCCCCTATATTGGTTTTTGATAGTTTTTATTTGAAGCAGTACCTAAGGTTGAGAGTCATGACTTAGAAGAGGCTTTGATCCAAAAGAATGTATTAATTTTTTCTTAAGTCTTGACAATATTTTCTTCTGGGAAACACAAATTCTGTCTAGTAAATCTACTTTTCAAATAATCTTTCCAATAATGTTTTTATTTGGTTTCTAATGAAAAATTTTAAAAGTATATTTTTCTATTCTCGCATATTTTAAGAAAATGTCTTACGGACATATTTTATGGGTATGTACAGGAGCAAAGAGAACAGGGGACAAACCTTAAAAGAATGACATAGCCCGAGGACACGACATAAATTGATTAGAACCAAATATGTCCAAGATGACAGACCAGTCAGCTTCAACTAGACCCTGACCCTCAGTATACAAGCTTACCCTCACACATCAGTAAGCTAAATGACACACCCATTAGCACCAGTTCTCAGCCCAACCATCAAGGACCAAAAAGTGGGCAGTGGCCCACCACCTGGAAAATCCCCCTTCCCTGAAATAGTCAGAATAATCCCCCCACTCATTAGCCTATGAAATTACTCAGCCTATAAAAACTAACCATGCCATATTTCAGTGCTGCTCTTGCCTTCTGAGATAGCCCCAACTCTGTGGAGTGTCTCTCTCCAAATAACCCCCCCTTCTTACCTATCACTTTGTCTCTCACTGAATTCTTTCTGCAGTGAGACAAGAAACTGAGCTTCATTAAGTCCTGAAACCAGGTGTACGATCTCAGTTAAAAGACCATGGGTACACGTGTCTTTCGATTATGGTTTTCTCAGAGTATATGCCCAGGGAGCTCAACCCAGTGCTCTGTCACAACCTTGGGAGGGGTGAGAGATGGGAGGGTATCTCAGGAGGGAGGGAACGTATGTATACATGTGTCTGATTCATGTTGATGTAAGGCAGAAAACAACACAATATTCTAAAGCAATTATCCTCCAATTAAAAAAAACATCATAGGTTTTGCCAAGTTCAAAGCCCAATTTGAGTTACATAGTTTCAGGTACTTCATGGAGCAAAATCAGTTACTTAGGGAAGCTAACTAATATATGAAGATATAAATAATATCATACATAGATTTCATTGAATATAAGGACAAATAACTAATAACAGTTTATTCTGTTTTCATATTTACATTCTGGGTTATGGAAAATACTAAGTACAAGGATCAGATACTATTAGTGCTAGGCAATATTAAAATTTGACTTTAAGATATAAAATTATTAAAAACTTTTAAAGCTGAAATGGATCTTAAGACCATGGTTCCAAATCTGAACTTTATATATGATTCAGTGGAGGTTTTTAAAAAATATATTGTTTCCTAGACCCTAACCAGATCAAGCCATTGAATAGAATGTGCAAAATATTTTTTAAGGTATTACTGGCAACATTTGATTATGAAAATTATCAAAGAGAAAAGCTGAAAAAAGTTTCCAGGGAATACCCACTACCTAGATTTTACAACTGACATTATAGTACACTTACTTTATCATATGTGTATCCCTCCAGCCATCCATTTCATTTCTCTATGTATTTCAAAGTAAATTTCAGACAGTGGCATACCTCCTCCTAAATATTTCAGCATATATGTCATTAACTAGCATTCAATATTTGTCTATCTTTCTATTTTGTCTTTTCAGTTACAATATACAATGCAACATGCAAATCTTGGATGTACCACTCAATGAGTTTTGACAAAGGTAATCTTAGGCACTGCCAGAGGTGTAAGGAGTCTATAACTCAATGTTCTGTTGAAATAATCTGTCACAGATCCATTTCAGGCACAGAAAATCACCCATAGCTTAATAAATGGTACAGAAGGACTCTCCCAAAATATATGTTTACTACCACATAGAAATGACTGTTGAAATTCAGTTCTTTTAAGGCAGAACATAAATGTAACTTTGGCCTATCCCATATTCTCCCACTGGGAACTTTTCATATTATGCAATTGAAAATACAAGTATTTAGAGATAATTCCATTAATAGATACATAGTTGCGGGGTACATTATTGCTTAATCTTGCTCTGCAATCTAATTTAGGCTTTTGTTTACTTAAATCAATCTGTTACTCCCTGAGTTCAGGGAGACTGTATCACAGAGCAAGGTATGTTGTCTAAACTAGGCCCTCAACCCATGAGGGTTGATTTGTTTGAAACCAAAAATTTGGAATGGGGACCTAGCTCAAAAGTTCAGAGTCTTCTATGTCCTTAATATATTTGATTCTACCAGATATTACTCTGCTTGCCTTAATGAATAATTCAGTTAGAATGCTTTGGTTACCATATATCAGATGTTTCTTGTTTTTCCAAATATTTAAAAAATAAATGACAACTGCACTTAGAGGAGAGATTAATTCTTGATTTTAGTAATTTTTCTGGAAAACTTTTATGCTCTCACGGTAGGTTGAACATCTGTAAAGTGTTGTTTGTTGCACTACTTGCATTTTAGCCCTAGATGAATATTATCAAGGAGCCCAAAACAGTAATATAAGAAATTCAGCTGCCATGTAAAAGTGTACTAACCGGCACAGGGCTCCTGCTTCCAGCGTCCTGCCCTTTGCTTCTGACCTAGGGAACTAACAGAGCAACTGTTGGGCACAATACAATAAGTCCGTTTTCTCTTTGCAGCTATAATGGGATCTGCCCACATTACATGTGTGGAGAAGGAAACATATCACCACCCCAAGTACAGAAATTTGGTAATTATGCATTGTTGAACCCCACAGCAGAGTTTATCTGTGGATAATCACAGGCTTTCTTTCAACAGAGCTATCAATCTGGCAGCTTTCAAAAATTCTTCATTTGTGCTAAGAAAAATACCCTAAAAGGCATATGAGCAAGATATATTTATTAAAACATAAAGCAGCTAAGTAGGCTCGACTATAATCAACAATGAATTATTTGGAGTATCTTCCTATGAATTACACTAAAAATCAGCCAAGTTATGCTGCAAATAAACAATAAAACAATGAAAGTGTTTGTTAAAACTTTATAGATGAGAAATCTATGTACCTGTTATATTCTATTTTTGAATTCAGCTCAATGTTCCTATCAAATTACATACCATTTCATATTCTCACTTTTTAAATATTCATCTCTGGCAAAGAAAAGGAGGAAGCATGGTAAACAGTCCTTTTTAGAAGGGTGCACTGAGTAAAATGTTCCAAAATCAGCTCTAAATGAATTAGCTCAAGGGTGGAAAATTCAATTTAAATAATAAATTAGAAACATATCAGAAATTGGACTCTTATGTTTTAAGGTAAGCTTTAAAAATGTATTTCTCCCAAGCCTGTTAATATGGCAGTGGTGTTATTCAATCATATTTAAGTTAAACTGCAAATTACTTTCCAAGTATATATTTGATTTATATGCAGTCCATATTTGTCAATTCTCTGATAAAATTAATAGTGGAAATGTTTTACTGATAGCCATGCCAGTAGATGAATCAGTCTGAACACTTTAATAGCTTAACCTCTGATTAAAACTGCTATAATCAATCATTGACACAGAAATATATCTTGAATAAATATTTCAAATAATAAGACAACAAAGTGAAAGTGAAGTTGCTTAGTCGTGTCCGACTCTTTGTGACCCATGGACTGTAGCCTACCAGGCTTCTCTGTCCATGGGATTTTCCAGGCAAGAATACTGGAGTGGGTTGCCATTTCCTTCTCCAGGGGATCTTCCCGACCCAGGGATCGAACCCAGATCTCCCACATTACAGGCAGACACTTTACCCTCTGAGCCACCAGGGAAGCCTAATAAGACAATAAACTGAAAGTGAAGTTGCTTAGTCGTGTCCAACTCTTTGTGACCCATGGACTGTAGCCTACCAGGCTTCTCTGTCCGTGGGATTTTCCAGGCAAGAATACTGGAGTGGGTTGCCATTTCCTTCTCCAGGGGATCTTCCCGACCCAGGGATCGAACGCAGGGCCGCGTAATTGATAAAGCTTTAGTTACACAGCATTAGTAATTTTTGCAACATAAACTTATAGGAAAAGGTTTAAATAAACTAGAGATATCATCTACCTTCTCTGTATTTTATTAAATTTTTTGAAATGTTTTGAAGAATGTTTATAATATGAAGCTAACCATACAATAGTAACTGTGATTTCTCTCCTACAGGGGCCTTCCCTGGTGTCTCAGTCGGTAAAGAATCTGCCTGCCTTGCAGGAAACCCAGGTTCAATTGTTGGGTGGAAAGATCCCCTGGAGAAGGGAATGGCTACCCATTACAGTATTCTTGCTTGGAGGATCCCCTGGACAGAGGATCCTGGCGGATTATAATGGGGTTGCAAAGAATTGACATGACTGAGCAATCAACTTTCTCTTCTGCAAGTGAATGTCAAAAATGTAATGCCTGTGCTACCTAAGTGACTGCACGCTAATAGCCCAAATCATCTCAATGCTGGTTGTTTAATACCATGTGTATTCTTAAAAATATATCATCCCGCAGTAATTTTAGCACAGATGCCATCCAAAGAGATTAATTATTTATTGTACTTAGGGTTTTTTGGCTTTCATAAGGATGTTTTTAAGAGTTTCTTGTTCTACTTGTTTTTGAGAAAGAAAGATCATGAATGGAGGCTTCAGAGGGAAAACAAACAACAAAAAATCATTCTCTGTTTCTAAAAGCATACCTAATCAGTTTTTAGGTAATGGCTGCTATGAAATATTTGTAAGAGGAAGATAAGTCTTTCACCATTCAACTTTATCATCAAAGAAAAGAGCTGTTCTGTTGATAAGCAAGCACTATCTTTTATAACAAGATTGAAAGGAACACAGGCAAGCAATTAGACACTTAACAGATTCTAAAATTCTGAATATAAAATCCAAGAGTTCATAAGCAATTGTGGAAAGTAAAAAGAATTAATGAGAAATGAGTAGATGCAAACACTAGACAATCCCAATAGAGATCATTTTAAAAATGCTAGGGAATGGTTCAAAATGGTCCTTTCTGTATAGGAAGATAAAGGAAAGCCCAATGAAAACACTGTTCAAAGGTGGACTCTTGTGTATAAACACCAGAGGTGCATTAAGACCCACAATGATTCTAAGTGGGTCAAATAATGCTCAAAATTCTCCAGCAAGGCTTTAACAGTACCTTAACTAAGAACTTTCAGATGTTCAAGTTGGATTTAGAAAAGGCAGAGGAGCCAGAGATCAAGTTGTCAACATCTGTTGTAACATCAAAAAAGCAAAAGAGTTCCAGAAAAACATCTACTTCTCCTTTATGACTACACCAAAGCCTTTGACTGTGTGGATCACAACAAACTGTGGAAAACTCTTCAAGAGATGGGAACACCAGAACACCTTATCTGCCTCCTGAGAAATCTGTATTTAGCTCAAAAAGCAACAGTCAGAACTGGACATGGAAGAACAGACTGGTTCCAAACTAGGAAAGGAGTACATCAAGGCTGTATATTGTCACCGTGCTTATTTAACTTATATGCAGAGTACATCATGCAAAATGCTGGGCTGGATTAAGCACAAGCTGGAATCAAGATTGCTGGGAGAAATATCAATAACCTCAGATATTCAGATGATACCACCCTTATGGAAGAAAGTGAAGAAAAACTCAAGAGCCTCTTGATGAAAGTGAAAGAGGAGAGTGAAAAAGTTGGCTTGAAGCTCAACATTCATAAAACTAAGATTATGGCATCCAGCCTCATCACTTCATGGCAAATAGATGGGGAAAGAATGGAAACAGTGACAGACTTTATTTTCTTGGGCCCCAAAATCACTGCAGATGGTGACTGCAGCCATGAAATTAAAAGACGCTTGTTCATTGGAAGAAAAGCTATGACCAACCTAGACAGTGTATTAAAAAGCAGGGACGTTACTTTGCTGACAAAGGTCTATCTAGTCAAAGCGATGGTTTTTCCAGTAGCCATGTATGGATGTGAGAGTTGGACCATAAAGAAAACTGAGTGCCGAAGAATTGATGATTTTGAACTGTGGTGTTGGAAAAAACACTTGAGAGTCCCTTGGACCGCAAGGTGATCAAACCAGTCAATCCTAAAGGAAATCAGTTCTGAATATTCACTGGAAGGACTTATGCTGAAGCTGAAGCTCCAATATTTTGGCCACCTGATGGGAAGAACTGACTCTTCGGAAAAGACCCTAATGCTGGGAAAGACTGAAGGCAGGAGAAGGGGATGACAGAGGATGAGACAGTTGGATGGCATCACTGACTTGATGGACATGACTTAGAGCAAGCTTAGAGAGTTGGTGATGGACAGGGAAGCCTGGCATGCTGCAATCCATGGAGTCACAAAGAGTTGGACACGACTGAGCAACTGAACTGAACTGACTCTTAGTGAAACTGTTAAGTTTCTCAAGCACTATCCTTTATATATACATACGTGTGTGTGTGTTATACATACATATATATATACATATATATGTATATATGTGTGTATATGTATATATAAAGGATACCCAGGAATAGAAAAGGTCAAGTGACCGTGTTGAGCTGGGTTATGTGGCAAAATGAAAGGACAGCAGTAGAGGCTATGTGACCAGCTCATACCATATGCAAATAAAGCCTGAACAGCTGCAAAGTAACTCTTTCATCAATCCTTGGTGTTGAAACAAGTCTTAATCTCTGCCCCCAGAAAAAGTTGAGTAGAATAAGTGTGATATATAATTCATGCATCATCACCTAGCTTCCAAGAACTTAATAAAATTTTTACAATTTTAAGTAATATCTCTTGAAAATTACTGTTTTCAACCATGGTTTTGACAACAGCACACGAAACTCAAAGTTAAATTCTGGCTTGTGAGACATTTATTTATAATCCAGGGCTACTGAATGTATTGCCTTGGCATCATTACACTTCTGAATTTGAACCAAATACATGCCATGACCTATACTGGATGCATTTTCATTTTCCCTTTGAATAACACAGCTGCTATAGTTTGGGCAGATTTGTGCATTTGGGGTTATTGACATGCTTCAGAAAAGCCAAAGATCTTCTGCATTGAGATGAACTTCTTTGAGATTACTTGTGAGTCACTACATATGTTTGTGGGCAGCTGGGTTCTGTGGCCAAATTTGAAGCACTACTTCAAGCTGGTGCATGCTACCATATGGAGAAATGGTTTCCAGCCAAAACATTTAATTAACAGTGAATCGAGATGACCCTGCCTTCGTGCTGCCACATGGAAGTGCTGAACCACAGTGACAAAGCGAAGACGAGCGTACTTGCTACTAGACCAGGTCTCTGCCCCCTTCCATCTGGTCATGATAACACCCGATCTTATTTTTACCATCCTCTCTCGCTCCATCTTATTGCACTCCATATGGAGACAGGCAGTAGAAACATGGGGAAAGATATATATTTGGGAGCAAATACAATTTGGTTGGCAAAATTTGCCTCTTATAGGACCAACCTGAGACAAGTTATCATTAAGCAGAAAAGAGGGAAACGTGAAAACCATAACCTTGTTTTCATAAGTGCAGGTGTTTCGTGGCTATTTCTACTAATGCTTTTTGAAAGGTTGCATCCATTAACACTGAAAATTCCATGGAGATATAAAGCAATGTATTAATAAGAAGAAAGGAAAGGGGGATATACCCAAAACCTATGATACAACTGCCCATTTCTTGACATTGTTCCAGTTTTTGAAACATAATCAAAAACACGATAAATTTAAAATGCAAAAGTTATGGAATATCAAAAAGAACAAAACACCCATTATAAGAAGATCATTTCACAGAAGAAATCCCTAAAGTAATATCAAAAAAGAAAATACTTATCACCACAGGTTAAATTTAATAATACTCTCACAAAAAGAAGAGATCAGCCTTAACAGCTAATACCAGAGGCAGAACATGTCTCAGTAATGAATCCCAGGATATTTCCATGAACAAAAGAACCAGAAATAACAAATGTTGTCAGTGCTAATAAAGAAAAAAGGGACAGTTCAAAAGAAGAACGTCTCCTTTAATTAACAGCATCAACCATTTTAGAATGCAAGGTTAACAGCACTATCAACCAGATCTACACTGTCTGATACACTTCACATTTTGTTAACCGATTTCCTACCTTAATCCAAGTTTTGAAAAAATAACGCTGGACATTATTATGATCAAAGAGAATTTATTGGACCTTAAAAATTTTTCCATCTCTTTATATCTGATTGTTAAATCGACCTATATTTTTCATGATCCAGGAGGCTACATGTAGTCTTTGAAACAAAGCATCATTAGTTCTTATACCAATTCCACCTGTTTAATATTTTTAAAAACAGTAGAATATGATTTCCTGGATGCCTCATAACCTAATTAAAAGGTATTTAATGCAGTCAATTGTTTTTGAATTACAGAATGCCAAATAATATTTGCTTGTCTTGCTTTTCTATTTTCACTACAATGAAATTTCAATAAGGGCTTTCCAGGTGGTGCCACTGATAAAGAACCTGCCTGTCAGTGCAGGAGATACAAGAGACTTGGGTTCAATCCCTGGGTCAGGAAGATCCCCTGGAGGAGAAAATAGCAACCCACTCCAGTATTCTTGCCTGGAGAATTCCATAGGCAGAGGAACCTGGCAGGCTACCGTCTATGGGGTCGTAGAGTTGGACACAACTGAGTACACACATCTCACTAAAGTGAACTACGCATAAATGTTAGGTAGGCATAATCTGAGATGATGACGACATTTTTTTCCCCCAAGTTTTTCTGGGAAATTACAAGTAAACAATCTTTAAAGATGGTTTTCATTAAAAAGGCATTGTGGTTAAATATCAATTACATGCAGATACACTCATAGTTTTTTGTAAATGGCACATTTTAAAAGCAATGTCTGATTGCAGATCAGAGATGTCTGTCTGCTTCAATCACCCTATTCAGTGAATGGGACTGGTGTTCCTCTCAGTGGGAGCTGCCATCTAACAACACTTCACAGTAGGAGCCCAGTTGGATGATACAAACTAGGACAGAAAAGAATGTCTTTATGTTCAGAAAGATTCCAAGCTCTAGTGAAAGAGTCCCATGATTTATCTTTAGAGGCAAGCACTTTGTTAACTGAACAAGTTCTAACCAGATGTTAATTGAGCATAAAATTACAAAACTTGGCTAGCACCATGGCAGATTGTAAATCCACTGGATAGAAGCTAGGTTGACCTCTGTGTCCTACATGGCACCTAGCGTGATTTGAGTGGTCTATAAATACTGAGTAAAAGGAACTGGGAAGTATTTGGAGTTCAAAAATAACTTCTAAAAAGAATATTCCATAGCTAGTCTTATATTCTTCTCACTAGTATTTTACCATTAGTGATTGTTACCGTATTCTGCCACTTACAAAATACTTTAAAGATGTGTTAATATAGCTAATCTTTGCACCAAATACAAGTTAGGTACTATTTTCCTTATTTTCCTTATAGGAACCTGAGACCCAGCAAGCTTTCCCAAAAAAGTGTGATATGAACTAGTAAAGTTATTATGTGAACCATACATACTATTTGCTCAGAAATTTCTCTGAGGAAAATACCTCAGAAATAGTCCCAATGCCCTTTGGTCTATTTTGATCAGTAAATTCATACACATACTCAGATAGAGTTGGGTCAGTATTGATATTAATATTAATATCAATTAACCCACATATTATATTTATTTGATCCCCAGAACAGTACTAGATGCTTTTAGAGAATGTAGGTCTAGATCATTTTCTTAGCTATGTTTACAGGTAGGCCCAGGACTGTGACAAAGACCTTTCAAATATCCTTACCGAACTCTGTTCATCCTTTTTGGTTCTTACCTCTTAATATACATGTTGAGAGTATTCAATACCCTCAGCCTCCAACCTGCCATCATCTCCTCTCTTTGAACTAATTCCCTATTCTATAATTGCAACCACCATCCTTCTACTTAAATGGCTGCTTTAAAAACACCAGCAATCTTTGAGTCAACAAGTACAAACATCTTGTCTTGGTCCTCATCTTTCTAGGCCTTTCTACAAACATCTTGTCTTGGTCCTCATCTTTCTAGGCCTTTCTGCATCTTTTAGCATTCTGTTGATTCCTTCTTGTTAATATTTTCTTTTCTGAATCCTCTGTAAAATGTTTTTGTTCCCTGTGATTCTGCTGTCTACCTGATGGCCTTGCATCTTTGCACCCACAACTGTAAACTCTCTACTGATGATGCTTCTTTTGAGCTGGATAACCAGCTTCAAATTCAATAGAATAGAACATAACTTGTCTTCTACAGTAAAGACTTCCTTCCTTTCTGACTTGCCTATTCTAACAATAGGTTATTATCATTCCAATCAATAGGTTTATTATCATTCCAATCAATAGGTTTATTATCATTCCAACAAAGTAATTGAAGACTTTGTAGTTTCTCTTCTGGCTGCCAAGAACCACAATTTCTTTCTTCACAGTTGCCGACCTTTTTTACAACATAGTTTGAGCACATCTTGTTCAAATTACTGTGCCAAAAACACAGCTTAGTGGTACAGTCTTAAAATCTCACTTAAAACTATTCAGTGTGCTCCCATCCACTTCTCACTCCTATTACCTAGTAGGAATCTTTTAACAGTCTTCTGACGTCTTCAGAAAAACTCCTTGTTATTCCCCTTCATTCAAGACAGCATGAGTAAAGAAGGGACTTTGATATTTCAGATTCTCTTCCCTTCCCATTTATGCCTGAATTCACAACTTCTTTAAACTAGAATGCATTAATCTCACATAGACTGCACTAATAAATCACTCAGAAAGAAACAGAACAAATGCTAATTTTCCACGTGGTCTTCCCTGATTTTCCAAATAAAAAAATACAACTCTTCCCTAAAAAGTCCTTTAAAACTTGGCCGTGCCATTCACATATCATGGATTTTTCTTCCTTTTGAATTATTTCTCAATATGACTATGCATCTGTGTACCTATCTACTAGGTTGCTTTGTACAGGTCTATCTTTATGCAGGCCTATGTATCTACCCAATATTTTATCATTATTCACCTTTCTTTCCTTAAAATATTGATTCCAGAATATTATACACTTCTTAAGATGAGGAGGAATTTCCATTCATGCTTACTTATTTTTTTACACATTTAAAAGCACATTACATATAATAAAATTCTAATTTGATGTCTAAATAATTAAATTGTGTTTGAATAGGGAGAAAAATGTTTACAAAGAACATTAAAAGTGGCAGAATTCAAAGAGCATAGAAACACAAAGGGCTCATCAAGGGGATCTGAACATTGACATCAGAAAATCCAGAAGAATTCAGTTCTAAAAATTAAGGATCAGTGACCAATCTAGACTTCAGTGAGCCTATGGATGAGTAGAAAAGGATAGCCAGAAATAGAAGTCATGTGAAGGATCCAACAATCAAAGAGGAAACATGGTCAGGGACAAGTTCAGAAATTATAAATGTAGAAGTAACATGACAAATATTTCAAAGCTAGCCAAAGAGCCAATTCTCTGGACCAATACCAGCTAGATCCAAACTTTTCCTATGATTACTTCTTCAGCCTTGTGCTCTTATATCTTGACAATGTCATGAATCAGGGAGACCCTAAAAGCAACAGTTTCATCTAAGCATCCTTTTTTCCCCCCCATATTTCTTCTGTTAGCAGGAACAGGACTGATAACAAATATATGCAGGATGTGGCTCTAATGCCAATTCATGATGTGATAACTACACATAAGGGACTGAGGACACTGACTAGAGCCCAAGGCTGGGGTCAACAGTACTCAAAGGGCACAAGTAATATGAAAGTGTAAGTGAACTTAGCCACTGATTTATCTTTTTAATGGTAGAGCATACACCAGACATTGAGCTGAACTCCATATATAGAACAAAATGAGTCAAGCATGGACTGTTCTCAGGGAGCATGCAGTGTATTGGAGGATCTTGACAATAAATGGACCCACACAAAAATGTGGGGCTAAATGCTGAAAGTACAATAGAAGAAGCAATCAAGGGTGCAGAAATATCAGATGGGTGAGTGGGGCAAGTTATTAGTTGCTTTGAGAAGCTTCTTCAAGAAGGTGATAATTGAGCTGAGATAAAATGTGAAAAGCTCTTTGATACAGGAAGCATATTCTGGTTAGAGAAAATATCATGAGCAAAAGTGGGAAAATTAGTTCATTCAAGAAATCTAGACAAAGCAACTCATTTGCTGGATGGTGAGGCAGAGGGAGTATGGCTGGAGATAAGGCTGGCCTGACAGGGAACATTCAGATATCTGGATGCAAGAGACAGACAATCACGGAAACAATTAGAATGAGCAATAAAAGCCAAAGCACCTTTATAGCTATATACCAAAATGATGTGAAGCTGACTTTTAGGAAAACTGAGCTGTCAGAATTCAGGCAGTCTTTAACTAAACATATTATATGACTTATAAACTCTGACTGTACATTATATCAGACCATATTACTCTGATTTTATTGTAATCACTATTAGTAACTATAAATACTTTATTTGGGGTTTGGATAATGGCTTATGAGTCACCAAAACCAAACTCAGGCTCTCCTTACCTACCTCCAAAACTTCCAGACTTGGTCTAATTTAGAAGAGCTCTTCAGTCACTTTTTTTTTTAACTACAAATTTCTCTCCCAGAAATGACATTCAGTTGGCATCTTTGCTTCTGAAACACATTCTGAATTCAGGGTCACAGAGATGTCATTTTTAACAACACATTCTATCTCAGAGGAAATTCTGAGTGTCTGTTGGGTTAATTGCTTCCGAGAGAGAGAGAGACAAATGAGATGTTCCAATAATATGGAGGAGCTGTTACTCCTTTACTTGTGAAGTATGTTCATCTTTCTGCCTTTGGGGTTGCATTTCTCAGAGAACGAGAAATGCATCCCCTCTCTGAGGCCACAGGAAAGCCAGGGAGGGCACTGAGTCCAAAGGGACGGTGAGAATCCAGAGGACCTGCAAAGCCTACGCTCTTCTTCCTTGAGAGACATCATGCTAATCATTAGCACACTGTCTTTCTTTCCCCCTTTGACACTTCTGCCATCTGCTTGGGAGGGAGTCTTGAGCAGTCGAGATCCTGGATGCTCTGATGGCTTGCTGAGCCATTGGCAAGCTTGGTCTCCTAGCCAACGGCTCTCTTTTTCTGAGAGATTGGTTTTCACCCTGAATAGAGAGCTAGAGTTGAACACATAAGTGTTCAAGAAAAATGATACTAAAAATTCCAGAAAGCTATTCATGCTGCAACCTCCAGCAAGAGCAGAAACTAGAAAATTTCACAGAGGATCATAAATTAAATGAGGGCCTTAAGTCAAACCACTAGGCAGCAGCCAATTACTAAGGTTCTCATTTTTAAACTTTACTTGGTGTCAAAAATTCTCTCAAGAAAGAAATCATTTACAGTGCATTAACTTTGGAGAAATGACATCTGTTCCAGATTAGAGTCTGGTGTTCCTTCTCAGTCTCTATGGTAAGATGGAATAGGATTTTATTCACCTTATATATTATATTTTGTGTTCCATATACATATAAACACACATTGGGGCCCAATTTTAATCCTAAACTTGTATACAGGCATGTTGACTGGATATCATCATCAAACACAATGGTGGAACCACAAGAAATATAACTAAATAAGGTTTCTTTTACTTTTTTTTTTTGCTGAAAAAATATTTCATGCCACAACTAAGACCTGGCACAGTCAAATACATAATTTTAAAAAATGAATGAATGATTCAAGAGTATATATGAAACTCTTTGCAGCTAGTTTCAGGAATGCTAGAGAGAGAAAGTGAAAGGAAGCAAGGCCTACTTATGTTATGAAGTCAGGGTACCTCTGAGTGGAGTGATTTATTACTGTCAGAATAAAAGCACCATGAGAGCTAAGGGGTTTTTGTTCAGTGCTGTGTATTTCACCTAAAACAGTGTCTGACACATGGAAAGTTTCCAATCAATATGTATCTAATTAGTGACTAAAAATGACCACTTTAAAATGAAGGTGGATGAAGAACGGGAAAATTGCAATACTGTTTACACATATGTATACATATGCACAAATTCTATACATTATGTATAAAAACATGTACAAATACACACACAGAAACTATGGCTCCCAAAAACACAACTTTCATTTTTAAGTAGCATTTAAATATAACACATTTTAAGCCTATATGTTTACCTACATTATTTATGCTTCAATGCTGCCTTTACAAATACATACACACACTCATACACCCACACTTAATATAAATGTGCATACATATGTAACTCAGCTTATCTTTTTTCCAACTCTTCTTACTGAACAAGAACTAAGGCCTTAAATGACTTTGAAACCTATCTCTGCTGGCACAAGAACTCCAAAATATGCCACCAAATTTCTTCTTTGCCATTTTGTCTCCTCCCTTCCTCTTAACCATCCTGTGCAAGGTCCTCCTACACCCCCTCCTCAATATCCCAGCTCTGGAGGAAAATATGAAAATTACTCATATCTGAAACACTTATGGTGTAAAAACGTAAAGTTGTAAACAACACTGTATATGTTTCTGTAACCTAACACTTCTTATGAAATATTATGGAGCTCAATCATTTTTTCTTCCGTTCTTGGTTAAACGGCTGCCTACTGCTATGTAGAGTGAACAGAGGACCCTAATTCCAGTTGCTTCTGACGGCTGCTTTGTGTCCCCCTGGGTCATAGGCACATAGGTGAACAAACAAAGAAATGTATAACTGTCTCATCACGAGAAGCCCAGATCACAAAAATCACCCGTAGCTTCAATTTAGAAAATCATGAGAGCATTAGGTCCTGCAGACCTTATAACCTCTGCTATTCCTATTGCCATCAGTTCCGTTTTGTTAGTTGTATGCTATCTTCCAAAGAGAGTCATATTTCCTCTGAGTTAGAAAGATCATTTCATTGTCACGCTTGTTCAGTCCTCCCTGGAGCAGGAAGTGGTATAATATTTGTGTCTAAGCTTTAATATACTATTTTCCCTTTTTTTTCTTTTTATGGTTTCAACCTTGACCTCTGACTTGAGAGGTCACTGTTTTAATCACTAGTGTTTCTCCAGATCTTAAAGCAGAAGTTACATGTCCCATACTTATGCAGAATGACCTTGGTAAGCTACATATGCCACCATATGAGCAATGATTTTTGTTTGACATGGTATAACTGCACCCAGCATCAAATCAGAACCCATAAACCAATAAATTGTTTTGCTACTTGGCTGTTAGCAGAATGCTAAGAATGCTAAAGCACATCTCGAGCAAAACTAAGCTGAAGTTGCATTTAAAGCAAATTCCCTCAGTTAGGGGGGAAAAAAAGATGCTAGATATATTAATGCCCTTCTTAGAAGATGAGTTCATCCTATCTAATATGCATTAGAAATAATCTACTCATTTGATGAAAGGTTTGCAAGGCATGAATAAAGGGCCAGGCTGCTTGTCTACAGCAGCAATTAACAGAATCACACAAAGCCCATTTCAGTGGCCTATTTTCTCAGGCCAGCCATCAGTGTAATTATCCACATTAGAGGAGTTTTCTGAGCTTGAGGAGAGGTTCACAAGTCAAAGGGAGCTGAAGTTCACTCTGGAATTTAAATAACTGTTTGGTTTTTAATAATTCTTCATCAAATAATCTCTAAGGTATCAAGAGAAATTATTCCCCCTGGTCTCTATAAGGAATCATCATCTTGGTGTTGCACTGGCATCAACACAAGGTGATACAAAATCACTTCAGCATTTTTAGGCAGCCTCTCCAAGGGGATTATGCAGATCACATTCTTGGTAAAGAAGGAATAATTCTGCCCAAATTATGAGCATGGGCATACGCCAAAAGGTGAAGTTTTCTGCACACATTTTGATGAAGGAATTATGTACCAAAAAGGTAAACGCGCTGATTCACAGGTTTACAAATGCAGTGTTACAAAAGCAACGCTCTCTCTCTTCGCCTTACACTCATTTTTCTTTCTGTGAAACTCACTGATCATTAAGGATAATATGGCTAACGGTGGAGGAGTCACTGTATAATTCACAAAAATAATGAATTAATGAATACGCACACACAGACCACACATATCACTTAAACATGGTATTTATATGAAGATACACCAGCCATGATGTATACATTTGTATCTATTTATCTTATTTCACAGGGAGGATCCTTTTGAAAATGATGGGGAATGTTAGAAGGTAACAGTGAGATTTATATACATTCATGCATGTGTGCAAGTGTATGTATATGTGCAATTTTCCTGTTGATATCACATCCCTCCTTTAACATCATTATAGTGGCTCAGCATCAGTGAACACTGAAACTGCCCTTATTAAACTAGTAAGAGACCAATCTTTTTGTAGATTAGATGGTTAGATTTAGACAGGCTTTTTCCCAGGCATTTCAGATCAGCAACAGAAAAGCCTAAGAGAAAGATTTTTCACTGTTCCTATTATAAGTATAATGAAATGAAATATACTTCTGGCCAATTTCAACAAAGTGCAATTGGTATTTATGTAGGAGACACTGGCATGAAACTAGTCTTTTAACGATGCACTAAGTGAGGTCTTAGCCCAAGACTTTAAAGTCCTTGAAGTCCTATGAAAATCTGATTCCTAGAGTAACTGCACTTATATTAATTATGAAGAAAGGACACCCCACCACACACACCTCCACCCCAGCTATACTTCAAGCATCACTGAGTTTCACAGTGTGAAAACTAGCCTAAAGATGGAGAAAGAGTTGCTCAAATCTTTCTTTACCCTCTGCATATTGGCCCAAAGGTGCCCTTTTTTCATGAACTGAAGGATGAAAAGCAATGAGGAGGGGATGGCTGATAATAGTGGATATCCACATATTGCTGAAATTATTCTGATTAACATATCTAAGAGATAGGGAGCATAATGTACTCTCCTGTACACAATGAGTGGTTTATTTTAAGATGCAAATTGATCTCATCTTTGATTACCAATGGTAATTTATGGTGAAAGATATTACAATTCAATCACAGACAAGGGAGTAGTCATTCTGTAGCTCCAGAGAGCTGATGCTTTTTCAAAATGCCATTGTTAACATTATTGCGTGCATTCAACAACAAACCAATATCCCTGCCACATTTACAAAGAATTCATGGGGAAACATGGAACTCACTTCTACGTGCCAGGTAAATGAACAGAACTGAGACTGGCAGATAGAAGTATTTCTGATTTCCAAAGCTCATCTACATGACTGAACTTTCATGTGTGTGTGTGTGCACATGCATATACATGCACAAACACCCATGCAAGTTAGATTTACCTAATTCTACCTGAAAGTTAATCTTTTTCTACTTTCATCAACATTCTCTGCTTAGTTGGTTATTAACATCTTTTCAATTCATATTCACCCACACGTGCACCAGCACACAAACAAAAGTAACTGGAGTGAATTTTGATCATTTCTGCTCTCCTGATGCCCAAGGCAGATGACTGCAGGACTGACTCAACCATGATTATCAAAATTAGTGAGAGAGGTGCAATGGGCACACCAGCCTTGCTGGAGTTCAACAAGGCACCAGATTTTCAGGGAGCAATAAATAAAGCTTTTAATATTTTTCAGATCTATCAAAAAAAGTTGTTTCAAAAAATGTAATATAAACAATGTTTTTGAAATGATGTGACCATTGTTCTTCAATTTATTTTTTAAGAAAAAATGTGACAATGACCATGTGATGGTCCATAGGCTTTTGGTCAGTGGATCCAGCCCCACCCATCAGTGGGCTGACATCAGGTTTGAGGTTCCTAGGTCCCTGCAGACAGCCATGTCAGGAACCAGCCCTATCTAACAGCAGGTCAACACTAGATCACAGAACCAGAGTCCTGCAACCACCCATGATAGAAGCTGTCTCCACACAACAGTGGACCATCACCAGCCCTGGGACTCCCAGGGCTCTTAACCAGTTGCCTCTTAACACAGGCCTGCCAGTCAGCAGATGCCACCTCTATTTGAAAGCTGGGATACATAAACTTTAAATTCAAAAATTCCTAAATCTTCAAATAACAATGTGACAACAGGCACTTAGCATGTAGAATCTTTTTTTTTTTTTACCCTATATAGAATAGAATCACTAGTCCCTATTTTATTTATTCTTCATTTCATTACAGGACTATTGTGAAGCTAAAACAACACATGTGAAAATATGTGAGAGAAAAGGCATTATTAAACAAACATATTGTATACCTTGCAAATCACATATACACAAACATACAAAACGACAGTCATGATATTTCTGATGAATTGTAGCATTTCAATACCAACTCACCTTATATATTTTTATATTTTTTTATTCACTAAATCTCATTCTAAAACCTTTTGATATATCCTGCAAGATGTTCCAAGAAAAAGAAAAAGACTCCTGTCCAAAAGTTCAGTACATAAGAAACCCTATTCCTTCTGAGATATTTATCAAGCATA